>CM076854.1:61855224-62455224 GCA_039519185.1 Astragalus membranaceus
ATCACTCATCCATAGAATTTGGATGAAGAATCTGTTGAACACTGGAACCGAATATCAGAGAATTGAGAAGAAGAGTAAAGTTCATTTCTCTGATAAATGCTCATCTGAATACAAAAGAGTTTAACTGTACAATATATATCAACTAACTGTAGTTGACTAATACAAACAGATTTACTAACCACAGTCAACTTCTAACTAAAGCTAACTAATCAATTTAACCAACTAAATAATTACAGTTGCAGATAAACTAATTTACAGTTACATTTACAGCAACTAATCTTCTTCTTCTTCTTCTTCTATTCAAGGGAAGCCTCCAAGGGAAGCCTCCAAGTGGGTTCAAAATGACACTTGGCGTATTCTAATTGAAGCTTAAGTGATAGTTGGTGATGAGTTTAATCATTGCCCTTTTTGTAAAGCCACTTTATGGAGTTGGAGATAATATCTAAGTATCTTCTTCCCCATAAGATAGATATCAACATAAGATATATATTACCATACCATTCGTAGAGAGTAGGGAGACTTGGGAGAAAAACCTAACTTGACATTTTAGACTTCTTCCATTGTTACTCTACCTTTAAGCTTTAAACTTTAGTATAGTTTCATACATCACCTACGGTTTGCTCACAACAAAGCATCATTCAACGTGTATGACTTGGGATTGTTGGAGTGCATCTTTTGTAATCATCCTTCTCTTGCTCACATACGGTAACATAATCTTTTTAGTTTATGTTGTTTTGATGAAGCTTGTCATGAGCTAAACTTTTGTGGTTGGATTGTTCTCATGTTTGTAATGAACCTTGAGTAAAGTTTATGTAATGTTATGACGTTTGCGTTTTATTTCTTGTGTCATAATGCTTTCAAACTTGTTTTGGGAATGATCAACTAAAATAAGTAGATTCATAGGTACAGACATGGTCTATGAATAAGAACTCAAGGAATAATATGAATGAAAGGTTATTTAAAGACATTTAGATAACTTGTACTTAACCTTAGACAAAGGGGAGTAATAGTTCATAAGGTAAAAGCTGTATGTTCTTCATTATACAGGGGTGAACTTATTTAGAGCCTAGACATAGGAGTCTTGTAACAAAACCCTGAGGACAGTGACTGAAAAGCACGCTTCCATACTGCTACAGCGACGTCTAACGCTATAGCGCTTTACTCTTGGGAATTTATATAACATATGAACTATCCAACTCTCTTTATTACTTCTTAAATTCACTACTGCTTTAACAACATATCATGTTTATAACTTCACATTTGTTATTGTCACTTGACATGTTTCACTAAGTTGTTAAGATCCTTAAACTCTTAAATTAATTCCAATCCCTGTGGGAACAATCTTTACTTATCATTGTATTACTTGTTGCGATTGTGTACACATTCACAATTACTTTTCGCACAACAAGTTTTTGGCGCCGTTGCCGGGGATTGTATTTAATTTTTATTGTTTAAAGTTTTTAGCAATATTAGTGAAGATTTTACGCTGGTGTGTTGTTTCTTGATGTTACAGCGGTAGACGCTACAGCGTATGCACAAGTCTCAACCACCAGAATTTGAGTTGGATCCAGAACCTGAAAGAAGATTCAAAAGGTTAAGACAACTTCAGAGATTACAAAAACTGAGGCCAACCATGTCAGAACACAATGGTTATGGTAGAGGTACACTTGATGGAAGATCAATTTCCAGAGGAGGCCGTAGTACAAGAGGTGGTAGATTTGATCCTGGTGGTGGTCCAATCCATGGTGGTAGAACTAATTCTGGTAGAGGAGGTAGATCAGACCCAGGTGGTCGAGGCAGAGGACCACCCACTCCTACATTACATGATCAAGAAGACTGGTATAGACAACAATTCATAAATCAAGGTCCTGTAGACATGGTCAATGATAGGGACAGACCTATGGGTGACTATGTCGTGTTTGACCCCCAGACCATGGAGACAAGCATAACAAGACCTGTTCTTCAAACAGCTCATTTTGAATTCAAACCCATGATGTTCCAGATGCTCCAAACAGTAGGTCAGTTTGGTGGTTCTCCCCAAGAGGACCCGTATTTACATTTAAAACAATTTTTGGAGGTTTGCAGTAACTTTATCATTCCAGGAGTTAGTGATGATGCATTTAGGCTAAAAATTTTTCCTTATTCCTTGAAGGATAGAGCTAAGGCCTGGTTAACTTCTCTAGAGCCTAACTCTATCCACACTTGGAATGAAATGGCTGAAAAATTCTTGGCAAAATATTTTTCCACCTAGTTAAAATGCAAGAATGAGGAATGAAGTTACTGCATTCAAACAAAAAGAATCTGAATCACTGTTTGAAGCATGGGAAAGATGGAAGGAGTTGTTGAGGAAATGTCCACATCATGGCATACCAGTGATCATTCAAATGGAAACCTTCTATAATGGATTGGACCCAAGTACCAGACTCATGCTTGATGCTTCTTCTGGGGGTGTGTTACTGAAGACCTCCTACAATGACGCTTGTGAATTGATAGACAATATTGCAACAAACAGCTACCAATGGCCAACAGAAAGGCTAACTCCACAAAAAAAGGTAGCTGGAGTCGATGAAATAAGTGAAATCTCAGCTCTACCAGCACAAGTGGCATCTCTCACCAACTTGATAAAAAACATGAACACCTCTAAGGCTACAGCGGTTACCACTGCAGTGCCAGTTGAGCCAACTGTGGCTGTTATAGAACAAGCTCCTCCAGGTTCAACTAGCCATGTATATTGTGGAGGAGGTCATCTCTATGAAGAATGTCCAGCCAATCCTGTCTCTGTTAATTATATGGGATTCAACCAGAATAACAATCCCTATTCAAATACTTATAATCCTGGTTGGAAAGATCATCCTAACTTCAGATGGGGTGGTGCTGCAGCAACAAATTCAAATACACCTGCTGGGCCACCAGGATTTCCTGCTCAGAATTATCAAAGACAAGCTCCCCCAACTTTGGATAACTCTATGGAAACCCTAATGAAGTCATTCATGAGTGATTGCAGAACCACTTTGCAAACTCATGAAGCATCTATAAAGAATTTAGAGACCCAAGTTGGGCAAATAGCCTCAGCTCTCACCCAAAGACCTAGTGGATCACTACCCTCCACTACAGAAGCTTCTACTTCTCATGCAGCAGGGAAGGAGCATGTCAAGGCTATATCTCTGAGAAGTGGGAAAGATTTGCAAGGGCCATCAACTGTTCCAGGTGATGAAAAAAATAAAAAATCTGAAAAAGAAAAAAATTCTTCTCCAGCCGCTATAGCATCTGACGCTATAGCGCCTGATGTTGCACATGTGCCACCACCTTAGCTTATTCCAGAATACCCTCCTCCTCCTTTTCCACAGAGGTTGAAGCAGGCTCATGAGAACAAGCAATTTGGTAAATTCTTGGATGTACTGAAACAACTCCACATCAATGTTCCCTTGCTGGAAGCACTTCAACAAATTCCTAACTATGCAAAGTTTATGAAAGATGTGCTCACCAAAAAGAGAAGACTAAGGGAATTTGAGACAGTAGCAATGACTGGAGAATGCAGCATGATCATGCAGAACAAGATCCCAAGGAAATTGAAGGATCCCGGCAGTTTCACAATACCATGTTCTATTGGTAAATCTTATTCTAGCCGTGCACTATGTGATTTGGGGGCAAGCATCAATTTGATGCCCAAATCCATATTTAAACAGCTTGGTATTGGAACTTCTAGGCCTACCACTGTTACTCTTCAGTTAGCAGATAGGTCCATAGCCTATCCTGAGGGGATAATAGAGGATGTGCTTATTAAGGTTAACAAATTTATTTTTCCTGTGGATTTTGTTGTTCTTGATTTTGATGCAGATAAGGAGGTTCCTATCATTCTTGGGAGAACATTCCTAGCTACTGCCCAAACTTTGATTGATGTTCAGAAGGGAGAATTGACTATGAGAGTCAATGATCAAGAGATTCAGTTTAATGCCATGAATACTCTAAAGTCCCCAAATGCAGGAACTGGGGAGTGTTCTTGTGTGGTGTCTCTTGATTCTTTCATTCAAAAACACTTCCACAAGCAAGGTGACCACTTGGTCAAGGCTCTTGCCAAAACTGAAAAAGAAAAGCTTGTGGAAGAAGGTGTGTTACAAGGTGGGGATGATGTCAACGAGAGCTCTAAGGAGAGTGAGGGAGGAAGAGATGGATCAGAAGAAAAAGAAGAGAGTGCTAAGGAGATTGATCCTGAGCCAGGCCCTAAAGCAACCCCCAACCAACAAGTTTCCCCACCTCACAAAAACTCATCCCCACAATCACCACCCAAACTGCCCATACCACCACCATCACCACCAAAAATCACCAAATGCATTGAAGTCATTGCTGAAATCAAAAAACCAGAAACCAACCAGCTGCCACAACGGTCAAAACCAAAAGCTGAAGAAAACCTGGCTACAGCATCTGTTGTTACAACATCTGCTGAACAAGTGAATGTTGCAGCAGCTTCTGTGGATATGTTTGATAAAGCCACTGGTGGAACATTCAAAATCAATGGTCAAAGGGTGGAGCACTACTCTGGAGCACATGTGGTCAGGGACATGACCACCATTGAACTTAAAGACCTCTAACAAAAGAGGAAGTCTGGCAGAAGACTAATAAAGCAAGCGCTCTTGAGAGGCAGCCCAAGGTTTTTGAACTAACCTATCTTGTGTTGATTTCAATTTTTGTAGGGATGAATCTGTAGGGTTGGAAAGATACAGATTGAAGTTGAGTGGTAGTAATAGTCGCTGTAGCGTATACCGTTGTAGCGGCAGGAAAAAAAACTCCACAGCCCCCCAAGTGAAGTCGCCAGCTGTAGCGACCGAAAAATCCGGGCGAGGATTCCTCGAAGGTTCAAAAATGAAGCCGCCACCAACATTTAGTTTAAGGGCAAATATTGGAAAATCCCTTTTGGAATGGATAAGGGTCATTGAGACCAGATAAGGGTTCGGGAGTCGGTTATGTGTGGGGAAGGTATTAGCACCCCACGACATCCTTCCTAAGGAAGGTTACCTGCTAATTAGTTGTAGGAAAGAATATTAATTTTGAAAATGTTTATTTTACCCTTTTATTGTGAATTGAAAAGAAAGAAGACTTAATAAAGATTTTAGTTTTTTGTGCTTGACGGGAGTGTGCCCCCGCTCCTACGTATCTCCAGGTGCGATGGAGAAATCAAAGCTAGGTTTAATAAATTTTCTAGATTCCTCACAGGGATTATCAACAAAAACACTTTCAAAGCTCTTTCTAGCAGCCTCTGGCGTCTAGATTAAGTTGGTGCAAAACTTTGAAATGGATGTTTGAGACCGGTGATTTAAAAAAATGTTGGGAATTCAATTATAATTTTCAAATAATATTTAATATTAGTTGTAGTGAAAAATTCAAGATACACCTTTGAATAGATGAAGAGGCGTATCTAACCATGTCCTAAAGAGAGGAAGGTGTTGGTGATCACTTATGTATGATGTGAGTGTTATGATTCCTTGTAACTCTTAGAATGACAAGAGTATTGTAGGGTGATACACAACTTGGGTTGGGTTACTAATATTGTAATCATGTTTGACATAATGAATGAATTATGTTGAGATATTTCCGTGGACGTATGCAAAAGGTGGTGAACCACGTAAGTTATTTGTGTTCTTCTTTTCTTTATTATTGTGGTGTGTTTATTTATATTCCCTCAAAGATCTTGGGCGTATTAGTTAATCCATTGACGTGTGTGGTTTCCCCAACAGTGGTATCAAAGCTAATGGTTTGGGGTGACTAGCGTAGAGTTGTTGGTGCAACCAAGTGATCAGTTCAGACAAGATTGAAGCTCAATGAGTTTGGTGGTGGATCCATGTGGGATCATTGTGTCGAAAGTCTTCCTGGCATTCAATACTCGTAGAGGAGCATTCAGATCAGAATTATGGCGAGGAACACACTCAAGTTTATTGGTTAGAGGTGAGTATCCAAGATGCACGTGTGGAAGAACTTAGTCTTGCAAAAAAATGAAAAAAAAAGATGAAAAGAGGAAAAGATAAAGATGTTGAAGAAGTTTGGAAATTTTGATTGAGGAAGGATTTGTTGGGAATTCAATTACAATTTCCAAATAATATTTAATATTAGTAGTGGTGAAAAATTCAAGAGACACCTTTGAAGAGATGAAGAGGTTGTTAAGAGTCCCACATCAGATGTGATATGGCCTAAAAATGAGTTTATAGGTGGGAGGCACCCCTCACCTTACAAGCCGGTTTTGTAGGGTTGAGTTAGGCCTTAAACCACATTCTCAGATGGTATTAGAGCCAGTCCAAGATCCGTGAGGGGGCCGGGTGTGTTAAGAGTCCCGCATCGGAAGTGATATGGCCTGAAAATGAGTTTATAAGTGGGAGACACCTCTCACCTTAAAAGCCGGTTTTATAGGGTTGAGTTAGGCCTTAAACCACATTTTAAGAGAGGTGTATCTAGAATGTTGAAGAAAAATCAAGAAGTGGAACTCATTGGAAAGGTGAGACAATAAATGTCCACTAAGTCTTATGCATGAATGGAAGTTATGTTCTCTTCTATAAATAGAGAGACTTGTGAAGAGTGAAGATATCCCCATTGGAGAGATGAAGCATACCCTTTGGATGATCATATGGAGAGGTGAAGTATTCCTCCTTGGATGATCATGTAGAGTTGGAGAGATCCTTGGGTGTGTTAGTTAATCCGTTGACGTGTGCGGTTTTCCCCATTAACAAGTACATGAGAGGATTTAAACCCATCCATTATTTGCCATTGGATGTAAACAATTTATTCGGATTAAAAGGTGTTAGTAAGTAAGTCGCGTGACTTCTTTTATTCTCTTTCAATTCCAATAAAAAATAGGCTTAATTACAGTTTTGGTCCCCCTGTTTTCACCAATTCTCGATTTTGGTTCCTGAAGTTTTAATTTGACGATTTTGGTCCCCCTATTTTCCCAATTTGAAAAATCATAGTCCCCCTGTTCAATTTTGACTGACTTATCCTACGTGGCAGCCCACGTGGACTGCCACGTAGGCACACCCCCACCCCCCACCCACCCCACCCCCACCCCCTTCGCACCACCCACCACCTTCGCCCTCCTTTCCCTCCGACGGCGATTTGCGACGAGCGAGAGCGACAAGCGAGAGAGGGAGAGCGACGAGCGAGAGCGACGAGCGAGAGAGGGAGAGCGACGAGCGGGGAAGAGAGAGATGGAAAACGAGGGGGAAGAAAGGGGGATCAGTGATTGAGAGAGGAGGGAGAGCGACGGTGATTGAGAGAGGATCGGTGGGGATCAGTCGAGGGTGAGAGAGATGCGAAGGAGAGAGAGGGTGTGGTTGTGGGGGGGGGGGGGGGGGTCACGGAGGTGGGGGGTGGGAGGGGGGGAGGGGGAAGAGGAACAGTGGAGGGGGGGTGGGGTTCACGGAGGTGGGGGGGTGGGAGGGGGGGAGGGGAAGAGGAACAGTGAGGAAGACGAACAGTGGAGGGGGGTGGGGGGTGGGGAGTGCGCCTACGTGGCAGTCCACGTGGGCTGCCACGTAGGATAAGTCAGTTAAAATTGAACAGGGGGACTATGATTTTTCAAATTGGGAAAATAGGGGGACCAAAATCGTCAAATTAAAACTTCAGGGACCAAAATCGAGAATTGGTGAAAACATGGAGACCAAAACTGTAATTAAGTCTAAAAAAAATGATGTTGCATTTGCGTGTTCTACATTCGCCGCCAGCTGCTACTACTGTTTTCTTCCAATGCAAGATGTAGAATTAAAATGCTATTTTTTTTTTAAAAAAAAATTGTCAAAGTTTTAAATGTTAACGAATATCTCTTCTGTTTGATCCTATGACTGCTTTTTCTAAATGGAACTCAGGTTTTTCGCAAGTCTTTAATCTTCACGGTGGATTAGATCATTTCTTAGCTTCTTGATAAAAATAATTCAGCATTTGAAGCATCTATGCTTTGATTTGGCCGTTAATAGACAACACCAAAAGAGGGAGGGCTCTGATTCATCGTTGCGCAAAGAAAGACAATGGGAGCAGAAAATTGTGATTGCCGACAAAGGACGTCACGACGGCAAAGCACGCTGTTGATAATATGGGTATACGTGATACCACTGTGTAAGAGTGGTGGAGCCATGCAGGGTTTTAAATTGCGGACCGCATCACCAGTGGCGGATCTTGAAAAAAAAGTTAGGGAGGGCCGCTAAGAGTTTTTGTGCTACGAACCAAACACCTAGCATTAACTACGTCCTGATATTGTAATTTCAAGGCTTGACAAAGCACATATGTTATCCCCATCATTTCTTTCATCAAATGCAATATCAAAATAAAATCAAATGCCTTCAAGTAATTGTAAGCACTATCCCCGCGTGTAACATAACTTGTTCCTTCCTTTGCAATTTTTTTTAAACATGACAAGTTGCTTCATATATTTTTATCAAGCTACACATTGATAACACTAAAATACTAAAGTTAAACATTGGGTCATATAATACAAGATTGATTCAAAAACCTCCCTCAGAAAAGACTAATGTTGTATGTATTTCAAAAAGTTAAACATTAGGTATGTATTTTAATTCAAACAGTGTCAGCAAATGTAAATCATCAGAGCAAATAGGCAATAGCAAAAATGATAAATCCAATAAAGTCAACAGAGCAGCAAGCCAATAATCAAAATCCAGAGTAAATCAGCAGAGCATCAGCCAATAATCGAAATTCAAAACGAAGCCAAATCCAATAATAAAAACTGATAAAATCAGTGACTAGTTTATCATAAGCAGAATGATTGAACGAAGCAGAAGTGTAGAACTTATTGGCGATGGTGCGAAGTGTAACATCCCCTATTTAGCTAATTCCAGTTCCTGAAAATAGCAGGAGGTCAAGTTATATATATATTATCTTAGTTAAAAGTATATTGTGCTTGACAAGTGAATTAATTGTTTAAAATAATAGTAGTACTTGTGTGTTTAAATTATAATTTAACTCCATTGAGTTAAGTTACCTAGAACTAATAGGGAGTCATGAGAGAAGAGTGACAGCTGAAGGGTAATTGAGTCTTTCCCCCAGCCCACTTAATCCCCAGCTGAAACCCCAAACAAACAAAAAGAACACTTCACTTCATTTTGAAGCAAGTTTCAGAAATTGAGCAAAGAGAGAGGGAGGAGAGTGTTGCGAAAAGGGGGAGGAAGAGAAGAAGAGAGAACCCAGGATCCTAAATGCATGTCTCATCTAAAAACATCACTCAAATCAGATTTCTAACCTCTATCTCCTGGTACAAACTTCATCACCTACACAGCCCCCAATCTCCTTCCACCATTTTCGAGTGGTTGAACTTCATTTTGATAAAAAAAATGGAGATTCTGTCTTGCATGTGTGTTTGATGAGCTGTAGAACCCATTTCAGCACTTACACCACAAAATAGACCAGCCAAGAGAAGGATTGAGCTGCTGAGTTCGAGTCTTAGGTCCTTGGGAAGTTCGGGTTCAGTTTTGGAGCGAGTTCGGAGACAGTTCGTGAGGATATTCGAACGTGTCAGCTGTGAGATTCGTCGTTGAGTGATTTTCATCACTTCGGGTGAGTTCTATAACTCGCATAGGGAATGCATGTGTTTTATGAGTCTCCACCTTTTTGAAAACCGTTTTACCGAAAAGATTGTGATTTAAAATGTGAAGTTACTTAATTGATTGTTTGGATTGATTTGGGATTACTATAATATACTGTTTTCAATGCATGCTTAAGTTTGGGTCTCGATCGGAAGAGAAATGAGAATCGGAATGGAACGGATTTACTCATGAAAAACCTATTTTCTGGAAAACTGATAGAGACGCACGGATCGTGTGCCTACGAGCACGGGTCGTGCGCCCCCGTCTGATACGACAAGAACTAGATTTTTAAACACGCACGGATCGTGCGCTCAGTCGCACGGGTCGTGCGTAAGTTTCTGGAACTTCCTACAATTTTACTGGATAACGCACGGATCGTGCGCTCAGTCGCACGGGTCGTGCGTATCTTTCTGGAAATCCTCTACGAATTGTTCAATGACACACGAGTCGTGCGCCTATACGCACGGGTCGTGTGAGACCTTCTGATCTTCAAATTCAAAGTACCTTTTTATCCATTCCGAATGAATCCAATCCTCTTCTAATCCATTCCCCATGGTTCCCCAACAATGTAGAGATTGATATCATGGAGTTAATCTTGTTTGATAGAAAACTTGTGTGTTATGAATGTGACGAAAACCGTACTTAGAGAACGCGTGAGAACACAAGTCAAGAAATGTTAACGGACCTTGAGTCCAATCATGTTAAGATAACGAACTTCAAGTTCATCATGTCATGTAAGCTAATTGATTGTAAGTCTATAAAGACATAAAAACTCTCAATTCATGTAAACACAAATCAAGTTACTTTCCCTCGGGGAAAGGTAGATGGTATACCTTGTGTATATCGAGGATGACGATCCTCCAGTTATTAGGATACCTAGTTGAGGGGAGTCATGAATCGAAAGCTAGGACCCTAGCATTATTCGGATAGAATTTCGAATTGGGGTTTCCGTAGATATTGGGCAATCAAGATTGTCTAGCATTATATCTCGGGTTGTGCTAAGTTCATGTTAAAATATGATCTGTAGTCGCTTATGAGGGCTACGTCAGGAAAAAAATCAGAAATGTAACAAGTAGTCGCTTATTAGGGCTACAAGTTACGAGTAAAAATCATGTATTCACGTGGTCGCTTATTAGGGCCACGAGTTCAGATTCAAGTATAACAAACCGTTAGAGTTGGCCAGGGGTCTCGATAGGACTCACTGAGATAATGTTTATCTCACCCTTCATATTTGTGGTTTTTACAGAGAAACATGGAAAGGCAAAGGCGACAAAGCATGGATAGCTGGTGTGACTCGAGTAGTCCGGAAGTTTATGTTTCTTGTTTAGGCCCTTGCCCTTTTGTAGTGCTTTTGTTATCGGTTGTATAACTATCATGTATAAGTTATAAATCGTTTCCGCTACTTTATGTTTTGAGTATTGAACACCAGGATCATGTACAAGTCTTAAGTTTTGAAACTTAAGCATTTTCAGGAAGTTTTATGAGGTTCAGAGAACCATATGATATGTATTATCAAAAGTTTTAGATGTGTTCAATATTTCAATAACAGGAAGTTACTCTAATGTATGCCATTTAGTGCATAACGGTGATTCTATATGTTAGGATTCATCGGGGTGTTACATTATGGTATCAGAGCAGTTCGACCTAGTCGGGCTTAGATTAGTTTGGGTGGTTTTGTCCCTTGAGTAACTCTGCCATTATGCTTCTTATGATTCTAAGAGACATTGAGACTGATCAACTTAATACTTGGTGTATCATTTGCAGAATTATGGCAGGAGGATCAAGGAACGCCCCACCAATCGATCCACATGCTGCTTGGATGCAGGGCATGATGGAAAGACAACCAAAGATGCTGGAAGATATGGTAGCATTGCAGCAGAATGCTCAAGTTCAACCTCAGCAGGCCCCAGAGCCGCAAGTTAACCCCAGGCAAGTTTATTCAGAATTCCTGAAGATGAAGCCATCTGAGTTCAAAGGAGGACCGGTTGTCATGGAAGCCCAGCATTGGCTGGATGATATAGAGAAGATTTTTCTGACTATGCAAGTTACGGATGAGGACAAGTTAAGGTTGGCATCCCATATGCTGAAAGGAGAGGCTCACAACTGGTGGACTAATGTTAAGGCTATGATGGTGACTATGGGTACTCCCCAGACTTGGGAGCATTTCAGGCAAGTGTTTTTGGAGCAGTTCTTTCCAACGGCAATGAGGTTCGAAAAGGAAAATGAGTTTTTAACTCTCACTCAAGGAAGTCTAACGGTGGGTCAGTACTCCGCCAAGTTTGAAGAGTTGTATCAATTCTTCGGTTTGGCTGGTTATGCCCCCAATGACAAGTGGAAGACCGATAGGTACAAGTATGGGTTAAGGGAAGACATTGCTCAGAGTTTAAGTTCCTTTGCATATACCAATTATGCGGCCATGGTTCAGCAAGCTCATATAGCCGAAAGTGATTTGAAGAGGTTGTATGCAAGTAGAAAAGTATTCAATCAGAGTAAGAAGAATGTTGGACCATCCAACAATCAAATGGGTCCTAGGTACAACTCCAACAAAGGGAAGCAGGTTCAGTCGTCCAATTCACCGAGGTTCAGTGCATGCTCCAACTGTGGAAGGTACCATCAGGGTAAGTGTCAAGTGGGATCGACTCAGTGCTACTACTGCAAGAAGGAGGGACATTATGCTGCTAATTGCCCAAAGAAGAGAGGTCAGCAAGAAGGTGCCACTACAACGCACGGCAGAGTTTACACCTTGGACGCCCAGAAGGTCACACCGTCAGATAATCTACTAAGGGGTATGGGATCTCTTTTTAATAACTCCGTTAGTATTTTATATGATTCAGGCGCAACCCATTGTTTTATATCTCAAGTTTGTGTTGAACGGTTGGGACTAGCTTTAACTCCTTTGCCTCAACCAATCTCCATTAAGACTGCTGCTGAAGGTAATATTCAGACCCAAGCGATATGTGGAAATTGTCTTCTATCCATTGGAGACAGGAATTTTGTGGTAGACTTCATTTGTTTACCAATGAAGGGCATGGACGTCGTCCTAGGAATGAGTTGGATGACGGCCAACCATGTGACTATAGATTGTTTTCGTCGAACTATCGGTTTCGCCTCCGAGTCAGTGGAGCTACAACCGCCCAATTCTGAAGCTGTTATTTCGTTCACTTCGGCCAGTAACTATCTGTTCCAAGGCGCAAAAGCTTATGTCATGATGCTGTCTGCATCCACCGAGACAGGTCAGGATTTATCTTCTGTGCAAGTTGTTAATGAATTTCTTGATGTGTTTCCCAATGAAGTTCCTTCATTTCCTCCGGATCGTGAGGTGGAATTTTCTATAGAGTTGGTTCCAGGCACAGGACCTATTTCTATAGCCCCGTATATAATGTCGCCGTTAGAGTTGAGGGAATTGAAAGTTCAACTGGAGGAACTAATTTCCAAACGGTTCATCCGACCGAGTGCCTCACCATGGGGTGCTCCGGTGTTGCTTGTCAAGAAGAAGGACGGAAGTATGAGATTGTGTATCGATTATCGTCAATTGAATAAGGTGACCGTCAAGAACAAATACCCTCTATCGAGAATTGATGATTTGCTAGACCAATTGAGGGGGGCTTCTGTATTTTCAAAGATTGATTTGAGGTCCGGCTATCACCAAATCAGAGTTCGAGCTTTGGACGTCCCGAAGACTGCTTTCCGTACGAGGTATGGACACTATGAATTTGTAGTGATGCCCTTCGGTTTGACCAATGCTCCAGCGGTATTCATGGATTAAATGAATCGAATTTTTAATCCCTATCTGGATCAGTTTGTGGTAGTGTTCATTGATGATATCTTGGTGTTCTCGAAGACAACTGAGGAGCATGTGCAACATCTCCGAATTGTTCTGAACGTACTCCGAGAGAAAAAGTTGTATGCTAAGCCGTCCAAATGTGACTTTTGGATGCCCGAAGTTAAGTTTCTGGGCCATGTGATATCTAGGGCTGGTGTTGCAGTGGATCCCAGTAAGATCGAAGCTGTGGTAGACTGGGAGCAACCGTCTACGGTTACTGAAGTGAGAAGTTTCTTAGGATTAGCCGGGTATTATCGAAGATTTATCCAAGGATTTTCCCAGCTGGTCTTTCCACTCACTCGGTTAACTCGCAAGGGTCAGCCGTTTGTTTGGGACTCAGACTGTGAAAATTGTTTTGCGGAATTGAAGGGTCGTTTGACTTCTGCACCCATCCTGATTCTTCCAGATCCGTCCGTAGGATTCCAAATCTATTGCGACGCCTCTGGTAAGGGTTTGGGAAGTGTCCTGATGCAGAATCAACAAGTAGTTGCTTATGCATCCAGACAATTAAAGCCGCATGAAGAGAATTACCCAACTCATGATTTAGAGTTGGCGGCGATTGTGTTTGCCCTAAAGATTTGGAGACATTACCTGTATGGGTCTCGTTTCGAAGTCTTTAGTGACCACAAGAGCCTTAAGTATTTGTTTGACCAGAAGGAGCTGAACAACAGACAGAGGAGATGGGTAGAATTCCTGAAGGATTATGATTTTGAATTGAAGTACCATCCTGGTAAGGCTAATGTTGTGGCCGATGCTTTAAGTAGGAAGTCTATCCATACTGCAGAGTTAATGATGCACGAGATGTCCTTGTTGGAATCGTTCAGAGACCTTAATTTGAGAGTTAAGTCAAGAAGGAACAGGTTAGTGTTGAACCATATTCAGGTTTCGAGTACCTTGAGAAATCGGATTCGCTCTGCCCAAGAGGGTGATGTAGAGCTGCAAGCACAGAAGAGGTTGCCGAACTACACCGAAGACGGTGATGGCGTCATTTGTTTTGATGGCAGAATCTGTGTGCCGAATGATGAGGGTGTGAAGAGGCAAGTTTTAGAGGAGGCCCAAAAGAGTCAGTTCTCAATACATCCTGGGTCTACCAAGATGTATCGAGATTTGAAGCAATTGTACTGGTGGCCGGGTATGAAAATAGATATTGCAGAGTTTGTGTCTCGATGCTTGACTTGTCAAAAGGTTAAGATAGAGCACCAGAAGCCAGGTGGCCAGTTGCAACCGTTGAATGTACCTGAATGGAAATGGGAAAGCATATCTATGGATTTTGTCATGGGATTGCCACGGTCCCAAGCCGGAAATGATTCTATTTGGGTAGTGGTGGATCACCTAACCAAGTCCGCTCATTTTATTCCAGTGCGTTCGAATCACAAGGTTGCTAGGTTAGCAGATGAGTATCTCAAGAATATTGTGAAGTTGCATGGAATCCCTACAAGTATCATCTGTGATCGAGATCCCAAGTTCACATCTCGATTTTGGAGAGCATTGAATATGGCGTTGGGAACTAAGGTGTGTGTTAGCACCGCTTATCATCCACAGACAGACGGACAGACTGAAAGGACAATCCAGACGTTAGAGGATATGTTGAGGGCTTGTGTACTCGATAGTGGAGGCAGATGGGAGGATCATCTTCCATTGGTGGAGTTTTCATACAACAACAGTTACCATTCTAGTATCGGAATGGCTCCATATAAAGCATTGTATGGAAGGAAGTGCAGAACACCATTGTGTTGGTGGGATGTAGGTGAGCAGAGATTGTTGGGACCGGATTTGGTCCGTGAGACTACGGAGAAGATCCGTCAGATAAGAGAAAGGATGAAAGCCGCACAGAGTCGACAGAAGAGTTATGCGGATAAAAGAAGAAGGCCATTAGGATTCGAAGAAGGAGACCATGTCTTTTTGAGACTTTCTCCAACCATCGGAACCGGTATTGCTTTGCGAGCGAAGAAGCTCAGTCCTCGGTATGTCGGACCCTTCCAGATTTTCGAGCGAGTTGGGCCGGTAGCGTATCGCATTGCATTGCCACCAGAATTGTCCAGATTACATGATGTGTTTCATGTATCGCAGTTAAGGAAGTATATTCATGATCCGAATCAACCATTAAGTTATGAAGCGATTGACATCAGACCGGATTTATCTTATCAGCCTACTCCGATCAGGATCATCGAACGTGGCGAGAAAACGCCCCGGACGAGATCAATTCCTATTGTCAAGGTGCTTTGGGACGGTGCGTCACCTGACGAAGCGACATGGGAAGTAGAGGAGAACATGCGGGTGAAATATCCCTATCTGTTCGATTGAGGTACGTTTTGTCAATTTTGAGGACAAAATTTTTAGAGTTGGGGTGATTGTAACATCCCCGATTTAGCTAATTCCAATTCCTGAAAATAGCAGGAGGTCAAGTTATATATATATATATATATATATATATATATATATATATATATTATCTTAGTTAAAAGTATATTGTGCTTGACAAGTGAATTAATTGTTTAAAATAATAGTAGTACTTGTGTGTTTAAATTATAATTTAACTCCATTGAGTTAAGTTACCTAGAACTAATAGGGAGTCATGAGAGAAGAGTGACAGCTGAAGGGTAATTGAGTCTTTCCCCCAGCCCACTTAATCCCCAGCTGAAACCCCAAACAAACAAAAAGAACACTTCACTTCATTTTGAAGCAAGTTTCAGAAATTGAGCAAAGAGAGAGGGAGGAGAGTGTTGCGAAGAGGGGGAGGAAGAGAAGAAGAGAGAACCCAGGATCCTAAATGCATGTCTCATCTAAAAACATCACTCAAATCAGATTTCTAACCTCTATCTCCTGGTACAAACTTCATCACCTACACAGCCCCCAATCTCCTTCCACCATTTTCGAGTGGTTGAACTTCATTTTGATAAAAAATATGGAGATTCTGTCTTGCATGTGTGTTTGATGAGCTGTAGAACCCATTTCAGCACTTACACCACAAAATAGACCAGCCAAGAGAAGGATTGAGCTGCTGAGTTCGAGTCTTAGGTCCTTGGGAAGTTCGGGTTCAGTTTTGGAGCGAGTTCGGAGACAGTTCGTGAGGATATTCGAACGTGTCAGCTGTGAGATTCGTCGTTGAGTGATTTTCATCACTTCGGGTGAGTTCTATAACTCGCTTAGGGAATGCATGTGTTTTATGAGTCTCCACCTTTTTGAAAACCGTTTTACCGAAAAGATTGTGATTTAAAATGTGAAGTTACTTGATTGATTGTTTGGATTGATTTGGGATTACTATAATATACTGTTTTCAATGCATGCTTAAGTTTGGGTCTCGATCGGAAGAGAAATGAGAATCGGAATGGAACAGATTTACTCATGAAAAACCTATTTTCTGGAAAACTGATAGAGACGCACGGATCGTGTGCCTACGAGCACGGGTCGTGCGCCCCCGTCTGATACGACAAGAACTAGATTTTTAAACACGCACGGATCGTGCGCTCAGTCGCACGGGTCGTGCGTAAGTTTTTGGAACTTCCTACAATTTTACTGGATAACGCACGGATCGTGCGCTCAGTCGCACGGGTCGTGCGTATCTTTCTGGAAATCCTCTACGAATTGTTCAATGACACACGAGTCGTGCGCCTATACGCACGGGTCGTGTGAGACCTTCTGATCTTCAAATTCAAAGTACCTTTTTATCCATTCCGAATGATTCCAATCCTCTTCTAATCCATTCCCCATGGTTCCCCAACAATGTAGAGATTGATATCATGGAGTTAATCTTGTTTGATAGAAAACTTGTGTGTTATGAATGTGACGAAAACCGTACTTAGAGAACGCGTGAGAACACAAGTCAAGAAATGTTAACGGACCTTGAGTCCAATCATGTTAAGATAACGAACTTCAAGTTCATCATGTCATGTAATTAAGCTAATTGATTGTAAGTCTATAAAGACATAAAAACTCTCAATTCATGTAAACACAAATCAAGTTACTTTCCCTCGGGGAAAGGTAGATGGTATACCTTGTGTATATCGAGGATGACGATCCTCCAGTTATTAGCATACCTAGTTGAGGGGAGTCATGAATCGAAAGCTAGGACCCTAGCATTATTCGGATAGAATTTTGAATTGGGGTTTCCGTAGATATTGGGCAATCAAGATTGTCTGGCATTATATCTCGGGTTGTGCTAAGTTCATGTTAAAATATGATCTGTAGTCGCTTATGAGGGCTACGTCAGGAAAAAAATCAGAAATGTAACAAGTAGTCGCTTATTAGGGCTACAAGTTACGAGTAAAAATCATGTATTCACGTGGTCGCTTATTAGGGCCACGAGTTCAGATTCAAGTATAACAAACCGTTAGAGTTGGTCAGGGGTCTCGATAGGACTCACTGAGATAATGTTTATCTCACCCTTCATATTTGTGGTTTTTACAGAGAAACAGGGAAAGGCAAAGGCGACAAAGCATGGATAGCTGGTGTGACTCGAGTAGTCCGGAAGTTTATGTTTCTTGTTTAGGCCCTTGCCCTTTTGTAGTGCTTTTGTTATCGGTTGTATAACTATCATGTTAAGTTATAAATCGTTTCCGCTACTTTATGTTTTGAGTATTGAACACCAGGATCATGTACAAGTCTTAAGTTTTGAAACTTAATCATTTTCAGGAAGTTTTATGAGGTTCAGAGAACCATATGATATGTATTATCAAAAGTTTTAGATGTGTTCAATATTTCAATAACAGGAAGTTACTCTGATGTATGCCATTTAGTGCATAACGGTGATTCTATATGTTAGGATTCATCGGGGTGTTACATTATAGCAGCGTAGGCTTTGGAGAGGAACGACGCCGGCACCGTCAATGAACGGCGTAGCGGCGACGACCGGCTGCGATTCAACAGACAACAGCGGCGGCCGATGAGAGTGAGGGTGCGATGGTGTGTTGTTGTCGCGCTTGCCGTCCGTTTGTTGCCTCTTGCGTGCGTGAGCGAGAGAGAAAGAGGAACTGTGGAACGAAGCAGCAGAAAAGAAACGTATCCGGTAGGTAGGTTTGGTTTGGTTTGTAAATTTCAGAAACACTTAAGGGTATATGTGTATTTTCAAGTATATAAAAAAAAATTCAGAAAAAAAATTCAGGGCGGGCCATGGCCCTTCCCAGCCCTTGAAAAGAACCGCCCCTGCGCATCACGTGGTGCGGCCGCAATATTGCCGTTGCGGCAGCGCCCGCAACCGCATCAGCCCGCAATTGTGTTGTTATCTCAAATCACAGAAAAATCCGCATTGGAACGCCGCATCGACCGCAACGCAGTGGTGCAACGGCCGCATCAGGCCGCATCAGACCGTAATTGACTGTAAAGTGGTCGCACGAATTTTTTTTCTATCTTCATATGTCTTTAGATCATACATTTAGAGGTATTTTAAAGGATTAAAGATATTATAAAGTGATGAAGAGTTGATAATGAAATATATATGAAATTTTAGAGAGGAAATAGAAGGCATGTGAACTATAAGATAACTAGTAAATTATAATATTTGATGCTAACAAAAAATAAAATCACGCCGCAACGACTGCAATACGCATCGCAACAACCACAATGCCCACAATCGCAACACCCGCAACCGCAACCTGAATTTAAAACCATGGAGCCATGTCTCTGCTAACGGGCAGCAACGGTGAAATAGAATGCATTGCCTAATCCATTCATTTACTGTCTATGTAAGATTACTATCCATATTGGCAAAATTAGGCAAACAGAAATTCTCGATATATCAAAGGAAAGAATTATCAACTCTTTTTTTTTTGACCAAAGAATTATCAACTCTAGTTGATATTACTTGTTAGGTAAATTCTTGGTTGCCACTTAATGATTTGTGGGTAATTTACCTTAATGATGTGGAATCAATTAAAAACAGCAACATGGAATCTACTAACTTTTTCATAAAAATTGTCATCAGGGAGAATCACACCCATGACCAACATCAGAGAATAATAGCTCATTACCACTAACCGGAATGCTTTAGTTGTTTAATATTTGAAACGTAGTATATATATATATATATATATATATATATATATATATATATATATATATATATATATATATATATATATATATATATAAAATCATTTATTTGTGTAATATTCATTTAATTCAAAATGCAAAGCGAATCCAATAGTGATTTATATAAGATAAATAAGATAAATGAAAAATTAAATAGGATGTTAGAATATATGTTTGCATCGTTCTAAATATCAATATTAGTAAAATTTTATTTTTTACTAATATATAAAAACTTGATTAAATATCAAATGTTTAAGTATATCTTTAGTCCCTGCAAATATATTATTTTGTTGCTTTTTGTCCTTGTATTTTTGTTTTAGTAGTTACAAATATATCGTGTGTTGCTTTTAGTTCTTGCTATTTTATTTTAGTTCCTACAAAACTTATTTATATCGAAATTGGTCCACGTGATATATATATATATATATATATATATATATATATATATATATATATATAGTTTATTTTTATGACACAAATTAATAAAGAAAGTATTAAATTATATTATAAAATAACAAACAAAAAATTTAAACGAGTCTTTACATGTGATCATGTCGAAATTTGTTAGTTTCTTCTGACTCGACAAATGTTCGACATTTCTTCTCAAACGATTAATTTGTTATTTTTTGGCTTTGCACAGTGTCTAAACAAAAAGAGTATCTGATGCAGTCATTATTAATATTTTAAATTTAAATTTTATTAAGAATCGCGTTAGCTCTTAGTCGTTGGATTGATCGGGTGAATCTGAGTTATCGAGGCTTGATAAAGTGGGCATTGGATATGGATCCAAGCAATTGGGCTGATCTATGTCCAAAACACACTTCTTAGTATCGAACCTTATATATTTGAATTGTTAAAATTTTTTCTGAACCCTAAAGTACCCCAAAACACAATTCTTAGTATCGAACCTAACATATTTTGTCACAAAATTATTATTATTTTCATCAAACAGGTTATTGCGGAACGAATTTCCCGTAGTTGAATTATTGAGATTTTTTTAACCCTAAAGTACTGCAAAACACTGCTTAGCGTCGCACATTACATATTTTGTCACAGAATTTATTTATTTTCACCAAACTTGTTTTTTTTGACAAAACCACCAAACTTGTTATTGAGGAACGAACT
Source organism: Astragalus membranaceus (assembly GCA_039519185.1). Classification (NCBI taxonomy): domain Eukaryota; kingdom Viridiplantae; phylum Streptophyta; class Magnoliopsida; order Fabales; family Fabaceae; genus Astragalus; species Astragalus membranaceus. Next base: position 61,875,778 of record CM076854.1, read on the forward strand.
TCGTTTATTCAAACTGTTAAAATTTTTTCGAACCCTAAAGTACCAAAAAATACAATGCTTAACGTCGTACTTTACATATTTTGTAATGAAATTAATTTTTTGTAAAGTAATAATATTACCAAGATACCCTCTAAAAAGTATTGGAAACCATCATCGTGACAATGATTGCATTTTTTTATTACAAACAACTAAAAAATTATTTGATAAACAAAAAACTAAAGTTGGCGCTAAACTTACCTTTACAATTTATCTTGCATTTAGATTTAAATATTATTCATAGAAATATATTAGTAATTAAAATTGACTTTACTATATTTTTTAAAGTATTAGATAGAAATATATTAATTGATAACTATATAATAAAAGACCAGAAAACACTGTTAATATGCAGTAAACACTGTTGTCGCTGTGATCGATGGAAGAAGAAAAACAGAAATGCTATTTTGACCACTTTGTGGACCACAAAGTGGACCAAATACAACAATGTACTATACGGATACATACCCCTCTCTTTATAAAATAAAATTTTATATATTAATAATAATAATAAATAGTTTTATATTTAGAAAATTAAAGACACAAAAATCAGAAAACCATCTCCATGAAAGACCGATCCAGCACCTCCAAAACCATCTCCATGAAAGACCGAAACCCCTTCACCGCTTCCTCCATCTGAAATCCGGCTCCTCCTCCGCCATTCTCCGCTCTGTTCGTTGCGTACTAGGGTTTCACCCTCTCAATACCACGCTAAACCGAAACCCCTCCACCCTGTCCTCCCTCCTCCGCTGTTACCGCTTCCTCCCTCTGAAATCCGCCTCCTCCTCCGCCCTCCTCCGCCAATCTCCGTTGTGTCTGTTGCCTACTAGCGTTTCACCCTCTCAGTGGGACGCTCAACTGAAACCCCTCCACCCTGTCCTCCCTCCTCCTCCGCTGTTAGCCGTTGTTGTGTACTCGCGCTTCGCACCTTCCACCGTTGTCCAGCGGCAGGATCTTTTACTGAGGTAATTACAGTAAGAATTTGTCCCGTGTTTGTGTTTTTCCCCCTAAATTTTCTAAGTCTGATACAAATGTGGTGTGGCTTGGTTAACTGTTTAAAAAACCTGGGTAATTGATGTTGTAACTTGGTTAATTATTGTTAGATTGTCAATTTAACCCCTTAGAATAATAGTTAGGTTTTGGTTCTCTCTTTTACCTCCATTAAGTTACTGGGTTTGAAGATTTGTGTAAGCCTAACATGAGTGGGTTAGCGAAATAGCACATCACTTATGAACCACACGGGTTGGTTAGTTGGTCAAGAAAGCTGGGTAATTGTTTTCTGAATTTGGTTTGTGTTACTAATAAGAAATCCGTCTCATTGTACTTTGAGAACCCGTTAATTTGTGAAGTTTGTGGTACTTTAGTTTGACTATTATTAGTTAGTAGTAAATATCGGTAAACTGATTGGGTTATTAAATAATGTTGTGTTTTATTGGTTTTAACCGTGCAGTGTTGACGTGACACGTAGGTTTGAAAAAAGATGGATAGTGCAGCAACCTTCGTGGAGGGTGGTGGTGGGGATGCTGAAGGTATAATAGTTGAAAACTCAAACGATGACGACGCACGTTGGGAGCCTGTAATAGGGATGTGTTTTGCTTCGTTAGATGAGGGGAAATCATTTTATGGTGAGTATGCGTCAAGAAAAGGTTTTGGGTGGAAAATTAGAACATCACTAAAGAGGGATGATGGGAAAACGAAGTGGGTCAATCTTGCATGCTCGAGAGCGGGGTCTAGGGCAAACATGTCAAAAATTCCATGTTCATTGAAAACACTTCCGACTAAAGTGAACAAATGTCCTGCCAGGATAGGTTTGAAGTTACAATGCGATGGGACATGGGAAGTCAGAAAATTTGAAGGTGTCCATTCTCACGAGATGAGCCCCACAAAGGCAAGGTTGTTTAGGCCTAACAAGAAACTAAATCTACATGTGAAGAGGACAATCCAAATCAATGATGAAGCGGGAGTGAGGATTAACAAAACGTTTCAATCTATTGTTACAGATGCTGGAGGCCATGAAAAGGTACCATTTTGTGAAAAGGACGTGCGGAATTATGTCAACAAGGAAAGGCGTTCAATTGGAAAAGGAGGTGATGGGAAGGCGTTGATAAGTTACTTTTATCAAATGAGGGAACAAAATTCAGATTTTTTCTATGATATTGATTTGGACGACGGTTTTCATGTGAAGAATGTATTTTGGGCGGATGCAAGAAGTAGAGCTGCTTATGAATATTTTGGAGATGTGGTGACATTTGATTCAACATATCTGACCAATAAATACGACATGCCTTTTGCTGCATTTGTAGGTGTAAATCACCATGGTCAATCAACATTACTTGGGTGTGGCCTACTTTCCGGTGAAGACAAAGACTCATTTGTGTGGCTTTTCCAAGCGTGGCTTCGTTGCATGCTAGGAAAGGCGCCTATGGGTATTGTCACTGACCAATGCGGTGCTATGAAAAAAGCGATTGAGATAGTCTTCCCTTCCACTCGCCATAGGTGGTGTTTATGGCATATAATGAAAAAAATACCGGAAAAACTCAATGGATATGGTCAATATTTGAAGATAAAGGCAGCGGTGAAAGAAGCAGTTTACGATACTTACACCGTACTTGCTTTTGAAGATAACTGGTGTTCCTTGATAGAAAAATTTGACCTTCAAGACAATGAATGGTTAAGTGGGTTGTATAAGGAGCGACAAAGATGTGCACCGACGTTGTTAAGGAAAAGCTTCTGGGCGGGCATGTTAACCACACAGCGCAGTGAGAGCATACATGCTTTCTTTGATGGATATATAAATTCAACAACAAGTCTTGGTCAATTTGTTAAACAATATGACAATGCTCTTAGAAATAGAGCAGAAAAAGAATTTCAAGCGGATTTTAAATCAATGGATACAACAATACCTTGTGGGTCAAACTCGTTAATCGAAATGCAGTTCCAACGTGCCTACACGCATGCTAAATTTAAGGAGGTCCAAACTGAATTTAGAGGTAAAATGAATTGTGTCCCCTCATTGGAGTCATTGGAGGGTTGCATTGCTAGTTATAATGTGTTGGAGGAATTGTTGGTTGGAGATAGACCAAAAGAGCGCTACTTTAAAGTTGTGTTCAATGTTGAAAACCATAATGTCGAGTGTGAATGCTCGTTGTTTGAGTTTAGAGGAATTTTGTGTCGCCATGTACTATGTGTGTGCGCTAAGGAGAGGGTTTCAAACGTCCCAAACAAGTATGTTTTGTCTCGATGGAAAAAAAATGTTAAAAGGAAGCATTCTTATATTAAGATAAATTATGGTGTGAAGGAATTGAAACCACTGATGGAGAGGTTTGAAAAACTCTCGAAGCATTTTTACGAGGTTGCTGAAGTAGCGGCGGAGTCTGAGTATGCCACAAAAGCATTCCATAAAGTGTTGCATCAATTTAGTTCTGAATTGCCAAACTTGGATACTTCAATGGACAATGTTAAAACAAGTTTGAATGAAGACGAAGACTCTATCCCAGTTACTACTCCTATATGTCACAGTCCATTGAGGGTAAAACGTAAAGGTCGTCCTCCGACGAACAGAAAAATATCTATTGTTGAGAAAGTTGTTAAAAAGTCACAGAAGAAGCGAACCAAGCGAGCTAGTGACAGCAACATTATGAAGGTCAGTCTTGTTTGGTAACTATTGATCTATTAACCATGAAAGAAGCCACTTATTAACATGCATGTTAATGTTTTTTTGTATAATGTGTAGGCGGACAATGTTGGAGTGGCAAATCATAAAATCAATAGGGAAATTTCTGTTGAATCAACTGTTGAGGTTATGACTGGTGGGGATGTGATGGATGCAACTACTTTGGTTCGTGTCCACTATAAGATTTTATTAAATGTGTAGAGTGTATTATTTGAGATTTGGAGATGGATGAATTTGATCGGTGTTGCAATTTGCGGAACATTTATTAACACAATTGTTGAGTTGAAATTGTAACCCGTTTGTATAATTATGAGTAGAGTTAATGTGATTGACTCTTTTTATAACCCGTTTAGTTGTTGCATCGAAAGACTGTGGAGAAGTTTGTATCACAGCATCGTCCCTATTTCTAATGATGTTGTCGTTTTAAGTTGTTCATTTTTTTACATTTAAAGAATTTAGTTTTTGGGCGATAAACTCAAACCTAAGTTAGATATATTTAACTTATTTAATATTTCCTCTATACAGTCAGGGAGTGTATATTTCAGTACAGATGCTGGAGGGTCAGAAATGATGTCCAACCGTTGGGCTTCTCAAAGTGCAACTGTTGGACAACCATATAATTTCGGATTAGGCAACTCTGATATTTCTTCTCCACAGGCATGTGATTTGAATGTCCGTGAAGTTCTTGTGCATATTTTAAATTTAATGTTGCTTAACTAAATGTTTTTATTAGGTTGGAGCTCACATTTCATTCATGGAACTTTTGTCAAATGTGGAAATAGACTTCCCGGGACTATCACAATTGTCTACAAATCCGTGACATTTTAGCTGCAACAATACGATGGCCATATTAAACTTTTATATAATTTTTTTTGTAACTAAACATGTAATTATGTTTTGATTTATATAGGTGTAAATGCCTTAAAGTTGATGTATGTGGTGTAAATGCCTCATACATTTGTGTCAATTTGCACAAAGTAATTTTTTGCTACACGTTGTTTAGACCTCATGTAACCTTTAAGGTTTAGGGAAAACCCTTTACCACTTTTTTTGTAACTAATGAAGTCTGTAGTTTTTCATTTGTATTGGTGTAAATGTGATAAATTTTATATATATTTGGGGGCAAGTGCCTAAGATGCAGCCTCACAGTTTATGTTCTGAACAGGTTTGGTGTTATGGAGCAAAACTTATATATATTTGGGGGCAAGTGCATAGTAATATATATCCCAATTATGGTTGGTTAGTTTGTCATAAAACCTGGGTAATTCCTTGGACGGATTGGTGTTATGATTTCTGTAATGAATTAGTGAGGCAAGACTGAGGGGAAGGGGTATCTATGTGTATCCTATGATGAGTATTTGAGGGTTTATAGACATGTAATTAAATCGGACACGTGAGTGCATAGTAATATATATCCCAATTATGGTTGGTTAGTTTGTCATAAAACCTGGGTAATTCCTTGGACGGATTGGTGTTATGATTTCTGTAATGAATTAGTGAGGCAAGACTGAGGGGAAGGGGTATCTATGTGTATCCTATGATGAGTATTTGAGGGTTTATAGACATGTAATTAAATAGGACACGTGAGTGCATAGTAATATATATCCCAATTATGGTTGGTTAGTTTGTCATAAAACCTGGGTAATTCCTTGGACGGATTGGTGTTATGATTTCTGTAATGAATTAGTGAGGCAAGACTGAGGGGAAGGGGTATCTATGTGTATCCTATGATGAGTATTTGAGGGTTTATAGACATGTAATTAAATAGGACACGTGAGTGCATAGTAATATATATCCCAATTATGGTTGGTTAGTTTGTCATAAAACCTGGGTAATTCCTTGGACGGATTGGTGTTATGATTTCTGTAATGAATTAGTGAGGCAAGACTGAGGGGAAGGGGTATCTATGTGTATCCTATGATGAGTATTTGAGGGTTTATAGACATGTAATTAAATAGGACACGTGAGTGCATAGTAATATATATCCCAATTATGGTTGGTTAGTTTGTCATAAAACCTGGGTAATTCCTTGGACGGATTGGTGTTATGATTTCTGTAATGAATTAGTGAGGCAAGACTGAGGGGAAGGGGTATCTATGTGTATCCTATGATGAGTATTTGAGGGTTTATAGACATGTAATTAAATCGGACACGTGAGTGCATAGTAATATATATCCCAATTATGGTTGGTTAGTTTGTCATAAAACCTGGGTAATTCTTTGGACGGATTGGTGTTATGATTTCTGTAATGAATTAGTGAGGCAAGACTGAGGGGAAGGGGTATCTATGTGTATCCTATGATGAGTATTTGAGGGTTTATAGACATGTAATTAAATAGGACACGTGAGTGCATAGTAATATATATCCCAATTATGGTTGGTTAGTTTGTCATAAAACCTGGGTAATTCCTTGGACGGATTGGTGTTATGATTTCTGTAATGAATTAGTGAGGCAAGACTGAGGGGAAGGGGTATCTATGTGTATCCTATGATGAGTATTTGAGGGTTTATAGACATGTAATTAAATAGGACACGTGAGTGCATAGTAATATATATCCCAATTATGGTTGGTTAGTTTGTCATAAAACCTGGGTAATTCCTTGGACGGATTGGTGTTATGATTTCTGTAATGAATTAGTGAGGCAAGACTGAGGGGAAGGGGTATCTATGTGTATCCTATGATGAGTATTTGAGGGTTTATAGACATGTAATTAAATAGGACACGTGAGTGCATAGTAATATATATCCCAATTATGGTTGGTTAGTTTGTCATAAAACCTGGGTAATTCCTTGGACGGATTGGTGTTATGATTTCTGTAATGAATTAGTGAGGCATGACTGAGGGGAAGGGGTATCTATGTGTATCCTATGATGAGTATTTGAGGGTTTATAGACATGTAATTAAATAGGACACGTGAGTGCATAGTAATATATATCCCAATTATGGTTGGTTAGTTTGTCATAAAACCTGGGTAATTCCTTGGACGGATTGGTGTTATGATTTCTGTAATGAATTAGTGAGGCAAGACTGAGGGGAAGGGGTATCTATGTGTATCCTATGATGAGTATTTGAGGGTTTATAGACATGTAATTAAATAGGACACGTGAGTGCATAGTAATATATATCCCAATTATGGTTGGTTAGTTTGTCATAAAACCTGGGTAATTCCTTGGACGGATTGGTGTTATGCTAAAAAAATAGATGCACTGACAGATATAATAGATAGTCTTCATATAGCAATAGTGTCATAACTTGCACAGTAGACAGCTAACAAAAGCACTATGCCATGTTATACAGCAGTGAAATCAAACTCAAACTTCCTAATTAGCAATATGAATGACAAAAACACCAAAAGACATGTTCTACATACACAGAAAGCACTATGCCTATGTCATTTCCTCTGTTTTTTCTCCTTCTTTGACACACCATAAGTCTCATATGGTGTTCGGATTGCTGCACTAGTTTTTATAATTCTTGGATTCTGAACTCTACGAGTGTAAGCATTTGACTCTTGATGGAGGTGATGATGCGGTATGAGACCAGATGGTTCACCCATGTTTCCTTGGGTGCTCACCGGGGAATATCCTTGTTTTGCTTCTTTTGGAAGGGATGGAGTCAAGTTTCTTGCGTTCTTTGCCTCTTCTAATTGTCGTTGAAGTTCAGCTATTGTTTGTTGAAGTGCCTTCTTTTCCTCATGAGATAAGTTCTGTAGATCACGCAATTCCATTTCAGCTTGCGATAATCTTTTAAAAAGTGCGTTGTGCTCGGCATGCAGCTGTTCATTGTAGACAATCAAATTAATCATTTCATCTGACCGCTCTCTGGATTTGACAAATCCATGCGGGGCCTCAGTTAAGGCTTGTCTCACTTCATAAACAGCAACTTCTTCTTCTGTTGCAGTCAGCTGGTCATAAACCTAGTAACATGGAACCATTATGAATAGTTTAGTACAATAAATTAAAGCAACATCTTTTGACATGTAGATAACAAATGCTGATTTGTGGATACCAAGGAAAACCTTTATAATGTTCAGTTTTTGACTATACTAATTTAACCTCTCAAATGCATCCAATTGGCTTTCCTTAAAGAGGGAGTAATTGTTATATATTTCCCAATTATGGTTACCTGGTTTCTCTCAAATGATTCCAATAGGCTTTCCTTAAAGAGCCAAACATCCTGCCACTTCAAACAACGAGGAAACATTTTATCAACTTTGGGACTTATCTTATGGTGTGGCCAAACATGTTCAAGTCCCCAGACCTATAATCATTAATGAAACTTAATCAGAATTGGAGCACTGCAATAAAATTAATTGTTACAAACTTAATGACTACACAAAAAAATATACTGCAAAAAAAATACCTGCAACACAACTACACACCCACTAACATACAATGTTCTAGGGCTCTTTGATTCTTCCAAAGAACTTGTGACTTTATTCAAATTCTGAACCAAATAATCATAGACTGCAAGTCCCCAATTAAATGTCTCAAGGGAATCTAGATCATCCAACAACTTAATGCAGGGACAAGAAATGCCGGTGGATGTGTTTGGGAATAAAAACTCTTCCATTGCAAGCAGTATATACAGCCTACAAAAATCATCAACATGTTGATCGGCAGAGAGGGTGGTCAGTTTTTCATAAATATCTGCTAAGGTATTTTTTCTTCCTTCAACCAATGTTATGGTATGTGAACTAAGGTCGTCCACGAATTCCACATCTAAACCCACTATGCCAAGTCCTATCGCATAACAAACATGTAGTGGAGTAAAATCAACATACCTAGACCGTATTCTAAACCCCCCCTTTTTTTATCCCAACGTCGTGCTAATTCTTCTAACAATATACCAGATATATTTATTTTCTCAGGCAATGACATCAACCATTTAAACGGTGTTCCATTAATCCTTTGCCTTTGTACACCTGAAAGATTTTGATTCACTTTGCCGATCCATTCTGTGGAACAACTATGTCGCACACGGATCTAAAAAAATATGATCAACAAAATTGTCAGTGGTGTACATGTAATGACAACAATTACACAAAGTCAAAGCAGAGGCCATAATACTCACTTTTTTTGATTTTGAGCTACTAGCCCCTAAAGTCTGAGTGGTCATCCTGTATTGAAACTCTATGTGTCACAAATTTTATATATAAGAAAAGGAAATAAAATAAATGAACTACATTCCAAATGAAGTGTATTGCATAGAAAACCAATTAAAAGAAGTGGTACAATTGCTTCAAAACAGCCACTGTTGAACAAATGAATGTACTGTCTCATGGAAAGTGAGAAAGACCAAAGAGTATCAATTTAATGTTTTGTCTGAGAAAAGGTATGCCAACAAGCTCCATACCTAGATGGTTCTGGAGTAGCTTTCACATCACGCCGTTTCACTAGCTTTGGTTCCTTGGGAGCAACACTAGACTGTCCTTGCACTAGCTTTCGTTGCATGTCAGAAGGCTTCAATAAATACAGCATCCCAATAGCAACATGTGCAAAATTAGTGCTGAATTAGTCCCAAAACAGGAGAAAATTATTGTCACCTTTCTGATATTTAAGAGATTGAAAAATACAGCATCCCAAATAGCAACCAATTCAAATTTTAGTGCAGAATATTAAACAACCATTTACTACAATTGAAAGGTGCTCAACCTATTATTGGAAAGAATTTCACATATTCATAATCTAAGGCATCTAGATATTATCTAAGGCATCTACATATTATCTATAGTTAAGAATAAGATATTCACGAGAACAATGTAATACAACTGGTATAAACCCAACCCACAAACAATAATTCACTGTTTAAGAAAATAGGTTTAATCTAATTAGGGGTTTTAATCAATTAGAGCTCACCCGAAGGAGGTGATGGTCGAAGTCCGTTCGTCGTACTTTGATAGCGGCGACCGGGGATGATATTAGCGTGGCGGCGACGGTACAACAATCGTTCGTTACAGTGATGGACGTACCGAGATTGACAATCGTTCGATGGGTTGAAGAACTGGTTCGACGGCTTGATGGAGCGAAGAACTGGATCGATGGGTTGAAGACGGTAACCGATTAGTCGAATCCAAGTAAAAGGCAATAGAGGGGTTTAACTTCAGCGAATCCAACTGGGTTCTAATCTAAGGGTTCTGGTTCCATGGATCCAAGGGTTGAGGAACTGCGGTTGAAGAACTGGATCGACGGCTTGATGGAGCGAAGGAGAAGATCGATGGGTTGAAGACGGTAACCGATTAGTCGAATCCAAGTAAAAGGCAATAGAGGGGTTGAAGTTCAGCGAATCCAACTGGGTTCTTTTAATCTAAGGGTTCTGGCGTGGGCCTTGTAATCCAACGGTTTTAATTTTTTTTTTGGCTCAATTTAATGACAAAAATTTAATCCCTTATAACTATTCAAGTTTTTCTCATTTTAATTGTAACATTCATTTTATGCCGTATTTGATAACCAACCTACGTGCCCAATTCCCCATCTATTACTCACAACTAGCCAACCTGTCAATTTAATTAAAATTTCTAAATTTCTCATTTTAAATTTCTGATTTTAACCATATAATTTAATTAAAATTTCTAAATTTCACATTTTAAATTTCTGATTTTAACCATATCTTACCACCAACTCCTGCTCAAAATGTAAGCACAATGAATGACACATAAAAAATTATGGTTAATTGTTTATGTTGTATTTGATAACCAACCTACGTGCCCAATTCCCCATCTTTTACTCACAACTAGCCAACCTGTCAATTTAATTAAAATTTCTAAATTTCTCATTTTAAATTTCTGATTTTAACCATATCTTACCACCAACTCCTGCTCAAAATGTAAGCACAATGAATGACACATAAAAAATTATGGTTAATTGTTTATGTTGTATTTGATAACCAACCTACGTGCCCAATTCCCCATCTTTTACTCACAACTAGCCAACCTGTCAATTTAATTAAAATTTCTAAATTTCTCATTTTAAATTTCTGATTTTAACCATATCTTACCACCAACTCCTGCTCAAAATGTAAGCACAATGAATGACACATAAAAAATTATGGTTAATTGTTTATGTTGTATTTGATAACCAACCTACGTGCTCAATTCCCCATCTTTTACTCACAACTAGCCAACCTGTCAATTTAATTAAAATTTCTAAATTTCTCATTTTAAATTTCTGATTTTAACCATATCTTACCACCAACTCCTGCTCAAAATGTAAGCACAATGAATGACACATAAAAAATTATGGTTAATTGTTATTGTTGTATTTGATAACCAACCTACGTGCTCAATTCCCCATCTTTTACTCACAACTAGCCAACCTGTCAATTTAATTAAAATTTCTAAATTTCTCATTTTAAATTTCTGATTTTAACCATATCTTACCACCAACTCCTGCTCAAAATGTAAGCACAATGAATGACACATAAAAAATTATGGTTAATTGTTTATGTTGTATTTGATAACCAACCTACGTGCCCAATTCCCCAGATTTAACTCACAACTAGCCAACCTGTCAATAAATGAGAAATTTATTGTAAATTTCTCATTTTACAAATATCATATCATGTCACCAACTCCAGCTCAAAATGTAAGCACAATATTAAGCTTACTGACATGTGGTGTTAAAATTAAAGCTACATTTCTTTTTTAGACCATATCACCAACCAGCCTTCAGAATTACCCATGTTTTTTTTACATTTAACAAACGTGTTATAAACATTAACTAAGTAAGTACATTCATCTATCATCTCAATCTCTTCAGAGTCTCCCTCATCGTGTAGGCAACATCTGAATCTCTTCAAATTGTCCCTCATAATCATCTTCTGTTCCTCTCGTTCATCCAAAGCAACATCTCAAAGTGTCTTCATCTTTCTCAATAAAGTCATAATGATGTTAGCAAAGTCAAATCTTGTGGAACCTTTGCTTTTTCTAATACCTCTGCCCTATACACATTTCGTGGATCAAGTACCCATTTCAAAACAAAGTCTTGACGAAATTGAAGTACATCATCCTAAACAAAAGAGAAGTAGAGTTAATATATATATGCATTGTTCCCATAACATTTCAAAGACAGAAACATAAAAATAAATAATGATTAACCTCTGAGTATTGTGGCATGGTTCCTTCACCGTTCCAGAATTCCAAGTATTTCAAAACATAGATTCCACAATCATGACTGTATTGGAAGGGAATATGGATTTCAATACATAAACATAAAAACAATAAATCATGACTGTATTGGAAGGGAATATGGATTTCAATACATAAACATAAAAACAATAAAAATCTATTGTAAACATAACAACTTTCCCAAGAACGCATGTAAAATGACTTACCTATTGTGTTGTTTGGGCAGTATTTCATAAACGGTCTCCAGAGAATTATCACAAACGTAACTCAACAGCTCTTCAAAACGAATGCGCTAAAAAATCACAATTACAAACGTTGTCAAATTTAATTAGAAGACCAAAAAAAGATATATTAAGGTGTTAGAATAGGACACTACCATTGCATTATCAAGCAACAACCAAGAATCGTTTCGTTCATCTGTCAAGGAGTCCAACACGTACATCTTCCGTTCGTGTTGAACTACCACGTAGCACACCCAATGTCCATTGTAACAGGCCGGTGCAAAAATCTAACACATTTATTAATAAATTTTTAGGTAATATTCATAATACACATATGTACTGTTGAAAGCTAATCAAAAGACTCTTGTAACATCTTCAGTTTTTTTCCATTCTATTTTGTTAATTCAGTTTGTGTATTTTGTTTAAGTGTAGATTGAATAAATGAACTTGTAAGCCACAATAGATGTGGCAAAAAATGGCAGCCTAGTTGGCATTCAATTGCGATAATCAGTTTCTTGCTCAAACAGCATATAAATACTACTGTAACAGATTCACATTTCAGTTGAATACAATTTCATCTTTTCAGTTTCTGTTTACTCTTCTGATACTCGTTTTGTCGCTCAGATTCACTTCCTTCTTTCTGTGAGTGTGTGTGTGTGTGTGTGTGCATGATTGTCATGCACCATTGCTGAATGTGACTGAAACACGGTGAGGTGAGCAGTGAATTCAGAAGCACAATTAGTGAATTCATGATAGAAGATTCAGAGTATTCCAAGGGGGCTGAATGTACAACAAAAAACCACTAATTCGAACTAACTTACCATCTCTGAAGACCTTAAGACATCCATGGGGGTTGACTTCAATTCTTTCAATGAAACATGTTTGAAATGCTGTCGTAAAGTCCATCTTTTTTGGGTGCCGGCTTGTCCAGATTGTAATTCTTTGATCACTTCCGCCTACATTATAAAATCAATATTCTCATCATAACTATATTAACTAACTAATTTTTAAACTCAAATCCTTCCAAATAAAGGATTTTAAGATGGACTCACAGCATAGAAGGAATTAAATAGGAAACGGGTCAGCAAACCCGTTCTTTCCAATTCTTCTTCCATCAACATCGGCGAAACAAAACAGAATAGCTGAAAACAAAAATTTACCCTAAAATTAAACTTCATAAACAATATTCGAAAAACAAATGAAATTCACAATTCAATATTGGGTGCATTTGAATACCAGGTTGTCCACCCATTTCCTTGGTGCAAGACCCTCGAGAGACATTCTTGTAAGAATGTGGTCATCCAACCTAACCAACGTTCTGCATCGCCATAGAACAAGCACGTTGTCAAAATTTCTACTCATTGGCAACAACAAAATTTCAAGTACCTTCCAGTTATAAATTCTAAAAAGAAGTAACACGTACTCGTTCGCCGTTGTCGATGTGCTTGGGCGGGTGCAAAAATTGTACAAAGAATACAGCAATTTTTTGAATTTATTTTGATCTCTTGTCGCCTTTGAGCCATTTGCGACGGTAGGTGCATAGGACGCACCTGGGACATGATCACTCACACCAATTTCATTGCTTCCTGATGCCCTTCTATCATCTTTTCTTTTATAGACTTTGATTTTATCCTCAACACTCGAAAGCCTAATGTTAATCTCCTTTTCTTTGGTAAATATCCCTTCACAATATCTCCTTTCAATCTCCTCAATAGCTTCATTGAGGACTTCGTTTGATCGGTCTCCTTCGCTCAACGCCACAACCTCAACAAACTGAATACAAAAATATAATATCAATTCACCAATAAAACTAAATGAATGAAACTGAATTTAGGAAACTAAACACTAAATGAATGAAACTACACATTAACGAATTCCAATATTTTAGGAAACTAAACACTAAATGAATTAAACTAAACGCATTGCAGCTAACGTTTTTGCTTTCAAATATTCTACCAACTATACACTTTCCCGACGGCACGTCAAACCAAGCTAAAAACCGTGGAAAACGTGTATTTTGTGGAGTAGGCCGCAACAATAAGTGTTCAACGGTCCAAATCTACATCACAAAATAGATTCAACAATCAAATTTAAATTTTGTTTACTTTAATAACAACTCTAAAAAGGATAACAGAATTGTACCTGAAGTAGAGCTGCACACCCGGCAATACTCACTGATTCAATGTTCTTGCGTTCATTCAAGAGGGGAGCAGTACGGTTTAAGCTACCTACTAAGTTGTTATAAACCTTACCACCCCAATCATACCTATGAAGGCTATCTAAATCATCCAATAAGCTAAAGGGTAGGGTATTGATCGTGCGGGTGGTTTGGGGAAAGTAAAAAGTGGCAAAAGCAAGGAGAAGGTAAAGCCTACAAAAGTCCTCTACAAATTCATCTGATGTTAGGTCTCCCATTTTTTTAACAATACAGGGCATATTAATTACTTCCCCATCAAACAACTGTTTGACTCTAGAGTCAACTCTATCATCATCAAAAACAGGGTCTCCAACTATGCGAAGCCCCAACCCAAAACAAACATCTAACTTTGAAAATGAAATTAGCCTATTCCCTACTCTAATACCTACACTATGTGTATCCCACCTTCTCAAAACTTCCCTAAGTAAAACACCACTAATGTTGATCTCTTCAACAAGATCAATCAAGGAATGGAAGGGAGTTGTTAGAAGACGTTTCTTTTGTAGTGGACTTAAGTTTCTATTAATCTCAACTAGTGCCTGAGTCTTTACTGTGTGTCTCACTCGGATCTGAAAAATACATCAATTAAGACACAATAACAAGAACACCGAGTTATACTCAATTATAGAACAAATTATGGTAAATGACTAACTTAAGGACAATTGTAAAAACTTCTAAACTATGTGAAAATAAAATTACCTCAGTTTCTTTGGTCCTTCCCATAATGGAACGTTATTATACGTTTACTGTGGAAAAAATACATACTTCAATTAATGTACTTCATAAACAAAATCAATCACTAAAAACAGTGTTAGTTGTTAGTGTTGCTTACACTAAACTGTGCCGTAATTGAATCAACAAACATTGCATAAACAAAATCAATCACTAAATTCAAATATGAACACTAAATTGAAATTCAATTTGTATCAATTACCCAGGTTTTCTAACAATAATTAACCAAGTTACCACATCAATTACCCATGTTTTCTAAACAGTTAACCAGACACATTTGTATCAAACCTACAAATATTTTACCACTTTGCACAATATCATTTCCATTGACAATCAAAATAAATGCCAATCAAAATAAACCAAACAACAAACAACAGGTTTTCTAAGTTACCACATCAATTACCATTACCATTAATAATAATTAACGAAGCTACCACATAAATTACCCAGGTTTTCTAAACAGTTAACCAAGGCTCATTTGTACCTGAGGACAACAAACAACAATGTCATGATGTTTTGTAATTACAAGATTTTTTAAAAGGAATTTTGGGACATTTAGGGTTTCTACATTCACTCAAATAGAGACAAAGAGACAATCTAAGTAAAAAAAATATAAATTACCTGAGTACAAGAAGCTGGCGCATGAGAACAGGTGCAAAACCGGCGACAATCGGTGGGGAAAGGACGGATAACAGCGGAGGAGGGAGGACAGGGTGAGGCTGAGTGTTTATCGCTGACAGAGAAACCGAAGAGAAACCGAAATGCTTGATGTTTATCGCTGAGAGAGAAGAAGAGGCGCGGCTGAGAGAGTGGAGAGCAGTTCTGTGGCTGAGAGAGACGAAGAGGCGCGCGTAGAGAAGGAGACGCGGGAGAGAAGAAGAAGAAGAAGAAGAGGCGCGGAGAGAGTGGAGAGCATTTCTGTTTTTATTTTTGTGTTTTTAATTTTTTGAATATAAAATATAAAGAGAGGGGTATGTATCCTATGGTATGTATCCTATCCGTATAGTAGTGCTGTATTTGGTCCACTTTGTGGTCCACAAAATGGTCAAAATAGCATTTCTGGAAGAAAAGACATTGGAAGAGGCACAGAAAGAAACTAAAGAAAAGACACATGTGACCCACTTAACTTTTGTTTTAATCCAAGCCGTATATTTCATCAAGGGCTGATATACATCCCTCTTATTCTCACATAAAAACTTCATTCTTACTTGATATGCCTCTGTGTGTGTATGTGTTATATATATATATATATATATATATATATATATGGGGTGTATCAAGTAAGAGGAGTTTTAATATGGGAGGATGAGAGGATTAAATCTAGACCGTATAATAATACATGAGTGGTTGTGATTAAAAAATGGGTAGTTATCACATTTAAAACCCACTTCTTTACCTCTCTCTCACTCTTATCTTTCTCAATTCTCACTTAATCTCTCCCACATTTATTCTCTCTCTCTCTCTCACTCTCTCTCTTCACATTTCATTTTTATTAATATATATACGATCTATTTAATTAAAACACTAATCTTCAACTATCTATTTATCAACTATCAACTATTTATTTATAAATATTATTTTATCTTTTTTTAGTTTTAACGGGAAACATTACATATTATTGATATTCATTATTTTTTATTTCCTACGGGGAAATGTAACACATTGTCAATATAATTATTTTTATATTTGTTTTCATGAATGTCTTTATTTCTTATTAATGGACATTTTTCTTGAGCCGTGAAAGTACTAGATATTGTCGAAAAAATTATTTTTATTAGTTAGCTTCAACGGGTAAACATTCCATATTATTGCTATAATTTCATTACTATTAACTTTTTTATAGAAAGAATATGATTTTACCAGTGCGTATGCACGGGTATACTTCTAGTATAATAATAAACTAAACATTGATTTCTATTTTCTAAACATATTTCTCTTATAAGTAATAGATTTCAGTATATTTGCTAAATCAAAGATTTCATCACAATTTTTAACTATTCTAGAAATTTATATTTGCTATTAATTACTTAATACAGAATACATATTAAGATTAACGTAAAAACTATTTTTAGGAATTGTTATTATCAATGTATAAGATTATAGTCTATATAAAAAGTTATTCCTGTTTGTAATAATAAACTTTGCTAATGAAAAGCATACACTTATACTTTTAAAGGATAATATTTGATCTGTGCTGGCTGCAGGCTTCGGCCGAGTTAGAGACCGAGTGTTCACCAAGCTGAATAGCTAGCTCACTCTGAGTTGTTCCTGAGGTATAGTCGTTGTGATGATTGATCAGCTTCCGAAGTGATTAGGCTCGCGTTGGTCCGACGAGGGGGGTGGTACCTGCACACACTCCGATGCTTAAGTCAGCATTGGGAATAGGTGATTGTGAGGTAATAAATGCGTACCTGTAGCAGTGATATGACAGTGCTTTTATAGGGATCCGTGCCTACACGTGGCTTGTCCTGTGTAACATCCCCAGAACAATTAATTTAATTATTTTGATGTTTAACCCAATTCATTTAATTTAGTGCTTAATTGATAAATTTGGTTAATTGATTGGTTAATTAATTATTGATTGGTGTAGGATTTTTAAGTGAATAGTGGATAGAAAGGGGTACTTTTGAGATATTAGAGTTGAGTGAGGGCATAGAGGTAATTTACCTCCACACCCTCACTTATGTTTTAAAAAGGAAAATAAAAGAAAAGAAAGTGAGAAAAAGAAAGAGAGAAGTCGAGAGAAGAAGAGGAAAAGAGAGAGGAAAAGAAAAGAAGAAAGAAGAAGGGGAAAGAAGAAGAAGAAGAAGAGAAGGGGGGGGGGGGGGGGTTCACCCAAACCCTAGACTTGAGATCACCATCATCATCTTCCCTTCCACTTTCATCCTCCATAGCTAGAGTATTTAAAGACAAATTTAAACTATAAAAAAGAGACTCAAAAGATTGGTAGCAATGCTCCAAAGAAATTGCAACAAAGTGGGCAAATAAGCCTCCAAGGGCAAAACGGTCCAAATGCCCCCAAAATTTTTGAAAAAATTGTACAATGATCCAAAAAATGTATAGAAACAATAGAATTTTTTTTGGAACTTTTTGAATTATTTTGATGCTCCCGCGTTTAGGTTTTGCCATTTTTCTTTTGACTATTTTACTATTTTTTACTATTATTTTTTTGCAGTATTTTCTTTTTTTCAGAATTTTTTTAGTCTCTCAAATAATAGTAGATTTTGAGATGAATAACCTGGCTTTTGAGTCACTGTAAAAGAAGCTATATTGAATTCACTAACACAAATTGAAGTTTGACATCAACAGTTTCGGATCAAAGTGCAGAATTGAAGAACAGAATATCAAGCACATCAAGAACATGAGCAATTTCTAGATTTCGCAATTCAGCACCAAATCATACAAATGAGTAGTGCATTTCATGCGAAATTTCACAAGGAATCCAAATAAACCATCAATTTGAACAAAAAAAGGCGAAGCACTTAAGCAAAACGCGAAATTACAAAGAAAAGCGTGTTTAGGTTTTGTGATTTGGGGAAACGCTCAATACTCAACCAAAATTCACCAAACAAGGTGCAATAGATTCGAAATTAGTGCAGTAAGTGAATGCTAGCAACAAATTTCATCAAAAACGATTAAGAAATGAGCACGAAATCAAAATTCGAAGAACACAAATGATGAAGGTTTTTCACTTCGAATTTACTCAAATCTTGCTCAAATCCAACGAAAGAAAAATGAAATAGGTATAAAAAGTAACGAAAATCAAGACGAAATCAAGAAACGAGGACGAAAACAAACGAAAAACGAAAATGAAATTCGCAGGAAAGTGTTGCTGAAAATAGGATAGGAAAGGAGAATAGTTTTTCTGTTTTGATAAATTTTCCCTCCAGAAAGTTTGTTAAATCTAGATCTCAAAATTTTGATCAATTGTGACTTCAATTTCAAGATCTAACTGAATTTAAACTTCAAATATTCAGATCTAACACCTTTAGCAAATGAATTCATCAAGAAATTGAATCAAATTTCAAATCACTTAAAAAAATGGCTCACAAATTGTAATTGTGTGAAAAAAAAATTGTACTAAATTTTGATTGAATCTTGGCACCAAAACTGAATTGAGATTCAAAATTTGTAAGAATCATGTAGCTCTGAATACCACTTGATGTGAATCCACACATGCATCACTAAATTTAGGATCTAAAAAATTACAAATCTCTATGAATCTCTAAGTCATGAAGATGAATAAGAACACAATTTCAAGATTAGATCATGACACTTACTTGAAGAACACAAAAGTGAAGAAAGAATCAAATGTGGAAAGAATAGAGATGAAGTGGAGAATGATGTCCGCCACTTCTTCCTTGGGAAGAAGATGAAGACCACATGCCGCTTTGAGTTTCCCCAAGCCTCAAAGGTAGGTGCTCAAGGTTCCATTCCAAGAACCGAGGGAGAGAAAACTATGCTCTCAAAAATCAAAATTCTATTTCATCCAAAGAGTAAGTATTCAAAAAAAAGAAGAGTAAATATCCAGATTTGAGAGATTGTTTCTTCACTCAATTTGAAATTAGTTGTTAAATTCTTCATGTGGATTGTAAGGTTTTAGCACCATACCTTCCACAATTTTGATTACATACACACATTTGCTTCATATACACCCTTTGTTTCCTTTGATCACATACATTTTTTTTACTTGAGTATCTTGTTCAAGCACTATTTGTTTTAGCGTCCGTTTGTTTTGTTAGCTTTTCGTGTATTTCAATTCTTTAGTTGTGTCTTATAGTCTCGTTTATCATTTTTTTGGCCTCTTGTGTGATAATTTCCTTGCGTGGTTGTCTCATTGGCTATGGTAGTAACATCAACACCTTGGTGATTGGAATCTACTTGAATCTTTTTAAGAACTTATAGGAGGTAAATTTAGGGAGTGGAAAAAGGCTAGAGTGCATATTATAGGAAAAGCCAAAAAGAGTGTAAACACGAGTGACAATTTCAAGAGTGTAAACACTTAGTTGAGTGGTGAGGTCCATTTTTTTTCTTTTTTTTATTCTTTTGTATATTGTATTGGTTATTTACATCATGTTAAGTGTTCCAGTATCACCAAGAACGGCTGCCCTCATGGCTCACATTACAAATATTCAAAGAGAAACACAAACGGAGATTAGGAGGGTTAGTGAAAAGCTTGGGGAAAGAATTACTTTGGTTGAAAGGCGGGTTGAAGAACTTATTCCACATAATGAATTTGAGGAGGATGAGATTGAAGAGGAGGTACCTACACAAGCAAGGAGGACAAGGAGGACAAGGAGGCATGAGTATGAAGAGAATGAGGAGGAAGAGGAGATCCCTAGACAAGAAAGGAGACCAAGGAGGAATGATAGAAGACATAGACAATATGACAATGAATATGAAAGGAGGCATAGGCATCACCATTATGGTTATGACTATGAACGAAGGCATAGGCATCATAGTGATGAGGAGGATAGAAGGCAAAGGTGGGAAGAAGAATATTGGAAGAAAAAGAAACTCAACATTCCCAGTTTTCAAGGCAAAGGAGATCCGAAATTGTATCTAGATTGGGAACTCAAAGTGGAACAAATTTTTAGTTGTCATGAAGTAAGGGAGGAGAGGAAAGTTAGTTTGGCTACTTTGGAGTTCACGGGTTATGCTTTGTTATGGTGGGATCAACAACAAAAGGAGAGAGCTAGGTGTGGAGCAAAGCCTATTGAATATTGGGAAGACTTGAAAGCCATGATGAGAAAACGATATGTACCAAGTCACTACACTAGGGTACTACATGACAAGCTCCAAAAGCTCAAACAAGGTGGGAAAAGTGTTGAGGAGTATTACAAAGAATTGGAAGTTGCACAAATTAGAGCCAATGTAGAGGAGAGTAGAGAAGTGGCTATGGCAAGATTCATGAATGGTTAGAATTATGAGATAAGGGATGTAGTGGAGTTACAAGACCACCTTGACCTTGAGGAGCTTGTCCATCAAGCTACTAAAGTGGAGCAACAATTAAAAAGAAAGAGCTCCTACAAGAGATCCAATTCCAACTACACTTCCAACCATAAGACTTCAAATTGGAAGGATAAGGGTAAGTCAAAGAAGGAGGGGTCCTCTCCCTCCAAACATGATGAAGCGTCGGCCAAAAACGGCCACAAAGGTACGCAACTTTCTAACTCTACTCCTTCATCTAGTTCTTCTACTACTTCCACAAAGTGTTTTAAATGTCGTGCGAGGGGCACATTGCTTCCCAATGCCCAAATAAAAGAGCTTTGGTCATCAAAGATGGTTTTGTGGTGACCGAGAGTGAGAGAGAAAGCTCTACCTCCTCCTCTAGCTCTTCTAGTGGGAGTGAGGAAGAAGTTGAGGAACAACCCCTCTAAGGGGATTTGCTTATGGTGAGGAGATTACTAGGAGTGAACCTTAAGATAGATGACTCCTCTCAAAGAGAAAATATCTTTCCCACTAGGTGTCTAGTTAATGAGAAAATTTGTTCTTTGATAATTGATGGTGGTAGTTGTACTAATGTAGTTAGCACTAGATTAGTTACAAAACTTAACCTACCCACCAATGCTCATCGTAGACCCTGTAAACTTCAATGGTTAAGAGAGGATGAAGAAATTGTTGTGAACAAACAAGTGTTGGTGAGTTTTAGCATCCACAAGTACAAAGATGAAATTTTGTGTGATGTGGTACCAATGGAAGCCGATCACATTTTGCTTGGTAGACCATGGCAATTTGATAGAAAAGTCACTCATGGTGGCTTTAGTAACAAATACACTTTTGTTCACAACAAGCTCAAAATTACTTTATCACCTCTTAGTCCAAAGGAAGTATGTGAAGATCAAATAGCTCTTAAGGTCAAAAGAGAGAAAGAAAGGCTACAAAAAAGTGGAAAAATGAGTGGAGAAAGTTCCAAAAAAGGTGAGGACCGAGAGCAAAAGGAGAAAAAGAATAAAAACACAAGTGATAAAAAAGAAGAGAAAATAATACAAAACTTGTTTTTGAGAGAGAAGGAAGTCAAGAGAGCTTTAACATGTAGGCAATTCCTATATTTTTTGTATTATAATGATTTTTCCTTGCCAAATTCTTCTCTTGAATTGCCAAAATGTATTGAAAGTCTCTTAAAGGATTTTGAGGATGTGTTCCCCAAGGACATACCTCATGGCCTACCTCCTATAAGGGGTATTAAGCACCAAATGGATCTCATTCCTAGTGCATCATTACCAAATAGTCTAGCTTATAGAAGTAATCCCGAAGAGACAAAAGAGATTGAAAAACAAGTTCAAAAACTCTTAGAAAAAGGATGGGTAAGGGAAAGTTTGAGCCCTTGTACTATGCCCGTCATTTTAGTACCAAAAAAAGATGGCACATAGAGAATGTGTACGGATTTTAGGGCCATCAACAATATAACCATTAAGTATAGACATCCAATCCCAAGATTAGATGACATGCTTGATGAGTTAGATGGTGCTTGCTATTTTTCAAAAATTGACTTAAAAAGCGGTTATCATCAAATTAAGATGAGAGAAGGGGATGAATGGAAAACGGCATTCAAGACCAAGTTTGGTCTATATGAATGGTTAGTCATGCCTTTTGGCTTGACAAACGCCCCGAGTACTTTTATGCGTTTGATGAACCATATTTTAAGGCAATTTATTGGAAAATTTGTGGTGGTCTATTTTGATGACATTCTCATATATAGCATGACACTAGAAGATCATGGTAATCATTTAAAAAGTTCCATGGAGATTTTGAGAAAAGAACACTTATATGCTAACTTAGAAAAATGCACATTTTGTAAAAGTGAGGTAGTGTTCTTGGGATTTGTTGTTTGTTCCCAATGGGTGAAAGTTGATGAGGAAAAGATAAAGGCCATCAAAGATTGGCCCACCCCTAGAAATGTGAGTGAAGTAAGCTTTCATGGGCTAGCAAGTTTTTATAGGAGGTTTGTTAAAATTTTTAGTACACTGGCTTCTCCTTTGAATGATGTTGTCAAGAAAAATGTGGCATTTAAGTGGGGAACGGAGCAAGAGCAAGCTTTTCAAGAACTCAAAACTAAATTGACAAATGCTCCTATTCTAGCTTTGCCTAATTTTTCTAAGACCTTTGAGTTGGAATGTGATGCTTCCAACATTGGCATAGGTGCGGTTTTATTGCAAGAGGGGCACCCAATTGCTTATTTTAGTGAAAAATTGAGTGGTGCCTCCTTGAATTATTCCACCTATGACAAAGAATTCTATGCCTTGGTTAGGGCCTTGCAAACTTGGCAACACTACTTGTTTCCTAAAGAATTTGTGATCCATAGCGATCATGAATCTCTTAAGTTTCTTAAAGGCCAAGGAAAATTAAATAAAAGGCATGCCAAGTGGGTAGAATTTTTGGAACAATTTCCCTATGTGATTAAACACAAGAAAGGCAAAAGCAATGTAGTTGCTGATGCTTTATCTAGGAGACATGTTTTACTTTCCTCTCTTGAAACTAAGATTCTTGGTTTTGAACATTTGAAAGAACTATATGCTTGTGAAGTTGATTTTTCCAATATATATATACATCTTGTGATCATGGTGCATTTAAGGGGCATTATAAGCATGATGGGTTTGTTTTTAAGGGAAGTAGGCTTTGCATTCCTAAATGTTCCGTTAGGGAATTGTTAGTGAGAGAAGTGCATGAAGGGGGGATTGATGGGTCATTTTGGGGAGCATAAAACACTTGAAATGTTGCATGAGCACTTTTATTGGCCTAGAATGAAACACGATGTGCATAAAGTATGTTCTAAATGCATTACATGTAGAAAGGCTAAATCTAGGAGCATGCCTCATGGATTATATACCCCTCTTCCTATTCCCTCTACAACTTGGGTGGATATTTCTATGGATTTTGTGCTAGGTCTCCCAAAGACAAGGAATGGCCGCGACTCCATTTTTGTTGTGGTGGACCGTTTCTCAAAAATGACTCATTTTATTCCATGCCACAAGGTGGATGATGCATGTCATATTGCAAATCTATTCTTCAAGGAAGTGGTAAGACTACATGGGGTGCCTAGGACCATAATTTCAGATAGGGATCCAAAATTCCTAAGTCACTTTTGGAGAACTTTGTGGGGTAAGCTTGGTACTAAGTTACTTTTCTCTACTTCTTGTCAACCTCAAACGAATGGACAAACCGAGGTAACAAATCGAACTCTTGGTATTTTGCTTCGATCTCTTCTTAAAAATAATGTTAAAGCTTGGGAAGATTGTTTACCTATGGTTGAATTTGCTTACAATAGAGTCCCACATGGTTCCACTTCCCATTCCCCATTTGAGGTTGTGTTTGGTTTTAATCCCCTTACCCCCATTGATTTGTTGCATTTGCCCATTAATTCTTCCATAATACATAGTGATGGAAAGGCTAATGCCTAATTTGTTAAAAAGTTGCATGAAAAGGTCAAAGCTAAAATTGAACATAAGTATGAGACCTATGCAAAAAAGGCCAATAAAGGAAGAAAAAGGGTTGTCTTTGAACCCGGTGATTGGGTATGGGTGCATCTAAGGAAGGAGCGGTTTCCTTCACAAAGGAAATCCACGCTCCAACCTAGAGGAGATGGTCCCTTTCAATTCTTGAAAGGATTCGGGACAATGCATATAAAATTGATTTTCCCGGAAATTATGGGGTGAGTGCAACTTTCAATGTAAGTGATTTGTCTTTCTTTGATATAGGTGATGAGGATCTTAACTCGAGGACGAGTTCTTCTAAAGAAGGAGGGTGTGATGAGGACCTCCTAGCTCAAGGAAAGGAAGCACAAGAAGGAGTGGTTACTAGAAGCAAAGCAAGGAAGCTTCAAGAGGACATGGAGAAAAGGATTAACTCTTTGTTGATTCCCATTAGAGGAGAATCTAATGATGACAAAATTTACCAAGTCCTATTCATTTGTGACTAGTTCCTTATAAAAAAAATATATTAGACATTTTTCTTTCCTATTTGTAATTTGTAATAATTGTACTTTGATATATTTCTCTTTAGAAGCCTAGTAGTTGTCTAAAGCATTAGGTTGCGATTAGAAACTTAGAGTGGTGTGCTTAGTAAACTACCAAGAGTATATATTGGCAAACTTAACATTTTGGAAATTAGACTTTGATGATATAGAAATTGATTTTTGAGAGCATCGAGTTTTCTCTCCCTTGGTTCTTGGAAGAACTCAAGTTGGATCTTATCAAGGGGTTATTCATCTCCCTTGTGGGGATCACGCACCGATCTTATCATCTATCCTTAGATGTGGCGATCTTCACTCCATCTCCACCTTCTTTCCTTTCCATTTTGTGAGTTTTACTTCCTTCATTGTTCTTAATTTTGGGTTGATTGAGTCAAGAAATTGGAAACCTAATCATGGAAAAGATCCTAATATTCAAGATTTGGCTTGAATTTCACATCACGACTACTGTGATCGACATGGAGTTAGTGTTAGTATTTGTGTGCTTTACTAGTGATTTAGTAATGTTTTAAAGCAAGAGAATGAGGTGTAACGACAAAGTGCAAGAGTTTGATTTAGGAACCCCATTTGTCTTGGATGAAAGTGGAATTAAGCTTGTAACACTACTAGAAAAATCTCAAATAACGACGAAATTTAGAGACGGAATTTTTTCCAATTCTATTAGAGACGCTTATAGAGACGGAATATTTTCATTGGAGACGGAATTGCAATTATGGAAATTTGAGACGAAAATTAGAGACGGAATTCGTCGGTCGCTAAGTTTTCCGTCTCTACATCCGTCTCTAGTGAGTTTTTCTAGACGTATTAAAAGTTGAAACTTCATTTAGAGACAGAATATAGTGACATAAATATCCGTCTCTAACTAAATCTGTCTCTAAGTCCGTCTCTAAATTGTAAATCAAACAATTCCAATTCCAAGGTTTGAAAGTTATAATTTTGGAATCTTATGTTTTTCTAGGGCCGAAGAATCTCCAAATTTTCAGGCCCAGGAGTTAGGACTAGTCATCATATATTGATCTAGTTTGAGGCAAGTGAATTTTCAGGGTTGATCTTGGTTTTTTTTAGAAGCTTGTTTGTTGGCGTGCTGTATTTTTTAATTTCAACTCTTATTGTATTTAGTATATCCTGAGCTTCTTTTTTAGCATTTGATTTAACTTTGTTTTACGGTTTTTTGTTACAAGGTGGACTTTTGCTTCAATCACCATTTACTTTGGAGTAAGTATGAAGGCCCCAGCATATACCCTATTCTTTTGTAGTTATGTTACTAGAGTTTTGTCTATCATAGATTGTATAGTCTCTTATATACTCCTTGTCTTTGTGTGCTTGATATTGCATCTCGGATCATGCCTCTCTATGTATGGATGTTACCAACATCATAAGAAAGCTAGTGAAAGGCTTGGGAGCCCCGGAAAATGTTCTTGTTCCATTTCTAACCATCAAAGATTACAATCTAAATTTTGTAATCTACTGGTGAGAACTACTGCTAAATACACAAGTTAGAATTAAGTATTTTGCACCAAAAAGTATATGAATGTGTAGTGTTTTGTTGCAGGAGTTCTCAGCATCAACTGGACTATAGAGTATTATTTTTAATAATCATGCTCATGCTTGCTATAGTATTATCAAATCACAAAAATCAGCCTAACTTCTCTTTATAGTTAATACGTTTTGGAGCATACACTCACTGAACTTAGGCTCCTTTAGTTGATGACAGGGATTCCTTTTCTAGCATTGCTCCCTTGCTTGTAACTACAGAGGTTATTCCTAAGAAAATACTTGACCTTATGAATGTGGAAGGCCTACTCGGGAAAATGTGGCAAGTCATCTTCAGGTATATATTCTTTTCTGTTATGAATATTACTATTGGATGTCCATTATCCTTCCCCTACCTTCTCATCATTATCTAGTAAGTGGTCTTTTATGATGGACTACTCACTTACCAATCATCCTCCTATAAAAGGGGTTCACCCTTATGTATAGATCTACACTTGTGAAGTGAAATACAAAGACTCATATTATCTCATTCTTTTATCATTCTTTTGTTCTTCTTTTGCTATAGTTTCATAACACGTTATCAGCACGAAGCTCTACCAATCTAAGCTGTTAATCTTTAATTACTCACAAATTTGTTTGATCGGTGGATAAGGATAACTGGTAAGGTACGCGCCTCCTTCACGGTAGAGATTGATGATTCTTTTACTTTTTACTTTCAAAATTGTAATGAATGTGTATACTTTGGAGAAAGAATACAAATTTCCATTGTTGTAAACATCCTAAGGTAGTATTGGTTCTTCTAATTTCCATTGTTGTTGTGTGTTGTGTTATATAGTTACCATTTTTTTGTTTTACTTTCATCTCGTAACCTATCATGGATATTGACCAAGTATATCTGATCTTATATGTATGACATGTGGTTAATACTTTGGAGAAATTCCTTGCGTTGAATTGTCTATGCAATATCATTTGTTGAGATTTTTTGCTTGATATGATTATAAACTTTTGGTGTATCTTAGGAATAGTAATCTAAAGCTTGCATTCTCTGCATAGAGAAAAGTCTCCCTTCTTTGATATCTTTGGGTTTTGGATCGTTTTTTTAACGGTGAATTATGTAGTTGAATTTTCCATTTAATACCTTTTGTCCCAATCCCAACTTTTTATTGTCCGACTTCCACAGTTACCGATCAAAATCATTAACTTCTAGTTATCATCATTAGTATTAGTTTTTATATGATACCCTATTATTACCCTATGTTGGTTGTTTGTGACTCTATATATTTCTTGCATATTTAATGAACAATATTTTTATTTGCATTATGGCTTTTAAAATAATGGTGATTTGATTTTTCAAATTAATTCCTTGTGATTTATAAACTTCTCCATGATACTACTTGTTGTATTTTATAGTTATAATTTTCTTTATGCCTTTTAGATTGTTTGACCGAAAAAGTAGCAAAGTCTTGATCATATTTGAGTTTCTGATCTATGAAGCCACAATGCTATTGTCGAATGGATTTCCTTTTGATTATGATATTATTTCATTATTTGTACACACAACAAAGAATATTTCATTTCAAAAATATTTGTTTTTGTTTGGCGGTTAAGGGGAAGTCTAAAACTTTGATATAGTGCTTATGCATTGGATTCATATTTTTGTTTTTATTTGTATATATTGTTTACTGATTCTAAAACTTTGATATAGTGTTTTTATTGGTATTTTTTTTGTTTCATATATTTTTTTTCATTTGTATATGAGTATTCGAAAAGTTCATTAGATCACACTTCCACTCAAGTTTTCAATATCTTATTGAAGAAGACTTTATATTCTATATGAAATGTACGAACATTAGACAATCAAGAGCTCAAGGAAAGTGTTGTTTTATATTCTATGGAAAGTGTTTGAACATTAGACAATCAAGAGCTCAAGGAAAAGAGGTGTTTCTTCGTGTGGAATTCCATGAGATTGATCAGTATTATTAGATGGTTCATGATTTTATGCGACTTTTCTTTCATTTTAGATGGTTCATGCGTTCTCGAGTACACTATACCCGAATATTATTACTTGACTATGGTATTGTTGCGACTTCGACTAAAAGTCATTGGAATATCATGAGGCTCATCCCACTTATACTGCTTCATTCCCAGAAGTGAATGAAGCAACACATGATAACAAAATAATGAATTTTTAATTAAAAAAAAATCATGTGACTCGTCCCACTAGTAATGCTTCATTCCCAGAAGTGAATGTAGAGACACACAAACATATATGAGCAAACCCGTTTGAAAAAGAACATTTGTTTTTCACCAGAAGTGGAAAAATATTGGAAAGAATGAAAAGGGTGGGCAGAGTAGCAAAAATAATGAAAATATATGCTATAAAAGTCACTGGGTTCGTACCTCTTGTATCTTGTTGACCTTTACCATTTTCAACTTCCATCTTTATTCTTATACTTATCTCTTATCAAATTTATTTATTTTGGATAGAATAATTATTTACACTAGCATCAATAATGGAGATATGTGTGTCGCTGATAGCAGAACTACCCATACGATTTTAATGGATAAAATATATTTCTCTTATTTAGTAAAGCGAGAAAGCAATGTTAGCACTATATATCGACTTCAAAGATAATTGAAGGCTCCGGAAGAGCTAATATATTGTTATCCGGGGGAACAAATTTACACATTGAGAATGTATTATATTCCCCTAAGTCTCGTAGAAATTTAATAAGCTTCAAAGATATTCGTCTAAATGGATCATATTGAAATGATATATGAATGAGATATTGAATAACGAGACATACTTTGGGAAAAATAAGTGTAGTGGAAAAGTTGTCTGCCATTTTCTCTAGTTTGTACTACACTTGTATCTGTGCAATTGAAGCACATGTTGTAAACCAGAAGTTTACAGGTCACAATAAATTTGTTGTTTGGCAAGGCCGGTTGGGCCATCTCGGGTTCATTATGATGCGAAAAATAAAGTAAAATTTATGTGGTCATCAGTTGAAGAACCAGAAGATTCTTCAATCTAATAAATTCTCATGTACCTCTTGTACACAATGGAATTAGCCATCACCACAAAAATTGGAAGTGAATATCCCAACTTTTTAGAACGAATACATATGGTGATATCTGTGGGTCAGTACACCCACCATGTGGATTACTTAGATACTTTATGATTATAATTGATGCATTAACTAGATGGACACATGTATTTGTCATCAACACACAACTAGTAGTTTGTGTCTTTATCGTCAACTCACAATTAGAAGTTTCTGAGATTGTTTGCTACTATAACTTCACTAAGAGCTCAATTTTCTAAATTATCTAGAAAGCATCTGACGAGTATTGTATGATATTGGAGATCATGTAGCATGTGTTCTTATATAAAATGGTCTTGAAGAACCATTCTTTAGACGTCTAAAGTTAATTATATGACAAATACTTATGAGATAAGAACTTCCTTGAGAACATGCAATTGCAACATTGATTCGCATCAAGCCAACAAGTTATAACAACTCTTCCCCTATACATTTTGTTTTTGGTCACGAATCTAATATTTCCCGTCTTAAAGTTTTTGAAGGTGCAATGCATATCCGTTCTTCTCCACTCACAATGCACTAAGATGGGTCCTCAAAGAATTGGATATAAATCCCCATGTATGATAATGTATGAACCAACAATTGGAGACTTGTTTATAGTCCAGTTTGAAAATTATTATTTGATGAATTAATTTTCCCAACATTAGGGAGAGAGAATAAGCAGCTGGAAAAAGAGATCATTTGGAATGAATTATCATTGTCTCATCTCGATCCTCAAACTAAACAACAAACTAGAAGTTCAAAAGATAATTCATTTGCAAAGCTTAGCAAATCATCTACCAAATGCATTCACTGATCTAAAAGGTGTGACCAAATCATATATATCAGCTGCTAATGCTCCAATAAAATGGATGTCCTTGGTGGACAATCTAACATTGCAAATGAGTCTCAACCGCACCTGAAGTGTGGTAGACCAATCGGTTCCAAAGATAAAAATCCTCAAACTAGAAAAGGAGCTAAAAATAAAGATGGTCTAAGCGAGGATACATAAACTCTAAAAGAGTATTCATACATAATTGACATTTCAGTTCTAGAAGAACTGATCAGGTACCTGAAAAAGTTCTGAAATAAAGAGATCTCAATGAATTATGTCATGAATGAAATACAATGGAACCGAAACGAAGTCAACGTTGACGATGTTTTTACATATAATATAGCGCTAAATTTGATAAATGACAATGAGGATCATGAATCAAAGTCTACTAAAGATTGTAGGCAGAGTGAGAATTGGCCAAAATTGAAAGATGAAATTGAAGTAGAATTAAGCTCATTTTACAAAAGTTTATGGACCTGTAGTCCAAACACCTGAAAGTGTTAAACCAGATGTTGAATGAGGATGGTGAAATTGTGAGATTCAAAGCTCAACATGTTGCTCAAGGGTGAATGGAAGTACTTTTCAGTACTTAATTAGCCTTATAGCACATGAAAAGCTCAATTTTCACAAGATGAATGTGACCATAAATTATTTGTATGACTCATTTGATATGATAATTATATGAAGATCCCTGAAGGATCTAATATTCTGAGACAGACTCTTCAGACTCTCAAGATGAGTACTCAAATTGAATAAATCCCTCCATGAGATAATATAAGTTGAACACAAGTCGTATAATCGTCTCAATTCACATTCTAAAGGAGGGATATAAAATTGAATTTTATGAAAAGATCAAGACACGAATTTGCTATAGTTTTCTATTATTGGAACTCCTAAAGAGAGTTTTCCAAAATTATAGACTGTTCAAAGAAACAACTCTAGATGAATGGCATCAAATTATATCTGGGATTTTGAGGTTGAACCTGTAGGTGACCTCTACATGGAAAATCCCAGAAGGATTCAAGATAAAAAGAAATATTTTTAAATAAATTCTTTTGTAAAACAAAGTCTTTTATTGATCTGCAGAAATTATTTATATTGAGTACATGAGTTGTGTGGTAAGAATATGTGAAATATCTCAGTCCCGAAGACTATGAAAACATGCATGCATATTACCAAATTTTATATCCTTTGATATGATAATATTAATGAGTAGTAATATAGTTTATCACAAACCAATATTCGTGCAGATAAAAGGGGGGTAAGATGCATATTTATGTTTGACTATTGTAATAAATAAATCATTTTATATATGTTACCCAAGTTAACCATGCAGATACAAAGTATTTTCCTGATCTAAATGAAGTCAGATCACAAGTCAACTATTATCTACATGTGGGGAAATTGAAATATATTGTTGATCTACAAGACAATATATGGTTCTTGCTTCTTCATTTTATGCTCAAATGCCAACAATTCAAGGAAGCTGTTCTGAAGATAATATTGACCGCAAAGCTCCATTAAAAGAGGATATATCACAAATGACAGAGCGGAGTAGATTGTTCCACATGCACTCAGAGAGAAAATCCAGATGTTGGAATTCATATTCTTAAGCGACGCTTTAAACAGGGGGAGAAAAACTGCACTCTTTTTCCCTTCGCTATGGTTTTGTCCCATTGGGTTTTCCTGGCAAGGTTTTTAATGAGGCAGTCCCCATAGAAAGGATAATGTACTCTTTTTCCTTCGCTAGGTTTTTATCCCACTGGGTTTTTTCTAGTAAGGTTTTAATGAGGCATATCCTAGGTGGACATCCAAGGGGGAGTGTTATGAATATTACTATTGGATGTCCATTATCCTTCCCCTACCTTCTCATCATTATCTAGTAAGTGGTCTTTTATGATGGACTACTCACTTACCAATCATCCTCCTATAAAAGGGGTTCACCCTTATGTATAGATCTACACTTGTGAAGTGAAATACAAAGACTCATATTCTCTCATTCTTTTATCATTCTTTTGTTCTTCTTTTGCTATAGTTTCATAACATTTTCTATGCCTTGTAAAGAATTTGGGACCCAATTTAAGCTTTTTTAATTTTTATTATGGCTCATAATATCCTGTTTCTTACCTATAATCTGGTTGTGTACTTCCTGCTTCATTAGCATGCGATACAATACTTCCTTATCCATGGTTAGAAGGATGTTGGTTTCATTGAAATGCTTCTCTAGAACAAATTAAAGAAACTAATCAATCAAATGACTAATACTTATTTCTCTCTATATATCATTATTAAGAAGCTAATTGAATTACTACTTATTTATTGATGTGCATTCTGCACAGTTATTGACTTTGTCTCGTGCTACTTTGCATCGTACGACACAACACAATTCGATCACTTTAAAAAGAAGGATTGAAACAGGGCAATTATTATAGACAGGACAGATTTATATTGATTTTAGTAAAAATCTTTGCATTGCATGCACAATAATATTTAAATCTGTGTGTCCGTGACCACCATGTGCTCTTTGTCTCCAAGTAGTAATTAAGATTACTAAAATTGTTATATACACAATGCAGCTCATCAAGATGCATTGAAGAGGGAGATAGAGAGGCTGAGGCAAGTGTATCATTTGCTAGATTTCTAAATTTTGCAGATTTGAGTCATCTAAACTTGAAACTGCTCCAAAATTTCCATTCTGTCACTTGCACTAGTGCAAAAAAGGGTTTTAAAGTCAGGCGAAAAGGGGATTTAAAGTCAGGCGCCCGTGTATGTAAGGAGTTTTAAAGTCAAGCGATTGCCTAACTTCGTAAGTAAGATTTAAAGTCAAGCATTTATTATTGCCTGACTTCGTAAGTATGATTTAAAGTTAAGCACGTATTATTGCCTGACTTCGTAAGTATGTTTTAAAGTCAAGCATTTATGGCCTGACTTCGTAAGTATGATTTAAAGTCAAGCACGTATTATTGCCTGACTTCGTAAGTATGTTTTAAAGTCAAGCATTTATGGCCTGACTTCGTAAGTTTTTTTTTTCAAATAGTCAGGCATTATTGCGCCTGACTTTAAAAGTTTTTTTTTTCAAATAGTCAGGCATTATTGCGCCAGACTTTAAATTTTTTTTTTTTTTCAAATTTTGGTTTAATCTCCTATATACACCCTGGTTATACGATTTTGGTTTAATCTTCCTACATTTACACCCAAAACATATTAAAAGTACAAAATTACTATATAATAACTTTTATTAAGTTACTCTATACAAATTTACAAATATTATTCATCATAAGTAGTCTTAATTCATCAAATAAAACATGAATGATATAGTTTCATAAAAGTACTAGTTTTTAAACTAAATCTAAATCTAAAATATTTAAGTTGAAGTGTGAAAGGTACAAGTTTTTAGTCTTCAGTTTTGTTCCTCTTCTGCTTCACATATTGTGGTTTCTTTTGAAGGAATTGAAGGTAACTTCTTAGTCTTCAGCTTTCCAAATATCCATTTTCTTCTTTTCTCCTTCTGAAAAAGAAATTTTTCATTGCCTCATAAGAAACACAATCTAAGAAGATTTTAGTTCTAAATAATAAAAAAAATATATATATTATATTACCTTCTCTTGTGTTGAATGTGTATCCCATATGATCATATTGTCTTCAACAAACTCAAGAAGTGGTTACTTCTAGCTCTCCAAAACCTACACACACAACATGAAGATTGTTGTAAAACAACCAAAATGATGCCTACCCTATTTGAAACTACTTATCCTGGCATGTTTTCAAACTACTTAAGTAAAATGATGCCTACCCTATTTGAAGATTGTTGTAAAACAACCAAAAGGAATTACCCCCTCTTTACTTAATAAACCCTTATTTGTAAATAACGAAATAAATAACCTCGTATATAAAAAAAATTAAAAAAACCTTCAGTACAAAAACCACACACCTTCTGTTAACGATTAAAATGAAAGGAACACAAAAAAGCTCCATGTTATACCTTCAATGATGGGAGGAGAGCAAAAACTTCATCAGCAAATTCAGGGCATACATTGGCAATAACACATATCTGCAGTGGATTATGATATCAAGCGAGATACGTAACATCATACGTAAAAACAATGGAAATTAGCATAAGACGAATACCTCACTCTCAGTGAGACCGTGATCCAGAAGATGCCTAATCTTTGAGTCAAGGGATGAACGCTGAGGACATTAAGAGGGAAGATTGATTTAAAGAAAAACAATAATCATTTTGTGCAAACAAACCCATGCACAGACAGCACACAAGAGTAGAAAACACACATTGAACTGAAAAATTAAGGATACTCAAGCATGCTTCTAACAGACTTGGGATTTGTATGTTTACTATTGCTTTTGACATACTGCAGTCCCTTGTCAAATGATCTGCAATGGAAAATAAAGAAAAAAGTTCAGATCAGTGAAATATGTCTTTGATTCTAACAATAATAAACCTTAAATAACACATGCATCCTTTCTCAATGAAAAAGAATTTTTGTGTCTCCCTCACACGGGGATTTTGATTCATGCGTTCCTCACTAATTCTGCTACATTCTTCATATTTCTTCTCTGTTTCATCAATTTTCCTTTGCAATGAATTAACCATATCCTGCAACACATCAGAAGCAACCATGATTTGGGATATTGTGTGATACACCTGGGAGCATAAAATTCAAACACTTAACATAAATAGTACCTTAAAATTGTGATTTTCAGCAGTAAGCTTATTATTAGTTCATTGTCAGAAATATGAGAAGGAAACTCCTCTTTAGTTTTCTTTTCCAATGAATTAATCTGCTCCTGTAAAGCACCAAAAGTAACAATAATTTTGGATACTATTATACATCCAAAGGTATACGTTTTCTAAACACTTAATATGGAATGCTTACACTGAGCTGTTCATTTTCTGCAGTAAGCGTATTAAATGGACAATTTTATTAAATCATTTTCAACAGATACAATTTTATTATTAGTTAGTGCTACTAACTGTTGTACTGTGGCTTTTGTGCTTGCTATCAGGCTCATCAGAAGATTTGTTTAGATGGATGATTGCCTTGAATTAACAACTATTGAGCATTCAGGGTAAGTGGACAGAAATGTGAAGTGAGAAATAAAACTATCACACCTTCCATCTCTTTCCATAAAAGCTGCAGGCACAGTTCATTTATTCTCCTCTTGATCCCTTTCTGATTGGCTAAAATAATGATCCGTATTTAGGGTTGGTTCCAGCTCTCTGAAGCATGAGAGTTAGCCACAGTTCCTCCATACATGGGTGCAAATGCTGCAATGAAGTAAATAAGGATTGATGAAAACTAAACCCTTTTTACATAGAAAATGGACAAAATGTTGTTAGAATTGAACCCAAGAAAACAAAATTGCAACTTGAACTCTGTCAAATAGAAAACTAAACCATTTTTACATAGAAAATGGACAAAATGTTGCTTGAATCACAAACTTGCTTTCAAAGTAAAAACACTCAATCACGACTCATTTTAATTTAATCATATGAACTTTACAAAATCAAGTTCATTCATAATCATTCAAAATCAACTTGAACTCTGTCACCAAATGCATTGCAAATAGGCATTGAAATTGAATTTTGAAACATATAGTATTTCTGGTGTCATTTTAATATCTGATATTTGAACTTTCAAACATAGAAAATGATAACACCAACATTTATTACTACTATTATATGAAATTGAATGCTAATTACAGTTGATTTTTTAACTATATTAAATCTTTTTCTGTAATGCACTAATGCAAAACCTATGGTCGGCTAAATATTCATATTAACATGATATAGACAGGGAAATTTTTAAAAGAAGTTAAGTTACTACAAACCTGAGCAGCCATTTTAGACCATTTGTTTCCCATGCTAGCAAGAAGCTCAACGATTCGTTGTTCTTCTTCAACAGTAAATGCTCCTTTTTTCAGATTTGGTCTCAAATGATTTGTCCATCGAAGATAACAGCTTTCCAACATCGAGCAAGTCCTGAATTCTTTTGAACTGCATTCCAATTTCCCTCTCCGTGCTTTTTGACATATTCTTTCAAAGTTGCATCCTCTTCTTGTGTCCATGGACCTTTCTTTAGAGAAATTTCTCCTCCCTTATCAGCATCTTCCACTAATGACGATTCTCAACCCTTGTTCATTTTACAATTTCCTCCCTTATCAGCTTCTTCTACAGATGATGATCCGCGATCCTTGGCTATTTTACGACCATCATCACCAGTTGAAGCACTCGACATTGCTTTCAATATGCTGTCCATTTTACGACCATCATCGCCACTTGAAGCGCTCGACATTGCTTTCAATATGCCTAAAAAATTGATAAAAATTGATAAAACTTGAAGATTTTAACATATAATTAGCAGCAATTTCCTTTCTTCAAGGATGCATTAGATTTCATAAACTAAACATTCATTGCCTATTGAATAACATACCAAATTCAATATATTTATGCAAAATTAATCTAATGAAATAACATACCAAGTCCAAGAGTGAGAGTGAGTATGCAGTAAAGGACATGAAAAACAGCCAAGACAAAGATAAATATATGTAGTTGATGAATTCCTTCTGATGACACAAACGGGACTTTACCCTGAACATTTACATAATCATAAAAACAGTTAATTAGGCTTTATTGGGAAGTTAGTTTTAGAATTAGTAGTAATTAGGCATATCTCTACAAAACAGATTCAATACAAGAAAGTAACAGTGAAGAAGGGAGTTTTACCTGAAACTCAGTTTCTCATTCGTGACTTCTCAGCATGTGAAGATCGTCGTGTTCCTCAGTCATACAATCACAAACATCAAAGAACCAAATTAGGGTTCATGTTAGAAAATAACAAAGAAGAACATAAACAGAAAAATAATAAGGTTTTTACCATAGTTTGGTTGTCCGATTAAGACCCTAGGTATCAGATCTACAAAAATTACAGGTGTGTGTTTTTAGGGTTTGAAATTCTGCAACATCCACGCGATTTGAGACAGAAGGTGACGACGGTGACGACAGTGACGAGATCTGAGGGTGGTTGTTGGTGAGATAGGGTCTTTGTTGGTGTACGGCTGTTGTCGTTCGCGATGTGAGAAAACGTTTCTGTTGAGATCTGATGACGGTGAGAGGTGAGGGGGAGGAGAAACGCGACGGTTAGACAAGCACCACGACGAACAACGAAGTAGGGAGAGAGCGGAAGGGTTCTGAGAGTGAGAGTGAGAAGCTTAGGGTTCGCGAAGGAGAGAAGGCTGACGTCTAAACTATTAGAACAGAAAAAAAAATTCACCCCTAATTACAAGTTTTGCCACCGTGTCACTTATGTAGTCAGGCGCACTTATGTAGTCAAGCGAGAATAGACGCCTGACGTCTAAAGTATTAGAACAGAAAAAAAAAATTCACCCCTCATTACAAGTTTGCCACCGTGTCACTTATGTAGTCAGGCGCACTTATGTAGTCAGGCGCATACACGCCTGACTTCTAAAGTCTTATTTTTTCCCTATTTCTTCACTTTAGACGTCAGGCGTGTATTGTAACACCCGAAATAATTTAATTAAATATTTGATTAAATTATTTAAGTGTTGCAATATTATTATTATTGTTACTATAATAAGTTATTAATAAGTTATTTTATTTTTAAATTGAAGGGAGTGATGTTGGTAACTCCGGGGTGGTGAGGAATGGCCCATGAGGCCCAAGCCCATTAGCTTAGGCGCTCCTAGGCGTTTAGGGCATGATGCAAATCGCATCATTTGGGTAAAAAAGGGAAAAGAAAGAAAACGAAAGAAAGAAAGGAGAAGAGAGAAGAGAGAAGTCGCGAAGGAGAAGAGGAAGGGAGGAGAGATTTCACAAATTTTTCGTGAAGAGGAGATCGTTCGTGTTGCTTGGTGTGCCTTGTGCAAGGGCGCCAAATTGGCATGCCCATGTTGCATTTTGTTTTCGGTTGTTGCTGGGCGCCCGGCGCTGGGCGCCAAGGGCGCTGCGTGTTGTGTGTGTTGCGTGTGTGCGGGTGTTGCTGGGCGCTGGGCGCTGTGTTGTGTGCGTGTGTGTGTGTTGCCTTCTAAAATTTAAGTGTGCTGTTTTTCTCCAATTTAAAGGTGTTGTTTCATAAGTGTGAAATGTGGTAGCTATGATGTTGTGAACAGGTGAGAATTACGAGGTAGCTGTGATGCTACAACACGTGGTATTTTTATGAAATGATTTATAACGAGGCATGATGGTATAGTATTTATTAATTAAATACTTTGAGTTTTGTGTAACTGGTGCATGAGTCATGAGTCGCATTATCATATGCATTTCTCGGTGGTATAGGCTTCGGCCTCTTTGTGAATATTTTTTGGTGGTATAGGTTTCGGCCTCTTGCCCGTTGTGGCTTATTTTACGAGATCGGTACCGCATGCATATGCCCAGAGGGGTTGCATTGTTGCATAGTCCATATATGCATATGTAACGAGTTTTAGTGTTTTATTCTGATGGAATTTGTGCCGTGTGTGGATGTTGACATACATGTGTATAAGTATGCATATAACTATATATTGTGGAAGTTGTTGTATGTTACTATATAAATAAATAAGTTGTTGTATGTTATTATATGTATAATTTTTATATATATATATATATATATAAATGCTGTTAAGATTGCTACGTGAATAAAGCTATATATATATATATATATATATATATATATATACAAATATACTGTTGGAGCTATGACGTGTTGATTTGCTGTGTTACCGTAATTTACCCGCTGCTTATATACTGCTATCATTTACTCATTATTTCTGTTAAGCTCACCCCTTCTGCTTGGAATGTTGCTCTTATGCGGCAACGCTGCAGGTGACCGTTAGCACTCGTGGAGGATTGCTAGGTGTATTTTACTTCTCGTTGGATCTGTGTCAGCTCTGATGCGTAACACCGGGGAGGGTTTTAGTTATCGTTTTCGAACTATTACTGTTCCTTTTTTTGGAGTTTTGGCTTAATGTTTAATTATTTTTGGAGATGTTAAATGAGTTATGATTCCGCTGCTTAGAGATTAATTTTGATATGTTTGAGGATTTATTTTAAATCAAGGGGAGTTTTACGTAGTGAAAAGTGTAGCGCCCTCGGGGTGACTCTGATAATTGCGTGTTTAATTAATTTAGAAAAAGGGGGTGTTACATTAGTGGTATCAGAGCAGTTCGGTCTGTCCGGCCAATGTTGTCCTGTCATAGTGTCTTATGACAATTAAGAAATTGTTAGATTAGTTCTAAATTTTTGTTTGTGCTGCAGTGATAATTTGAAATGGCTGGGAGAAACGATGCTGCTCTTGCTGCTGCTCTGCAAGCTATGGCTCAGGCTATTGGGAACCAGCCAAATATTGGTGAAAATGCTGGAACTCGCAGTTTAGCCACGTTTCAAAGGGAGAATCCGCCCACTTTCAAGGGTCGGTATGATCCTGATGGAGCTTTGGCATGGGTGAAAGAAATTGAAAGGATTTTCCGTGTCATGGACTGCAATGATGCTCAGAAGGTCAGGTATGGTACGCACACGCTGGCAGAAGAAGGTGATGATTGGTGGACGGAGGTTAGGCAGAGGCTAGAAACTGCTAATGAAGAAATAACTTGGGCTGTATTCCGTAGAGAATTTTTGAGGAGGTACTTTCCGGAAGATGTCAGGGGAAAGAAGGAGATAGAATTCCTTGAGCTGAAGCAAGGAAAAATGTCGGTAACAGAGTATGCTGCCAAGTTCACTGAATTGGCTAAGTTTTATCCCCATTATACTAATGCTGATTCTGAATTCT
This sequence comes from Astragalus membranaceus, assembly GCA_039519185.1. Classification (NCBI taxonomy): domain Eukaryota; kingdom Viridiplantae; phylum Streptophyta; class Magnoliopsida; order Fabales; family Fabaceae; genus Astragalus; species Astragalus membranaceus. Next base: position 61,915,923 of record CM076854.1, read on the forward strand.
CAAAATGCATTAAGTTTGAGAATGGGTTGTGAGCGGATATTAAGAAAGCGATAGGGTACCAGAAAATCCGGGTGTTCTCTGAGTTGGTGGACAGTTGCAGAATCTTTGAAGAAGACAGTAATGCCCATTCTAGAGTTATAAGAGAAAAGCAGAAGAGTTTCCCGAGTCGCGGGAAGCCGTACGAGGTTCCAACGGGTAAGGGTAATCAGAGAGCTGCGGGGGGCAAGAGACCAAGTGGGGGAGATGCTGCTGCTAGTGTGGTATGTTATAAGTGTGGGAAGGCTGGTCATAAGCGCCCAGACTGTCCGGGTGATGTAAAAAGGTGCTACAAATGTGGGAAAGAGGGCCATATGGCAACTAACTGTAATCGTAAGGATGCACTCTATTTCAACTGCGGTGAGGGAGGACACATCAGTGCTCAGTGTCCGAAACCAAAGAAAGAAAGGTCTACTGGAAAGGTGTTTGCTCTGGCGGGGTCAGATGTGGTAAATGAGATTAGAGGTACGTGCTATATCAATAATTTTCCTCTCATTGCTATTATTGATACTGGTGCCACCCATTGTTTTATTGCTGCCGCATGTGTTGATAGATTGGGTCTTTCTGTATCTTCTATGTTGGGGGAGATGGTTATTGGTACTCCGGCGAAGGGTTCAGTAACTACCTCTCTTATTTGTGCTAAATTCCCTTTGTCAATTTTCGGCAAAGATTTTATTGTTGATTTAATTTGCTTGCCGTTGGATGGGATGGATATTATTCTGGGTATGAACCTGTGAGTTTCTCTTCTCCTGAGGAGGATGAATCTAGTTTGCTGCCTGCTGGTCAGTTCCGGAGGGTGATGAAGGAAGGGGCTCAGTTGTTTTCACTGTTAGCGTCAATGTCCTCTGAGAGTCAGGCAAAAATTGGTGAGTCGGCAGTGGTGCGAGATTTTCCTGAAGTTTTTCCTGACGAAATCCCCGATGTACCACCAGAGAGAGAGGTAGAGTTCTCCATTGATCTTGTACCTGGTACTAGACCTGTGTCTATGGCACCGTATAGAATGTCTGCATCTGAGTTGTCTGAACTAAAGAAACAGCTTGAGGATCTACTCGAGAAGAAATTTGTGAGGCCGAGTGTGTCGCCGTGGGGAGCTCCAGTATTGTTGGTAAAGAAGAAAGATGGTAGTATGAGACTGTGCGTGGACTATCGGCAGTTGAATAAAGTGACGATCAAAAACAAGTATCCGCTCCCGAGGATTGACGATTTGATGGACCAGTTGGTGGGTGCCCAGGTGTTCAGTAAAATAGATTTGAGATCGGGTTATCACCAGATAAAGGTGAAAGACGAAGATATTCAAAAGACAGCTTTCAGGACCCGTTATGGGCATTATGAGTATTCTGTGATGCCTTTCGGTGTGACCAATGCACAGGGAGTATTTATGGAGTACATGAACCGTATTTTCCATGAGTATCTGGATCGGTTCGTGGTGGTGTTTATAGACGATATCTTGGTCTATTCTAAGTCAGACGAGGAACATGCAGAACATCTGAAGTTGGTTTTGGAAATTCTGGGGGACCGAAAGTTATATGCTAAATTGTCCTAATGTGAGTTCTGGTTGCAAGAGGTTAGTTTTCTGGGTCATATTATTTCTGGTAATGGAATCGCGGTGGATCCATCGAAAGTTGAGGCCGTGTTACAGTGGGAGTCCCCGAAGTCAGTTACTGAAATTCGGAGCTTTCTCGGTTTGGCAGGTTACTACAGAAGGTTTATAGAGGGTTTCTCTAAGTTAGCCTTGTCGTTGACTCAGTTGACTTGCAAGGGTAAAGCTTTTGTGTGGGATGCCCGGTGTGAAGAGAGCTTCAATGAGTTGAAGAAGAAGTTGACAACATCTCCTATTTTGGTTTTGCCTGTTCCGGATCAACCGTTTGTGGTGTATTGTGATGCTTCCAAGATGGGTTTGGGAGGTGTGCTGATGCAAGATGGTAAGGTAGTAGCTTATGCGTCTAGACAGTTGAGGACCCATGAGAAGAACTACCCTACTCATGATTTGGAACTTGCGGCAGTGGTGTTCGCGTTGAAAATTTGGAGACATTATCTGTATGGATCGAGGTTTGAGGTGTTCAGTGATCATAAGGGTTTGCAGTATCTATTCGATCAGAAAGAGTTGAATATGAGACAACGTAGGTGGTTGGAGCTGTTGAAGGATTATGACTTCGGTTTGAACTATCACCCAGGAAAGGCTAATGTCGTTGCTGATGCCTTGAGTCGGAAGACTTTGCATATGTCGGCACTGATGGTTAGAGAACTTGAGCTAATTGAGCAATTCAGAGATATGAGTCTGGTTTGTGAGGTGACTCCTCAAAGTGTCAGGTTGGGGATGTTGAAAATTGATAATGAGTTCATGACTAGTATCCGAGAAGCCCAGCAGTTAGATGTTAAGCTAGTCGACCTAATAGTTGGGATTGGTCAATCCGAGAGTAAGGACTTTGAGTTAGATGCGCAGAATGTGTTAAGATACCGTGGAAGAGTTTGCGTTCCTGAGGACGAAGAGATGAAGAGGGCAATTTTAGAAGAAGGTCATAGAAGCAAGTTAAGTATTCATCCGGGGGCTACAAAAATGTATCAAGATTTGAAACGGTTGTTTTGGTGGCCTGGTATGAAACGTGACGTCGCTCAGTTTGTATACTCATGTTTGACTTGTCAGAAGTCGAAGGTGGAGCATCAGAAGCCTGCAGGGTTGATGCAGCCATTGGAGATTCTAGAGTGGAAATGGGATAGCATATCTATGGATTTTGTTACTGGGTTGCCTAATACGGTGAAGGGACATGATTCAATTTGGGTGATTGTGGATAGATTGACGAAGTCTGCTCACTTCATTCCTATCAATATCACGTATCCAGTGTCGAGGTTGGCTGAGATCTATATCCAGGTGATTGTGAAGCTGCATGGTGTTCCGATGTGTATAGTGTCTGATAGAGACCCTAGATTCACTTCTGATTTCTAGAAGAGCTTGCAAGAGGCATTGGGGTCCAAATTGAGGTTGAGTTCAGCTTATCATCCTCAGACTGATGGACAGACAGAGAGGACCATCCAGTCGTTGGAAGATTTATTGAGGGCTTGTGTTCTAGAGCAGGGAGGTGTGTGGGATGCTCATCTTCCGTTGATTGAGTTTACTTACAACAACAGTTACCATTCTAGTATAGGGATGGCTCCTTTCGAGGCGTTGTATGGTCGGAGGTGTAGGACTCCGTTGTGTTGGCATGAGTCTGGAGAGAGTATTGTTCTTGGGCCCGAAGTTGTTCGAGAAACTACGGAGAAGGTGAAAATGATTCGTGAAAAGATGAAAGCGTCGCAGAGCAGACAGAAAAGTTATCATGATAAGAGGAGGAAAGATTTAGAATTCCAAGCCGGTGACCATGTGTTTTTGAGTCAGGTAAGAATTTCGAGGACGCAATTTCCTAAGTGGGGGAGAGTTGTAATACCCGAAATAATTTAATAAAATATTTGATTAAATTATTTAAGTGTTGCAATATTATTCTTATTATTATTATTCTTATTATTATTATTGTTATTATAATAAGTTATTAATAAGTTATTTTATTTTTAAATTGAAGGGAGTGATGTTGGTAACTCCGGGGTGGTGAGGAATGGCCCAGGAGGCCCAAGCCCATTAGCTTAGGCGCTCCTAGGCGTTTAGGGCATGATGCAAATCGCATCATTTGGGTAACAAAGGGAAAAGAAAGAAAACGAAAGAAAGAAAGGAGAAGAGAGAAGAGAGAAGTCGCGAAGGAGAAGAGGAAGGGAGGAGAGATTTCGCAAATTTTTCGTGAAGAGGAGATCGTTCGTGTTGCTTGGTGTGCCTTGTGCAAGGGCGCCAAATTGGCATGCCCATGTTGCATTTTGTTTTCGGTTGTTGCTGGGCGCCCGGCGCTGGGCGCCAAGGGCGCTGCGTGTTGTGTGTGTTGCGTGTGTGCGGGTGTTGCTGGGCGCTGGGCGCTGTGTTGTGTGCGTGTGTGTGTGTTGCCTTCTAAAATTTAAGTGTGCTGTTTTTCTCCAATTTAAAGGTGTTGTTTCATAAGTGTGAAATGTGGTAGCTATGATGTTGTGAACAGGTGAGAATTACGAGGTAGCTGTGATGCTACAACACGTGGTATTTTTATGAAATGATTTATAACGAGGCATGATGGTATAGTATTTATTAATTAAATACTTTGAGTTTTGTGTAACTGGTGCATGAGTCATGAGTCGCATTATCATATGCATTTCTCGGTGGTATAGGCTTCGGCCTCTTTGTGAATATTTTTTGGTGGTATAGGTTTCGGCCTCTTGCCCGTTGTGGCTTATTTTACGAGATCGGTACCGCATGCATATGCCCAGAGGGGTTGCATTGTTGCATAGTCCATATATGCATATGTAACGAGTTTTAGTGTTTTATTCTGATGGAATTTGTGCCATGTGTGGATGTTGACATACATGTGTATATGTATGCATATAACTATATATTGTGGAAGTTGTTGTATGTTACTATATAAATAAATAAGTTGTTGTATGTTATTATATGTATAATTTTTATATATATAAATGCTGTTAAGATTGCTACGTGAATAAAGCTACATATATATATATATATATATATATATATATATAAATATACAAATATACTGTTGGAGCTATGACGTGTTGATTTGCTGTGTTACCGTAATTTACCCGCTGCTTATATACTATTATCATTTACTCATTATTTCTGTTAAGCTCACCCCTTCTGCTTGGAATGTTGCTCTTATGCGGCAACGCTGCAGGTGACCGTTAGCACTCGTGGAGGATTGCTAGGTGTATTTTCCTTCTCGTTGGGTCTGTGTCAGCTCTGATGCGTAGCACCGGGGAGGGTTTTAGTTATCGTTTTCGAACTATTACTGTTCCTTTTTTTGGAGTTTTGGCTTAATGTTTAATTATTTTTGGAGATGTTAAATGAGTTATGATTCCGCTGCTTAGAGATTAATTTTGATATGTTTGAGGATTTATTTTAAATCAATTGGAGTTTTACGTAGTGAAAAGTGTAGCGCCCTCGGGGTGACTCTGATAATTGCGTGTTTAATTAATTTAGAAAAAGGGGGTGTTACATGTATCCGCTTGACCTTAATACTCGCGAGTTTTGCCACTTATTTACAAGTTTGCCACCGTGTCTACCTATGTAGTCAGGCATCTGGGCGCCTGACTTTAAATGTCTAATTCTAATGTCATTCTTGCACTAGTGTTGGAAATCTCAGAAAATTAAGTTAATAGGAACCCTTCAACTCATTTTTCACTTCACAATGTGTGCATGTAAAAAATGTCCTTATGTGTGTGTTCCAGGATCTGGTGTACAAATTGAGTGAAGTTGGTCAAGCAATTGAAAAATTGATCTAACTACAACCGGTTCTGTCTTAGGGAAAAGTGCGGATACTGATTCTGTCCAAAAAGCCAATATAGCTTTGAATAAGGTAAATCTGGTTTCTTAAATGATGCATTCATTATAGACACTTTTGTTATGAAATCTTTATCACAAAAGTTAGACCAGAATATTTTCTATTACTGTCTTATTGATTGTTATTGTCTTATTGATTACCAACAAAAGTTTGCATTAACTTTGTTTGCACTAAGTTGTAATTTTGATATTCTGAATTAGTAATCTTACTTTATGCCATATTAGCTTTCATCATTTTGACTCCATGGCCCAATGGATAAGGCGCTGGTCTACGGAACAGAGATTCTGGGTTCGATCCCCAGTGGATGAGGTTCAAACATTAACAGTTGAGCTTCAAGAGCTTCGAGAGAAGAATATTGAACAAGAAAACATAAAGAGAAAAGTAGACCGATATGAGCAGATGTTTGAGAGGCTTATGCGCAATAAAAATTTAAAAGCTTTACTTGATGCACCTGAAGAAGATGATGGCTATTACAATGAGGAGATAGCTGAAGCTAGAATGGATGAATTTTGATTAGATTTAGCAACATATATGCTTTTACTAAATTTAATGTTAGTTTGATTAACACTACAAAAAATTGCCTATTAGCGACGGACTGATGTTCCCTCGCAAAAACTGGAATTAACGACGAAATTTACAAGGGAACAGGGGCTGTCGTATTTTTGAGAATTAGCGACGAAATTTTGAAAATTAGCGACAGAAATTTTGAAAATTAGCGACGGAATTTTAGTCCCTCGCTAATTCCCTCGCTAATTTTTGACAGTTTTCAGATGATGGGACATAGTGCAAGGGTTGGTAAATGTGCAGAAATTAGCGACGGACAGTTCCGTCGCTAATTCCCTCACAAATTTTTTTACTTATTTTCCTTAAATCCGTTTACACCCTCACTCTTCTTTCTCACTCACAATACCCTCACTCTTCTTCTCTCCTCTTCACCCTTCCTCTTCCCTTCCTCTTCCTCTACTCTCCACCACCACACAACCACCACCACCACCACGACCACCACCACCATACAACCAACCTACGGCCTACTCTCCCCTTCCTCTTCCTCTACTCTCTCTCTCACCTACAAACCCTAACCCACCACCACCACCACCACCACCACCACCACCACCGGAGCTACTCTCCCCTTTCCCTCTTCTTCTCTCCACCTTCTTCCACCACACCACCACCACCGGAGCTCCTCATCCTCTCTCTCTCTCTCTCTCTCTCTCTCTCTCTCTCTCTCTTATGATTTCCCCTTTCCCTCTTCTTCTCTCCACCTTCTTCCACCACACCACCACCACACAACCACCACCACCACCGCCACCACCCATGAAACCACCACCATGAACTCCTCTCTCCACCTACGAATTCCTCTTCTCTCACCTATACGAATTTCTTTCTACCTTCCACCACCACCACCACCACCACCACCCCCACCACCACAACCACCACAACCACAAAATTAATAATATAATAATTTTTTAACAGTATACTAATAAAAACAAGCCATTCAGCACTGGACACGTGTCAGTTTTTTTTTGAAAAACTGCAGTCATTAGCGAGGGAATTAGCGAGGGATTCAATTCCCTCGCTAATCCCAGTAGCGAGGAGGGAATTAGCGAGGGAACCGGTCCGTCGCTAATTCCCTCGCAAATGACCATTAGCGACGGATTTTGGTCATTTTGCGAGGGAAATTTCTGTCGCTAATAACCAATTTTTTTGTAGTGTAAGTGTAACTTTTGGATAATGTTTTAGTTAGTATTGGGTGTAACTTTTTACAATATAATTTAAACACTTTTAGTACAATTAATAAATTTACTGTTTGAAATGTGTATTGAAATCTGAATTATTTTGATATTTTAGACTGTTTGAAATGTGTATTGAAATCTGAATTAATTTGATATTTTAGGCAGGAAAATATATTTAGTTATGGAAAAAGGCAGAAAAAAAAACAGTCATTAGAGACGGAATTACAAATCCGTCTCTAAGTAAAATGCTGATATTGGTGACGGAATAATAATTGCGTCTCTACTAGAGACGGATATTTTCCGTCTCTACAGAGACGGATTTTTGGTCAACGTCAATTATATGAGCTGAAAGTTAGCGACGAATTGTTTAATGTTAGAGACGGAAAAAAGGCCATCTCTGGTTAGCGACGGCATGACATATTCCGTCTCTGAAGCATTTGCGACCGCAATTTCAACTACGGATCTAGTTCCGTCTATAATTCCGTCTCTAAAAGGCTTGGAGACGGAATTTCCCACTTTTAGAGACGGAATCCGTCCGTCTCTATTTCCGATTTTTCTAGTAGTGTAAGTTTAATTAAGGCTAAAGTGCTCCCGGGGTCCCTTATCTTTATTTAAAGTAACGATTTGGTCCTTTATCTTTTTTTTGTCCCAAATTAGTCCTTTATGTTTTAAATTTTTGACACATAAATCCTTTTCTGTCCCAAATCAGTCCTTTATGTTTCAAATTTTTAACACATAAATCCTTTTTTTTGACACATAAATCAGCAATGTTAACGGAAAAGGATTTGTGTCAAAAATTTAAAAGATAAAGGACTTATTTGGGACAAAAAAAACATAAAGGACTAATTCGTTGCTTTAAATAAAGATAAGGGACCCCGGGAGTACTTTAGCCTTTAATTAAATAGTTCATAGGAGTAAATCATTGTTAAAGAGACTTTATTACATAAAACTACATTATTTTTGGGTGTTAAGAAACGTGAATTAAGATTCAGGACCCATCTATCTAGATTATAGCATAATTAAGTTGTTGTGGGTTTGAGTTGAATGGTGGTGTTTGATAGATTGGGCATCCTTAAGCTCTAAAATGGTGATTAGTGTTACTGAATGAGATGACCTTAGGATTGATTGTCTTTAATGTAATTATCTAAATATCCTTTTAACGAAAGTTAGAGTTGGGTTAATACATACTAGTTAAGGGGGAGTTGCTTAGACTTCACGAGTTATGATTCGATAGGGAGTTAGTTGATGTGATTGTTAGTAACTAGAGCCTTCTTAGTTACATTTGTTTGGTTTTGATTTGACATATGGGTCGATTACCCTATATGTAGCCAGTGACGGAGCTTGCCCAAAATATTGAGGGGAGCCGTAACTACCAACTAAAACATTATAATTGAAATTCAGCTCAAAAGATCATTTTTATTAAAGCTACCAGCTATTTCTTTTTCAATATAAATCATCATAATATCAGCAAGAAATTCATCCCCCATCAAAATCAATTTATCAAACAATTTCAACTCAATTTATATTTTAAAACAATTAAATTGGCGACAGTGGTGCTTTGGTTTTTATCACTTAAATTGAATGAAAGTGATGCTTCACTATTTTGTCTCCAGCACGTGGATAGTGGGGTCGGAATCAATTTTAAATCACTTTTACTTTGCATTTGCCAAACATTGTGTGCATTTTAAAGACGGAGTCCCGTGGGCAGTAGTCTAGTAAAAAAATTTCATTTTTTTCTGAAGGGTACCACAGCCCCCTTGGGCTCCTACCAAGCTCCGTCCCTGTATGTAGCGACTTACGGTTATAGTCTGATCAAGTTTCTGGCTTAGCGTACAGGTTGGTTGCCCTTCGAGTGTACTATGGTTTAGTCTTATGGTTAGTTTGACATAAAGGTCGGTTGCCCTTCATCAGTGGTGTCATGTCGTGGGGGGTAAGCGAACGATTACCGGAGCAATACAGTGACGACCACGATGAGATTTGCTCGGTCTCGGGGGTAGTGCCAGTAAGGGGGTCTTACGTAAAGGTGGGGGTCAACTGCTTCCGCTGAGGCATCCTATTGATTTACTGGGCTACTTTGACTAGACACTGCTTGGTCCCAGGATGTTGAGGGCACTCTCATCCGCTTACCCGAAGTTAGGATTGGATCCATTGTGTTAGAGGAGTAGAGTTAGGACGAGTCTTGGGTTCCTATAGATGAGTCTTATGTTCGTGTAGAGGAGTCTTGTGTTCGTGTAGTTTGGGTTGGGCTAGGATCGTATGTCTTTGACTATAGTATTGTGTATAGTTTTTTATTTGCGCATCATGTGCTTGATTCCCTTGCCTGCTTGTTTTCCATGCGAGTGTCACCTCTTCTTGTTTTCCTTGTGGCTATTTATACACCACTGTGTATGTCTAAGTGATGAGCTTGCAGGTGTTGACGACCAGATTGATGATGACGCAGAAGAGTAGACGCATGTTGCTGCCTTAGTCTTAGTTTAATTTGATTGTGATTTGTTTTTCGTCTTAGTTTGATGTAATAGATGTTTGGTAAAGCTCTGAGACGTGCGACATCGGGGCTTGGGAATTGCTTTTGTTTGTTATTACAAATTTTTTTACTTTTTTGCATGAAAGTTTGAAATGTCTGAAGTGACTCCTCTATTTCGTCATGAAGGAATTTTTACAAACACGTAATTATATCTTTTGCTATTTTTTTACGCATTTCTGGACATATGGGGTAGAGGGTGTCACATTGACTCGTCTAGAACTATTCTCGCAAGATGTGTAATAAGACGGGAAACCATGTTTAGTCCTTTCACCTCGTTGTAGATTTTGGACAAGCGGGTGTTCAACGCGCTGAAAGGTTGGACCGAGCATGCTGGATACCGCCTGGAATACAAATTTGTTTCATCAGCCTACCTCACCTTAGTCTTCTTACTGGAATTAAAATAAATTAGCCAATCTTTGTTGCCTGTCATGTAATTTGAGAAGCTAGTATCCATGTACCACATATTGGTAACCATTAACAAAACTTTATTATCATAAGAATCTTCATGAGCAATATTAGCTTCTTCATTTTTCTTCCCTTTGTTTGACCAACATTCATCATCAAAATGGCCAAATCTCTCATTGATATCACACTTGAATTTACTTTTTTCAAATCCTCCCTCTTCACATTATCCTTCTTACATCTTCCATTTCTGGAATTTGAGGATTCTTTCGTATCATTGCCAGTGTTCTCCTTTCCCTCGGTTCCTTCCTTCCTCTCATACTTCTCCTTGTTTTTGTACCACCTTCTCTTATTCCTCTTTCCTTAACCCTAAGTTCATGGGGCCTATAAACTACTTTTCAATTCTTCAAATTTTAGAGTGCTTATGTCCTTCAATTCAAATCATCTGCAACATCAATGAAATTGAATTGAGGAGTAATCTGCGATCTTCTCTTTGTTCTTCATTAGCAGGATTTGGTATTGTCTTCGCAATGACTGAATACAAACTTTCTTCACCATTACAACACCTCCATAACATCGCACCAGAGTATCCCATGCATCCTTGGAAGTGGTAGACTCTAAGATCTTCTCAAACACTTTCACCTCCACCCATCGATGAATGAAGAACAAAGCCTTCTGATCCATCTTCCTCGCCTCTCTATGTGCATTTCTCTACGCCTCCGCCAGATTCCCCACCAACAGATCGTAACCTCCATTGACGATCTCAAGCAATTCTTGAGCACTGAAGAGTACACGCATGTGGATGCACCACAAGTCCCAATTCTTGCCATCAAGAATGGCTCTGAACTCATCACTCTCATGCACTGACATAAACTAAATTCAGAGAGAAGAAGATAAGAAAAACAGTTTCTGTTATTGATTGATAGATTCTAACTAAATTACAAAGGAAGCACCTTATATAGTACTTCATCTCAGCACATTACAGTTGCTGCTACTAAATGGAAGGGAAAAACAGAATTACAACAAATTAAAGCATACATGTAAAAAGCAAAGCAAAGAGTACTTACTGACCATGAATTAGCCTTAAGACAATCGACAATTCAAGCAAAACATAGTATAAATTGTTAACTCTACAAGGAAGGATTGAACAATGAAGTTGGATGATGCTATGTGAGAACAACTTTCAAGACTACAAAGGGGAGGGGGAGGGGGGGGGGGAGTGTATAAGTAAAAGTGCGGGTTCAAATAAGTTTCCCATTTTGGAATACAATTATAGGGTAAACTGTTATTGAGTAGTGTAATGTTGTCTAAATACTATACCTGTATTGACCAAAAACAAAAAATACTATACCTGTAAAATTTTGTCCCTCCCCATGTTAAATTTTTTTACCAAAGGAAGGAAGATGAATATTATTTGACTCTAAGATACAACTAATGGAAATTTCTTAAATAGGTTGCATCTCCAAATTGTTATGTTCATTATTTGTAGAAGAATTTGCAGAAGGTGTAGACTCCTTGTTCAAACCAGAATTAATCTGTTGAACTGGTGGTGGATTAACAATAGTTTCTTCAGTATTAGTGTTATTATCAGATAGATGATTCTTCATCTCTCGATGCTCTTGGCATAGAGCACACCAATGCAAGCAACAGTGCACCACGCAGGGATCACATGGTGCATTCTGAAAAAAGAAACAAGATTAGTCATCAACAGCATTATCTTACTCACAATGATGTGCCACTTAATACTGACAACCATTATCTTTTGATTTTTTGACAAAAATGACACCATTATCTTAATTATTATTTATGAGCTTAAAGTGAATTAATATGGTAAGCATGTGTGTACTATTACATTTTAAAGTCCAATTTATGAACATACACAAGGATAGTTCATATGGTTGAATAAAAAAGACATTGTAGGTTAAATGTAGGTGCACGAGGTTCAAACCCGGCTTCCCCTGATCTCTAACAACTAACTACTTCGCCAATAAAAAAAGAGGCTCCTATAATTAATTTCTCGTTTTTTCAGAAGTGTACATCTTTTACCACTCTAATCTTTTTCGATAAGTCAAATTTTATTAATAGTGTCTAACTTTAGTATTCCACATATTTTTTTTAGAAATGGCGGCGATGACACAAAAATTACATTATCACATTTTGAGTTACAAGACACTATGATGCTTTCATGTTTTTAAGCTTCATGTTATGGATTTGAATACTTGTAGGATGCGAAAGGAATACCACTTGCGAGTAATAGATACTCCTTTGAATATATAATGGTAGTACGAGAAAGAGGGTGTTTAGTCTGTTAAAAAATATCGTTTTTTTTTTTAAATGAATAGAAACTACTAACAATGACAAGGTAATAAAGTGACCTTAAGGTGATATTTCTTTTGGAGAGTTTGTCGAAATAGTCCAGTATAAATACCACACATCCACCAAGTGAAAAAGAGGCCTTCACCAATGAGAAAAGAAGTCTGAGGATCAATTCCATTGAATATTGCTGTTGCTACTGCAAGTGCCATTCCACCTTCCACACACATAGCATGGCAAACACATGCTTCACTCCAAGATATGTCATCTCTCATTGCTTCAAGATTACGTCCAAACAGAACACATGGACAAAATAGTCCTCTCCAACCTATAACACAAACATCATTTTTGAGCTAATGAAAAATAGCATATGCAAATAAATAAACTTTTATGTTGGTTTATAAATTCTCAATAACAAAAATTGTATCTCGATAAGTTGTTTTTTCATAAACTACTTATGAATAATACATAAAAACTTATTTATTTGCATAAGCTCAAAAATAAGCTAATCCAAACAGGCATCTATTTTAATATTACAAGATTGAGGTTTAGATTTAATTAGTTGTATCTCGATGAGTCCTTGAATATTTTGATATTTTTTCAGTAGTTTTCTGAATTAAAAGAGGTTTTAAATTAGGTTCCTGAACTAACATTTCATTTGTAAGTTGTAATTGGCTATTTTGTTTAGGGTTCTGTCAATCAATGTTTCGAAAATTGGATCGGCGAGATCTTCATGTCATGGTTCAATTGCTTTGAATCACTCGAACCCAAATGAAACCATTGTCGAACTGCTGAAATGATCACACCGTAGACAATGTCAGTTCAAGATTAAACTTGTTATACTACTTGGTTGGTTCGATTTTTAAAACACCGTTGTGAATAATTGGGTAGTTGCTCTTTTCACTAACATTTCATTTATAAGTAGCTCCATAAACTAACATTTTATCTTTAATTGGATTCTTTTATTTGCCTCATTCCTTCCAAATCAACTGTTCACTACAATAGCCTAACAGAATGACTCAGTTGCAAATCATTTGTTACTTTAAGGATCCAATTAGCAAAAACTTGTACGGTGGGTGATTCACCTATTCCCAAATATATTTCTCCAGAAACTCCACTACTCCGAAGATATTCAAATTACACCATAACACAGTAGATGGAATTTATCAGTACTCATGAATTTCAACAAATAAAAATAATGTGTTAAACAATTGAGAGAAGAATGTAGCATCTGGAGTTATGAGCCAATTTCATGAATTAAAAGCAGAAAGAATCTTACAGCTATCAACATCTTCAACACAACCACAGATTCCAGTTGTCCAATCTTCATCAGCAGGGGGCTGATAGGTTTCAGGTAAAACTTGTCCACATTCGATACATCTACGAGCATTTAACTGTATAAACATAAACTCAATCATCATTTTGTGATAAAAAAAAGAAAATACAATGGTCTATTTTTTAGTAAATACAATGGTCTATAACATATCATAGAAAATTATGCAGATTTCCAGAATCAGATAAGAAAACAAAAACCTATGCACCAAATTCGGCTTGGATAATCATCTAGAACAGATCTCACTTCATAACAAAAAACGCAAAAAAATATCATAAGCGAAAGAGAAAAGAAACGTAAATATAAATTAATTAAAATGTTACATTTTTACCTGTGGAACCTCAATAGGTTGGTTGAGCTCTCCAGGAGTAATATCTTGAAATGGCGCTTGTTCTTTATCTTTGGTCAATTTCACGTACCTTGACTGTCTATCTGCCATGTGATCGCCTCTTACATAATAAAACGCAAAATTTCATGAACAAATTTCAAACATTTAAAATTTCAAATAATAATGTAAAAAGAGGGAAGGTTGAGGATATTGAAGATCATGATGCAAAATTATGGTACAATTTGAGATACCTGAAATGGTACGAACAGATGATCCAAATCTGAATGTGTTAGAATTTTAGGGAAAATTGCGATTTAATTCAATGAATAAACGATTTTCCTGTTAGTTTCTGGCAAATCTCTTTTCATGCCCCGTTCCAATACTATGAAGCACGTTTTCAATTAAAATATAAGTGGAGTGAGGGATCTAAGTCCCTCCGAGGTGTAGAGTCAAATTTGACCGTAGAATGTAGTGTCTAGTGTTATCGATGGTTGAAATTTTATATTGTTCAGTACAATCTCAACCATTGATAGTAATTTATAGGTTTAAATATGTTTTTCGCCCCAGCAAATATAGCTGTTTTTCAAATAAGTCCCTCTAATTTTTTTTTTTAAATAAGTCGCTGCAAATTTTTGTTTGTTTTAAATAAGCCATTCTGTTAACTTTTTGTTAGCCATCCGCCGATGTGGCTAACAGAGTTACACGTTGACATTGACCAAGTCTTATTTGACTTTACTTGTCATTTATTCATATTTTTTCTTTTAATTTCCTAAAATTATTCTCTCTCTGACTGATCTCTCCATCGCTGGTATATCTCGTTGCTCTCTCTGGAACGTGCAAAACTCACAACAACTAACAACAACCACCATAACCAAATACTAAAACTCACAACAACCACCATAACCTTTGAAAAATTAATAATCTGAGAAATTTGAAGGGAAGAAGGGCATGTAAATCAGACCCCTCTCTAAAAAATAACAAACACCCAGGAAAGGGAAATTTGAAGGGAAGGGGATGAATTCAAACACCCAGGGGATGATAATTCCAAATCAAGAAAAATCAAACACCCAGAAGCTTCAATCCATTCATTGTGATGATGATTTCCACTCAACTTTCCAGGGCGATGAAGCTTTTGAGGAAGAAGTGGTCGCCTGAGGTAGTGCTGGCCGCGGTTGTGGTTGCGACTGGGATGGGGAGAGGCGTGGTGGTATTGGGTGTCGAGGGAAGGGAAGTGTAACACCCCTTTTCTACCCGGAAAATTTTTGGCAAAAATCAGAGTTTCAAAACATTTTTCGCTACACCCACAAGGGATCCCACATTTACACCGTTAAAACATCACACGTCAATAAATAAAATTCACCATTCAATTAGTACGATACATAACAGTAACTCCATCACCATGCAGCGGAATAAAAATAAAGGGTTCAACGAATAATCATAACATCACCATAAACTTCAGAAATTAAATAATAAAGACGACTAATAAAAACTAGCGTTCATCCCTCCGAGTGCTACGTATCAGAGCGACGACACCGACTCTACTAGCGAAGGTAGACATGCCTTCACTCGCAATCACCTGCACGTTACCAGCATAGGGGTAACATTCAAACAGAAGGGGTGAGACATCTAACATTATAATAGCATATATGATAGGCAATATGCTAGAGTTACGACAACTATATCTACCACTTCACAACAACATCAAATTTGCAATCACCAAGAGTCATCACCAATATCATGAGTAAATGAATGAGATGCAACCCACACCAACGGGTATATGCATGTGGTACCAATCATCACCAATAAAATAGCCAGTAAGGGCAACATCACCTATATGAGCATCACCATCATCACCTATAGCTCCAAGGCCGAAGCCTTCATCACCAAAATAATGCATAAGAAATGTGTGCGGCACCATGAACAATGCACCAGAGACAATCAACAACAATATCAACAAATGGTCATAGACCCATCACCTATCACCTTAGCCCATGAAATAGGCACATCACCTGTTACATCATCACCAATAACACCAACACCTATAGTACAGTCTAACAACATGACCGCAACATCAACGACCACCGACACCAAAAACACCAATTTACAGCAAGCAGCAACAATAGTTTTACAGCAACAGCAACAACATTTTCAGAAAACAGCAACATTTATTTTACAGCAAACAGCACCTTAACTTACAGCAACAGCAACATTTATTTTACAGCAAACAACACCTTAACATACAGCAACAACAGCATTTATTTTACAGCAAACAACACCTTATCTTACAGCAACAACAACATTTATTTTACAGTAAACAGCAACATTAATTCATTTTACAGCAACAGCAACTGGCGCCCAGCAACAGGGCGCCACGAGGCAACAACAACCAACAGGAACTGGCGCCCAGCAACAGGGCGCCTAGCAGGCAACAGCAACAACAGAAACTGGCGCCCAGCAACAGGGCGCCTAGCAGGCAGCAACAACAACCAGAAACTGGCGCCCAGCAACAGGGTGCCAAGAGAGACAGCAGCACAACAGGAACAGGCGCCCAGCAACAGGGCGCCTAGTGAAACAGCAACACAAACAGACATGGCGCCCTGGAGCAGGGCGCCTACCACAACAGCAACACAGACAGACATGGAGCCCAGGGGCAGGGCGCCTAGCACAACGGCAGCAACCACAGAATTGGCGCCCAGGGTCAGGGCGCCTGGCACAGCAGGCAACACAACAGACTTGGCGCCCAGGAGCAGGGCGCCTAGCACAACTGGCAACAACAACAGATTTGGCGCCCGGGCGCAGGGCTCGTAGCACAATCGAAGCAACAACAGTCTTGGCGCCTAGGGGCAGGGCGCCTAGGGCAACATCAGCAACATCAAACATGGCGCCCAGGAGCAGGGCGCCTAGCACCACAACAACAGAAACAGACTTGGCGCCCAACAACAGGGCGCCTAGCACAACAGCAACACAGGCAGGCAAACAGCAACAGCAGAACACGGGAACATCACTGGGCGCCTAGGGCGCCTTCCCAAACAACACAGAAACGCTACTGGGCGCCTAGGGCGCCTCTCCCAGCAACACAAGAAAATACTGGGCGCCTAGGGCGCCTTTCACAGCAACACAGAACCGCACCAATCACCACTGGGCGCCTAGGGCGCCACTTTCTGCAACACAGAAACACACTGGGCGCCTAGGGCGCCACTTCCAGCAACCAAGACAGCAACACTGGGCGCCTAAGGCGCCTTCCTCAGCAACACCAAAACAACACTGGGCGCCTAGGGCACCACTTTCAGCAACCAAGACAGCAACACCTAATGCGACACACACATCAATGGCGCCCATGGCGCCTAGGGATCAATTTAGTTTCGATTTTCACCATGACTAATCATCAACCACTAAATGCAATTATCATGAACACGTTCAAACATCACCAATAAACATCAACGAAATCACAGAGGCAACATAGAGCCTATCTTCCACATATCCCCCATCATACACCCTGTTATAAAGTAGAACCCACCCTTACCTTAGATTTGCCGAATACGCGATCCCCTTGCACGAAGACTCCAAAGAACCACAGCAACAAGAGCTCCTCTCCTCTTTCTCTTTGGTGCGCCGTCCCCTTCCCTTCTCCTCTCTTCGCAATCTCTCTTTCTTTTTCTCAAAAATTCGCAAATGACCAAACCCTAGGCAATGCCTTCACCTATGCGCCTATGCCATTGGGCTCTTGGATCACGGCCCCCCGTCTACTACTCAGCTTAATTACTAAACACCACTCCCTGATTTAAATAAAACATCATATTATTATTTTAATATAACTATACTAATAAAATACCTAAATAATTTAATTAAATAAATAATTAAATTATTTGGGTGTTACAGGAAGGGGAGATGGTAATGATGAGGGAAGAAGATAATGAAGTGTCCTCCACATAAGCATTTAAAATAATTAAAAATGAAAAAAAATACCTAAACACTCTGTCAGCCACGTTAGCGTTTTTGTAACGTTGGACTAACAGAAGGGCCTTTTTAAAAATGAGTTGATTTTGCAGGGACGAAAAACATATTTAAACCTAATTTATATTATATAATACGGTCAATTTAACTGGTCACCAACGAGGGACTTAGTTGATCGTTCACCTTAAAAGGCATCTAAATTACGTGTTTGCTTTTATTTTCTTATGATATTATTTTTTTATTTGGTAAAATTTAGGCGCAAGATGACACTCATAAACCTCCCGGCTCTTTGAGTATTTAAGAATGAACTACATGTAGTTCATCCCATACAAAACTATATTTTTGGCTTTATACCTTTTTTTCAGTAATCAGTTTGATCCCTTTTTTATTTGTTTCTTTCAAAATGCTCCCTTATTTTGCAAAGTAATATCGATTCCGGCATAATTTGTTGTAAGAAGGGAATATATTGAAATAACTTTTGCAAAATAATGGACCATATGTTGAAAGAAAATGAGACCACTTTTAGATAATTTGTAAAAAATAAGGAAACATTTCAAAATAAAAAATAAACGAGAGATCACTTGCTATAACTTTGCAACATAAAAGACCATTTCGGACAAAGAATTAGAGAGAGGTCAAATTGAAATTTAAAATAAAGATAATGAACAAAGAATACATTTTAGCAACAATAATTTTGACACCGCTCCATTTCATTTTTTAGGTTTAAATATATTTTTCGTCCTTACAAATATACGCTTGATCCATTCAATAAGTCACCTATATATATATATATATATATATATATATATATATATATATATATATATATATATATATATATATATATATATATATATATATATATATATATATATATATATATATATATATACAGACACACACACATATGAGCCTTCGTCAAATTTAAGAAAAATTTGACAAAAATTAATTAGCTTTCGTCCTTACAAATATACCGTGCAAAATTTGGTGCTTAGTCGATTAGTTACCTAATCAGCCAATTAGTTATTTGCACGGCCGAGTAAGCATTACTTTGGCTAACTCGCATTCGTAACAGTGCTCCCTTTGTTGGTCAAGCGATTACACTGAGAAAGGGAATCTGTTTCTCAGTTGCGGGCTCCTAGACTACTTAAGAAAGCGTCTAGTGTAGAGGGTTAAACTACTACTAAAATAAGAATGCATAAAATAAAGAAAGCGATAAAGGAAAAATAAAGTAAGTAAAGACTTGTGTTGTATTGAATGAGTGTCTTTTTACAAATGTACAAGTCACACACACACACACACACACACACACACACACACACATATATATATATATATATATACACACACACACACACACACACGAGCCTTCGTCAGTCACTACTACGAGCCTACAATTGCTCAAATTTGGATCAGCTAAGATCAAAGTACTACATTACGCCTAAGTCCAAAAAACATGGAGACACGCTCCACTCCTCCGAGAAAACACAGGGTTTGGGCCAATAAAGATGTGCCCGTTTTTATACTCGGGCTTTTTAGCCCGGTTTGCAAAAGTCTGAGCCCGATCCAAGTTAGCCCACCCGGGTCATGGGTAACCCGTAGGCTCGCAAGTTAAAAATAATAGAGACAAAAACTATGATAGAATGCTCCTTAGACTGTCATAATTAGGCATTTAGGCCTATTAACATACAAATTAACTGGAAATGTGTTTCTGCTTGTTGACTTCCTCAGCATATCCAGCCCAGCTATTCTTCTGTTACACTGCATTAACTTTCGGTATATATCCAATTTTATCATCATTCTTCTGTTACATTGCATAAGCATTTTCTTATTCTTATTATATTAAATTAAAAGTCATGAGTCAAAGTGAACTATCATTCATGATAGCATAACAACAAAAATTTACACACAGTGGCGTTAAATTTTTTCAAAAGTATATTATGAGTGAAAGTGGCCCTCATGAACCTTCATCCAACAACTCTATAGTGGAGTTAATTTTTTTACACAGAGTGCATTAATCATTTTTTACACACATTTGCATAAAACTTAAAAATATATTTGTATTTTATTTTAAAAAAAATTATTTTTTTAATTAGAATTGCGTATAATGCGGGCTAGCCCAAAAAGCCCGTAGTCCGTAAAGGGCCGGGCTTGAGCCGCAAAGGTTGAGCCCGAATTTCACCCTGGGTTTTTTAGTCCAGACCGTAAAAGCCCGAGCCTGATGTGGGCCGGCCCGATACGGGTCGGGTAACCCGTCTTGCGAGCTCTACCTAAAAACTCGGAGACACGCTCCACTCCTCCACTAGCACGAGTAGTGGGGTTAAAATATCTTCACTCCGGTTTCTTTGACACTTCTCCACGTGTCTCTTAACCACTTCAACTTATAATCATGTCCACGTGCATTGAATGCTTGCTCTCAAAGCAAGCTCATTTGACTCGGCCAAATCCTCATGCCCACTTCCCATAAATGTAGGAAGGTGGTTGCCGTATCTTGACTTGGACTTTTCCAATGTATTTCTTTTAATAAATCATATAATTATAACTTGGGCATTTATAATTAATTATATGAAAACATTAAGACCAAATAATAGCCTCCAAGCCTATATAAACCAATTGGCAGTCACGTCGAGCCGATTTACCTAAGTCGAGTGTTGCCTCCACTGATTTGGCATCGGCCGAGTAGGCACCTCAAATGCTCCTCATCTGCTTATCTTAGCCGTTAAGCGGCTAATTTTGTATTTTGCCGACGGGAATCAGCCCTTGGCCATCGGCTAGCCGATTCTACGTCAACAGAGTAGCCCTCGGCAAAATCGGGTGTCAACAGTATTTTATTTTTAATTAATATTTTATTTATTTCAATTATTATAATTATTAATTTTTGATGTGACGAGTACATGCTGTAACATCCCTAATTTTTAAAATGCGATTCACAGGGATTATAAATAATATCTTAGACGAGTGAAATAATAATACGTGAATCGGATACGGGTTAGTCAAGAAAAAGTTAAGTTATGGCTAAGTAGGAGAAAACTTAGGCAAAAATAAGGATTAAAATGAATTAATGAGCCAAGGGCATTTTGGTCCTTTCCAACCATTTAACCCTCAGCCCATTAATTCATAAGGGCCCTCTCTTCACTCTCATTTTAGCTGGAAGGAAAAGAAAACAGAAAAGAGAAGAAGGAGAGAAAAGAGAGAGTGGGTGTAACGCCCCAAAATCAATTAGTTATTTATTTAATTAATTAAATAGGGTTTATGTAATAGAAATAATAAAAATAATAATAAGGTTAGAATATATGGACCTATGGTTGGGGTTAGTAGTAGCGAATCCGAAGTGTTAGTGAAAAGGCCCGTGATTAAATCGCATAAGTGAGCGAGAAAAGCCCATGAGACCAACTAAGTATAAATAGGCCTTAGTTAGGGTTTTGGCTCATTTAGAAGAATCAAAAAAATAGAATTAGAAGGGAGAAGAGGAGAGGAGGGCGACGGCTAGGGAAGAAGAAAGGGAGAAGGCGTGATCCACTAGCAAGGAGAGAGAGAGAGGCGTAGCACCAAGGAGAGAGAAGGAAAGCTAGGATTCGACTTCTAAAAGCTAAGGTAAGGGTGAGGTTCATGCTTTATAAGGGTTTGTATTAAGGGTGATATGTGGGTTAGGGTTTTAGTGATCATATATGTGTAGCATGTTTGTTATGTGTTTGATGAAATGCTTTGAATGCTATATTGGTTGATTTTGTCTTATAATTGATGTTCCCATGTCATGATGCCATGTTTGATGATTGTCATATGTATGATCCTATATGTTGGTCTATTTTGATGAATGTTTGATGCCAATTTTGTTGCTAAACTCACTGTTTGGGGTGATCTGGGTATAGGTTCGGTTATACAGTAACTGGGAACAATCTAGTGGTCCAAATATTATGTGGTGTACCTTTTTAGAAACTAGACTTAATGCTTGGTAATTTGGCCCCAATTTGGTTGCATTTGGAGTTGTGTATCTCGAGTTATAAGTGTCACAAGTTAGGTTAAAATTCTGGAAACGATCTGGGTGTAGGTTCGGTTATACAGTAACTGGGAACAATCTAGTGGTCCACAAATTATGTGGTTTACCTTTTTAGAAACTATACTTAATGCTTGTTAATTTGGCACCAGTTTGGTTGCATTTGGAGTTGTGTATCTCGAGTTATAAGTGTCACAAGTTAGGTTAAAATTCTGGAAACGATCTGGGTGTAGGTTCGGTTATACAGTAACTGGGAACAATCTAGTGGTCCAAAAATTATGTGGTTTACCTTTTTAGAAACTAGACTTAATTCTTGTTAATTTGGCGCTAGTTTGGTCGCATCTGGAGTTGTGTAGCTCGAGTTAGAGATGTCACAAGCTAGGTCATGGTGGCTGTCCTGTTTTCTGAACCTTGTTGCTTATTTACTGAAACTGTACGAATTGGAACATTATTTTGCAAAATAAAAATTATAGTCAGGAACTAGACATTCTTAGCTTTCCAAAGAGGGGTCCTTTTCTAAGTTTCAATACCGTTTGATAGGTTAATTAATTCACCGAAGTAGAGGTATGTTTGCTGGAAATTGTTGGGCTGCTGTTGCTGTTGTGGGCTGTTGTTGCTGTTGTTGGGCTGCTGTTGCTGTTGTGGGCTGCTGTTGCTGTTGTGGGCTGCTGTTGCTGTTGTTGGGCTGCTGTTGCTGTTGTGGGCCGCTGTTGCTGTTGTTGGGCTACTGTTGCTGTTGTGGTCTGCTGTTGCTGTTGTTGGTCTGCTGTTGCTGTTGTTGGGCTGCTGTTGCTGTTGTGGGCTGCTGTTGCTGTTGTTGGGCTGCTGTTGCTGTTGTGGGCTGCTGTTGCTGTTGTTGGGCTGCTGTTGCTGTTGTTGGGCTCCTGTTGCTGTTGTTGGGCTGCTGTTGCTGTTGTGGGTTGCTGTTGTTGTTGTTGGGCTGCTGTTGCTGTTGTTGGGCCGCTGTTGCTCTTGTTGCTGCTGTTGCGGTTGCTGGTGTTGCTGGTGTTGCTGTTGGTGCTGTTGCTGCTGCTGTTGCAGCGTTTCCGTTGCGGTCGCCATTGCTGCTATTGTTGCTGGTGTTGCTGTTGGTGCTGTTGCTGCTGCTGTTGCAGCGTTGCCGTTGCGGTCGCCGTTGCTGCTATTGTTGCCGTTGTTGCTGTGTTGCCGTTGCCGTTGCTGTTGCAGTGTTGCTGCTGTTGTTGCCGTTGTTGCTATTGTTGCTGCTGTTGCGGTTGCTGTTGGTGTTGCTGTCGGTGCTGGCGGTGTTGCCGTTGTTGCCGCTGTTCCCCGTTTGTTGTTGTTTCTTGTTGGCGCCTTAGCGCCCATGGTCGTTGTCATTGGTGCTATAAATTGTCGTTGTCCTCGGGGGTGTAAAAATGTTGTTGCCATTGACGTTGTAAATCTATTGGTGTCTTGGGTGTCGGTGGTTGTTGATCAAGTTGTTAGACTGTCCTATAGGTGTTGGTGTTATTGGTGATGATATAACAGGTGATGTGCCTATTTTATTGGCTAAGGTGATAGGTGATGGGTCTATGACCATTTGTTGATATTGGTGTTGTTGTGTCACTTAGATGACTATTGTTGTTGATTATGTTGTTAAATGTTGTTGTTGACCTTGTTGTGGGTACCGCCGAATGGCCCACATTGTTAGGTGGTGGGTACCGCCGAATGGCCCACATTGTTTTGTTGAGGGTATCGCCGAATGGCCCAAACTGTTGATGAATTTTGTGTTGAAGGCCTATGGCCAGTGTCGAGTCTTATGTCGTTGTTGTGCTAAGATATGCTCCTTGTTGTTGATTGTCTCTGGTGCATTATTCATGGTGTCGCATTCACTTCATATGCATTATTTTGGTGATGAAGGCTTCGGCCTTGGAGCTATAGGTGATGATGATGATGCTCAAGAACTTGGTGATGATATAGGTGATGATGCCCTTATTGGCTATTTCATAGGTGATGATTGGTACGACATGCATATGCCCGTTGGTGTGGGTTGCATCCCATTCGTTTACTCATGACATTGGTGATGATTCTTGGTGATTCCAATTTGATGTTGTTGTGATGATACATGCTGTTGTTGACCTGTTGACTATTATGATGATAATGACTGTTATGTCCATGCTGTTGTTGACCTGTTGTCTGTTGTGACGATAATTGTCTGTTGTGATTATCTGATATTCTGGCCTGTGCATACGGTCTTTCATACGATTCTTTATATTGTTTTATATCTCACCCCTTCTGTTTGAATGTTACCCCTATGTTGGTAACGTGCAGGTGATCTCGAATGAAGACCATAGTTCTTCGTTAGTTCGGTGTCGTCGCTCTGATACGTAGCACTCGGGGGGATGAACACTATTTATAATGTTTATGATATTTTGGTGGATTTTGATGTTATAAATCTCACATGGCGACTACGTTTGTTTTAGGAACCCTTATGATTTTCCGCGGCGTGATTGAAGAAGTTTTGATGTTGACGTTTTAAAAGTGCTATGTATTCGAGATGCTTTGAGAAATGTGACATCCGTTTTATCATTAAAAACAAAAACTCTGATTTTTACGCTAATAAATTACCGGGTAGAAATGGGTGTTACAGTGGGGCGAAAGTAAGAAGAAGAAGGGGGAAGGGAAAGCCATGGATCATCCTTGCATGTAAGTAACCTCTACTCCTTTCCTTTCCATTTTTCGAGCTCTTTCCATTGAGCCTAATCTCAGCCTTCCATTCTGCTCCTTACTCGAATTGCCATGGATGGAGCTTGAAGCTCAATGTTGACAAAATCTCAATTTTCTTGCTTGCATGTTGTGGGCTGTCATGGGGGATGCAGTTCTTGGCAAAGTTAAACCCTCATTGATGAACTAAGTCAGTTAGGAAGAAGTTCAGTAGGAAAGAAGCTCAAGTTTCGAAATAAGAGCTATTGGTTTCGTCTGAAAGCGGTTTGGAACGATTACGGGGATTGTTCGTGTGATAACGGTTTTCATTCCATTGTTTGCAAATGAATTGCATTTCTCGCGAGTTCGCAAAATCGGTGAGTTTTTCTCACGTTAGGGTTTCATTCCATTGTTTGCAAATGAATTGCATTTCTGGTTCCGTGACAAAATTCTAATTTCGAAAGATTATCGAGTCGAAAACCGTTTTTCGAAAAATAATGCTTTACGGTTTTTATCGAATTTTATATGTGATTGTATGAACTGAGATTGTACTGAAGTGCTTGATTGTTATGTTGGAAATTGGATTGGGTTTCGATTGGAAGCGATCGGAGAAGTGAAACGGAACGAAACGAACAAATAACGAATCTGCTACAGGCAGCACGGGTCGTGCTAGACTTTCTGGAACTGAAATGTGGAATTTCAGTCTAGCACGGGTCGTGCAAGGTTTGGCACGGGTCATGCAAGACCTTCTGCCGCCGGTTGCCAAAATTTCGTTTCGCCGCTCCTTTCGATTCCAAACCTCTTCTAATCCTTCTTCCAACCAATTGTAATGATATTACCTTGATAAAATAATTGTTTTGAAGGTGTTCAACTTAATTTTTGAGAAAAGGTTTTGAATGTATAAATATTCGAAAAACCGAAAAGTAGACCGCGTGTGAGTACATGTTTTGAATAACTAATCGTATTATGTGTACAACTTGGTACCGTATTATAACGCCGGATGTATAGTATCGTATTCATCAAAACGGGTTATAGAACAACGATAGATATAAAATATATCGAATATAGGAGTCGGCCCAATGCGGGCGTGATATATAAATTATATCAAGTTGGGTGACGACCCGATGAAATAGCATACTAGGAAGGGAAGGTCATGAGCCCTCACCCTAGGCCCTGGAAACGTTATGGAATGGTCTAATGTGGGTTCATCGAGATTGTGGTTGTGTGCACGGTCGATGTTATGCTACAGTAAGTTCACGATTCAGCTTGTAATGGTAAAGTAACTTCCAAGGCTTAAAAATAAATGAATAGTCCATAGATGCCGAGATTGTGGTTGTGTGCACGGTCGGTAATGGGCCAAGTATATATATATGAGCAAATAGTTTATAAATTTAACTATGTTGCAACGGTTTTATAATTGAACCGAGTGACGGTGAGGGGTTACGGTAGAACTCACTGAGATATGTTATCTCACCCTATCATTATTGTGGTTTTTACAGAGAAACAGGGTAAGAGGAAGACAAGGCAGGACGAGTAGGTGACGTGCTTATGGAGATGCCGAAGACTAGTAGTCTTGAGTTTCCAATTTTGTTTCTCTTGTTATTTTTCGTTATGGTTATGTAACTTGTATCGGATATGAGTTGTATAAACCTTTTCCGCTTCTCTGGTTATGATATTGAACAATAGACTTAGTATTCCCTTTTATGTTGAGAACCAAGCTGAATTTTATGGACTTCAAGACAGGTTGATCAGAGACATTTTGTCTTATTATCGGAAAAATTTAGTACGTTCAATATCTAAACAGGGATTGTGTCCTCTGATTGTTGACACAGATGTGCATCTCAGTGCATCTACATGTTAGAAATTCTGGGGGTGTTACAATTGAAAGACGGCCCAATGCGGGTGCGATATATAGATTATATCGAGTTGGGTGACGACCCGACGAATTGGCATACTAGGAAGGGAAGTCATGAGCCCTCACCCTAGGCCCGAAAAACGTTATGGTATGGTCTAACGTGGGTTATCGGGATTGTGGGCTTTGCACAGCCGATTTATGTTAAGTTATGTTTTTCGACTCATCGGGATTGTGGGCTTTGCACAGCCGAGGTTTCGTTTGAAAAGCTTGTAATTATAAATTAATTGACAAGGCTTAAAAATATATAATAGCACTTCAATTACCGGGATTGTGGGCTTTGCACAGTCGGTAACGGGCTAGGTATATATTGACGCAAATAGTTTATATATATAACTATGTTGCAACGGTTTTATAAATTGAACCGAGTGATTGTGAGGGGTTCGGTAGAACTCACTGAGACAAGTTGTCTCACCCAATCATTGTTGTTGTTTTTACAGAGAACAGGATATAAGGATAGCAGGCGGCTCGGTTAGTCGTCAGGCTCGAGGAGAAGTTGGAGATGTGACATTCCATCCATGTTTTAGATTGCTTTGATGTAATCTCTGTATTCGGTCTTATGATTCGAAATTGTATTATGTTATTTCATAGTTTCCGCTGTTTCTTGTAAGGATTTATATCTGAACAGGAATTTTTATACTCTGATGTAAACAAAATTGTATATTTAGGTATTTCTTTGTTAAAGAAATACCGAGGTGTTACATCCTTCAGAGCCGAGCGCTCCTTCAGATCCCCAGTGATCTTTCTTTATTGTGTTTTAAGTCAACCTTGTTTTCCATTAATTTTTCAACAAAAAAACAAAACAAAACAAGGAAAAAAAAGAGAGGCAAAAACATATCAGTATGCATCATAATAAACCATATCATAAATGACTGCACCATAGATTTTATTCCAACGTCAAACCATGCATCTACCATAGTACATGTATCTAAGCAGTACATTTGCATTCATATGTTATCTGCATTCGTATACATGGCTTATCAATTTTTGTTTCTGACCAGCTCCAGCAACCACGATCCATGGGCTTTTGTAGTTCATTTGCTTTCACATTGCACATTCATCACATTACATGCATGCACACATATAACATTTATTGCTTCGATAGACGTGCCAAGTACCAGTCTCATCATTGCCAAAAAATCTTTCTACATCACTAATCATATCATTGTACCATGCATTCGTGTGCTTCCTTTTATTCACCATAGCATTTGCATATAATCATTACAATTGCATTCATATCTTGTCTTCATCCACATACACTGTTTGTCAACTCTCATATTCCATCAGGTTCAACACCCATTATCTGCCACATTTCATTCACTACCCCAGCAAACACCAATCATTGCACGTGCTTACATCACATACACACATACACCATTCATTGCATTGTTAGACATGCCAAATATAGATAGTTTTTCCCTTATCAGGTAAATGAATTTATTAAGTATGTTCGGGCAAACACGCCGAGTGTCGATCCCTATATTTTGTTCCCCCGTGTAACACCCCGGTATTTTTATTTATAAAAAAGTACCCAAGTGCACATTAACAACACATCAGAGATATTATTTCCTGCTCAGACACTGAATACCACTATGAATTTTTCGCTGATTAAAAACAAAACAGTCTTATTTACAAACAAGACCATACGGTACTCAGACCATACACTGTCAGCTACTAAAGTATTCATCATCATACAAGAAAGCGGAAGAAAACATAATACTAAAGTCATGGTGTTGCGATACATAGGCAGCAAAGGAAATAACAAATAACTTGAGCATAAATGCTAAGTCATCAATAGTCGCCCGAGCCCAACCTACTCGTGCCTCTTGGATTTCCGCTGCCCCTATGTCTCTGTAAAACAACAACATTTAAACAGTTAGATACAATCTCAGTGAGTTCTACCGAGACCCCTACTAACTCTCTCGGTTCAATTAATAATCCTTTTTAAAATCAACACGACACCGACTGCAATAAAGTGCTAACCCCGGTGAACGTGAACAAACAAAGTGCGGCACCGACTCCAATAAAGTGCTAACCCCGGTGTACGTACAACAAACTCATGACATAACACCGACTGCAAATCCAGTGCTAATCCCGGTGAACCCCCTTACCAATAGTACATTCTCCTATTGGCACGGAGCCTAGGGTGGGGGAGCATGACTGCCCCGCCTAGTATGTCGAACAATGGGTCGTCACCCAACTCGATATATATTTAAACATATATCTACAATCATATGAACATTTAGTCCATTTAAATTATACTTTACCACGTAGGACTCATAGTCCGCTTTGTTATCAATAAAACATATCCGCACACGTGTACTATTGTTCGGCTTTTCGAAAGAATTTCAACTTCAAAAGTATATTATAAAACCCTTTTGAAACATACCCAAAATTATGGTATTATAAGCCTAATATCATTATAGAAGGGTTGGGGAAGGATTAAAAGAGGGTTGGAATCGATCGGGATCGTTTCGGGCAAGTTTGGGAAAATTTGGACAGCATACTGTGCACGGTTCGTGCTCCCATGCGCATGGGTCGTGCGCCCTGTTATAAAAATTTGCGAAATAGAAACAGAACCAGACGCACGGTTCGTGCGCCCCTGCGCACGGATCGTGCGCATTTGACAACATTCTATTTTCATTCCGCTTTGCGTTTTTCGTCGTTCCGATCAATTACGATCACTTCCGGTACCTGTTCCAGTCCAATCCTAACACCAAAACAGTACAAAAACATATCCAATAACCTCACTCGATCAACCAATCCAATCAAAGACTCAACACATTCGATTTTCATCAAAATTCGATATATCTAAAAAAACGGTTTTTGACTCAAATTTCTCGTAACCAATCAACATAATTTTCATTTCAAAAACGAAATAAACCTAAACGTGAGTAAAACTCACCCTTGAAGCGAGACCCGATATCGAACCAAATTTGCCGAGACTTGAAAAACTCTCGAACGGAACCCTATTTCACCAAACCGCTCCAAACTTCGATTCGAACTTCACAAAGCGATCAATCCGCTCCTAGCTTCGATCCTAAACATAACCCAATCATCAATTTCATCATTTAATCCAAGATTTCAACAATTTTCTCCCTCAAAACCCCTAAAATTCGTAGCTCCATAACTTGGGGAAAAATGGATGAAAACTTACCAAGCTTTGGGAGTTTGGCAATGGAGGGTAGATGATGATGGTGCTGAAATTTGGAGGGATGGGCTTCACCTTTTCTTCTTCCTTTCTCTTCTTCTTTCCTCTTCTTCTTTCTCTTCTTTTCTCTTCTTTTCTTCCTCTTTTCCTTTGTTTCTCTTCTCTCTCTCGCGTACCTTTCTTTCTTTTTAATTCTCTCTCACACACACACACATATATATATTTATTAATATATAAGTGGTAACGTGGTCCAATTACCATATTGATCTAAATCTCTTATTTCGATTCCAAAACTTCCTTGACCCGTATTATTCGGTTAACGATCCTGTGAGAGCCAATAATTAATTTTAGCACTCAATAATTTTACCAATTAAGTACCAAATTAATTCAATTGGGTTAACATCCAAATAATTCGATTAATTATTTTGAGGATGTTACATTCTCCCCAACTTGAAAGAATTTTGTCCTCAAAATTAGACACATCGTACTTCAAGAGAACAAATACGGATACCGAGTGTTGCGCCCGAAAAATCCGGTTTGGGACTTTTCGTTTGACAACGTGGAAAATTTTGGAGCCGCCACCAATATTTTAATTTTAAGACCAAAACATTGAAAAAAGGTCTTTTAAACAAGGCGGATGGTCTTTTGAAAACTAGAGATGTAGGTTCGGGGGTCGGTTAGGTACGGGGAAGGGATTAGCACCCCGCACCTCCTTTCTACCGAAAAGGAACCATTAACTTGATGGTCTTTTAAAAGTGTACTTGATAGGACAGGACCCCGCTCCTACGTACCCTCACTGGAAGAGGGATCAAAGCTACGTAGTTCTCGGGTATCTTGGTTTTGAAAAAGGATTGAGCTTTCGCGAAGACCGAACAACAACGGTTAGAATGGTCTCGCTACTAACTCCTTTTGAAAACAACATCATCATTAACAACCTAATCGGCAACGGCGCGATTGGTGTTTAATGACAATTGGTTTATTTTTGAGAAATGAATAAGTTTTCGAAAATGGGATAGAGCTTTTGCAAAGACCGAACAACAACGGTTAGAATGGTCTCGCTAATAACTCCTTTTGAAAACAATATCATCATTAACAACCTAATCGGCAACGGCGCGATTGGTGTTTAATGACGATTGATTTATTTTTGTTTTGAAAGTAAAAGTTTCCTTTTTTGTTTTGAAATGATTTTAGGAAATGGGTTTTAGAAAAGGAGTAGAACATTTCAAGTCAATTCTAAATCCATAACCAAATGCAAATGAATGAATGATACTCAAGCAAACATGAACATATCATTCATTAACCAAGATTAAACATGCCCATACAATCAAAGGATTCAATTATTAAAGATGCAAAACAAAGTTCTCAAAGTAATTGTGCGTGTGCAAGAATGATTGTATTTACCCTAATGGCTCTGTGCTACAACATGCGTGTAGACTTACGTCTCCATTAGGAGGTCATACAAGTGGAGAGGAGGGCACACAATCAAGTCAAAACATTTACATGGCATCAAGAACAAGTGAATACAATTGATTGTAAACATAGAGTATTCTAAGTTAAATGATTGAATATGTAAGCAAGGATGCATGATTAGGTAAACATGTAAGTGCAAGAGTGTACAAGGAATGGATGCATAGCACTTTATTTATGAATGGATGGCATACAAGGATGCATAAGAGGATGCAAGAGATATAAGCATATGAGGATGCATGAGAGTGTCACATAAACTAAGTATGAATGAAGATGCATGAATGTGAAAATGTTTTGGGTATTTTTGCAAGTTGATAAGTTGTAAAACTTTAAGTAAGAAGTTAGTGAAAAGTAAAGTAAAAATGCATGAAGTAAATGGTAATTATTTAATGAGATGGTAAAGTAAAAATGCATGAGGTAAATGGTAATTATTTAATGAGATGGTAAAGTAAAAATGCATGAGGTAAATGGGAAGTGGTAAAATCTTTTTATGTTTTAGTAAAAAGTTAATGAATGGTAAAGTAAAAAGGTAAAAAGTAAATAAACACTAAAACCAAGTTGAATCATATAGAGCAATCCTCTCACTTTGAGAAAAGTACACTAGGCACTAGTGAGAATCAACTTGCCTATCATCAACAATGAACAATAAGCAAACTAAAATGCAAAGATTAACTAAACACACAAATAAGTTGAATCACCTAGAGCAATCCTCCCACTTTGAGCAAAGTGCACTTGGCACTAGTGAGAATCAACTTGCCTATCATCAACAATTTACAATAAGCAAACTAAGACACAAGGATAAGTGAACACATAAACTAAATTGAGTCCTTTCTAGCAATCTTCACCACTTAGATCAAAGTGCACTAGGCACTAGTGGGAATCATATTGCTAAATCATCAAACAACAAAAGTAACATTTAACACTAAAATGAAATACTAACAACAAGATTAAACATCACCAAACAAAGAACAACAACAAAATCAACTTGGAAATATTTTTAGATCTATAAGCATGTGAACCAAAGGAAACATAGATCCACATTTTATTTAAAAAAAAAACACAAAAATTAACACAAAGCAACATAGATCTATTTTTTGCAAGGATTCATATGATTAAGCAAGGAAGTGCAACAAAATCATATCAACCCTAATTTTTTATGATATGCGAAATGCTAAAGCCCATAAACAACAATTTTATTTATGAAATCTAGTGCATAATGTTTAAAGATGCAAGGGAAATTATTCAAGTAGAAGAATAACTCCTTCAAGGCCAATGACCCATCTCAAACACCCAAAGCTCCCTAAGTCTTTGTCAAAATGTTTGAAATGGATCCTCAAAGTAAACAAACAATCAAGAAGGAGTTTGGAGTAGAGGAGAGATTATGCAAGAAAATTAAATATGAGGTGCAAAGCTTCAAGGATTACCTCAAAACTACAATGAAATGAAGAAGGAGATGATAAGCTCAAAAATTACTAGCTCTTAGCAATTTGATGATGCAACCTTGAAGAGAATGGAAGGAATGATGGTGATCTAACAAGAAATGGAGGATTTGGTGGTTGATTTTTGAAGAAAAATGGGTGAGGGAGAAGAGGATGGTTTCGCAAGAAGAGAGGAGAAGGGAGAAGCTTTGGTGTGCTAGGGTTTTGTGTAGGAGAATGAGAGGCTAAAGGATCAAATGAGAAGCAAAAAGAGAGGATCCTTAGGTGTGGGAATGAAGGAGTATTTATAGGATGAAACTAGGTCTAAGGGTAGTTTAGTCTTTATGATTTTGATGTGCTCTAGGATTGAGTCTTAAAATTAAATGGAGGGTCAGGATTGATCCTCACATGGATTGAGGGTAGGAAGAAAACACAAAATGTGAGAGTGAGAGAGTGGGGGGCGAAAGTTAGAGGAAAAAAAAAGAAAAGAAAAATTAAATTTTCTTATTTTAGAAGAGATATTTTATGTGAGGTAGGGTTAAGGGCATTTTAGGGAAGAATTGTGACCAAAGTGGAAACTTTGGGTTTTCTTATGAAGGGGTTAGTGTAAGTGAGTGAGGTATTTTACCAAAGAGGGTATAATGATTACAAAATGGAAGAGTGTGGAAGAAATTGGAGAGAGAGAGAGAGAGAAGGAGAGGGGCGAAAGTGAGGAGAGGAGAGAAAGAAAAAACTTGTTTTTTTTGGTGTTTTGTCTTATTTGAAGACACTTCCTCATTTTGCTTTTTGAATTTGAAATTTTTGGGCATGGGAAATAATGGGAATGCAACTATTGAAAATGTGTTACATGTTTTTTGGCCACCATAAAATATTCCCTCTAGTCACTTATGACAATAAAAATTGTCACTTAAGAATTGTGGAATATTTGATGGTCCTTTTTTTATTTTTCTATGCACTAAAAATGGAAAAATACATTTTTAATTATTTTTGACTAGGGTTTTCTTTCTAAAAAATTGTACAAAAATTATCCTTAATAGAATAAAAATGTACTTTTTGTGGATGTGCATTTTTGGCGAGAAAATCATCTTTTTGCGAAAAATGACCAAAATGTCCTTTTTGACCCTAAAACCCTAATTTGCCTAAAAAGTGCATTCCAACCCTAAAAATGATTTGGGTAAAATATGTTTTTAGTCCCTACAAAATCGGCTCCTTTTAAATTTAGTCCCTACATTAACGAAATAGGCGTTTTGGTCCTCATCTTATTTTTCCGTTTTCAATTTTAGTCCCTCATGACTTTTAATAGCGCTTCAAAACTTTTAATAGCGCTTATAAAAGGTCAAAAAGCGCTATTAAAAGTGTTGAAGCGCTATTAAAAGTCACGAGGGACTAAAATTGAAAACGGCAAAATAAGATGAGGACCAAAACGCCTATTTCGTTAATGTAAGGACTAAACTTAGAAGGAGCCGATTTTGTAGGGACTAAAAACATATTTAACCCAAATGATTTTAAAGACATTGGAATGACTTCTAGGACCCAAAATGCAATGCATGATGCTCTTCATTCCTCAACTTATTTATTTTTTTGTGAAAAATTAGGGTTTTGACCTAAGCCGGACAAAATTAGGGTATGACAGCTGCCCCTCTTTATCTGAACTTTAACTAGGAATATGAATTGGCCGAAACATATTCCAAGGCAAAATGAAGATAAAGAATTCAGAAATTATACCGATTTTGTCTACTTAGGGAAACCCGAATTTTTCTCTTTTTTCTTTTTCTATTTTTATTGGGTGTTAGCCCGAGGTGAATGCAATGGATGAATCGTCAACTCTCAGTAAGCAGGAAACTAAATGGTGCCAACCCTCAATAAGCTAGCGGAATACAATAAAGAAAGCAATAAAAAGGGAAGCAAAAAGGGTGTCGGCCCTTGTTAAGCCGGCGACGGAGGCTGCCTAAAGCCTTTTAACGAATCGCGAATGATCCGAGCTTGCACTTGGGCCTGGGAGCACGTGGGCTCCAAAGGGGTGGTCTTGCGAGCGACCAGGGGAGGGTACTATATCAAGTCTGGATCTCGATATTTCCCTAGGACTGCGCCATGTTTTAGGCTAACACAGCTATCCTCTTCGACTGGACCTTTCTTCAGCTTGCTCTGATTGATGATCAGTGCCATTGCACTGATCCAGGATGTCTGCTCAGGTTAGCGGACCTTTCTTCAGCTTGCTCTGATTGATGATCAATGCCATTGCACTGATCCAGGACACCTGCACACGTTAGCAGATGCAAGACATGGTGCATGGAATATGAATGCATGCTATGCA
This sequence comes from Astragalus membranaceus, assembly GCA_039519185.1. NCBI lineage: Eukaryota > Viridiplantae > Streptophyta > Magnoliopsida > Fabales > Fabaceae > Astragalus > Astragalus membranaceus. The sequence continues at coordinate 61,950,853 of CM076854.1, forward strand.
AAGTCCGTTATGCGAATGCATGTCGTGTGAGTGCATGCGATGTGATGATTTAGTGGAATGATGAATGCAATGGGATGCTATTCTTGATTCTTCGTTTCCTTTGTCAGCTTTCTTTTTTCTGACTGTTTGTTTTTTCTTGGCTTTTCATTCTTTGATCAACTTTCTTTTTCTGATCGTTTGTTTTTTCTTTTGCTCTTTTGCTCTTTTGGCTTATTTTTGCTGGTTCAGCCAACCCGCGACACTCATGGCACGAGACTGAGGGACTCACTGGAATTGCGGGGCTCATGGGCCGAGTGCATGTTGGCTTTGACTTCGCCGTTTGAAGCAATCGTGAGTGCAATCGCTTTCTCTTGCATGATTAACTGGTTTTGGGGAATTGCTTTTTTCCGCGACCTTTAGGGACTTTGCAATAATTGTAATGCTCCATGATTTATGCACATGTTTTACAGGTCATCATCACCATCATTATAAAACGTTTATTTTGAGCAAAAAAAGCAGAAAATAAAAGAGTGAACAGATATGAGGAAGTTGAACTTTATTAATGTGGAAACCGGTCGCACAAGAAGTTACGCCGATTGTTTATTACACTTGAAAGTTAAAACTATAAAAAGACACGAAAAAAGAGAGAAGTTAAATTCTGACTGTCCGTCTCTGTGGAACAGTACTAAACATTTATGTCCTGGACCTTGATCACTCCCTCATCCAAGTCTTCAGAGGAGTTGTATGCCTTTCTTTACTTTTCATGCCCAAGTTTTCTGACCCTAATTTTTGCCTGGATCGCCCTTTGCGGGTTTTCAATCCACCGGGTCGCTCTGATTTTGCCTAGGCCGCCCTTTCGGGTTTTCAACCTAGCGAGCTAACTCTTACTTGGCTTGTCTTTCTCTTTTTTCGTCTATTTCTTTCAGGCATAATACTTCTTCACTTGATCGGAATTGACTGGGTTCCTTAAATCCTCTCCGTCCATGTTCGTGAGTATTAGTGCTCCTCCAGAAAAGGCTTTCTTGACCACATACAGGCCGTCATAAGTGGGTGTCCATTTCCCTCGGGGATCAGTCTGGATGGGCAAGATCTTCTTAAGCACCAAATCTCCCTGCTTGAATTCACGGTGCCAGACTTTCTTGTCAAAAGCTGTTCTCATTCTCTGTTGGTACAGCTGCCCATGACACAAAGCTGCAATTCTTTTTTCCTCAATGAGGTTTAGCTGATCCAGACGAGCCTGCACCCACTCTGCTTCTTCCAGTTTAGCTTCCATGAGTACCCGTAGGGATGGTATCTCAACCTCGATTGGGAGGACCGCCTCTGACCCGTATACCAGAGAGAAAGGAGTTGCCGCAGTTGAGGTACGCACTGAAGTACGATAGCCATGCAAAGCAAAGGGGAGCATTTCATGCCAATCCTTGTATGTGACCACCATTTTTTGCACAATCTTTTTGATGTTCTTGTTAGCTGCCTCCACTGCTCCATTCATCTTGGGCCGATAGGGGGAAGAATTATGATGCTGAATTTTGAACTCTGCGCACAGGTCCTTCATCATTTTGCTATTCAGATTGCTGTCGTTATCAGTGATGATCTTGTTAGGAAGACCATAACGGCAAATCAGATCCTTCTTCACAAATTTGGCAACCACTGAACTGGTTACACTGGAGTATGAGGCAGCTTCAACCCACTTCGTGAAATAGTCAATGGCGACCAAGATGAAGCGATGCCCATTTGATGCTTTGGGTTCAATGGGACCGATGACATCCATTCCCCACATTGAAAACGGTCAGGATGCAGTCAGAACATTCAATTTGGCAGGCGACACATGAATGTGGTCAGCGTAGATTTGGCACTTGTGGCACTTTCGGACAAAGCTGTAGCAGTCACCTTCCATCTGCAACCAGTAATAGCCCGCCCTTAAAATCTGTCTAGCCATAGTATGCGCACTGGAATGGGTTCCGAATGAGCCCTCGTGTACATCTTTCATGATTCTTTCAGCTTCTTCTTTAGCAACACACCTTAAGAGGACCATGTCATAATTCCTTTTGTAGAGAACCTCACCACTGATGTAACACCCCGATAATTTCTAACTTGTAGAAGTTACCGAAATGCACTACTGGCATACATCAGAGTGACTTCCTTTTTAAATACTGAACACATACTAATACTCGATGCTAAAAACCCATCAAGTTCGCTTACATAACTTAACATAAAATACATAAAGCGGTCCTTACACCCTCAACTAGTGTTCAGTACCAAAACCGAAAGTCTGCGGAAGCGATTCACAACTTGAAATACATAAGTCGTACAATCGAGTAGTCTTAAGATACTGAATAACAATACCGAAATACAAATGAAACTGAATAACAAGACATAATGAAATAAAGATAGCGGCAGCTCCTCAAGCGTCTCCATAGCCGTGCCTCACTGTCTTCAACTTTCCCTGCTTAACTGAAAAACAACAACAATGGATTGGGTGAGACAACTTGTCTCAGTGAGTTCTATCGCGACCCCTTACTAATCCTCTCGGTTCAATTATGCTTGATTCATTATTCTGATTCTAACTCATAGTCCTCTAAATTGACTATGTGGCTAACTAACTGAAGTTGTCCTTATAACCCTTAAGCCGGTTACAAGACACAACTCATAAACTGAACTAAACGTTGTCCTCATAACCCTTAAGCCGGTTACAAGAAACAACACATAAACTGAACTGATATTTTAGCGTGTCACCGGTCACTTGGCATAATAAGCTTCCGGTGAACCCGTCCCCACTAATCGGCTGGGTCCCTGATGGGGCCTAGGTTCATAGGGCTCATGACTTCCCCTCCCCTAGCACACTAAACTGAAATAGGGTCGTCACCCTAACTGAGCTGATGTATATATTTTAATATACCTGAACTGAACTGAACAATGAACTTAACATAACAATAACTTAACTTAATAAACTGAACATAATCATGAACTTAACTTAACATGAACTGATCCTAACATAAACTTATTACTAACGTGATCTAATTACTAACTTAGTCTAATTATTAAGTGATCTCTCATGGATTACTAAGGTTTGCTAACTTAACTTATCATCTTACTAAACCAGTCAGTCCAGCACAATACATCAATCACACTTACCATAATCATAACATAATAATCGGTCTCAATCATGAACTTAGCTTAGGCATAACAATCTCATAGTTAGGGTCATATCCTCAAGAGCGAGTTAGAATCGATCAAACAATGATATTAATAGGGTCACATCATCACAGTTGGTTGAGAAGGAGATCGGAAGAGGTTTGGAACCGAAAGGAGCGACGAAACGGAATTTAGGAGTACGGTACCAGAAGGGGGCGCACGATCCGTGCCCAGGGGCGCACGATCCGTGCGTCCTATTATTTTTCTCAAATTGGCAACCCGAAGGGGGCGCACGATCCGTGCCCAGGGGCGCACGGTCCGTGCGTCCTGTGAACTCAGAATAATGTCCTCTTTCGTTCCGTTTCGCTTTCCGATCGTTTCTAATCCGTAACCCGATCGACATCCAACCTTCAAACAGAGTTTATACACATAATTCCAGACATAATCCAATCATCACAATCCACATATCAATCATGCAATTTTAATCACAATTTCAGTCCAACAATCAAAGGACTCCATGACTTAGAGCGATATTTTCGAAATCGATTCGACACCGGTTTTTCATAAAACGCGTGACTCAATATCTCAGAACACAACACATGATTTTTTAACAATCCTAGTGAGTATAGAACTCACCTTTTCGTGACGACGATACACCCGACACCGAAACCTCGCGAATACGGACGAACGGAGAATCACGAATCCGCTCCAGCTACTTCCAGCAACAAACCGCCAAATTGCAACGAGCGTAACTCACTCAAATCTCAACCAAACTTAGCAAAACGAGAGCCTATGGTGAAGGGATTTTTCTCTAGTTTCTGAAGGTGGAGGTTTCAGACACATGCATCCTATATCCAGAGAGTTACAACCGAAACAATGAAGCTGGGTCAAGACTGGAGCTGATTCTGGAAACGAAACTTAGGAAGGTGATATCTCCCTACATTCTCAGTGAAATCAGATGGTTCTTGAGTCTAAACTGGAGCATTTTCTGTCTAGTTTCCAAATAATTAAAAATCAACTGAATCAGAGGTCAGTACAGGGAGATACGAACGAAACACTGAAGGTAGGTAAAACGGGTTTTACCCAGAATTTTCTGTTGAACCCTTCTTCTCCCTCAAACTCGAATTTGCATGGCTGGGTGAAGCTTGGTTGGGCTTCAATGGTGATTTATGGAGGAGGAGGGGGATGATTTAAAAGTTGGTGTTCAATGGGAAGAGGAAGGTGAGCTGATCATGGTTGTGCTCTTGGATTGAACATGCAATGGATTTTTGAGAAGTTCCTCCTCTCTTCTTCCCTCACAACCCACGCCCTCTCCCTCTCTTTTTCTCCTACAGCTTGATGTTTTCTTTTTCTTTGGAATGAAGTGTTTTTGCACATGGTTCAGCTGGGGGTGGTTTTAAAAGGGATAAGGTACAATGACTAATTCACCCCTCACTTACTAACCCTATTCCATACAACTCCTTTCACTCCTAATCATCCCAACTTAACTTAATTAAATACTCAATCACATATAATTCCATACTTAACTAATCAAACAAGTCATTTTCAATTTAAGTTATTTCAATCAATGGAATAAATCACTAATAAATAATATTATGCTAATATAATTAAATAGTAAATTAGGGGATGTTACAGCTGAGGAAGAAATTCCTTGACAGTCGCCGAAGAGTTCTCTTGTCATTTTCAGATGCCCCAGGAGGGTATTCTCTGCTGATGATGTACTGTTTGATATCATGATACCAAGGCTTGTCATCCGGCTCTTCATCTATGGCTGTGCAGTAGTGATGCGCAGGTAGACTCCGGTGCTGGATTGTGACATGAGTCAAGCTTTTATCACAATTGATATTGAACATGGATGATAAAGTTGCCAATGCATCAGCCAGCTGGTTTTCGCTTCGAGGGATGTGTTTGAAAGTGATTTCGTCAAAAGACTCCATCAACTCTTGCACATAAACACAATAAGGAATCAGTTTGGGATCTCTGGTCTCCCAATCGCCTCTTACTTGATGAATAACCAGAGCTGAATCTCCATACACATCTAGCCTTTTAACTTTCCATTCTAGGGCTGCTTGAATACCCAAGATGCACGCTTCATACTCTGCCATGTTGTTTGTGACATAGAAGCTCAACCTTGCAGTGACAGGAACGAAGCGATTGTCAGGAGATATTAACACAACACCTGCCCCATGCCCCCATACATTTGACGCACCGTCGAAGATCATTCTCCACCTTTCACTTTCTTGGGACTTCCCCTCATCAAACAGTGCCATGATATCTTCATCAGGAAAATCATGCTGCATTGGTTGGTAGTCTGGAATCGGCTGACATGCCAAATACTCAGCAAGTGCACTACCTTTAACTGCTTTTTGTGTGACATACAGGATATCGTATTCTGATAATTGCATCTGCCAACGGGCAATTCGTCCTGTAAGAGCTGGCTTCTCAAATATGTACTTGATTGGATCCATTTTTGACACCAACCAAGTGGTGTGACTCAGCATGTACTGCCTTAAACGGTGAGCAGCCCAAACTAGAGCACAACAAGTCTTTTCCAGCATAGAATATCTTGTCTCACAATCGGTGAACTTTTTGCTAAGATAGTATATGGCATGCTCCTTTTTCCCGGATTCATCATGCTGCCCCAACGCACAGCCCATTGAATTATCTAGCACTGTAAGGTATAAGATGAGAGGCCTGCCTGACACAGGTGGCATTAAGACTGGTGGATTCTGCAAGTACACCTTGATTTTCTCAAAGGTAGCTTGACACTGGTCATTCCACTTCAACTCTTGATTTTTGCACAGCAGTTTGAAGATCGGCTCACAAGTAGCAGTCAACTGGAAGATGAATCGGGAGATGTAATTCAACCTTCCGAGGAAACCACAGACTTCTTTCTCTGTTTTGGGCACCGGCATCTCAAGGATGGCTTTTACTTTGTCTGGATCCACCTCGATTCCCTTCTGGCTGACAATGAAGCCTAACAACTTCCCTGATCTCACCCCAAACGTGCACTTGGCCGGGTTTAACTTGAGTTTATATTTCCTCAACCGTTCAAAGAGCTTCTACAGATTGACAATATGCTCCTCGTCGGTTTTAGATTTTGCGATCATGTCATCCACATAAACCTCAATCTCCTTATGCATCATGTCGTGAAACAGCGTGACCATGGCCCTTTGGTAGGTTGCACCAGCGTTCTTTAACCCGAATGGCATGACCTTGTAACAGAACGTTCCCCAAAGCGTTATGAAAGTTGTCTTTTCCATATCTTCGGGGTCCATCTTGATCTGATTATATCCCGAATATCCATCCATGAAGGAGAATAACGAGTGTTGAGCTGTACTATCTACTAAGACATCAATGTGGGGCAAAGGAAAATCGTCTTTAGGACTAGCACGATTCAGATCTCGGTAGTCAACGCACATTCTGACCTTCCCGTCCTTCTTCGGAACTGGGACAATATTGGCAACCCACTGTGGGTATTTGGCCACCGCTAGGAATCCGGCGTCGAACTGCTTTTTTACCTCATCCCTAATCTTTAGGGACATCTCAGGCTTCATCCTTCTAAGTTTCTGCTTCACAGGCGGGCATTCAGGTTTGACTGGCAACTTATGCATCACAATGTGAGTATCCAACCCAGGCATATCTTGGTAGGACCATGCAAACACATCCATATAATCGTGCAACAGCTGAACCAACTTCATGCGATCCTCGTCATTCATGGCGGTACCCACTTTGACCTCTTTCTTGCTCTCGGCTGTACCCAAGTTGATCACTTCAGTAGATTCTCCGTGTGGCTGAATTACCCTTTCTTCCTGTTTCATTAACCTCATGAGTTCTGGAGGAGCTTCCCAGTTTTCCTCAACATCCCCCTCAGCTTGATTAATAGGGTGATCAAAGTCAAAATATGGACTGTTGGCACTGTTATTTTGGGAGACAATTACTGTGGATCTGCATTTTGCCGAAGCGAAAAAGCAGAATGAAAGGCGAGACAAGCAAGCAAACAATAATAAAGCGAGGAAAAGACACATGAAATGAAAAGGATTGATTTTTATTGATTGAAAATTCAAAAACAACGTTTTTATTAATGATGATGATTCTGAAAATAAAAACATGCTCGCCCCTAACAACTTGTCCTATGGCCTTGGGCAGAGCGCCACAGGGTTGCATTACAAATGATTACTTTAAATTAAAAGTCACAGGAAGATCAGCAGCCTTCCAATTCTTTAATTTTTTACTGGCACCGCAGCGTCGAACCAAACTTGCACCACCCTCTTCAGACTCAGAACGATCCTTGATGACAGCAACTTGATTGGGATCCAACAAACCAGCACCCACAAAACTTTGACTGATGTCGCAAATTGGAATCCTCTGGGGCCATGGATCCTAGCCTTTGGACTTGGCCAACCATCTGCCCCTTCGTTCATCTGCCATTTTTCTTCTTTCTTCCTCACTTGGAGGGTATCCCAGCCCGCAACGGTCCTTGTTTTCCTTCAGTTGAATGGGAGCTAGAATTCCCTGACCAAACATTCCCAAGCCAGAACCAACCTTATATCCTTGAGCTAACATGATCTTAGCAACCATCTCCTCCTCCTTGGTCCTCTCAAATACTACATTGGCGATCTCCAAAGACTGAAAGGCTGTTTCCAAAGACTCTTCGGCAGCTTCCACATATTTGAACTCTGATGGCTTATTAACCAGAGTCTCTTCCTCACCAAATACTACCACGACCTGGCCGTCAACCACGAATTTGACCCGCTGGTGTAAAGAAGAAGGGATTGCTCTAGCCATATAGATCCATGGTCGGCCCAGCAAACAACTGTATGAGGACGTAATATCCATGATTTGGAAATTGATGTAGAAAACTTCGGGACCAATCTGGATGGGAAATTCCATTTCCCCCAGAACTTCCTTTTTGGACCCATCAAAGGCCCGCACCAGTGTCGAACTCGGCTTCATGTAGGAGCAATCAACGTCTAACTTATCCATAGTTGACTTCGGCATCACGTTCAATGAAGACCCATTGTCAATTAGTACTCTGGCCACCACATAGTCTCCACACTTTACCGAGATGTGCAGAGCTTGATTGTGTTCTTTTCCGCTTGAAGGAAACTCATCATCGGCAATTGTTAGGTGATTTGCAGCCACTATATTCCCCACAATCCCATCAAACTGATTCACTGTGATATCCCCTGCAACATGAGCCTCGTTGAGCACTTTCATCAAAGCTGTTCTGTGTGCTTCCGAGCTAAGCAACAATGATAGCATGGATATCTTGGATGGAGTTTGCTTTAACTGATCAACTACTCGATAATCACTCTGCCGGACGATCTTCAAGAATTCATCTGCTTCTTTTTCCGTCACTTTCTCTTGAGCAACCTCTGGCTCCTTTCCTTTTTCCTTACGGCCCCTCTGTTCGGCCTCCTTGGAAGTTTCAGCTCGGAGAGTCTCAGGAGCATATACTCTTCCGCTTCTTGTGATCCCACTTGATCCCCCTATGTTGGTTACCGTAGGAGCACTTGGGGAGCATCCGACTGTAGATAGTGCAGTGTACTTCCACGGAACTGCCTTGTCCGACTTATAGGGAAAAGGAGCCGGAACTTCAATCACTATTGGTTGGGCGTTTGCCCGCACCAATCTGGGATTGTAATTGTAAGGAATTTCGACAGGTCTTCTGGGTCCTCTACTTTTATCAGAATGTAGAGTCAACTGTAACACCCTAAAAATATGTAATTAATTTATTTAATAAAGTAATTGGGAATTTAATTTAATTTAATTTATTGGATATAATTTAATTAATTAAAATTATATTAATTTTATGTTGGTGGTATTAGGAAAAGGAGGCGCCACTTGACTGAACTTGGGCATAAGTGAAAAGCCCAAGCCCATGATCCATAAGCTATGCGAAGTGGCTAGGCCAAGTGGAGTTAGGTTTTGGGTTGTCATTTGCGAATTGGGAGAAGAGAATAGAGAGAGTGAGAGCGCTGTTGGAGAAGAGAGAGGAGGAGGAGAGGTCGCGACTCAAGTGGAGCTAAGGGACGTGATCCGTTGCTGTGGTTCTGTTCGTGACTGTCTCTAGGGCTTCCGTTCTTCAAATCCAAGGTAAGGGTGGGTTTTAACGTTTATAATGGGTTATGATGGTGGCTTATGGGTAGTTAGGGTGATATGTTGTCATTGTGTAGGCCTTAGGATGATTTCTTGAAGATTGATGCGTTGTCATTGTGTTCTATATCATGTTGAAACTTAAAATTAGTGAATCTATGTGAATTGGCGTGACTATAGGTAGCTAGATGATGAATGATTATGAGACTAGGTACGTACGTGAAGTGTTTGATGTGTTGACCCTATGAAAATTGAGAATGAAATTTTAATGATGGATATGTGCTTGCGATATTGTATGAGTGAATTGAGGTGTGTGTGTCAAACGGGTTGTGTGTGGTGGTGTCATGGTGAGGGGCGCCAAATGTGGTTGCCCCAAGGTGTGTGGTGTTGCTTGTTGTGTCTTGTGCAAGGGCGCCAAATTGGCATGCCCATTGTTGCATTTTGTGTTTCGGTGTGTGCTGGGCGCTGGGCTCCAGGCGCCAGGCGCTGGGCGCCAAGGGCGCTGTGTGTTGTGTGTGTTGCGTGTTGCGTGTTGCTGGGCGCTGGGCGCCAGGCGCCAGGCGCTGGGCGCCAAAGGCGCTGTGTTTGTGTGTGTGCGTGTTGCGTGGGTGTTGGGCGCTGGGCGCCAGGCGCTGGGCGCCAAGGGTGCTGTGTGCGTGTGTGCGTGTGTTGTGGGGCGCTGGGCGCCATGGGCGCTGTGTTGCGTGAGTGTGTGTGTGTTGCCTCCTAAAATTTAAGTGTGCTGTTTACTTAAATTCCAGTGTGCTGTTTTCTCTAATTTAAAGGTGTTGTTTTCATAAGTGTGAAATGTGGCAGCTATGATGTTGTGAACAGGTGAGAATTTCGAGGTAGCTGTGATGCTACAACACGTGGTATTTTTATGAAAGGATTTATAACTAGACGTGATGGTGTAGTATTTAGTAACTAAATACTTTGAGTTGTGAAATTGATGCATGAGTCATGAGTCGCATTGTCATATGCATTTCTTGGTGGTATAGGCTTCGGCCTCTTTGTGATTATTTTTGGTGGTATAGGCTTCGGCCTCTTGCCCGTCGTGGCTTATTTTACGAGATCGGTACCGCATGCATATGCCCAGAGGGGTTGCATTGTTGCATAGTCCACATACATATATATATGTAACGTGTTTTAGTGTTCCGTTCTGATGGAATTTGTGTCTTGTGTGGTGCTATGATGTATTGATTTTCGAGGTAGCTGTGATGCTACAACACGTGGTATGTTTATGAAATGATTTACCCGCTGCTTATATACTGCTATCATTAATTTATTATTTCTGTTAAGCTCATCCCTTCTGCTTGGAATGTTGCTCTTATGTGGCAACGCTGCAGGTGATCGTTAGCACTCGTGGAGGATTGCTAGGTGTAGTTTCCTTCTCGTTGGGTCTGTGTCAGCTCTGATGCGTAGCACCGGGGAGGGTCTTAGTTACCGTTGTCGAACTGTTATTATTTATTTTTTGAGTTTTGGTTTAATGTTTAATTATTTTTGAAGATGTTAAATGAGTTTATGATTCCGCTGCTTAGAGATTAATTAACTATATTCTTGAGGATTTAATTTAAATCAATTTGGAGTTTTATGTGGTGAAAAATGTAGCGCCCTCGTGGTGACTCTGATAATTGCGTGTTTATTTATAATTAGTAAAAATGAGGTGTTACATTAGTGGTATCAGAGCAGTTCGGTCTGTCCGGCCAATGTTGTCCTGTCATAGTGTCTTATGACAATTAAGAATTGCTAGATTAGTTCTAAATTATTGTTTGTGCTGCAGTGTTGATTTGAAATGGCTGGGAGAAACGATGCTGCTCTTGCTGCTGCGCTGCAAGCTATGGCTCAGGCTGTTGGGAACCAGCAAAATGTTGGTGAAAATGCTGGAACTCGCAGTTTAGCCACGTTTCAGAGAGAGAATCCGCCCACTTTTATGGGTCGGTATGATCCTGATGGAGCTTTGGCATGGGTGAAAGAAATTGAAAGAATTTTTCGTGTCATGGACTGCAATGATGCTCAGAAGGTCAGGTATGGTACGCACACACTGGCAGAAGAAGCTGATGATTGGTGGATGGAGGTTAGGCAGAGGCTAGAAACTGCTAACGAAGAAATAACTCGGGCTGTATTCCGTAGAAGATTTTTGAGGAGGTACTTTCCGGAAGATGTCAGCGGAAAGAAAGAGATAGAATTCCTTGAGCTGAAGCAAGGAAACATGTCGGTAACAGAGTATGCTGCCAAGTTCACTGAATTGGCTAAGTTTTATCCCCATTATACTAATGCTGATTCTGAATTCTCAAAATGCATTAAGTTTGAGAATGGGTTGCGAGCGGATGTTAAGAAAGCGATAGGGTACCAGAAAATCCGGGTGTTCTCTGAGTTGGTGGACAGTTGCCGAATCTTCGAAGAAGACAGTAATTCCCATTCTAGAGTTATAAGAGAAAAGCAGAAGAGTTTCCCGGGTCGCGGGAAGCCGTATGAGGTTCCAACGGGTAAGGGTAATCAGAGAGCTGCGGGGGGCAAGAGACCAAGTGGGGGAGATGCTGCTGCTAGTGTGGTATGTTATAAGTGTGGGAAGCCTGGTCATAAGCGTCCAGACTGTCCGGGTGATGTAAAAAGGTGCTACAAATGTGGGAAAGAGGGCCATATGGCAACTAACTGTGATCGTAAGGATGCACTCTGTTTCAACTGTGGTGAGGGAGGGCACATCAGTGCTCAGTGTCCGAAACCAAAGAAAGAAAGGTCTACTGGAAAGGTGTTTGCTCTAGCGGGGTCAGATGTGGTAAATGAGATTAGAGGTACGTGCTATATCAATAATTTTCCTCTCATTGCTATTATTGATACTGGTGCCACCCATTGTTTTATTGCTGCCGCATGTGTTGATAGATTGGGTCTTTCTGTATCTTCTATGTTGAGGGAGATGGTTGTTGGTACTCCAGCGAAGGGTTCAGTACCTACCTCTCTTGTTTGTGCTAAATGCCCTTTGTCGATTTTCAGCAAAGATTTTATTGTTGATTTAATTTGCTTGACGTTGGATGGGATGGATATTATTCTGGGTATGAACTGGTTAGTTGATAACTGTGTCCATATCAACTGTAGTGAGAGGTCTGTGAGTTTCTCTTCTCCTGAAGAGGATGAATCTAGTTTGCTGCCTGCTGGTCAGTTACGGAGGGTGATGAAGGAAGGGGTTCAGTTGTTTTCACTGTTAGCGTCCATGTCTTCTGAGAGTCAGGCAAAAATTGGTGAGTTGGCTGTGGTGTGAGATTTTCCTGAAGTTTTTCCTGACGAAATCCCCGATGTACCACCAGAGAGAGAGGTGGAGTTCTCCATTGATCTTGTACCTAGTACTAGACCTGTGTCTATGGCACCGTATAGAATGTCTGCATCTGAGTTGTCTGAACTAAAGAAACAGCTTGAGGATCTACTCGAGAAGAAATTTATGAGGCCGAGTGTGTCGCCGTGGGGAGCTCCAGTATTGTTGGTAAAGAAGAAAGATGGTAGTATGAGATTGTGCGTGGACTACCGGCAGTTGAATAAAGTGACGATAAAAAACAAGTATCCGCTCCCGAGGATTGACGATTTGATGGACCAGCTGGTGGGTGCCCAGGTGTTCAGTAAAATAGATTTGAGATCAGGTTATCACCAGATAAAGGTGAAAGATGAAGATATTCAGAAGACAGCTTTCAGGACCCGTTATGGGCACTATGAGTATTCTGTGATGCCTTTCGGTGTGACCAATGCATCGGGAGTATTTATGGAGTACATGAACCGTATTTTCCATGAGTATCTGGATCGGTTCGTGGTGGTGTTTATAGACGATATTTTGGTCTATTCTAAATCAGAGGAGGAACATGCAGAACATCTGAGGTTGGTTTTGGAAATTCTGAGGGACCGAAAGTTATATGCTAAATTGTCCAAATGTGAGTTCTGGTTGCAAGAGGTTAGTTTTCTGGGTCATATTATTTCTGGTAAGGGAATCGCGGTGGATCCATCGAAAGTTGAGGCCGTGTTACAGTGGGAGTCTCCGAAGTCAGTCACTGAAATTCGGAGCTTTCTCGGTTTGGCAGGTTACTACAGAAGGTTTATAGAGGGTTTCTCTAAGTTAGCATTGTCGTTGACTCAGTTGACTTGCAAGGGTAAAGCTTTTGTGTGGGATGCCCGGTGTGAAGAGAGCTTCAATGAGTTGAAGAAGAAGTTGACAACATCTCCTGTTTTGGTTTTGCCTGTTCCGGATCAACCATTTGTGGTGTATTGTGATGCTTCCAAGATGGGTTTGGGAGGTGTGCTGATGCAAGATGGTAAGGTAGTAGCTTATGCGTCTAGACAGTTGAGGACCCATGAGAAGAACTACCCTACTCATGATTTGGAACTTGCAGCTGTGGTGTTCGCGTTGAAAACTTGGAGACATTATCTGTATGGATCGAGGTTTGAGGTGTTCAGTGATCATAAGGGTTTACAGTATCTATTCGATCAGAAAGAGTTGAATATGAGACAGCGTAGGTGGTTGGAGCTGTTGAAGGATTATGACTTCAGTTTGAACTATCACCCAGGAAAGGCTAATGTCGTTGCTGATGCCTTGAGTCGGAAGACTTTGCATATGTCGGCGCTGATGGTTAGAGAACTTGAGCTAATTGAGCAATTCAGAGATATGAGTCTAGTTTGTGAGGTGCTCCTCAAAGTGTCAGGTTGGGGATGTTGAAAATCGATAATGAGTTCATGACTAGTATCCGAGAAGCCCAGTAGTTAGATGTTAAGCTAGTCGACCTAATAGTTGGGATTGGTCAATCCGAGAGTAAGGACTTTGAGTTAGATGCGCAGAATATGTTAAGATACCGTGGAAGAGTTTGCATTCCTGAGGACGAAGAGATGAGAAGGGCAATTTTAGAAGAAGGTCATAGAAGCAAGTTGAGTATTCATCCGGGGGCTACAAAAATGTATCAAGATTTGAAACGGTTGTTTTGGTGGCCTGGTATGAAACGTGACGTCGCTCAGTTTGTATACTCATGTTGACTTGTCAGAAGTCGAAGGTGGAGCATCAGAAGCCTGCAGGGTTGATGCAGCCATTGGAGATTCCAGAGTGGAAATGGGATAGCATATCTATGGATTTTGTTACTGGGTTGCCTAATACGGTAAAGGGACATGATTCAATTTGGGTGATTGTGGATAGATTGACGAAGTCTGCTCACTTCATTCCTATCAATATCACGTATCCGGTGTCGAGGTTGGCTGAGATCTATATCCAGGTAATTGTGAAGCTGCATGGTGTTCCGATGTGTATTGTGTCTGATAGAGACCCTAGATTCACTTCTGATTTCTGGAAGAGCTTGCAAGAGACATTGGGGTCCAAATTGAGGTTGAGTTCAGCTTATCATCCTCAGACTGATGGACAGACAGAGAGGACCATCCAGTCGTTGGAAGATTTTTTGAGGGCTTGTGTTCTAGAACAGGGAGGTGCGTGGGATGCTCATCTTCCGTTGATTGAGTTTACTTACAACAATAGTTACCATTCTAGTATAGGGATGGCTCCTTTCGAGGCGTTGTATGGTCGGAGGTGTAGGACTCCGTTGTGTTGGCATGAGTCTGTAGAGAGTATTGTCCTTGGGCCCGAAGTTGTTCGAGAAACTACGGAGAAGGTGAAAATGATTCGTGAAAAGATGAAAGCGTCGCAGAGCAGACAAAAAAGTTATCATGATAAGGGGAGGAAAGATTTAGAATTCCAAGCCGGTGACCGTGTGTTTTTGAGGGTCACGCCTATGACTGGTGTTGGGCGTGCGCTGAAATCGAAGAAGTCGACTCCTCGTTTCATCGGGCCGTATCAGATCACTGAGAGAGTTGGAAGTGTGGCTTATAGGGTGGCTTTACCGCCAAATCTTTCGAATTTGCACGACGTGTTTCATGTGTCGCAACTTCGGAAGTATGTTTCGGATCCATCTCATGTGATCCATATGGATGATGTAGAGGTGCGGGATAATCTCACTGTGGAGACGATGCCCGTACGGATTGAGGATCGTGAAGTGAAAGTGCTTAGAGGCAAAGAGATTGCACTTGTGAAGGTGGTTTGGCTAGGAGCTGCCGGTGAAAGCATAACTTGGGAGCTGGAAACCAAGATGCGTGAGTCTTATCCAAAGTTGTTTGATCAGGTAAATTTCGAGGACGAAATTATTCTAAGTGGGGGAGAGTTGTAACACCTTAAAAATATGTAATTAATTTATTTAATAAAGTAATTGGGAATTTAATTTAATTTAATTTATTGGATATAATTTAATTAATTAAAATTATATTAATTTTATGTTGGTGGTATTAGGAAAAGGAGGCGCCACTTGAATGAACTTGGGCTTAAGTGAAAAGCCCAAGCCCATGATCCATAAGCTATGCGAAGTGGCTAGGCCAAGTGGAGTTAGGTTTTGGGTTGTCATTTGCGAATTGGGAGAAGAGAATAGAGAGAGTGAGAGCGCCGTTGGAGAAGAGAGAGGAGGAGAAGAGGTCGCGACTCAAGTGGAGCTAAGGGACGTGATCCGTTGCTGTGGTTCTGTTCGTGACTGTCTCTAGGGCTTCCGTTCTTCAAATCCAAGGTAAGGGTGGGTTTTAACGTTTATAATGGGTTGTGATGGTGGCTTATGGGTAGTTAGGGTGATATGTTGTCATTGTGTAGGCCTTAGGATGATTTCTTGAAGATTGATGCGTTGTCATTGTGTTCTATATCATGTTGAAACTTAAAATTAGTGAATCTATGTGAATTGGCGTGACTATAGGTAGCTAGATGATGAATGATTATGAGACTAGGTACGTACGTGATGTGTTTGATGTGTTGACCCTATGAAAATTGAGAATGAAATTTTAATGATGGATATGTGCTTGCGATATTGTATGAGTGAATTGAGGTGTGTGTGTCAAACGGGTTGTGTGTGGTGGTGTCATGGTGAGGGGCGCCAAATGTGGTTGCCCCAAGGTATGTGGTGTTGCTTGTTGTGTCTTGTGCAAGGGCGCCAAATTGGCATGCCCATTGTTGCATTTTGTGTTTCGGTGTGTGCTGGGCGCTGGGAGCCAAGGGCGCTGTGTGTTGTGTGTGTTGCGTGTTGCTGGGCACTGGGCGCGAGGCGCCAGGCGCTGGGCGCCAAGGGCGCTGTGTTTGTGTGTGTGCGTGTTGCGTGTGTGTTGGGCGCTGGGCGCCAAGGGCGCTGTGTGCGTGTGTTGTGGGGCGCTGGGCGCCAGGCGCTGGGCGCCATGGGCGCTGTGTTGCGTGAGTGTGTGTGTGTTGCCTCCTAAAATTTAAGTGTGCTGTTTACTTAAATTCCAGTGTGCTGTTTTCTCTAATTTAAAGGTGTTGTTTTCATAAGTGTGAAATGTGGCAGCTATGATGTTGTGAACAGGTGAGAATTTCGAGGTAGCTGTGATGCTACAACACGTGGTATTTTTATGAAAGGATTTATAACTAGACGTGATGGTGTAGTATTTAGTAACTAAATACTTTGAGTTGTGAAATTGATGCATGAGTCATGAGTCGCATCGTCATATGCATTTCTTGGTGGTATAGGCTTCGGCCTCTTTGAGATTATTTTTGGTGGTATAGGCTTCGGCCTCTTGCCCGTCGTGGCTTATTTTACGAGATCGGTACCGCATGCATATGCCCAGAGGGGTTGCATTGTTGCATAGTCCACATACATATATATATATATATATGTAACGTGTTTTAGTGTTCCGTTCTGATGGAATTTGTGTCTTGTGTGGTGCTATGATGTATTGATTTTCGAGGTAGCTGTGATGCTACAACACGTGGTATATGAAATGATTTGTAACGAGATATGATAGTATAGCTATGATGTGTTGACTGTCTGTGTTTCCGTGATTTACCCGCTACTTATATACTGCTATCATTAACTTATTATTTCTGTTAAGCTCATCCCTTCTGCTTGGAATGTTGTTCTTATGTGGCAACGCTGCAGGTGATCGTTAGCACTCGTGGAGGATTGCTAGGTGTAGTTTCCTTCTCGTTGGGTCTGTGTCAGCTCTGATGCGTAGCACCGGGGAGGGTCTTAGTTACCGTTGTCGAACTGTTATTATTTATTTTTGGAGTTTTGGTTTAATGTTTAATTATTTTTGAAGATGTTAAATGAGTTTATGATTCCGCTGCTTAGAGATTAATTAACTATATTCTTGAGGATTTAATTTAAATCAATTTGGAGTTTTATGTGGTGAAAAATGTAGTAAAAAGGGGGTGTTACATCAACACTTCTTCTTCAACATCATGGGTTCCTATCTGGACCACACACCGATCCATCAGATCCTGCAGGATCATCTGAAAGCTTTCACAATTCCCCACGCACGTGGAGTCAGCACACCCCTCTTCATGGCAACACCCCTTCTTAACCACCCCAACATGGCATAACTCAGAGTAGATAACACCCAACGGGGTCTTGATCTTCTGTACATCCTTTACCAATTGCCCAACGGAACTTTCTATAGCATTGGTAGCTGGCCTCTGATGACCTGACAATGGATTAGTTGTTGTATTCGGGCTGCTCTGCTTGAACGAGATCCACCCAGCATCTACTAGGTCTTGCACCACATGCTTGAAGGCTTTACATTCCTCCACAGTATGACCGACCCCGTTTTCGTGGAAACTGCAGGTAGCATTAGCGTTGTAACTTCTGGGAAATGGCGGCTGCAGGGCCTTCATTGGCTGAGTGTTGGTCAAGTTCTTGGAAGTCAAGTGATCAAACAATTCAGTGTACGTCATTGGTATTGGATCAAAACTGGTCCGTTTCTTGTACTGATAACCCTGAGCCCTGTGACTGTCACTGCCTTGCGGGGATGGCACAGGAGCAGAAAATGGAACAGTTTGTGGTGGAGGGGTACCAAAGGATGAAATTCCTCCCGAGATTACATTTGTTTCCCCTTCCTTCTTCTTCGGGAAATGGGAGTGAGGCTTCTTCTGATTGCTTGAACCACCAGAGCTTCCTGCATTACTGAGGTGATTCGAAATCTTCCCACTTCGAAGACCATGCTCAAGTCTTTCCCCGAAGACTATCATATCGGAGAAGCTAGTTGAAACACTTGTAATCAGCCGGTCATAGTAAATTGCTGGCAGAGTTTCCAAGAACGTGTACACCATTTCTTTTTCAGTCAAAGGAGGTTGGTCCTGGGCGGCTAGGCTTCGCCATTTCTGGGCATATTCTTTGAAAGTCTCCCTTTCGCCCTTACTCATGTGTTGCAATTGCGACCTGTCCGGGGCCATGTCCATGTTATACTTATATTGTCTCATGAATGCTTCGCACAAATCTTTCCAACAACGAATTTCAGAGGATTGCAGTTTCATGTACCAATCTAGAGGAGCTCCAGCCAAACTGTTTTGAAAGCAGTAAATCAGCAGTTTGTCATCATTGGCGTAAGGACCCATTTTTCGGACAAACATCGTAACATGGCTCTCCGGACAGCCTGTTCCTCTGTATTTGTCCACTTCGGGAGCTTTGAACTTTGGTGGCAAAACCAAATCTGGGACTAAACACAGCTCACGATCTTCCTTGGCTCTGACACCAACACCCTCCATTGCCTTTACTCTTTCTTCAAGTGCACGAATGGGGTATTTGGCTGCGATCCCTCAAACATATGTCCTTGGGGGTGACTCCCCATACTGTAATAATACCCTCCAGGCTGAAGAACATTGTGAGGGTGTGCTGCAAGCCCCGAAGTAGGACTGAGCACAGCATGAGGACTAGGAGCTTGGATCTGCGGTCCTCCGGCAGCTCCCCCGGACACGGCGGCAGTGACCTGATTAGGCGCAACCATACTGACGGGGATAGGTCCAACAGTTCGCGGCATGTACCCAGCAGGCATACCCCAAGGATATCTTTGTGAAGTGTATTGATTCGGCCCATTCATTCCTGGAGCAAAGACGGGATGACTGACCCCGGATCCCGGAGGAACTATGGCTGATATTGGAGGAGGTGCGAAAGAAGTGACACCATCTGGACCCACGACGGCGACACCTTCAGCAGCTGTCCCACTCTTTAAACTTTGCAGCATGACCATCATCTCATTCACCTGGGCCTCCATTGCCCCAACCTTATCCTTAAGCACTTGGTTCTCCTGAGCCAGCTGCTCAGGATTCAGAATTTGTACGCCCAAATCTTCATGTTCTGGATTACTTTCAGTTTCAATCTCTGGATGCCCTTGAGGATCAGCCATCAGCTTTGCTTGTAATCGGGTGAAGTATCGGTGGCGGGGAACCAGCTTGCCTCTCGCTTCTGTTGGTAGAACATTTTTATTAAGTGAAGGAGCAAATTAATGAATGCAATGCGTGCAATGCAGATGAGTGTTAGTTTTAGTTTGTCTTATGCCGTGAACCCCAACGTGTCATATCTTGCCATAGATTTAACAGTGAATTTTGACTTGTTTAGAACATAACAAGAGTGGAATCAACAAATGAAACAAACACGCCCCATACATTCAAATTCAAATAAGGACTTCAAGTCTTACATTTCAAAAAGTAAAATACTCAAATGGAAATAAAGGTCCTTCTAGGAAGAGAAAGTACAATAAAACGGAAATTACAAACAAAAGCTCAACTACATAGAGCCTTGAAAACTTCAGTTCTCTTCCTCTTGCTGCCTGTGGGGACTCTCCCAGCTTTCTCCCTGACTTCTTCAACCAAGGCCCTGCAGAACTCCACAAATTTGTAGACTGCTGGCGGAGTGTTGAAAGGAGACATCTCACACTCGGCCTTTCCTAGCTTCTTAGGCACACCTGAGAGAGCTTGGCTGGCCAACTCTGCAAGCTCAGAGAATCTAACCTTCCAATGCTGAATTTCATCTTTCAGCTCTATGATGACTGCCTGTTCCTCAATTCTGCCAAGGAGTTCAACAAAGCGGTGCTCCCAATACCGACTTTCATCTTTCACCTGCCTCTATGCATCGCTGATGTGCCGAAGGTTTCTTTTCAATTCGTCAGAAATCTCTCGCTCGTACCCTAGAGCTTGCTTATACTCTTTGAGGATGCTTTCCACTGAATCTCTTTCTTGCACCACACTGCTCAATTTGCTCTCCCACTCGGCTTGTAGCAAGCGGGACTCTCTTTTTGACTTGGCGAGCTGACTCCTCGTAGTCCTCTCTTCCATCTTTGTTTTTTCATACAGGTCCCTCCATTGACCGACTTCTTCAGTTGCCCTTTTCCCTTTCGCCTTCTGTCTCTTATTTCTTCTTTGGCCGCTTGCAGATACTTTTGAGCTTCTACCTTTTCCTTCTCTTCTTCTTTGAGTTTCTTGTCAAACTCCTCAATGACAGCATATTTGGAAGCATTATCTTCTTTTAATCTCTGGTTGCTCTGAGTTAACTTCTCTATCTCAGCTTGCAGGGATTTCTTCTCCTCCTCTGCTTTCATCAGGGCTAACTTGACATCCCCTAGTTCTTCAACAACCGGAGTACTAGAGTTTATCATCTCTCTCTCATTTTGCAATACCTTCTGATATGGCAGCTGGACGCTCTGAATCCTCTCCTCAAGCCACCGAGCAAAAGTGATTCCCTTAGTCTTCTGAGAGATCTCTGCTTTTCCATAGCGAGTCACCATACCCCAAGTTGCAAAACTTTTCTCATCAAACTGGCATCTTGTTGCCCTCCCTCATAGATGTAAAACGAGGATACCATCTCTTCAGTAGGCGCACTTCTCATAGGGTATCCTAATTGTCTCAGAGTCAAAGAGGGATTGTAGTTAATGCAACTCTTAGTGCCCATCAGTGGGACATTTTGAAAACCACCACAGCGGAAAACTATCTCAGGCCTATCTTCCCAGCAAGATGGGAGATACCAACGAATCAAGTGCTCATCTAGGTTCCCTAGAAACTGGATCCACTCCTGAATGTTCATGACTCGCACTTCACAGGTGATAGCATAATCAATCAACTTCTCTACTCGTACTGGATTAGTGTAGACATGAATCAGAAGCCAGGCATACAATAAGTGAGAGGAGCAAGAGATTTTCTTTCTTTTCAGTTCGCAGTGATGAGTGAAAGCTGAATAAGTGTCAGCAAGAATAGCCGGGATTGGATTAATCGGATTCTTCTCATTCTGGGAAGCTAGGAAGATGCCAACGACAGTCACATCTATGAATCTCTCAATCTGTGGAAAGAGGACAACTCCGAAGATTGTCAGTGCCAAGATTTGCTTGAAGACCACCCTGTTTTTATTCTTGGCATGCACATCCATCAGACTCTCGAGATAACTCTGTGGGAAACCCATCACCTGGTTCTTCTTCTGTTTCTGGAGTCTCAGGTCTTCTACCTTCATTTGCAACAGGGCGGCAAGTTTCTCGTCCGTGTAGTATTGCTCTTGATATTGGTAGGGAACGGCTTCTGTCCGAGGGAAACCCAAAATCTGATGGTATTCTTCCAACGTGGGAGTCAATTGGAAGTTTCTGAAAAGAAAGCATCTGATCCCGAAGTCATAAAATCTGCTTAGAGCCACGATTGCTTCGGTCTACACCTCTAGTGTCAACAGCTTCCGGAGATTCCCGTAAGAACTGTCAAATGATCCTCTTTCGATAGGTCCCAACAGGTCAGCACATTTTTTCAGACTGGCAACATGAACCTTACTTACAACCGGATATCTCGGGGGGTGCACTGTCTCACTTCTTGATTCCATACTGTACCTATGTCAAGATTCTTTGTCACTTTGGGCTTCTCGGGTTGGATGCATGAGCTGTAAAAGCTTATGTTGGATGCATGCATGAGCTGTAAAAGCTTATGTTGGATGCAATGCGAGGATGCATGCAAAATGATGATGATGTTTTATGCATATGCAGATTAGGGCAAAACCTTTATTAGCATTGGTTCATGTTTTTTTCTTTTTTTGGAAAAATACGGGCCGTACGTGGTTTCATATGGGCCAAGTAAGAGAAAGGCTACAACGGCAGCTCGTTCTCTCTTTTTTTGAAAAGAGTGGGCCATATGTCACTTCGTACGGACCGACAGAAGAAAGGCTACAACGGCAGCTCTTTCTCTACTTTTTATTTGAAAAACCTCCTACTCTTTTTTGAAAACATGTCTATATTGCCATGCAACACACAATTTGGTATGCCCTCTTGTGTCCTACGAAGGTGGGGACCTAAGTTCTAGGACAACTCAAATGTTCCTCCCATGCGGGTTCTAGTCACTTCCTCACCAGGTTACCAGAGCTAATTCTCTTTCACAATAGCACCCACAACGATGGAACGCCATCTGGTGTGCGGCCTCATGAAAGAGCATACTCTGGCTGAAACTTTCGTGAGAGTCGGAAGGACAACAGTCCAATTGCCAGTCACTACTCGTTTCCACTCTCCTAAGTTTTGTCAGACCTTGGGTTTTAGGCCCCTCTCAAAGCATAGTAAGCATAAGGTGTGAGTGTGTGCAGCAAGGGCATACCGCCTAAAACTACCCACATATACCCCACCTGCAAATGAAAAACCCATAACAGTCCAAACAATAGCAGGCAATAACATGTCGTCTACCCTAGGGTTCAATATCACAATACCAATAATCCAACCTAGGTTTCAGCAACAATCATATGCGCTGCTTACCTCAAGAAAGGGAGCGGAGAAGAAGGGATCATAATAGAATGGGAGGAAATGCATGTTTTTACCTTAAGAAAGGGAGCAGAGAATAGGGGACATGGGGATTGAGGAATGCATGAACACGGCATTGTGAACAAATAGAAAAGGAGTAAAACAAAGCTTTCAACTCAATTAATTTTAAAACCACACATCAAAGTTAACTAGGCCTGACCCTCGTCTTTTTTTAAAAAAAAGTATCCCCAGCGGAGTCGCCAGCTGTTGCGCCCGAAAAATCCGGTTTGGAACTTTTCGTTTGACAACGTGGAAAAAGTTTGGAGCCGCCACCAATATTTTAATTTTAAGACCAAAACATTGAAAAAAGGTCTTTTAAACAAGGCGGATGGTCTTTTGAAAACTAGAGATGTAGGTTCGGGGGTCGGTTAGGTACGGGGAAGGGATTAGCACCCCGCACCTCCTTTCTACCGAAAGGGAACCATTAACTTGATGTGTGGTTTGGACAAAAGTTTGAGTTTGAAAGCGGTTTATTCTACTTCTTTTCTTTTCTTTTCTTTAGGAGTTTGTTTTATTGAAAACGAGGGGGAAAGGGATATTTTTGGTATCTTTGAAAAGCGAAACAAAACAAATTTTTTTTTTTAAAAGTGTGCTTGACAGGACAGGACCCCGCTCCTACGTACCCTCACTGGAAGAGGGATCAAAGCTACGTAGTTCTCGGGTATCTTGGTTTTGAAAAAGGATTGAGCTTTCGCGAAGACCGAACAACAACGGTTAGAATGGTCTCGCTACAAACTCCTTTTGAAAACAACATCATCATTAACAACCTAATCGGCAACGGCGCGATTGGTGTTTAATGACAATTGGTTTATTTTTGAGAAATGAATAAGTTTTCGAAAATGGGATAGAGCTTTTGCAAAGACCGAACAACAACGGTTAGAATGGTCTCGCTAATAACTCTTTTTGAAAACAATATCATCATTAACAACCTAATCGGCAACGGCGCGATTGGTGTTTAATGACGATTGATTTATTTTTGTTTTGAAAGTAAAAGTTTCTTTTTTTGTTTTGAAATGATTTTAGGAAATGGGTTTTAGAAAAGGAGTAGAACATTTCAAGTCAATTCTAAATCCATAACCAAATGCAAATGAATGAATGATACTCAAGCAAACATGAACATATCATTCATTAACCAAGATTAAACATGCCCATACAATCAAAGGATTCAATTATTAAAGATGCAAAACAAAGTTCTCAAAGTAATTGTGTGTGTGCAAGAAGGATTGTATTTACCCTAATGGCTCTATGCAACAACATGCGTGTAGACTTACGTCTCCATTCGGAGGTCATTCAAGACATTTACATGGCATCAAGAACAAGTGAATACAATTGATTGTAAACATAGAGTATTCTAAGTTAAATGATTGAATATGTAAGCAAGGATGCATGATTAGGTAAACATGTAAGTGCAAGAGTGTACAAGGAATGGATGCATAGCACTTTATTTATGAATGGATGGCATACAAGGATGCATAAGAGGATGCAAGAGATATAAGCATATGAGGATGCATGAGAGTGTCACATAAACTAAGTATGAATGAAGATGCATGAATGTGAAAATGTTTTGGGTATTTTTGCAAGTTGATAAGTTGTAAAACTTTAAGTAAGAAGTTAGTGAAAAGTAAAGTAAAAATGCATGAAGTAAATGGTAATTATTTAATGAGATGGTAAAGTAAAAATGCATGAGGTAAATGGTAATTATTTAATGAGATGGTAAAGTAAAAATGCATGAGGTAAATGGGAAGTGGTAAAATCTTTTTATGTTTTAGTAAAAAGTTAATGAATGGTAAAGTAAAAAGGTAAAAAGTAAATAAACACTAAAACCAAGTTGAATCATATAGAGCAATCCTCTCACTTTGAGAAAAGTACACTAGGCACTAGTGAGAATCAACTTGCCTATCATCAACAATGAACAATAAGCAAATTAAAATGCAAAGATTAACTAAACACACAAATAAGTTGAATCACCTAGAGCAATCCTCCCACTTTGAGCAAAGTGCACTAGGCACTAGTGAGAATCAACTTGCCTATCATCAACAATTTACAATAAGAAAACTAAAACACAAGGATAAGTGAACACATAAACTAAATTGAGTCCTTTCTAAGCAATCTTCACCAGTTAGATCAAAGTGCACTAGGCACTAGTGGGAATCATATTGCTAAATCATCAAACAACAAAAGTAACATTTAACACTAAAATGAAATACGTACTAACAACAAGATTAAACATCACCAAACAAAGAACAACAACAAAATCAACTTGGAAATATTTTTAGATCTATAAGCATGTGAACCAAAGGAAACATAGATCCACATTTTAATTAAAAAAAAACACCAAAATTAACACAAAGCAACATAGATCTATTTTTTGCAAGGATTCATATGATTAAGAAAGGAAGTGCAACAAAATCATATCAACCCTAATTTTTTATGATACGCGAAATGCTAAAGCCCATAAACAACAATTTTATTTATGAAATCTAGTGCATAATATGTAAAGATGCAAAGGAAATTATTCAAGTAGAAGAATAACTCCTTCAAGGCCAAGGACCCATCTCAAACACCCAAAGCTCCCTAAGTCTTTGTCAAAATGTTTGAAATGGATCCTCAAAGCAAACAAACAATCAAGAAGGAGTTTGGAGTAGAGGAGAGATTATGCAAGAAAATTAAATATGAGGTGCAAAGCTTCAAGGATTACCTCAAAACTACAATGAAATGAAGAAGGAGATGATAAGCTCAAAAATTACTAGCTCTTAGCAATTTGATGATGCAACCTTGAAGAGAATGGAAGGAATGATGGTGATCTAACAAGAAATGGAGGATTTGGTGGTTGATTTTTGAAGAAAAATGGGTGAGGGAGAAGAGGATGGTTTCGCAAGAAGGGAGGAGAAGGGAGAAGCTTTGGTGTGCTAGGGTTTTGTGTAGGAGAATGAGAGGCTAAAGGATCAAATGAGAAGCAAAAAGAGAGGATCCTTAGGTGTGGGAATGAGGGAGTATTTATAGGATGAAACTAGGTCTAAGTGTAGTTTAGTCTTTATGATTTTGATGTGCTCTAGGATTGAGTCTTAAAATTAAATGGAGGGTTAGGATTGATCCTCACATGGATTGAGGGTAGGAAGAAAACACAAAATGTGAGAGTGAGAGAGTGGGGGGCGAAAGTTAGAGGAAAAAAAAGAAAAGAAAAATTAAATTTTCTTATTTTAGAAGAGATATTTTATGTGAGGTAGGGTTAAGGGCATTTTAGGGAAGAATTGTGACCAAAGTGGAAAATTTGGGTTTTCTTATGAAGGGGTTAGTGTAAGTGAGTGAGGTATTTTACCAAAGAGGGTATAATGATTACAAAATGGAAGAGTGTGAAAGAAATTGGAGAGAGAGAGAGAGAGAGAGAAGGAGAGGGGCGAAAGTGAGGAGAGGAGAGAAGGAAAAAACTTGTTTTTTTTGGTGTTTTGTCTTATTTGAAGACACTTCCTCATTTTGCTTTTTGAATTTGAAATTTTTGGGCATGAGAAATAATGGGAATGCAACTATTGAAAATGTGTTACATGTTTTTTGGCCACCATAAAATATTCCCTCTAGTCACTTATGACAATAAAAATTGTCACTTAAGAATTGTGGAATATTTGATGGTCCTTTTTTTATTTTTCTATGCACCAAAAATGGAAAAATACATTTTTAATTATTTTTGACTAGGGTTTTCTTTCTAAAAAATTGTACAAAAATTATCCTTAATAGAATAAAAATGTACTTTTTGTGGATGTGCATTTTTGGCGAGAAAATCATCTTTTTGCGAAAAATGACCAAAATGTCCTTTTTGACCCTAAAACCCTAATTTGCCTAAAAAGTGCATTCCAACCCTAAAAATGATTTTAAAGACCTTGGAATGACTTCTAGGACCCAAAATGCAATGCATGATGCTCTTCATTCCTCAACTTATTTATTTTTTTGTGGAAAATTAGGGTTTTGACCTAAGCCGGACAAAATTAGGGTATGACACCGAGTCCGCATATCGTCCTCCAACTCCCAAGTAGCTTCCTCGGCGGAAAAACCATCCCAAACCACCTTGACAATGGGAATTGACTTTGTCCGTAGCGTCCTCTCACCACATTCCATGATGTAGTTCAGATTAGGTTGGAAGGACAAGTCCGGTCGAAGGTCAATCGTTTCAAAATCTAATAGTTGACTTGGATCGGGAATGTACTTCCACAACTGGTGGAGGCAAAGCAATACGGTATGCAAGAGGCCCTACTCGCTCGATAATCTGGAAGGGTCCAATATACCGAGGACTGAGTTTCTTCACCCGTAATGCCCTACCGGTGCCAATTGTTGGTGACAATCTCAAAAACACATGATCTCCCGACTCAAACTCTAACGGCCTTCTTCTTTTGTCGGCATAACTCTTTTGCCTACTTTGAGCAGCTTTCGTTCTTTCCCTGATCTGGCGGATCTTTTCAGTAGTGTCATGAATCATCTCGGGTCCTAACAACCGGTTCTCAACTACTTCCCACCAATACAATGGAGTTCTACATTTCCTACCATACAAGGCTTCAAAAGGTGCCATTCCGATACTGGAATGATAACTGTTGTTGTAAGAGAATTCCACCAATGGAAGATGATCCTCCCATTTCTTCCTGTTATCAAGTACCGAAGCCCTAACCATATCCTCTAATGTCTGGATAGTCCTCTCGGTCTGACCATCTGTCTGCGGGTGATAAGTGGTACTAAGAAGTACTTTAGTCCCCAATGCTTCATTCAGAGCTTTCCAAAATCGAGAAGTGAATTTCTGATCTCGATCCGACACTATACTGGTAGGAACCCCATGTAACCTTACTATGTTCTTCAAATACACCTCAGCTAACTTGGATACTTTACTGCTCGAACGAACTGGAATGAAATGAGCTGATTTGGTTACCCGATCCACAACTACCCAAATGGAGTCGTTACCGGCTTGGGACCTTCGCAACGCCATTACAAAATCCATAGAAATGTCTTCCCACTTCCACACTGGCACGTCTAGTAGCCGTAACAGACCAGCAGGCTTCTGATGTTCTACCTTAACTCTTTGGCAAGGTAAGCATTGAGATACGAATTCAGCAATCTCTAACTTCATTCCATGCCACCAATACATCTGCTTTAAATCTCTATACATCTTGGTGGATCCAGGATGTACAGAAAATAAACTTCGGTGGGCTTCCTCTAGTACTTGCTTTTTAATATCTTCATTATCGGGCACACAGATCCTACCGTTGAAACAAATAACTCCATCACTATCTTCGGTAAAATCTGGCAATACTTTTTGTGATTGTAGCTTCACATCAATCCCCTGTGCCAAGCGAATTGAGTCCCTTAATGAGCTAGAGATTCTCATATGGCTCAACACTAACCGGTCCTTCCTTGATCTTGCATTCAAATTTAAGTCTCTAAAGGACTCCAACAATTTCATTTCATGCATCATGAACTTTGCTATGTGAATGGATTTCCTACTTAGTGCATCAGCTACAACATTAGCCTTTCCCGTATGATACTTCAATTCGAAGTCATAATCCTTCAGAAATTCTACCCACCTCCTTTGCTTGTTATTCAACTCCTTCTGATCAAACAAATATTTCAAACTTTTATGATCACTAAAGACTTCGAAACGAGACCCATATAGGTAATGTCTCCAAATCTTCAGTGCGTACACAATAGCTGCCAACTCCAAATCATGAGTCGGATAATTCTCTTCATGAGTCTTCAATTGTCTGGAGGCATAAGCTACAACTTGTTGGTTCAGCATGAGAACACATCCCAAACCCTTTCCAGAAGCATCGCTATAAATTTGGAATTCCAAGGATGGATCTGGAAGAATTAGGATTGGAGCAGAAGTCAACCTAACTTTCAATTCTTGAAAACATTCCTCACAATCGGCAGTCCATGTAAACGGTTTCCCCTTACGAGTTAACCGAGTAAGTGAAAGAACCAATTGTGAGAATCCTTGAATGAACCTCCTGTAGTAACCAGCTAGACCCAAGAAACTTCTTATTTCAGTGACTGATGTTGGTCGTTCCCAGTTCTACACTGCTTTCACCTTACTGGGATCTACCACAACCCCCGTTTGGGAAATTACATGTCCCAAAAACTTCACTTCAAGCATCCAGAGGTCACACTTCGACGATTTTGCGTACAATCTCTTTTCTCGGAGTACATTCAGAACAATGCGGAGATGTTGAACATGATCGTCAATGGTCTTAGAGTACACCAAGATATCATCAATGAAGACTACAACAAACTGATCCAGGTAAGTGTGGAAAACTCGGTTCATGTAATCCATGAATACAGCTGGAGCATTAGTCAAACCGAAGGGCATCACTACGAACTCGTAGTGTCCATACCTAGTACGGAAAGCTGTCTTCGGAATATCTAAGGCTCTTACCCTTATTTGATGATAGCCCGACCTCAGATCAATTTTTGAAAATACCACGGCACCTCGAAGTTGGTCAAGCAAATCATCTATCCTTGGCAATGGATATTTGTTCTTAATTGTCACTTTGTTGAGTTGACGATAGTCAATACACAATCTCATGCTTCCGTCCTTCTTCTTAACTAGCAACACCGGAGCACCCCATGGAGAAGCACTCGGTCGGATAAACCTTTTCGATATTAATTCTTCAAGTTGAGACTTCAGTTCCTTCAATTCTAAAGGAGACATTCTATAAGGAGCAATAGATATCGATCCTGTACCAGGAATCAATTCTATTGAGAATTCTACCTCTCGGTCAGGAGGTAAGGATGAAACTTCTTCTGGAAAGACATCTAGAAATTCATTTACCACTTGCACAGATGACAAATCTAAACCCGTTTCAGTAGATGCAGACAACATAATAAGAATAGCTTCCGCACCTTGGAATAATGACTGGGTGGCTTCGGTGTAAGAGATCGTTGCTTCAGAATCTGCCTGTGTCAATCCTACGGATTCGGAGGCGAAGCTAATGGTTCGATCGGCACAGTTGATTGTTACATGATTTTCAACCATCCAATTCATACCCAGAACAATGTCCATACTTCTCATAGGCAAGCAAATAAATTTCACAACAAACTGTCTGTCGCCTATGACAAGTAGGCAATTTTCACATAATGATTGGATCTGGACACGACCCTTAGCAGCAGTTAATATAGTTATCGGTTCGGATAGCTCAGACAATGCTAGTCCCAACCGATCCACACACGCTTGTGATATAAAACAATGAGTTGCACCGGAATCATATAAAATATTGACTGAATTATTAAAAAGAGATCCCGTACCCCTCAAAAGATTATCAGTAGGTGTGATGGTTCGAGCATCCAATGTGTTGATCCGTCCCTGACCAGGAGCATTTGGTGCTCTTTGGAAATTCCTCTTTGATGGGCACTTATTTGCATAGTGTCCCTCTTCATTACAAACATAGCACCGATCTGGTCT
Organism: Astragalus membranaceus; assembly: GCA_039519185.1. Classification (NCBI taxonomy): domain Eukaryota; kingdom Viridiplantae; phylum Streptophyta; class Magnoliopsida; order Fabales; family Fabaceae; genus Astragalus; species Astragalus membranaceus. Next base: position 61,981,082 of record CM076854.1, read on the forward strand.
TGGTGGACACTCTCCACGGTGATGTCTTCCACAAAGTCTACAATTCCTGAACTGTGCAGAATCAGACGATTGCACCTGCTTCCCTTTGTAATTACCTCCTTTCCCCGAGTCAAGTCTGGGACCCATCTGAGAGCTAGATGGTCCAGTGTTCCTCTTACTCTGATGGAACGCCTTCCTACTTGCATATAATCTTGCTAAATCACTTTCAGCAATATAAGCTTGTTGAACCATGGCTGCATAGTTGGTCTTCGGAAAAGAACTAAGACTCTGAGCAATATCCTCTCTCAACCCATATTTGTACCTGTCAGTTTTCCATCGGTCATTGGGGGCATATCCAGCTAAACCGAAGAATTGATACAACTCTTCAAATTTAGCCGTGTATTGGCCCACGGTCAAGCCTCCTTGTGTGAGAGCTAAGAACTCATTTTCTTTATCAAACCTCATAGCCGTGGGAAAGAATTGTTCCAGAAATGATGTTCGGAAATTTTCCCAAGTCTGGGGAGTTTCCATTGTCTCCATCATGGCCCTAGCATTTGTCCACCAGTTATTGGCCTCTCCCTTCAACATATGGGATGCCAACCTCAGATTATCTTCATCGGTCACTTGCATTGTAAGAAAAATCTTTTCAATGTCATCTAGCCAAGGTTGTGCTCTCATGACATCCGACCCACCTCTGAACTCGGAGGGTTTCATTTTCAGGAATTCTGTAAAAATTCTCCTTGGGTTCACTTGTGGCTCTGGAGCTTGATGCTGCTGAGCATTTTGCTGTTGGATTTGTTGCTGCTGATGCATAAGCATCATGTCTTGCATCATTTTCTGTTGGTTTTCGATCACATTTTGCATCCAGTCAAAATGTGGATCAACAGGGGGAGGAACTCCTCTACATCTTCTGGCCATGATTCTGCGAAATACCCAAGTGCACATTAACAACACATCAGAGATATTATTTCCTGCCTAGACACTGAATAGCACTATGAATTTTTCGCTGATTAAAAACAAAACAGTCTTATTTACAAACAAGACCATACGGTACTCAGACCATACACTGTCAGCTACTAAAATATTCAGCATCATACAAGAAAGCGGAAGAAAACATAATACTAAAGTCATGGTGTTGCGATACATAGGCAGCAAAGGAAATAGCAAATAACTTGAGCATAAATGCAAAGTCATCAATAGTCGCCCGAGCCCAACCTACTCGTGCCTCTTGGATTTCCGCTGCCCCTGTGTCTCTGTAAAACAACAACATTTAAACAGTGAGATACAATCTCAGTGAGTTCTACTGAGACCCCTAATAACTCTCTCGGTTCAATTAACAATCCTTTTTAAAATCAACACGACACCGACTGCAATAAAGTGCTAACCCCGGTGAACGTGAACAAACAAAGTGCGGCACCGACTGCAATAAAGTGCTAACCCCGGTGTATCGCACAGTACGACACCGACTGCAATAAAGTGCTAACCCCGGTGTACGTACAACAAACTCATACTGCGCACGGTTCGTGCTCCCATGTGCACGGGTTGTGCGCCCTGTTATAAAAATTTGCGAAATAGAAACAGAACAAGACGCACGGTTCGTGCGCCAGGGGCGCTTGGATCGTGCGCATTTGACAGCATTCTATTTTCATTCCGCTTTGCCTTTTTCGTCGTTCCGATCAATTCTGATCACTTTCGGTACCTGTTCCAGTCCAATCCTAACACCAAAACAGTAAAAAACATATCCAATAACCTCACTCGATCAACCAATCCAATCAAAGACTCAACACATTCGATTTTCATCAAAATTCGATATATCTAAAAATAACGGTTTTTGACTCAAATTTCTCGTAACCAGTCAACATAATTTTCATTTCAAAAACGAAATTGTTCCGGAGTGGGCTCGAAGCCCAATTTCACCCAACAGGCCCAGCGCGGCCCAATACCTGGCTTGCTCCGCAAGACGCGGCCAGCTCCGAGATAGGCGCGATGGCCAAAATGCCTACGCAGTCAACAGTATATATACCACACTAGCATGTGGCTTCAGGTACGTTTTTGACTCACCTTGTGACCCTGCCCGTCGAAACACCTCTGACTTGAGCGTTGGAGTGTCTTTCCAGGTACCACCCGCGTGCGGCCCATAACTCGGTCCTTCATCCCAACGATCGGGTAACATCATCAGACTGCAGCAACTCATCGTATTGATGAGGTATGATCAATTATTGGTCAGACTGCGCATGTGCGTCGACTATACCGACCTGAATAAGGCATCCCAAAGGACGCATTTCCCCTGCCAAACATTGACAAACTGGTCGACGGGGCTGCGGGCTACAAACTCCTATCATTTTTAGACGCTTATTCAGGTTACAATCAAATCACTATGTACCTACCCGATCGGCATAAGACCGCGTTCATGACCGATCGTGGAAATTTTCAGTACAAGGTAATGCCCTTTGGTCTGAAGAACGCCCGCGCGACCTATCAAAGAATGATGAACAAGGTCTTCAGGCGGCAGATCGGTCGGATATCAGAGGTCTACTTGGATGATATGATCATCAAAAGCAAGACCGACCAAGACCACATTGACGACCTAAGGGAAATTTTCGAGGAAGCAAGGAAGAATTCCTTGAGGTTGAATCCAGAGAAGTGCACCTTCGGAGTAAGGGCGGGCAAGTTCCTGGGTTTCCACTTAACAGAGCGAGGGATCGAAGCGAACCCTGATAAGTGTAGGGCGGTCGCCGACATGAGGCCACCCACTACGAAAAATGAAATTCAGCAATTGAATGGCATGGTCGCTGCCCTGTCACGATTTATACCCAAATCAGCGTGCAAATCGCTTCCACTGTTCAAGCTCTTGAAGAAGGAGGTCGAGTTTGAATGGACCGACCAATGCCAGCGAGCATTGGACGAGCTGAAGGCGGCACTCACCAACCCGCCCATCATGACCAAGCCGCAACCGGGGGAGACGCTTTACTTATACTTGGCCATAACGAACGAAGCTATGAGCGCTGTTCTCGTAAGAGAAAGCAACCTAAAGCAAAATCCGGTCTATTTCATCAGTAAGGTATTTCAAGGCCCAGAGATCAGATACCAGAAGATCGAGAAGCTAGCCTTAGCGTTACTTGTGGCCACTCGTAGACTGCGCCCTTATTTCGTGGCCCATCAGGTCGTGGTGAGGACCGACCAGCCTATTAGGCAAATCCTTCACCGACCTGACCTAGCAGGGCGTATGATCAGGTGGGCTGTGGAGCTCAGTGAGTTTGGGATCAAGTTCGAGGCTAGATCGGCCGCTAAGGCCCAAGTGTTGGCCGATTTCATCGCTGAGATGACTCCAATACCAGACGGTCAGACCATCACGACCTGGACTTTGCACGTAGATGGATCCTCCAACAATAAAGGGAGTGGGGCCGGTCTGATACTTGAGAACTCGGAATGACTTACTGTTGAAGTGTCATTGGCTTTCGCGTTTCACACTTCAAACAACCAGGCCGAGTATGAAGCGTGCATTGCCGGGCTGCAGCTAGCCAAAGAGTTCAACGTCGACCGTGTCGAACTTCACTCTGACTCTCTACTGGTAGTCTCCCAAATTCAAGACCTATACGACGCAAAGGACGACGTGTTGAAGAATTATTTGGCCAAGGTAAGGGATCTGCTCAAGCAATTCGACCGAGCAGAAGTTAAGCACGTCCCCATGACAGAGAACGTTCGGGCGGACATCCTATCGAAGTTATCCAGTACAAAGACTCCTGGGAACCACAGAAGTCTAATCCAAGAAACGTTAACGCGGCCGAGCGTATCGACCAAGCCTGTCCAACCGTTAGCCATTCTAGCGGTCAACTTGGACAAAGACTGGATCACTCCTATCTTGCAATATATTCTCAATGGAGTAGAACCTTGCGACCAGAAGGCAGCAAAACTCCTGAGGTTGCGGGCGACCAAGTACTCAGTGATCGAAGGAAGACTATATAGAAGGGGTGTTTCATCCCCATTACTGAAATGCCTTACGTCGGTCGAAGCCGACCATGTACTGAGGGATATACATGAAGGCGATTGTGGTAGCCATCAAGGTGGTCGGTCGATTGCTAAGAAGGCGCTCAGGGCCGGATACTATTGGCCGACCATGGATGAGGATGCTAAGATACTTGTTCAGAAGTGCAAGAAATGCCAAATTCATGCCGACGTACATATAGCGCCCTCATCAGAACTACACAGCTTAACCCCACCATGGCCGTTCGCTTGGTGGGGCATGGACCTGCTCGGCCCCTTTCCACCTGCACCAGGTCAGTTGAAATTCCTCATCGTTGCGATCGACTATTTCACTAAGTGGATAGAAGCAGAGCCACTTGCAACCATTACCTCAGCGAAGGTATCTAAGTTTTTTGGGAGAAACGTGCTCGCCCGCTTTGGAGTGCCCCAACAACTGGTGACTGAAAATGGAACTCAGTTCGCAGACAGAAAGTTCAGAAAAATGCTGGCCGGCCTAGGCGTGAAACAGCGTTTCACCTCAGTCGAGCACCCACAAACCAATGGCCAAGCAGAAGCGGCCAACAGGGTAGTACTACGCGGACTGAAACGAAGGTTGGATGAAACCAAGGGAAATTGGGCAGAAGAACTACAGTCGGTCCTTTGGGCCTACAGAACGACCCCCCACTCATCGACCGGGGAGTCACTGTAACACCCCAATTTTTTTTCATCTTATTATTTTCTAGATTTAACGTCTAGGTGTGTCATAGTATTTGATATCATATTTAGTGTTTTTTTTTGTTTATAAACAAATATATTGAAGGGGAGCACAAGGGGTACTCCAACCAATCCAAAATTTTTAGTGTATACTCGGTTGACTATAATATATGAGTAATTACATTAAGTTACTTCTAACTACTTATTATTTTGATTATTTATTTTATATATAGTTACTAATGTTTTGAAATTGCTAATTTCATTATAGAAGTGCTAAAACTAGTGTTAATGTTTAATAAAATACTTAAAGAGTGATTTTAATAAGTTGTTGGGTTTTACTAGGGAGCAGCACCCTCCGTTTACTTTCTACACCCTTACGCGTGGAATTAATTTGTAGCATCTAATGATGAAATTATCGGCAATTGGAATTATTAACCTAATTCCCAATCCCTCAAGCCGCAACCCATCATACCTAGTCTCTTCTATCTCACATAGACACAAACATTCCATTCCTATAGACCTAGAGTATTCACGTGCAGCTCTTCCAAGAAAATTGGTCTTCTTCTATTTTGTATTGCCCTATCATCTCTCCTCTTTGTTATTAATATTACCTTAATGTGAAAATCACGTACACTGGGCTTATTTTGAAGACAAGTAAGAACTCCTCCTTGTAGCAAATCAATTATCCGTGTCGGGTTTTCAATCTTTTGAAGCTTATGTGCCCTTGGGTGTCTACCATAGTTTGGCAATCACTTGCCAATTCCTAGATTACAAGTCATGTGGCTATTGAGGTTTTAACAATTCACGTAGTTCTTAGTTCTCGGAGGCATGAATCATTAGTTGGGAATCAGTCAAGTTGTCCTTTTTATATCTCCTGCCATGAACAACATTACGAACAAGAGATGTCATATTTGATTCTTCTCGCCAAGCTCTTTAGAAAAACACCGCACGTCACTGCATTATGACAAGGTTAACTTCTCTCTATTGTGTGGGGGCGGCGGAATTGGAGAGAGAGCCAAAGAAGAAGGCCAGGGTTTGTGATCTTCTAAGGCTAAGGTAAGGGTGGGTCTCATCTTCTCTATAATAGGGTTTTATGATGGGGACTAAGTAAGGGTAGGCTCTATGTATGCCGTTTTATGTATTTCTAGTGAGTATTGATGAACCCTAGGCATATGATAACTTGTTGAGAAATTGTGATTTGCGTGCTAAGTGCTTGAATACTCGTTGATGGTATTGTGATTGATAATGATTTGGGATGAATAAGACAATTCAGTGTTCATATTGTTGAATTGAACCTTGATGATGGAATTTGGTGTTTAATATGTTGATGTGATCGCATATGTGATTTTTGATGTTTGGTGGATGATTTTTGATGATACTATATGTGTTCATGATTGATTTGTGATGTGATGTTATTTTTACGGTTGATATGCGATTTGAAGTTGTTTGTATGAGTTGTATGTGATTTGATGAATTTGTGTTGCTCGAATTCGTTGTTGTTGGTGTCATAGGCGCATAGGGCGCCATTTTTGTGTTTATGTTGTTGCTGGATTTTGTTGTCTAAGTGCAGAATTAGGCGCCCTTGAGTGGGGCGCCCTGTGCCAAGTCTCTGTGTTGCTGAATTTTGTGCAGGTTTTGGCGCCCCTTGGCTGGGCGCATGTTCTGTGTCTGTTACTGTGTTGCGCGCCCAGTGCGCCTGTTGCTGCGTTGCGCGCTCAGTGCGCCCAGTGCGCCTGTTGCCGTGTGCGCGCCTGGCCTGTGTGCCTGCGAATGTCTAAGTTTGTGTCTTAGGCGCCCAGTGCCTGGGCGCCATTTTCAGGATGTTCCCGACTTTTATTGTAAACTGTTTTCGCTATATCTTTTGACTCGGGTGTCCGTTGTAAGTGTTTCAAAAAGCGTTGTGAAGCCTTTTCAGTTGTCTATCTGTGTGTCCCATTTTTAAAAATAAAAAATTATTATTTCTGAAGGTTGCTGAGCGCCCCAAGTGGCTGTTCCCGGTGGTCGTTGCTGTGACATTGAAAAAATCGTTTTGGTGTCTTTAAAAATCCCCTTTGCGTATAATCAGTGGTTTTAGCGTCCAAGTGTCAAAAGTGATGATTTTGACGATGATGCCCTTAGTGGCTAGTTAAATGATGTTTTTGCCCTTAGTGGCCAATATTATTGATGATGATGTGTAAATGACGATGATGCCCTTAGTGGCTAGTTAAATGACCTTTTTGCCCTTAGTGGCCAATGTTGTTGATAATGATGTGTAAATGACGATGATGCACTTGGTGGCTAGTAAATGACGTTTTTTCCCTCAGTGGCTATTGTTTGAATTGATGATGGTTATGAATAAGTGACGATGAAAATAAGTGACGTTGAGGCCCAAAAGGCTAAGTGACGATAAGGCCCAAAAGGCTAAGTGACGATAAGGCCCAAAAGGCTAAGCGACGATGATAATAAGCGACGATGAAATATAGCGACGTTGTTGTATGTAATTATGAATTGACAGGTGCTGTGCCTCTTATTCGGCAAATTGGTAAGTGACGGGTCACATAGTTGACTGTGATTGTGTGTGGTTGTGTGTGATGCATGTCATAGTGTCTCATGTATTCCATGTGCATGAACCCAGCGACGATGAGGCCATAAAGGCTAAGTGACGATGAGGCCATAAAGGCTAAGCGACGTTTGTGAAAAGGTACCTCATGCATATGCCCGCGAGTGGGTTGCATATCATACACCCGCATGACATTGTGACGACTCGTTGCGCCGAGTAACTTGATGATGAGATTGACTGTTTACCCTTGCTGATGGAATTGACTGTTTTATCCTTGATGATTGACTTGATGTTTCGTGGTGTGGTAGATATAGTGTCATAACTCTAGCTTAGTGCTTAACATATGCTTTATTATATGGTTAGATGAACTCACCCCTTCTGTTTGAATGTTACCCCTACGCGGTAACGTGCAGGTGATCTCGAGTGAAGGCTTAGGTATCTTCACTAGCTGAGTCGGGTCGTCTGCTCTGATTATGTAACACTAGGGGAGGGATGAACGTTGTTTAAACTATTTATGACCATTGTTGTCGTTGGATTTCACTATTGTGAGCCTTGCATAGTTGCAATGCCTTTTATGATTAAACTTGTTGGATTTCCGCTGTGACGTTGTATTTTAATTGACGATGACGTTTTGAAAGTATTATAAGGCTGTTTTCGAAAAGCGAGTAATTTGGCGTGTGATGTTTAACGAAGTAAGTGTAACATCCCTTGTGATGTAACTAAAATTTGAAACTCTGATTTTTACGCTAATAAATTAACGGGTAGAAAAGGGGTGTTACAGTCACCATTTAGACTTGTCTACGGAACTGACGCTGTCATCCCGATTGAGATGGGAGAGCTAAGTTGGAGGACGACCAACCCACCAACCCCGGCCGCAAATGAGCGAGCAACAAGAGAAGAGCTCGACCTGCTTGATGAGTTAAGAACCAATGCGTCACTTAGGGAGTGTAACACCCTAAATTATTTAATTAATTTATTTAATTAAGTATTTAGGAATGTATTTAATTTATTGGGTATAATTTGATTAATTAAAATTATATTTAAAAAGGTGTAGGTGGTATTAGGGGAGGAGGGCGCCAATTAGCTAGAGTTGGGCTTAAGTGGAAGCCCAAGCCCATGATCCAAGATCATATGCGAAGGGGGGGCAAGCCAAAGTGAGGTTAGGGGTTTTTGTGAGCAATTGCGAAATTGGGAGGAGAGAAAGGAGAGGAGAAGGAGCGCCGTGGAGAAAGAGGAAAAGGGAAAAAAAGAAGGTCGCGCCATAGAGAGGGAGAGGGAGAAGAGAAGAGTCGCAAGCCTCAAGGAGAAAAGAGGAAGCGTGATCCGGTTGCCGTAGTTCCGTTCGTGATCATCCCTAGAGATCCTACTCTCCAATTCGAGGTTAGGGGAGCTCTTTCTTTCCATCAAATAGAATACCATGATAGGTCTTAATCTAGGTTGTTGGACTAGATCCTTGATGCATGCCCTATTCTTGATGTTCTTGATATGTTGATGTTGTCCTTGATGTTCTTGATATGTTGATGTTGTTCTTGATGTAGCCTTGATATGCTTGATGTTAATTTTCAATATATATATGCACTCGTGTATGCGCATGTGAACTATAATAGAGACACGAATTTTATGTGATTTATGCGACTAATTTGATGATGATGGTATTGGATGTTGATGGTGTTCGCATATGAGGTGTTTGAGGGTATGGGCGCCTAGGGCTCCATGATGATGTGTGTGTGGTGCCCAATAGAATTTTGATCATTTTAAAATAAAGTTTGAATTTGGTGTTTGGAATTTTGGGTTGTGTTGGTCATGTGAAAAGTTTTGAGAAAAATGATGTTTTGTGCTGAAATTAGGCAAAAATCTGGTGCTGGTACTGTTTCTGGGCGCTAGGCGCCCTGTGCTGGGCGCCAAGGGCGCTGAGCGTGTTGCTGTGTGTGTGTGACTGGAGCGCTGGGCGCTGGGCGCTGGGCGCTGAGCGCCCGTGTTGTGTGTGTGCGTGTGTTGTGTTGCGCCAAGGCGCTGGGCGCCAGGCGCTGGGCGCTGAGCGCCCAGGTGTGTGCGTGCGTGTGTTGTTTCCTGCTAGGCGCTGGGCGCCAGGTGCCTGGGCGCTGGGCGCCCAGGGCGCCAGTTTTTCAGGATATCCCAAACGTTTTCGAAAACTGTTTTCGCTATAATTTTTGACCCGGATATCCGTTTTGAACGATTCAAAAAGCGCTGTGAAGCATTTTCAGTTGTCTATCTGTGTGTTCCATTTTTAAAAATAAAAACTTAGAATTTCTGAAGGTTGCTGGGGCGCCCCAAGTGGCTGTTCCCGGTGATCGTTGCCGTGACAATGAAAAGACGTTTTGGGTGTCTTTAAAAATTCGCTTTTGCGTACGACTGGTGGTTTTAACAAAGTAATGTCAAAAATGATGATTTTGACGATGATGCCTTAGTGGCTAGTTAAATGACCGTTTCGCCCTTAGTGGCTATTATTATTATTTATGACGTGTAAAAGACTGCTTTGCCCTTAGTGGCTATTAGTACCTGTAATGACGTGTAAATGACTGTTTTGCCCTTAGTGGCTAATGTTCTTTCTAATGACGAGTAAATGACTGTTTTGCCCTTAGTGGCTAATAATAATTATAATGACGTGTAAAAGTCTGTTTTGCCCTTGGTGGCTAATATTAATTATAATGACGTGTAAAAGTCTGTTTTGCCCTTGGTGGCTAATATTAATTATAATGACGTGTAAATGACGATGATGCCCTTGGTGGCTAGTGAATGACGTTTTTGCCCTCAGTGGCTATTGTTTGAGTTGATTGATATTTACGTGTAAGTGACGATGAAAACCCAGTGACGTTTGAGGCCCGAAGGGCTAAGTGATGTTAAGGTCTAAATGGCCAAGTGACGTTGTGTGCTGATTGTGAATTTGACAGGTGCTGTGCTCTTTGCGAGCAAACCGGTAAGTGACGGGTCACATAGTTGACTATGATTTGAGTAATTGTGTGTTTGTGTGTTGTGAGTGGTGCATGTCATAGTGTCTCATGCCCATATGCATAAACCCAGTGACGTTTTTGAGGCCTGAGTGGCTAAGTGACGATGAGGCCTTAAGGGCTAAGCGACGTTTTTGAAAGGTACCTCATGCATATGCCCGCGAGTGGGTTGCATTTCATAAGCCTACATGACATGAGATGAGTTATTGTAAGTGAAGTGAATGATGACTGTGATGTGGATATTTAGTGTTTTGGATGCCGATTGTTCTAGTGCGTAGCCTGCGATTAGTACTTATCATATTTTCTATTATATGGATTGAATGATGCTCACCCTTTCCTGTTTGAATGTTACCCCTAGGCGGTAACGTGCAGGTGATCCTTGAGTGAAGGCTTAGGTATCTTCACTAGCTGAGTCGGGTCGTCTGCTCTGATATGTAACACTAGGGAGGGGAATGAATGTTGTTTAAGTCATTTATGACTGTTGTGGTTATTGGATTTTAGTATTGCAAGCCTGGCATAGTTGTAATGCCTTTTATGATTAAACTGTTGGATTTTCGATGTGAAGTTGTATTTTAATTGATAATGACGTCTTGAAGTTATTATAAGACTGTTTTCGAAAAGCGAGTTATTTGAAGTGTGACGTTTAACGAAGTAAGTGTGACATCCCTTGTGGTGTAATTAAATTTTGAAAACTCTGATATTTTTATTAAACAAATTACCGGGTAGAAAAGGGGTGTTACATTAGTGGTATCAGAGCAATGGTTGGTCTGTCCGGCCGAGTCGTCGAGTCGTTGTGTCAGATAGTGACCAACTGTTGTCTGTTCAGTGCTGACCGTTGTTTGTGTTGCAGGTACACCGGAAAGTTTCTAGTGGTAAGTGAACTAGTGGGGGAGATTTCCCTACTAGTGCTGAGTGCCCTATTGTGTATTCAGTGTGAGAACTGTGTTTTGCTGTTGTGATCCTTATTGTTGACCTTATTGCTGCGTGCTTCTAAATGAATTGTCATGTTGTTTAAATGTTCACATGTGTTTTAGTTGATATTGAGCTCTGTGTGTTTTACATAAAATGTCGAATTAATTGCTGTTGCTGTGGATTGTTAAGTCGCATGTACTTTCTTATGTTGACCTGCCCGAACTATTTTAAGAGGTCGACGCTGAGCTTTTACGAAAAATCCTGTGAATACGTTTGATGTTTTGAAAAACCGAGTGCGTTGTGAAAATATTATTTTTGTAAACTACCTCAAGCTGTTGCTGCACTAATAACTGCCGTAGTGTTTTGATCACTTCAAGAGGAAATGTTTTCATTCGAGTACTATGGTTGTCCTCGATTCTTTTCGAAGGATTTCAACTTGGTGTAAAAAGATTTTACTATTAAATGTCAATATTGGCGTCAAATATTTATTTTGAATGGACTCTGACTTTGTGAAAAGTTTTACTATAGTACACTCCTGATTTGCACAATGATGCTACACGCTAAGTGCCTAGTGAATTGGTCTTGCCGATTGCGTTAGAATGTTTCTACTGCCTTGGCTGCAGCGAATGATAAAATTTTTGGTCTGGATATTACGACGATTGTGTCCTTCTTTTGTACGAATCTATGAAGTGATTTTAAAAGTGGACTATATGTTATGTTGTTAGTATTATCCCACGTACCTTACCCCATTCGGTCCTTTGTCTAGTTTTCCTCAACATGCCGAATCTTTGCGAATTGTTTCGTGACCGTGAACTGTAAATTTTCTAGTACTAAGTTCTGCATGATTTTACTTGACTGTTATACCCTTACAGTTGTGCCACGTGATTTTGAGAAGCCCCAGACATTTAAAATGTGCGCTGGCACTATTTTTTGCACTTCCTTGAGTTAACTTGTACGGTCATACGTTCTTGAGGATGCCCTATTCAAACTGGTTAAGATAACGAGAAAATCAATTCCTATAATGTGCCTTATTTTTCCTTGTCGAAAAATTCTAAATAAGTATTTTGTGCATGTGTGTGACTGTACATTTCGTATATGTGCCTTTAACTATAAAATGAAATCGCCTGTACCGAGTCTTCAAGATTTTGTGTTAGTAGTTATATCCTAATCCAGTATGTACCCCGTGAAGCTTGATATTGCGCGCTTGAGTCTTTATGATAAATTTCCTTTTGGTTGCCTTTTCCTGAGTGGTTTTGAAATATTAAAATGATAATGTCTAACGAGGATGGATATATGTTTTCCTAAAGTTAGTTCTGTTGTTAGACGTTCATATGAAAGCTTAAACTAATTTAGCTCGGTTGATGTGTAGTTTTATGTAAATACTTTTGCTGTAGCATGTTTTACTTCTATGTTGGCGCTCTAGGCTAAGTGTTTTGTGGATATTGGTCCACTAAATTGTTTTTGGTGTCATTGCCATACCAGCATGCTGTAACTCTTGGAAAATAATAACGTCCTATTACTCAGTTGTTAATTTCTCTGAATTTTTCTGAAACTGATTTGAGGATTGAGCACTCTGATTTTGTGATCTGTCTTACTATATTTACGCATTTGGTAAACTTTCTCGTGATGTTGTTGACGCCATTGTTGTCGTTGTTTTGCTTTTGTTGCTGTTTTTCTGGAAATTATTGAGGCTATTTTCTGAAAAATATTGCTACTGTTTTTCCGAAAACTATATTGGCTGTTTTTCAGGAGAATAAATGTTACTGTTTTCTGAAAACTACTGCTGCTGTCCTCCTAAGATGATTGTTGTTGTTTCCTGAAAAATCATCGTTGCTGTCTTTAAAAATTACTTTCACTGTACCGAAAAGTACTGTTATTGTTCCTAACTTATGCGCTGCCCCTATTTTTATGAGTTGTGCCTAATTCGATTGTTAACCCCCTGTTGCCTTAGTGCTCGATTGTGTGACTGAGTTGTTAATATTGTTGTTGTTGATGATGTTGCTCTGTTGTTGGTTTTTAGTTGTTGGTGTCGCCTGAGTGGCAATTGTAGTTGTTGATGTCGCCTGAGTGGAAATTGTGGTTGCTGATGTCGCCTGAGTGGCAATTGTAGTTGTTGATGTCGCCTGAGTGGCAATTGTAATTGTTGATGTCGCCTGAGTGGCAATTGTAGTTGTTGATGTCGCCTGAGTGGCAGTTGTAATTGTTGATGTCGCCTGAGTGGCAAAGTTGTTTGTGGATATTGTTGTCGTGTTACTAAAATTATGAGACTTGTTGTACGACTGTTATGCATCCTGTGAATTTCGTTGTGATGCTATGATGATTGAAGTATTTTGTTATCCTTATGGGTAGATGAGTGGGGTAGGATGCGAGCTAGTTTATCAGAGTAGCGCAGCGGAGTAGAGAGTGAGTCTGATTATTACTGCTTGAAGTTACCTGGCTGAACAAGTAGGAGGGACGGCCGCCCAAGCACTTACCGCCGGTAATCAAAGCAATAATAATCAGCATGATAGATAGCACTAGTTGTCTAGGTGGCCTTAGAGGGAGAGTGTTGGCGTTGACAGGTGAATTTTGAGGACGAAATATTCTAAGTGGGGGAGAGTTGTAACACCCTAAATTATTTAATTAATTTATTTAATTAAGTATTTAGGAATGTATTTAATTTATTGGGTATAATTTGATTAATTAAAATTATATTTAAAAAGGTGTAGGTGGTATTAGGGGAGGAGGGCGCAAATTAGCTAGACTTGGGCTTAAGTGGAAGCCCAGGCCCATGATCCAAGATCATATGCGAAGGGGGGGCAAGCCAAAGTGAGGTTAGGGGTTTTTGTGAGCAATTGCGAAATTGGGAGGAGAGAAAGGAGAGGAGAAGGAGCGCCGTGGAGAAAGAGGAAAAGAGAAAAAAAGAAGGTCGCGCCATAGAGAGGGAGAGGGAGAAGAGAAGAGTCGCAAGCCTCAAGGAGAAAAGAGGAGGCGTGATCCGGTTGCCGTAGTTCCGTTCGTGATCATCCCTAGAGATCCTACTCTCCAATTCGAGGTTAGGGGAGCTCTTTCTTTCCATCAAATAGAATACCATGATAGGTCTTAATCTAGGTTGTTGGACTAGATCCTTGATGCATGCCCTATTCTTGATGTTCTTGATATGTTGATGTTGTCCTTGATGTTCTTGATATGTTGATGTTGTTCTTGATGTAGCCTTGATATGCTTGATGTTAATTTTCAATATATATATGCACTCGTGTATGCGCATGTGAACTATAATAGAGACACGATTTTTATGTGATTTATGCGACTAATTTGATGATGATGGTATTGGATGTTGATGGTGTTCGCATATGAGGTGTTTGAGGGTATGGGCGCCTAGGGCGCCATGATGATGTGTGTGTGGTGCCCAATAGAATTTTGATCATTTTAAAATAAAGTTTGAATTTGGTGATTGGAATTTTGGGTTGTGTTGGTCATGTGAAAAGTTTTGAGAAAAATGATGTTTTGTGCTGAAATTGGGCAAAAATCTGGTGCTGGTACTGTTTCTGGGCGCCAGGCGCCCTGTGCTGGGCGCCAAGGGCGCTGAGCGTGTTGCTGTGTGTGTGTGACTGGAGCGCTGGGCGCTGGGCGCCAGCGCTGGGCGCTGAGCGCCCGTGTTGTGTGTGTGCGTGTGTTGTGTTGCGCCAAGGCGCTGGGCGCCAGGCGCTGGGCGCTGAGCGCCCAGGTGTGTGCGTGCGTGTGTTGTTTCCTGCTAGGCGCTGGGCGCCAGGTGCCTGGGCGCTGGGCGCCCAGGGCGCCAGATTTTCAGGATATCCCAAACGTTTTCGAAAACTGTTTTCGCTATAATTTTTGACCCGGATATCCGTTTTGAACGATTCAAAAAGCGCTGTGAAGCATTTTCAGTTGTCTATCTGTGTGTTCCATTTTTAAAAATAAAAACTTAGAATTTCTGAAGGTTGCTGGGGCGCCCCAAGTGGCTGTTCCCGGTGATCGTTGCCGTGACAATGAAAAGACGTTTTGGGTGTCTTTAAAAATTCGCTTTTGCGTACGACTGGTGGTTTTAACAAAGTAATGTCAAAAATGATGATTTTGACGATGATGCCTTAGTGGCTAGTTAAATGACCGTTTCGCCCTTAGTGGCTATTATTATTATTTATGACGTGTAAAAGACTGCTTTGCCCTTAGTGGCTATTAGTACCTGTAATGACGTGTAAATGACTGTTTTGCCCTTAGTGGCTAATGTTCTTTCTAATGACGAGTAAATGACTGTTTTGCCCTTAGTGGCTAATAATAATTATAATGACGTGTAAAAGTCTGTTTTGCCCTTGGTGGCTAATATTAATTATAATGACGTGTAAAAGTCTGTTTTGCCCTTGGTGGCTAATATTAATTATAATGACGTGTAAAAGTCTGTTTTGCCCTTGGTGGCTAATATTAATTATAATGACGTGTAAATGACGATGATGCCCTTGGTGGCTAGTGAATGACGTTTTTGCCCTCAGTGGCTATTGTTTGAGTTGATTGATATTTACGTGTAAGTGACGATGAAAACCCAGTGACGTTTGAGGCCCGAAGGGCTAAGTGATGTTAAGGTCTAAATGGCCAAGTGACGTTGTGTGCTGATTGTGAATTTGACAGGTGCTGTGCTCTTTGCGAGCAAACCGGTAAGTGACGGGTCACATAGTTGACTATGATTTGAGTAATTGTGTGTTTGTGTGTTGTGAGTGGTGCATGTCATAGTGTCTCATGCCCATATGCATAAACCCAGTGACGTTTTTGAGGCCTGAGTGGCTAAGTGACGATGAGGCCTTAAGGGCTAAGCGACGTTTTTGAAAGGTACCTCATGCATATGCCCGCGAGTGGGTTGCATTTCATAAGCCTACATGACATGAGATGAGTTATTGTAAGTGAAGTGAATGATGACTGTGATGTGGATATTTAGTGTTTTGGATGCCGATTGTTCTAGTGCGTAGCCTGCGATTAGTACTTATCATATTTTCTATTATATGGATTGAATGATGCTCACCCTTTCCTGTTTGAATGTTACCCCTATGCGGTAACGTGCAGGTGATCCTTGAGTGAAGGCTTAGGTATCTTCACTAGCTGAGTCGGGTCGTCTGCTCTGATATGTAACACTAGGGAGGGGAATGAATGTTGTTTAAGTCATTTATGACTGTAGTGGTTATTGGATTTTAGTATTGCAAGCCTGGCATAGTTGTAATGCCTTTTATGATTAAACTGTTGGATTTTCGATGTGAAGTTGTATTTTAATTGATAATGACGTCTTGAAGTTATTATAAGACTGTTTTCGAAAAGCGAGTTATTTGAAGTGTGACGTTTAAGGAAGTAAGTGTGACCTCCCTTGTGGTGTAATTAAATTTTGAAAACTCTGATATTTTTATAAAACAAATTTCCGGGTAGAAAAGGGGTGTTACAGGGAGCAACTCATCAAGCAGAAGGTCGCCGCCAGGTATAACGCCCGCGTCCAGAAGATGGAGTTCTCCATCGGACAGCTCGTCCTTAGGAGGGCCGACGTGGGGAATAAGAACGCTCGCCAAGGAAAGCTCTCCCCTAATTGGGAAGGACCATACCGTGTTATCAGCAAGACCGGAAAGGGAGCTTACGAGCTAGAAACCATGGAAGGGGCGACCATCCCCAGAACATGGAATGTTGACAAGTTGAGAAAGTATTATGTTTAAGTTGTAAACACTAATTGATCAATAAAGAACAGGCGGTCGCTCTTAAACCCACCAACCTCGGCCGCAAATGAGCGAGCAACAAGAGAAGAGCTCGACCTGCTTGATGAGTTACGAACCAAGGCGTCACTTAGGGAGCAACTCATCAAGCAGAAGGTCGCCGCCAGGTATAACGCCCGCGTCCAGAAGAGGGAGTTCTCCATCGGACAGCTCATCCTTCGGAGGGCCGACGTGGGGAATAAGAACGCTCGCCAGGGAAAGCTCGCCCCTAATTGGGAAAGACCATCCCGTGTTATCAGCAAGACCGGAAAGGGAGCTTACGAGCTAGAAACCATGGAAGGGGCGACCATCCCCAGAACATGGAATGTTGACAAGTTGAGAAAGTATTATGTTTAAGTTGTAAACACTAATTGATCAATAAAGAACAGGCGGTCGCTCTTTTTCCCCACTGGGGTTTTTTGCCGAGGATCGACCTTAAAATTTGACTTGTACTTTGTTTCCTGGAAATTGTATGCACGGTCGCTCACCATGCGAGTAGCAGTCGAGTGACCAGTAGAGTGCCATCGAATGGCCCAAACGAGAGCCGCTGAGCGGCCTATACGAAAGGCCATCGATTGGCCCAAGTGTGGATAAACAAGCGACCCACAAAGCGAGGTAAACAAATTACCCTTAGTAATGTGGCCAACGAACAATCGGCCACAACGACGGACCATCGATTGGTCCATAAAAAATTTTATGTCGGGCGCGACCGACCATAGCAAAAAAAATCGAATTCAATTGAAGAGCAATTAAACAGGCCAAAGTTCATTGAAAATAATGGGCGAACAAAGCAGTAAATTGTCATTAAGTACAAACGAGGACGCCTTGGTCGTATCCAGGGCGCCCATTAAAACACCGCTCGCAGGCGGGCCAAAACTGCGAAATCCAAGATTACAGAATTCAAAAGATTACATGTTTAAGAGTCGCTAGGGGCCTGGTAGATCACCGCCTCTTCTTGAACGACCTTCCCCTTCAGCATTTTCTTGGGACGCACGATTTGCCGCTCGATCACACGATGCGTGCATTGCACGATCTCGCGATCGACCCCCAGATCAGGGTAGAGGAGCTTAACCGCATTCTCAAATTGACCCTCTGCAGCTCCCTTCGCCCGGTCGAGAACGTCTTTGTAACGACCTCGAAACTTACTCTTTTCCTCCTCCATGGCATCCAGGTCATTTTTTAGTCCAGCGACCTGGTTCGACAGTTCTGTATTCTTTGAAGTGAGGCGTTCGACCTCTTTTCAGCTGTTTTCTTGTCAACGATCGCCTTGTCCAGGGCAGACTCGGCCGCAGTTTGAGCAGCAACAGCGGCCACAAGTTGGCGTTCTGCATCGACGAGCCTCTCCTCGTTGTCAGCGATCGCCTTGTCATCTCGCTCACCCCCCACTTCTGCGAGCAACGACAAGGCAGAGTTCAGTTTAAAATTTTTATCAACTAGATCGTCTTCAAGCAATGAATATTTATTGGCAAGGCGCCTACCTTCCATGCGGTCTGCTTCCTCATCTTGGTATTTTTTGAAAAGAATTCCAGCGGCCTTCATCGCATCGGCCATCACCTCGAACGGTTCTTCTTTGAAACGAGCGCAGTCCTGATCGCCCAATCCAAGCAGGTCGATTTTAGGCGACCGGTAGTGACCATGGCTTTTGCCACTCTTGTGCTTCTTATTTTGACCCCCACTATCAACCGACCGATCCCTCTTGGACCTTTCTTGATTTTGGAGTGGGCTGCCCAAATCAATGGCTTGATTTGGTGTGCCCGCTCGAGGAGTCTGACGATCGGGCTGAGATCCAGTTCCGGCAGCTTGGGGCGTACCCCCAGGTTGAGTTTCAGGAATTCCGCGGACGGGCGAAGTCTCACCATCCTCGGCCGCCCATTGGTCCAAAAGGTCGAAGTCGTTCATGTTCGCCATGTCAACTGCAAAGACAAAGGTAGATGGTTAGTGTTGCGCCCGAAAAATCCGGTTTGGGACTTTTTGTTTAACAACGTGGAAAAAGTTTGGAGCCGCCACCAATATTTTAATTTTAAGACCAAAACATTGAAAAAAGGTCTTTTAAACAAGGCGGATGGTCTTTTGAAAACTAGAGATGTAGGTTCGGGGGTCGGTTAGGTACGGGGAAGGTATTAGCACCCCGCACCTCCTTTCTACCGAAAGGGAACCATTAACTTGATGTGTGGTTTAGACAAAAGTTCGAGTTGGAAGCAATTTATTCTACTTCTTTTCTTTTCTTTTCTTTAAGGTTTGTTTTATTGAAAACAGGAGGGAAGAAGAATATTTTTGGTTATCTTTGAAAATCAGGACAAAACAAAGATTTTTTAAGAGTGTTCTCGGGTATCTTTGAAAAGCGGAACAAAGCAAAGTTTTTTTGAAAGTGTGCTTGACGGGACAAGACCCCGCTCCTACGTACCCTCACTGGAAGAGGGATCAAAGCTACGTAGTTCTCGGGTTTTGGTTTTGAAAACGGCTTGAGCTTTCACGAAGACCGAACAACAACGGTTAGAATGGTCTCGCTACTAACTCCTTTTGAAAACAATATCATTATTAACAACCTAATCGGCAACGGCGCGATTGGTGTTTAATGACAATTGGTTTATTTTTGTTTTGAAAGTAAAAGTTTCTTTTTGTTTTGAAATGATTTTAGGAAATGGGTTTTAGAAAAGGAGTAGAACATTTCAAGTCAATTCTAAATCCATAACCAAATGCAAATGAATGAATAATACTCAAGCAAACATGAACATATCATTCATTAACCAAGATTAAACATGCCCATACAATCAAAGGATTCAATTATTAAAGATGCAAAACAAAGTTCTCAAAGTAATTGTGTGTGTGCAAGAAGGATTGTATTTACCCTAATGGCTCTATGCTACAACATGCATGTAGACTTACGTCTCCATTAGGAGGTCATACGAGTGGAGAGGAGGGCACACAATCAAGTCAAGACATTTACATGGCATCAAGAACAAGTTAATACAATTGATTGTAAACATAGAGTATTCTAACTTAAATGATTGAATATGTAAGCAAGGATGCATGATTAGGTAAGCGTGTAAGTGCATGAGTGTACAAGGAATGGATGCATAGCACTTTATTTATGAATGGATGGCATACAAGGATGCATAAGAGGATGCAAGAGATATAAGCATATGAGGATGCATGAGAGTGTCACATAAACTAAGTATGAATGAAGATGCATGAATGTGAAAATGTTTTGGGTATTTTTGCAAGTTGATAAGTTGTAAAACTTTAAGTAAGAAGTTAGTGAAAAGTAAAGTAAAAATGCATGAAGTAAATGGTAATTATTTAATGAGATGGTAAAGTAAAAATGCATGAGGTAAATGGTAATTATTTAATGAGATGGTAAAGTAAAAATGCATGAGGTAAATGGGAAGTGGTAAAATCTTTTTGTGTTTTAGTAAAAAATTAATGAAGTGGTAAAAACCAAAGTAGTAAAATATTTTTATGTTTTGGTAAAAAGTTAATGAATGGTAAAGTAAAAAGGTAAAAAAATAAATAAACACTAAAACCAAGTTGAATCACATAGAGCAATCCTCTCACTTTGAGAAAAGTGCACTAGGCACTAGTGAGAATCAACTTGCCTATCATCAACAATTTACAATAAGCACATTAAGACACAAGAATAAGTGGACACACAAACTAAATTGAGTCATTTATAGCAATCTTCACCACTTAGGTTAAGGTGCACTAAGCACTAGTGGGAATCATATTGCTAGATCATCAACCAACAACAAAAAATAACATCTAACACTAAAATAAAATACTAACAACAAGATTAAACATCATCAAGCAAAGAACAACAACAAAATCAATTTGAAAATGTTTTTAAACATAAGCATGCGAACCCAAAGGGAACATAGATCCACACTTTTATTTATAAAAAAAACACAAAAGTTAACATAAAGCAAC
This sequence comes from Astragalus membranaceus, assembly GCA_039519185.1. Lineage (NCBI taxonomy): Eukaryota > Viridiplantae > Streptophyta > Magnoliopsida > Fabales > Fabaceae > Astragalus > Astragalus membranaceus. The sequence goes on from CM076854.1 coordinate 62,001,799, forward strand.
ATAGATCCATTTTTGCAAGGGATTCACATGATTAAGCAAAAGATGGCATAAAACTCACATGAACCCTAAGTTTTCTACAAGCATGCGAAATGAACAATGCCATAAAACCACTCTTATTTCATGAAATTTAGTGCAAAGTGTTTAGATGCAAGGGAACTCATTCAAGCACAAGAACAACTCCTTCAAGGCCAAGGACCCATCTCAAACACCCAAGGCTCCCTAAGTCCTTGTCAAAATGTTTGAAATGGATCCTCAAAGCAACAACAACAAGCAATCAAGAAGGAGTTGGGAGTAGAAGAGAGATTATGCAAGAAGAATTAAATGTGAGATGCAAAGTTTCAAAGCTTACCTCAAAATCACAAAGAAATGAAGAAGGAGATGATATGAACACAAATATTGCTATCTCTTAGCAATTTGATGATGCAACCTTGAAGAGAATGGAAGGAATGATGATGATCTAACAAGAAATGGAAGATTTGATGGTGAAAAATTGAAGGATGAAGTGAGGGAGTGAGAGAGATTTCGTGGAAGAGAGGAAGAGGGAGAAGTTTTTGGTGTGCTAGGGTAAAAAAATGAGAGTGTAGGAGAATGAGAGGCCAAAGGATCCTCCTTAGGTGTGGGAATGAGGGAGTATTTATAGAGCTATTTTAGGTTTAGGGGCAATTGGGTCATTGGCCTTACTAAGTGCTCTAGGATTGAACTTTGATTTTGAATGGAGGGTTGAGATCACTTATCACATGGATTGAGGGTGGAGAGAAAACACAAAATGGAGAGGGAATGGGGTCATACACGAAAATTAGGAGCTTTTTGTTGCACAAAAGTTGTTAAGGGCAAATAGGGTTTTGTACACAAAGTTATAGCCTAGGATTTGATCTAGAATTTTAATCAATGGCTAGGAATACAAATCACATGGATCAAGGGCATGAAGAAACACAAAATGAGGTGAAAAATAGCTGGAAAATTCGGAGCAAATGAGGCCTTGGTGCCCAAGTTTGTGCAAGCTTGCCAAAAGATAGTACATTTTGTCTTATATGAGGACACTTCCTTATTTTACCATTTTTGATTATTCTTTTCATGATAATTCCACATTATTCATGCCACTTTGGGCCATATCCTAGGAATCAATCATTGGGCCCAAAATTCCATGATATCACCATTCCCAAAATTGATTTGATACCTCACCTTGAAGGAAATTCCCATTTTGCCCTTTTCTTTGAAGTTTGACTTTTTATGCAAAAATTTATCAATGCATGCGCATAAAAAATATGACCCAACTCATTTGGATCCAAATGCATTCTTCTGATATTGAATAATGATTTTTGGTGAGAAATTGCTTAATTTTGGAAATGACCAAAATACCCTTTTTGCTCCAAAAACCCTAATTTTGCTCCAAAATGCATTTCGAACCTAAAAATGATTTTAAAAGCTATGGAATGACTTTTAGGACCCAAAATGCAATGCATAATGCTCTTCACTCTTCAATTTATTTATTTTTGTGGAAAATTAGGATTTTGACCTAAGCCGGACAAAATTGGGGTATGACAGCTGCCCCTCTTTATCTGGATTTTAACGAGGAATATGAATTGGCCGAAACATATTTCGAGGAAAAATAAAGATAAAGAATTTAGAAATTATACCGATTTTGTCTACTTAGGGAAAAACCCGAATTTTTCCCCCTCTTTTTTTTTTTGGTTTTTCTGTTTTCTATTCTTCTTTTTTTTTTCTTTTTTTTTTTGATGCACAGGTGTTAGCACGAGATGACTGCAATGGATGAAGCATCAGCTCTTAGTAAGCCAACAAAAGCAGGAAATGAATTGTCAACCCTCAGTAAGCCAACAAAAAGCAATAGTAAAGAAAGTAATAAAATGTGCCGGCCCTCAGGCAGCGAAAGCAAGAAATAAATTGGTGCCAACCCTCAAGCAGCAAAAGCAGGCAATAAATTGGTGCCAACCCTCAGGCAGCAAAAGCAGGAAATAAAGCAGTAAAGAAAGCGATAAAGAAAGCAGTAAAGAAGGTACCGGCTCTCAGTAAGCCGACACTGGAGGCTGCCTAAAGCCTTTTAACGAACCGCGAACGATCCGAGTTTGCACTTGGGCCTGGGGAGCACGTGGGCTCAAAGGGATGGTCATGCGAGCGACCGGGGGAGGGTACTATATCAAGTCTAGATCTCGATATTTCTCTAGGACTGCGCCATGTTTTAGGCTAACACAGCTATCCTCTTCGACTGGACCTATTGAGGTCAGGGGGACTTACCTGCAGCTCGAATACAAGGTGAAGTCAATCTTGCTGGGGACACGTGGGTCCAGAGGGGATTCCAAAATCCAGTTGGTTTCCTTTAGTCGGTCAAAGCTTCCACACCGATCCAGGATGCCAGCTCAGGTTAGCGGACTTTTCTTCAGCTTTCTCTTGTTTGATGATCAATACCATTGCACTGATCCAGGATGTCTGCTCAGGCTAGCGGACCTTTCTTCAGCTTGCTCTGATTGATGATCAGTTCCATTGCACTGATCCAGGATGTCTGCTCAGGTTAGCGGACCTTTCTTCAGCTTGCTCTGATTGATGATCAATGCCATTGCACTGATCCAGGACACCTGCACACGTTAGCAGATGCAAGACATGGTGCATGGAATACGAATGCATGCTATGCAAAGTCCGTTATGCAAATGCATGTCATGTGAGTGCATGCGATGTGATGATTTAGTGGAATGATGAATGCAATGGGATGCTGTTCTTGATTCTTTGTTTCTTTTGTCAGCTTTCTTTTTTCTGACTGTTTGTTTTTTCTTGGCTTTTCATTCTTTGATCAGCTTTCTTTTTCTGATCATTTGTTTTTTCTTTTGCTCTTTTGCTCTTTTGGCTTATTTTTGCTGGTTCAGCCAACCCGCGACGCTCACGGCACGAGACTGAGGAACCCACTGGAATTGCGGGGCTCATGGGCCGAGTGCATGTTGGCTTTGACTTCGCCGTTTGAAGCAATCGTGAGTGCAATCGCTTTCTCTTGCATGATTAACTGGTTTTGGGGAATTGCTTTTTTCCGCGACCTTTAGGGACTTTGCAATAATTGTAATGCTCCATGATTTATGCACATGTTTTACAGGTCATCATCACCATCATTATAAAACGTTTAATGTGGAAACCGGTCGCACAAGAATTACGCTGATTGTTTATTACACTTGAAAGTTTAAACTATAAAAAGACACGAAAAAAGAGAGAAGTTAAATTCTGACTGTCCGTCTCTGTGGAACAATGCTAAACATTTATGTCCTTGACCTTGATCACTCCCTCATCCAAGTCTTCAGATGAGTTGTATGCCTTTCTTTACTTTTCATGCCCAAGTTTTCTGACCCTAATTTTTGCCTGGATCGCCCTTTGCGGGTTTTCAGTCCACCGGGTCGCTCTGATTTTTCCTAGGCCGCCCTTTCGGGTTTTCAACCTAGCGACCTAACTCTTACTTGGCTTGTCTTTCTCTTTTTTCGTCTATTTCTTTCAGGCATAATACTTCTTCACTTGATCGGAATTAACTGGGTTCCTTAAATCCTCTCCGTCCATGTTCGTGAGTATCAATGCTCCTCCAGAAAAGGCTTTCTTGACCACATACGGGCCGTCATAAGTGGGTGTCCATTTCCCTCGGGGATCAGTCTGGATGGGCAAGATCTTCTTAAGTACCAAATCTCCCTGCTTGAATTCACGGTGCCGGGCTTTCTTGTCAAAAGCTGTTCTCATTCTCTGTTGGTACAGCTGCCCATGACACAAAGCTGCAATTCTTTTTTCCTCAATGAGGTTTAGCTGATCCAGACGATCCTGCACCCACTCTGCTTCTTCCAGTTTAGCTTCCATGAGTACCCGTAGGGATGGTATCTCAACCTCGATTGGGAGGACCGCCTCTGACCCGTATACCAGAGAGAAAGGAGTTGCCGTAGTTGAGGTACGCACTGAAGTACGATAGCCATGCAAAGCAAAGGGAAGCATTTCATGCCAATCCTTGTATGTGACCACCATTTTTTGCACAATGTTTTTGATGTTCTTGTTAGCTGCCTCCACTGCTCCATTCATCTTGGGCCGATAGGGGGAAGAATTATGATGCTGAATTTTGAACTCTGCGCACAGGTCCTTCATCATTTTGCTATTCAGATTGCTGCCGTTATCAGTGATGATCTTGTTAGGAAGACCATAACGGAAAATCAGATCCTTCTTCACAAATTTGGCAACCACTGAACTTGTTACACTGGAGTATGAGGCAGCTTCAACCCACTTCGTGAAATAGTCAATGGCGACCAAGATGAAGCGATGCCCATTTTATGCTTTGGGTTCAATGGGACCGATGACATCCATTCCCCACATTTAAAACGGCCAGGATGCAGTCAGAACATTCAATTTGGCAGGTGGCACATGAATGTGGACAGCGTAGATTTGGCACTTGTGGCACTTTCGGACAAAGCTGTAGCAGTCACCTTCCATCTGCAACCAGTAATAGCCCGCCCTTAAAATCTGTCTAGCCATAGTATGCGCACTGGAATGAGTTCCGAATGAGCCCTCGTGTACATCTTTCATGATTCTTTCAGCTTCTTCTTTAGCAACACACCTTAAGAGGACCATGTCATAATTCCTTTTGTAGAGAACCTCACCGCTGAGGAAGAAATTCCTTGACAGTCGTCGAAGAGTTCTCTTGTCATTTTCAGATGCCCCAGGAGGGTATTCTCTGCTGATGATGTACCGTTTGATATCATGATACCAAGGCTTGTCATCCGGCTCTTCATCTATGGTTGTCCAGTAGTGATGCGCAGGTAGACTCCGGTGCTGGATTGTGACATGAGTCATGCTTTTATCACAATTGATATTGAACATGGATGATAAAGTTGCCAATGCATCAGCCAGCTGGTTTTCGCTTCGAGGGATGTGTTTGAAAGTGATTTCGTCAAAAGACTCCATCAACTCTTGCACATAAACACAATAAGGAATCAGTTTGGGATCTCTGGTCTCCCAATCGCCTCTTACTTGATGAAAAACCAGGGCTGAATCTCCATACACATCTAGCCTTTTAACTTTCCATTCTAGGGCTGCTTGAATACCCAAGATGCACGCTTCATACTCTGCTATTTTGTTTGTGACATAGAAGCTCAACCTTGCAGTGACAGGAACAAAGCGATTGTCAGGAGATATTAACACAGCACCTGCCCCATGCCCCCATACATTTGACGCACCGTCGAAGATCATTCTCCACCTTTCACTTTCTTGGGACTTCCCCTCATCAAACAGTGCCATGATATCTTCATCAGGAAAATCATGCTGCATTGGTTGGTAGTCTGGAATCGGCTGACATGCCAAATACTCAGCAAGTGCACTACCTTTAACTGCTCTTTGTGTGACATACATGATATCGTATTCTGATAATTGCATCTGCCAACGGGCAATTCGTCCTGTAAGAGCTGGCTTCTCAAATATGTACTTGATTGGATCCATTTTTGACACCAACCAAGTGGTGTGAGTCAGCATGTACTGCCTTAAACGGTGAGCAGCCCAAACTAGAGCACAACAAGTCTTTTCCAGCATAGAATATCTTGTCTCACAATCGGTGAACGTTTTGCTAAGATAGTATATGGCATGCTCCTTTTTCCCGGATTCATCATGCTGCCCCAACACACAGCCCATTGAATTATCTAGCACTGTAAGGTATAAGATGAGAGGCCTGCCTGACACAGGTGGCATTAAGACTGGTGGATTCTGCAAGTACACCTTGATTTTCTCAACGGCAGCTTGACACTGGTCATTCCACTTCAACTCCTGATTTTTGCAAAGTAGTTTGAAGATCGGCTCACAAGTAGCAGTCAACTGGAAGATGAATCGGGAGATGTAATTCAGCCTTCCGAGGAAACCACGGACTTCTTTCTCTGTTTTGGGCACCAGCATCTCGAGGATGGCTTTTACTTTGTCTGGATCCACCTCGATTCCCTTCTGGCTAACAATGAAGCCTAACAACTTCCCTGATCTCACCCCAAACGTGCACTTGGCCGGGTTTAACTTGAGTTTATATTTCCTCAACCGTTCAAAGAGCTTCTGCAGATTGACAATATGCTCCTCGTCGGTTTTAGATTTTGCGATCATGTCATCCACATAAACCTCAATCTCCTTATGCATCATGTCGTGAAACAGCGTGACCATGGCACTTTGGTAGGTTGCACCAGCGTTCTTTAACCCGAATGGCATGACCTTGTAACAGAACGTTCCCCAAAGCGTTATGAAAGTTGTCTTTACCATATCTTCCGGGTCCATCTTGATCTGTTTATATCCCGAATATCCATCCATGAAGGAGAATAACGAGTGTTGAGCTGTACTATCCACTAAGACATCAATGTGGGGCAAAGGAAAATCGTCTTTAGGACTAGCACGATTCAGATCTCGGTAGTCAACGCACATTCTGACCTTCCCGTCCTTCTTCGGAACCGGGACAATATTGGCAACCCACTGTGGGTATTTGGCCACCGCTAGGAATCCGGCGTCAAACTGCTTTTTTACCTCATCCCTAATCTTTAGGGACATCTCAGGCTTCATTCTTCTAAGTTTCTGCTTCACAGGCGGGCATTCAGGTTTGACTGGCAACTTATGCATCACAATGTCAGTATCCAACCCAGGCATATCTTGGTAGGACCATGCAAACACATCCATATAATCGTGCAACATCTGAACCAACTTCATGCGATCCTCGTCATTCATGGCGGTACCCACTTTGACCGCTTTCTTGCTCTCAACTGTACCCAAGTTAATCACTTCAGTAGATTCTCCGTGTGGCTGAATTACCCTTTCTTCCTGTTTCATTAACCTCATGAGTTCTGGAGGAGCTTCCCAGTCTTCCTCAACATCCCCCTCAGCTTGATTAATAAGGTGATCAAAGTCAAAATATGGACTGTTGGCACTGTTATTTTGGGAGACAATTGCTGTGGATCTGTATTTTGCCGAAGCGAAAAAGCAGAATGAAAGGCGAGACAAGCAAGCAAACAATAATAAAGCGAGGAAAAGACACATGAAATGAAAAGGATTGATTTTTATTGATTGAAATTCAAAAACAACGTTTTTATTAATGATGATGATTCTGAAAATAAAAACATGCTCGCCCCTAACAACTTGTCCTCTGGCCTTGGGCAGAGCCACAGGGTTGCATTACAAATGATTACTTTAAATTGAAAGTCACAGGAAGATCAGCAGCCTTCCAATTCTTTAACTTTTCACTGGCACCGCAGCGTCGAACCAAACTTGCACCACCCTCTTCAATCTCAGAACCATCCTTGATGACAGCAACTTGATTGGGATCCAACAAACCAGCACTCACAAAACTTTGACTGATGTCGCAAATTTGAATCCTCTGGGACCATGGATCCTGGCCTTTGGACTTGGCCAACCATATGCCCCTTCGTTCATCTGCCATTTTTCTTCTTTCTTCCTCACTTGGGGTGTATCCCAGCCCGCAACGGTCCTTGTTTTCCTTCAGTTGAATGGGAGCTAGAATTCCCTGACCAAACTTTCCCAAGCCAGAACCAACCTTATATCCTTGAGCTAACATGATCTTAGCAACCATCTCCTCCTCCTTGGTCCTCTCAAATACTACATTGGCGATCTCCAAAGACTGAAAGGCTGTTTCCAAAGACTCTTCGGCAGCTTCCACATATTTGAACTCTGATGGCTTATTAACCAGAGTCTCTTCCTCACCAAATACTACCACGACCTGGCCGTCAATCACGAATTTGACCCGCTGGTGTAAAGAAGAAGGGATTGCTCCAGCCATATGGATCCATGGTCGGCCCAGCAAACAACTGTATGAGGACGTAATATCCATGATTTGGAAATTGATGTAGAAAACTTCGGGACCAATCTGGATGGGAAATTCCATTTCCCCCAGAACTTCCTTTTTGGACCCATCAAAGGCCCGCACCAGTGTCGAACTCGGCTTCATGTAGGAGCAATCAACGTCTAACTTATCCATAGTTGACTTAGGCATCACGTTCAATGAAGACCCATTGTCAATTAGTACTCTGGCCAGCACATAGTCTCCACACTTTACCGAGATGTGCAGAGCTTGATTGTGTTCTTTTCCGCTCGAAGGCAACTCATCATCGGCAAATGTTAGGTGATTTGCAGCCACTATATTCCCCACAATCCCATCAAACTGATTCACTGTGATATCCTCTGCAACATGAGCCTCGTTGAGCACTTTCATCAAAGCTGTTCTGTGTGCTTCCGAGCTAAGCAACAATGATAGCATGGATATCTTGGATGGAGTTTGCTTTAACTGATCAACCACTCGATAATCACTCTGCCGGACGATCTTCAAGAATTCATCTGCTTCTTTTTCCGTCACTTTCTCTTGAGCAACCTCTGGCTCGTTTCCTTTTTCCTTACGGCCCCTCTGTTCGGCCTCCTTGGAAGTTTCAGCACGTGGAGTCAGCACACCCCTCTTCATGGCAACACCCCTTCTTAACCACCCCAACATGGCATAACTCAGAGTAGATAACACCCAATGGGGTCTTGATCTTCTGCACATCCTTTACCAATTGCCCAATGGAACTTTCTATAGCATTGGTAGCTGGCCTCTGATGACCTGGCAATGGATTAGTTGTTGTATTCGGGCTGCTCTGCTTGAACGAGATCCACCCAGCATCTACTAGGTCTTGCACCACATGCTTGAAGGCTTTACATTCCTCCACAATATGACCGACCCCGTTTTCGTGGAAACTGCAGGTAGCATTAGCGTTGTAACTTCTGGGAAATGGCGGCTGCAGGGCCTTCATTGGCCGAGTGTTGATCAAGTTCTTGGAAGTCAAGTGATCAAACAATTCAGTGTATGTCATTGGTATTGGATCAAAACTGGTCCGTTTCTTGTACTGATAACCCTGAGCCCTGTGACTGTCACTGCCTTGCTGGGATGGCACAGGAGCAGAAAATGGAACAGTTTGTGGTGGAGGGGTACCAAAGGATGAACTTCCTCCCGAGATTACATTTGTTTCCCCTTCCTTCTTCTTCGGGAAATGGGAGTGAGGCTTCTTCTGATTGCTTGAACCACCAGAGCTTCCTGCAATACTGAGGTGATTCGAAATCTTCCCACTTCGGAGACCATGCTCAAGTCTTTCCCCAAAGACTATCATATCGGAGAAGCTAGTTGAAACACTTGTAATCAGCCGGTCATAGTAAATTGCTGGCAGAGTTTCCAAGAACGTGTACACCATTTCTTTTTCAGTCAAAGGAGGTTGGACCTGGGCGGCTAGGCTTCGCCATTTCTGGGCATATTCTTTGAAAGTCTCCCTTTCGCCCTTACTCATGTGTTGCAATTGCGACCTGTCCGGAGCCATGTCCATGTTATACTTATATTGTCTCATGAATGCTTCGCACAAATCTTTCCAACAACGAATTTCAGAGGATTGCAGTTTCATGTACCAATCTAGAGGAGCTCCAGCCAAACTGTTTTGAAAGCAGTAAATCAGCAGTTTGTCATCATTGGCGTAAGGACCCATTTTTCGGACAAACATCGTAATATGGCTCTCCGGACAGCCTGTTCCTCTGTATTTGTCCACTTCGGGAGCTTTGAACTTTGGTGGCAAAACCAAATCTGGGACTAAACATAGCTCACGAGCTTCCTTGGCTCTGACACCAACACCCTCCATTGCCTTTACTCTTTCTTCAAGTGCACGAATCGGGTCATTTGGCTGTGATCCCTCAAACATATGTCCTTGGGGGTGACTCCCCATACTGTAATAATACCCTCCAGGCTGAGGAACATTGTGAGGGTGTGCTGCAAGCCCCGGAGTAGGACTGAGCACAGCATGAGGACTAGGAGTTTGGATCTGCGGTCCTCCGGCAGCTCCCCCGGACACGGCGGCAGTGACCTGATTAGGCGCAACCATGCTGACGGGGATAGGTCCAACAGTTCGCGGCATGTACCCAGCAGGTATACCCCAAGGATATCTTTGTGAAGTGTATTGATTCGGCCCATTCATTCCTGAAGCAAAGACGGGAGGACTGACCCCGGATCCCGGAGGAACTGTGGCTGATATTGGAGGAGGAACGAAAGAAGTGACACCATCTGAACCCACGACGGCGACACCTTCAGCAGCTGTCCCACTCTTTAAACTTTGCAGCATGACCATCATCTCATGCACCCGGGCCTCCATTGCCCCAACCTTATCCTTAAGCGCTTGGTTCTCCTGAGCCAGCTGCTCAGGATTCAGAATTTGCACGCCCAAATCTTCATGTTCTGGATTACTTTCAGTTTCAATCTCTGGATGCCCTTGAGGATCAGCCATCAGCTTTGCTTGTAATCGGGTGAAGTATCGGTGGCGGCGAACTAGCTTGCCTCTCGCTTCTGTTGGTAGAACATTTTTATTAAGTGAAGGAGCAAATTAATGAATGCAATGCGTGCAATGCAGATGAGTGTTAGTTTTAGTTTGTCTTATGCCGTGAACCCCAACGTGTCATATCTTGCCATAGATTTAACAGTGAATTTTGATTTGTTTTTTCTTTGAAACACAACAAGGTTAGAATCAATAAGCGAAACAAAGCACATTCCATGCATTCAAACTTAAACAAACACCTCGGAGTGTACGCTGTTTCACTTCTTGAGTCCATACTGTACCTATGGCAAGATTCTTTGTCACTTTGGGATTCTCGGCAAACAAACTTTGATGAAATGCAAGGATGCATGCATGAGCTGTAAAAGCTTATGTTGGATGCAATGCGAGGATGCATGCAAAATGATGATGATGTTTTATGCATATGCAGATTAGGGCAAAACCTTTATTGGCATTAGTTCAAGTTTTTTTTTCTTTTTTTTTTGAAAAATGCGGGCCGTACGTGGTTTCATATGGACCAAGTAAGAGAAAGGATACAACGGCAGCTCGTTCTTTCTTTTTTTTGAAAAGAGTGGGCCATATGTCACTTCGTACGGACCGGCAGAAGAAAGGCTACAACGGCAGCTCTTTCTCTACTTTTTATTTGAAAAACCTCCTACTCTTTTTTGAAAACATGTCTATATTACAATGCAACACACAATTTGGTATGCCCCTTGTGTCCTACGAAGGTGGGGACCGAAGTTCTAGGACAACTCAAATGTTCCTCCCATGTGGGTTCTAGTCACTTCCTCACCAGGTTACCAGAGCTAATTCTCTTTCACAATAGCACCCACAACGATGGAACGCCATCTGGTGTGAGGCATCATGAAAGAGCATACTCTGGCTGAAACTTTCGTGAGAGTCGGAAGGACAACAGTCCAATTGCCAGTCACTACTCGTTTCCACTCTCCTAAGTTTTGTCAGACCTTGGGTTTTAGGCCCCTCTCAAAGCATAGTAAGCATAAGGTGTGAGTGTGTGCAGCAAGGGCATACCGCCTAAAACTACCCACATATACCCCACCTGCAAAGGAAAACCCAGAACAGTCCAAACAATAGCAGGCAATAACATGTCGTCTACCCTAGGGTTCAGTATCACAATACCAATAATCCAACCTAGGTTTCAGCAACAGTCATATGCACTGCTTACCTCAAGAAAGGGAGCGGAGAAGAAGGGATCATAATAGAATGGGAGGAAATGCATGTTTTTACCTTAAGAAAGGGAGCAGAGAATAGGGGACATGGTACTTGAGGGATGCATGAACAAGGCATTGTGAACAAATAGAAAAGGAGTAAAACAAAGCTTTCAACTCAATTAATTTTAAAACCACACATCAAAGTTAACAAGGCTTGACCCTCGTCTTTTTTTTTTTAAAAAAAATAAAAATGGTCCCCAGCGGAGTCGCCAGCTGTTGCACCCGAAAAATCCGGTTTGGGACTTTTCGTTTGACAACGTGGAAAAAGTTTGGAGCCGCCACCAATATTTTAATTTTAAGACCAAAACATTGAAAAAAGGTCTTTTAAACAAGGCGGATGGTCTTTTGAAAACTAGAGATGTAGGTTCGGATGGTCTTTTGTAACGACCTCGAAACTTACTCTTTTCCTCCTCCATGGCATCCAGGTCATTTTTTAGTCCAGCGACCTGGTTCGACTGTTCTGTATTCTTTGAAGTGAGGCGTTCGACCTCTTTTCAGCTGTTTTCTTGTCAACGATCGCCTTGTCCAGGGCAGACTCGGCCGCAGTTTGAGCAGCAACAGCGGCCACAAGTTGGCGTTCTGCATCGACGAGCCTCTCGTCGTTGTCAGCGATCGCCTTATCATCTCGCTCACCCCCCACTTCTGCGAGCAACGACAAGGCAGAGTTCAGTTTAAAATTTTTATCAACTAGATCGTCTTCAAGCAATGAATATTTATTGGCAAGGCGCCTACCTTCCATGCGGTCTGCTTCCTCATCTTGGTATTTTTTGAAAAGAATTCCAGCGGCCTTCATCGCATCGGCCATCACCTCGAACGGTTCTTCTTTGAAACGAGCGCAGTCCTGATCGCCCAATCCAAGCAGGTCGATTTTAGGCGACCGGTAGTGACCATGGCTTTTGCCACTCTTGTGCTTCTTATTTTGACCCCCACTATCAACCGACCGATCCCTCTTGGACCTTTCTTGATTTTGGAGTGGGCTGCCCAAATCAATGGCTTGATTTGGTGTGCCCGCTCGAGGAGTCTGACGATCGGGCTGAGATCCAGTTCCGGCAGCTTGGGGCGTACCCCCAGGTTGAGTTTCAGGAATTCCGCGGACGGGCGAAGTCTCACCATCCTCGGCCGCCCATTGGTCCAAAAGGTCGAAGTCGTTCATGTTCGCCATGTCAACTGCAAAGACAAAGGTAGATGGTTAGTGTTGCTCCCGAAAAATCCGGTTTGGGACTTTTCGTTTAACAACGTGGAAAAAGGTTGGAGCCGCCACCAATATTTTAATTTTAAGACCAAAACATTGAAAAAAGGTCTTTTAAACAAGGCGGATGGTCTTTTGAAAACTAGAGATGTAGGTTCGGGGGTCGGTTAGGTACGGGGAAGGTATTAGCACCCCGCACCTCCTTTCTACCGAAAGGGAACCATTAACTTGATGTGTGGTTTAGATAAAAGTTCGAGTTGAAAGCAATTTATTCTACTTCTTTTCTTTTCTTTTCTTTAAGGTTTGTTTTATTGAAAACAGGAGGGAAGAAGAATATTTTTGGTTATCTTTGAAAATCAGGACAAAACAAAGATTTTTTAAGAGTGTGCTTGACGGGACAGGACCCCGCTCCTACGTACCCTCACTGGAAGAGGGATCAAAGCTACGTAGTTCTCGGGTATCTTTGAAAAGCGGAACAAAACAAAGTTTTTTTGAAAGTGTGCTTGACGGGACATGACCCCGCTCCTACGTACCCTCACTGGAAGAGGGATCAAAGCTACGTAGTTCTCGGGTTTTGGTTTTGAAAACGGCTTGAGCTTTCGCGAAGACCGAACAACAACGGTTAGAATGGTCTCGCTACTAACTCCTTTTGAAAACAATATCATTTTTAACAACCTAATCGGCAACGGCGCGATTGGTGTTTAATGACAACTGGTTTATTTTTGTTTTGAAAGTAAAAGTTTCTTTTTGTTTTGAAATGATTTTTGGAAATGGGTTTTAGAAAAGGAGTAGAACATTTCAAGTCAATTCTAAATCCATAACCAAATGCAAATGAATGAATAATACTCAAGCAAACATGAACATATCATTCATTAACCAAGATTAAACATGCCCATACAATCAAAGGATTCAATTATTAAAGATGCAAAACAAAGTTCTCAAAGTAATTGTGTGTGTGCAAGAAGGATTGTATTTACCCTAATGGCTCTATGCTACAACATGCATGTAGACTTACGTCTCCATTAGGAGGTCATATGAGTGGAGAGGAGGGCACACAATCAAGTCAAGACATTTACATGGCGTCAAGAACAAGTGAATACAATTGATTGTAAACATAGAGTATTCTAAGTTAAATGATTGAATATGTAAGCAAGGATGCATGATTAGGTAAGCGTGTAAGTGCATGAGTGTACAAGGAATGGATGCATAGCACTTTATTTATGAATGGATGGCATACAAGGATGCATAAGAGGATGCAAGAGATATAAGCATATTAGGATGCATGAGAGTGTCACATAAACTAAGTATGAATGAAGATGCATGAATGTGAAAATGTTTTGGGTATTTTTGCATGTTGATAAGTTGTAAAACTTTAACTAAGAAGTTAGTGAAAAGTAAAGTAAAAATGCATGAAGTAAATGGTAATTATTTAATGAGATGGTAAAGTAAAAATGCATGAGGTAAATGGTAATTATTTAATGAGATGGTAAAGTAAAAATGCATGAGGTAAATGGGAAGTGGTAAAATCTTTTTATGTTTTAGTAAAAAATTAATGAAGTGGTAAAAACCAAAGTAGTAAAATATTTTTATGTTTTGGTAAAAAGTTAATGAATGGTAAAGTAAAAAGGTAAAAAAATAAATAAACACTAAAACCAAGTTGAATCACATAGAGCAATCCTCTCACTTTGAGAAAAGTGCACTAGGCACTAGTGAGAATCATTTTGCCTATCATCAACAATTTACAATAAGCAAACTAAGACACAAGAATAAGTGGACACACAAACTAAATTGAGTCATTTCTAGCAATCTTCACCACTTAGGTTAAGGTGCACTAGGCACTAGTGGGAATCATATTGCTAGATCATCAACCAACAACAAAAAATAACATCTAACACTAAAATAAAATACTAACAACAAGATTAAACATCATCAAGCAAAGAACAACAACAAAATCAATTTGAAAATGTTTTTAAACATAAGCATGCGAACCCAAAGGGAACATAGATCCACACTTTTATTTATAAAAAAAACACAAAAGTTAACATAAAGCAACATAGATCCATTTTTGCAAGGGATTCACATGATTAAGCAAAAGATGGCATAAAACTCACATGAACCCTAAGTTTTCTACAAGCATGCGAAATGAAAAATGCCATAAAACCACTCTTATTTCATGAAATTTAGTGCAGAGTGTTTAGAGATGCAAGGGAAATCATTCAAGCACAAGAACAACTCCTTCAAGGCCAAGGACCCATCTTAAACACCCAAGGCTCCCTAAGTCCTTGTCAAAATGGAGGGTTGAGATCACTTATCACATGGATTGAGGGTGGAGAGAAAACACAAAATGGAGAGGGAATGGGGTCATACACGAAAATTAGGAGCTTTTTGTTGCACAAAAATTGTTAAGGGCAAATAGGGTTTTGTACACAAAGTTATAGCCTAGGATTTGATCTAGAATTTTAATCAATGGCTAGGAATACAAATCACATGGATCAAGGGCATGAAGAAACACAAAATGAGGTGAAAAATAGCTGGAAAATTCGGAGCAAATGAGGCCTTGGTGCCCAAGTTTGTGCAAGCTTGCCAAAAGATAGTACATTTTGTCTTATATGAGGACACTTCCTTATTTTACCATTTTTGATTATTCTTTTCATGATAATTCCACATTATTCATGCCACTTTGGGCCATATCCTAGGAATCAATCATTGGGCCCAAAATTCCATGATATCACCATTCCCAAAATTGATTTGATACCTCACCTTGAAGGAAATTCCCATTTTGCCCTTTTCTTTGAAGTTTGACTTTTTATGCAAAAATTTATCAATGCATGCGCATAAAAAATATGACTCAACTCATTTTGATCCAAAAGCATTCTTCTGATAGTGAATAATGATTTTTGGTGAGAAATTGCTTAATTTTGGAAATGACCAAAATACCCTTTTTGCTCCAAAAACCCTAATTTTGCTCCAAAATGCATTTCGACCCTAAAAATGATTTTAAAAGCTGTGGAATGACTTTTAGGACCCAAAATGCAATGCATAATTCTCTTCACTCTTCAATTTATTTATTTTTGTGGAAAATTAGGATTTTGACCTAAGCCGGACAAAATTGGGGTATGACAGCTAGAAACTGTTAAATAAAACGAAATGACAGAAAATAAACTAGGCGAGCGACCACCAACCAAGAGCGGCCTTGACTTTTCTCTTGCCACGAGCGTCCATAATGTTCTTGACCTTGATGCAACCCTCAGAGACTAGGGACGCAATCTTTTTCAGCCTATGGATCGTCCCCCTATCAAGGTCGCCAAGTTCCGTTTCCTTAAACGCGTACTCGCCCGGTTTTTTCAAGAAATGGTTAAAACTCCACACCGTGGGAAACAGGGGTGTTCCTTCCCGATCATCCTTTGACATCTGGGCGATCCGTCGAAGGGCCTCGGCCGAGTTTGGAACGACCCAAAAGAATTCTCTCTTCCACCCGGTCGTCAGTGAGTCCAGATAAGGCTTGAAAAAATTGTATGTCAAGCGGTTTTTGAACGAAACTGCTTCCTTACGGGCGCCCTTGGAGCCTTTCTCGTAAATGTAGCTCATTTCAAACAATGTGAAGAATAATCTTCTGGAGACCGGTCGTTTCAGAACTACAAGAACATCTTCGTACGCCTGCAAGAACGCCCAAGCGTTCGGGTTCAGTTGAGAGGGGGCGACCTGAAGATAACGTAAGACCTGGCGTTTGAACTTGGTAAACGGCAGAATTATGCCCATGCGTTCGAAAACGTTGCGGTACATCGTGAATTTTAGCACGTCTGTCCAGGCCGCGATGTCTGCCCCTTTGCCCATACCTTCTATTTTCCATCCTTCGTTTAGTCCGGTCGCAAGATACGCTATGTCCTGGCTCCCCTCTTGAATTTTGCTACGTTGACCTCTCAGGCTAAGTGAAACCCAAGACATGTCCTTTTCAGCTGCGACCTCAGGATCTGCTCGGTGGTCGCCTTGTTGACCTCTGTCGGCCGTCGCAGTGCCCTCGGCCGCGGTCTGATCAATACCTTCGTCAGTGGCAACCCGTGCGTTGCTTTCTACGGCGTCATCGACTACAGCATCAGGTAACGGCGCCCCATTTTTGTCCGGCCGAGTTCCGGATTCACCAGAGGAAGTCCAATTCAGGGTTGAAGACCCTGAGGAAGACTCATCGTCAGAAGAGGACGACCGGACTTGTACAGAACTTTGCTCCACTGGTCGGGTCATACTATGTGCAAGAGAAACGGCCGGACTGCCAGAGATACGGCGGGTCTGTTTGGTCCGCGCCAAAATGAACCTGTGAAGGGGAATAACGGTCAAGGTCCTGCTCGCGCGTGGAGAGGGGGAGACGTGGTCGTCCCCAGACCTGACACCCCCTCCACCAGGTAGAACATAAAAACTGAAATAAAGAAAGGGCGGTCGTAATTACCTGGAATTGGAGCGAGCTGATTGCGAGCGAGCTTTGGTAGGAGCGACCGATCCAATACCTCTGCAACGAGCGATCAACGAGAGCGGAGGAAATCAGAGAAACGTGCAAATGAGAAACTCCCTTGAACCCTATATATACTGGGCCAACCATCATCATGGGTCGGAAGCGAAGAGGCGCGACTCTTCGCGTAAACGTTGCCTCGAACAAACCAAAAGTCATCTCATTAAAGTAACTGTCACCTCAGCATTTATGACAATTGATCGTCAGGCATCAAACCCGAGGCGGCACCTGGCCCCATGCGACCAGGCCGCGTGGCAGCGACCACGCAGTCGACCAATTAGCGTTCGACCAGTTATCGTTCCAGAACGGTCGTTTGTGACCACGCTGTGGGGAAAGGAATCAAGCCTTAGCCCGCCCCCAGGCGACCTAGGCTTGGGGGGCAACTGTTCCGGAGTGGGCACGAAGCCCAATTTCACCCAACAGGCCCAGCGCGGCCCAATACCTGACTTGCTCTGCAAGACGCGGCCAGCTCCGAGATAGGCGCGACGGCCAAAATGCCTGCGCAGTCAACAGTATATATACCACACTAGCATGTGGCTTCAGGTACGTTTTTGACTCACCTTGTGACCCTGCCCGTCGAAACACCTCTGACTTGAGCGTTGGAGTGTCTTTGCAGGTACCACCCGCCTGCGGCCCAGAACTCGGTCCTTCATCCCAACGACCGGGTAACATCATCAGACTGCAGCAACTCATCGTATTGATCAGGTACGATCAGAAATAAACCTAAATGTGAGTAAAGCTCACCCTTGAAGCGAGACCCGATATCGAACCAAATTTGCCGAGGAAAAACTCTCGAACGGAACGCTATTTCACCAAACCGCTCCAAACTTCGATTCGAACTTCACAACGCGATCAATCCGCTCCTAGCTTTGATCCAAAACATAACCCAATCATCAATTTCATCATTTAATCCAAGATTTCAACAATTTTTTCCCTCAAAACCCCTAAAATTCGTAGCTCCATAACTTGGGGAAAAATGGATGAAAACTTACCAAGCTTTGGGGGTTTGGCAATGGAGGGTAGATGATGATGGTGCTGAAATTTGGAGGGATGGGCTTCACCTTTTCTTCTTCCTTTCTCTTCTTCTTTCCACTTCTTCTTTCTCTTCTTTTCTCTTCTTTTCTTCCTCTTTTCCTCTGTTTTTCTTCTCTCTCTCACGTACTATCTTTCTTTTTAATTCTCTCTCTCTCACACACACACACACATATATATTTATTAATATATAAGTGGTAACGTGGTCCAATTACCATATTGATCTAAATCTCTTATTTCGATTCCAAAACTTCATTGACCCGTATTATTCGGTTAACGATCCTGTGACAGCCAATAATTAATTTTAGCACTCAATAATTTTACGAATTAAGTACCAAATTAATTCAATTGGGTTAACATCCAAATAATTCGATTAATTATTTTGAGGATGTTACACCCCGAAATCAGCGCTCCAAGCATTGATCTCATATCACATTTCAGATCACCAAGCTGATCCTGCAGACCTTCATTGGTCCATAAACCCAGATCGCACGTCGTCATTGAGCCTGACGGATCTTTCAGACCCCGAGTGATCCTTCAGACTAGTTGTGTCTGTCTAAGACATAGTGGACGTCCTTCGTGGTCAACATATAAGTTCCGGATCTGATCTTGACCTTCAGGGCCTCTCGAGCAAAAGCCACCCTCAGACCGTTTTACTAGTACCATAGCTAGTTGCGGTCTATCAGACCAATAGGTCCGTCAGGCCTAGACAGCACTACAGACCAATCGATCCTTCAGTTCAGTTCGAATCAACACGGCAGGCGTCGGTTCCGAATCACACCTTCGGATCCTCAGTGACCCTTTAGACCCCCGTGGTCCTTCAGAGCCCATGGCTCCGTCAGATCCCCGGGGATCCTTATTTACTGTGTTTTAAGTCAACCCAGTTTTTCGTGAACTTCTCAAAAAATTATAGTTTTGGCAAAATGAGTGTCTTTTTATATTTATTTCTATTTTACTTTGAAAATTTTGGAATCCATTCCAATTTTCAAGCAAAATATAAATAAAGAGGGGCAACTGTTGTACCCTAATTTTATCCGGCTAATTAAAAATTTATTGAAAAAATCAAAAATATTACTTATTCTGCATTTTGAGCTTTTAATCGTTGACGCGTGTCATTTGGTGCTCGTTAGCAATTTTGCGTCACTTCTATTGTTATTAGTAGAGCTTTTTTTTATTGCAAATTTAATTAGCAAAAGAACTAAAAAAATAAGTTGTTATTAGTATGTAATTTTAACTATTATTATTAATATTACTTTTTTTTATATATACAAATCCGTAAATATAATATACACAAATTGAAACAGGTTTACATGATTTTTGATTTACATGGATCTCACAAAAGTGGATAAGATAAAGGGTTAAATATGTTTTTGGTCCCTATAAAATTTGGATTTTCGTTTTTAGTCCCTAAAAAAATTTTCACCAACTTTTGGTCCCTATCAAATTTGAGTTTTTTGCTTTTAGTCCCTCATGACTTTTAATAGCGCTTCAAAACTTTTAATAGCGCTTATAAAAGGTCAAAAAAACGCTATTAAAAGTTTTGAAGCTCTATTAACAGTAATGAGGGACTAAAAACAGAAAATCAAAATTTTATAGGGACCAAAAGTTGGTGAAAATTTTTTGAGGGTCTAAAAACAAAAAACCCAAATTTTGTAGGGACCAAAAACATATTTAACCCTAAAATAGAATAGAATACAAATAAATTAGCAAAAATGCCAAAATACAACAAAGTACAAAGTCACGTTCTATTGCTTTTCCCTGGATTGAAACCAAGTTAGCGTTCTTCATATTGAGACTTTCACGCCAAAAGAATGCAAGCAGCTGAAACACAGTAATGCAGATGTCAAATGAGACAGCTCATATGCCTAAAAACATGAATGCAACAGGATGTTGGAGAAAGGAAAAATCTGCAAATAACAATCAAGCATCAAAAAATGAAAGCCTGCAAATATAAAACAAGTAAATAAGCAGAAGCCAGTAGCCACAGCAGAACAATAGTGAACTCAGCATCATAGATTAAGAATTGAAAGGGACATTTCAATTATAAGAAGACAGATTGAAGGGCCTATATAAAGGGGAGTGATTTCAGAAAAGAAGGGAAAAAAATCAAAAGAGAAATAAGAGAAAATGTAGAGAGGAAGGGGTAGAGTAAAATGTTACCAAGTGGCTTCAGTCTCAAGAAGGGCGGTGAATTGAGATTTTAAAAACTTTTCCCCTTTTAACGACTTAGATCAATTTTTCGCGCAGGTTTATGAAACGAATGAAAAAGAAATAAAAACAGTAAAGAACACAAGAGATTTTATACTGGTTCGGTCACCTCCCAGTGACCTACGTTCATTCCTCATAATCCTTGTGAGATTTTCCACTATCAAAAGAAAGCTTAACCGGGTGCTTTAAAACCCATACAGACTCAGGAACTCTTCACCTAGGATACCCAACCTATTGCAAGAGCCCTCAAGCTCTATAACCAACAAGAGATACCTCACCCTTGTTACAACCACAAACCCTAGAGAGATACCCCACTCTCTAGTATAAACAAGAACCCTAGAGAGATACCCCACTCTCTAGTATAAACCAATTAGAACGTTAAAACAGATTACAAAACAAATATCAAATACCCTTATGAAGGTGGATACAACAACTTGAAGATTCCCAACCCAATCTAACCCTTGAGAGAGATCAGCTCAAAAAGATGAAGAACTTAATGAACAAAAGTGAAGTAGGGTTTTGCAATTTTTCTCTGTGAATTATGGGTTGTGCTGTTTGTGAAGCCCTAGGTCCCTATTTATATACTTCGTAAAAATATGACCGTTGGGACAACTTCTAATACTGTCTCAGCAAGTGAAAAATTGATTGTTTGCTTGAAAACACTTAGCATGACAATCGTTTTTGTGCTTTGAATAAAAACAACTTCATAAGTGAATGATCGATTGTTTGCTTCTAAAACTGAGTTTGACAATCGATTGCTTGCTTTAAGAAAAGAAGACCTTTAAGAAATCAATCGATTGTGTGCTTCCAAAATGAAGCTCGGAATCGATTTTGTGCTTTACAAAACAAGTCAAGAATCGATTGTTTTCTTCCAAAAACATGTTCTTTTAAAAACATAAGTGCATAATCGAATTCTTACTTCCTTTCTCTTTAAAACCAAGTCCATAATCGATTTTATGCTTGTAAACAAAGTGCATAATCGATTTTATGCTTGTAAACATTTGTGCCTAACCTATTTAGCATGCTTTTATTAATATGAGCATAAGTTAGATTAATTGTGAGTGTGTGATGAGTGATTTGAGCCGATCCTCAAAAAGCGGTTTACAATTCATTCCTAAGACACGACCCAATTTCCTAGTGACTATCCTTGACACGGACTTACTTCTTGAGTCTTTTATGTCTCAGAGTTCCGCTTGTCACTTTGACTTAGATTACCTCATCATCAAAACTTAACCTGCAATGCACTTAGGTGGGAGGTTAGTTCATCAAGCAAAATAATGCACTTTTCATGATATGAATCTAGACTCCCCCTTACTTGATGCTCCCCCTGACTAAATGCAAAGTGACAATCCTATATGCATCCTGTAACAATCCTATATTTGTCCCCCTTTTTGTCATTGTAACACCCCGTATTTCTAAAACGAGAAATACTTAAACATACAATTTGGTTTACATCAGAGTATAAAAATTCCTGCTTAGATATACATCGTTGCAAGAAAACAGCGAAAACTAAAACATAACATAGCTCAGATTCGAGTCATGATATCAAATACAGAGACAACGGCAGAAAAACATAAACAACTAGGAATGAGTCAATCTTCTATCTTCTCCTCGAGCGTGACAACTGACCATCCCGTTTACTTCACCGTTTAGTGTTCTCTGTAAAAACAACAATAATGATTGGGTGAGACAACTTGTCTCAGTGAGTTCTACCGTGCCCCCTCACTAACACTCGATTCAATTTTTAAACCGATATAACATATGTTGACAAACAATGTCCAGTGATTGATCGAAACGCCGACCGTGCAAGAACCACTACTCCTGGCGAATTGGTTCAATTATTAAACCTTTACTACATAAGTTGACAAACAATGTCCAGTGATTAATCGAAACGCCGACCGTGCAAGAACCACTACTCCCGGCGAATCGTGTACTTAACTTAGTATAAA
Source organism: Astragalus membranaceus (assembly GCA_039519185.1). NCBI lineage: Eukaryota > Viridiplantae > Streptophyta > Magnoliopsida > Fabales > Fabaceae > Astragalus > Astragalus membranaceus. The sequence goes on from CM076854.1 coordinate 62,024,244, forward strand.
CCGGCCGTGCAAGAACCACTAATCCCGGTAACCCACGTTTGACCACGCCAAAATGTATACAGGTCCCAGGCAAGGGGTCATGACTTCCCTCCCTAGTATGCTACTTGTCGGGTCGTCACCCAACGTGATACATAATAAAATATATATCGTGTCCGCATTGGACCGTCTCTTAAGTTCTAGACATTCTAAAACCATAGTTGACTTATAACCCGTTTTGATAAATTCAAAGTTAGACATCCGGCATTATAATCACAGCATAACAATTGACATCCAGTTCAGTTGGTTTATTCAATACATGAACCCACACGCATACTAGCTTTCTGTTTTTCGATCAATTTGACTTTCAAGACTCCTTTTCAAAAACTCAAGTTGAACATGCTTAAAACCGGGTTTTTATTAGGTTAATTATGTCACAAGTGGTTAGGAAGACGATTAGAAGTGGTCTGGGATCGAAAGGAGCGACGAAACGAAAAATCGGAGCTCGGTAACAGAACCTCACGCACGGTCCGTGCCCAGGGGCGCACGATCCGTGCGTCCTGTATCTGTTACAGAACTCAACAGATTTCTCATTTTCGTTTCTCCGTTTGTGCCCAATTTGATTTCCGATCTCAATCCAACCTGAAAAATAGAATATATTCCAGACATTCTAGACAATACACCAGTGCATAAACGAGATCAAAAAATCATTTTGAACGCTTATATTTCCATAAACCATAAAACGTTAAGTTTCTCAAAAAATCGGTTTTCGACCCAAAACGTCTCTCAAATCAGTTTCCATCCGAGAACCAAAATATAAAATTAATTTCAAAACAATCAAATTAACCTTAATCGTGAGTAAAACTTACCGGTTTGACGATCTCGCGAGAAAACACGTCGGAGCACGAAACGGTCGAACAGTAACCTCTCGAACAATCCCCATAATCACGAACTCGCATCGAACTTGATCGGGCCTCTAAACAGCAACCTCTACTACTCTTGCAACTGACTTCCTTTCCGGCGTATGGAATTAATGCCTCTCGCGACCTTGACGACTCGAAACCCAAATTCGACGAACCGATGTTCCCCCACTCTACTTTAGTTTTCATAGTGCTAAAGTACACATTTGCAATGAGCATAACTAGGTCAGTTCGTAACCAAAACCCTTCAAATCAGTGCCCATTGCGTAGAGAATTTTTTCTATTTTCTGATGGAGGAAACTTCAAACGCATGCAACCAGTATTCTAGGAGTTATCGCGAAAACAAGGGGACTGGTTCAGCACAGTACTTGATTCATAACCGAAACTTGTGGACACAATATCTCCCTCCATTCTTAATGAAATCAGATGGTACTTGTGCCCATATTGAAGCATTTTGTGTCTAGTTTCCAGAGGAACAAAAGTCACGATCATAAGAGTTGTGTACAGGGCGATATAAGTCAAACATTGAAGGTAGTTCATACGTGTTTCCAGCAGAAATTCTGATTAACTTGAATCATCATCCTCAATCACCTGTCACCACGAATTTGAGTCCCATAGCCAACCCAAACATCCCAAAACAGAACCAAGCTACTGGATCTCCCCCAATGCATTCCAATCAACGTTGTAGCTTCAGCTTTGACCCACTCTTGCTTCCATTTGAAGATGCAAACCTCAAGGGAGCTAAGGACTTCATGGTTGGCCAAGTGGAGCTCTAGAATCCGAAAAGGGTTAATACGAAACTTCGTTGGTGAGTCGTAAACGCAGCTAATAGTAAAAGTTAGTCCATTGCATTTAAAAAATTTGGCATAATCGATTTTATGCTTGTAAACATTTGTGCCTAACCTATTTAGCATGCTTTTATCAATATGAGCATAAGTTAGATTAATTGTGTGAGTGCTGTGTGATGAGTGATTTGAGCCTATCCTGAAAAGCGGTTTACAATTCATTCCTAAGACACGACCCAACTTCCTAGTGACTAACCTTGACACAGACTTACTTCTTGAGTCTGTTATGTCTCGGAGTTCCGCTTGTCACTTTGACTTAGATTACCTCATCATCAAAACTTAACCTATAACACAAGATATCCACATAAAACTGAGAGAATCAAATAAAAATAGGGAAAGCATAAACACACATTCTCTGCTTTCCTAGTACTCATATTAGTTTCATAGTTCATACTCACAATTTCTCAAAAACTATGAGTGCTACCACTCACAATTCCATCACGTAATCCTCACATAGTTCAAAATGAAAGAAAAAAAAATGGAGAGTATGAGGCAAAAATCAGAAAGGAGAGAGCACCACTGTTCCTCCGCAGCACCTACCTTTTACATCATCGCCGCTACAAACCACCACCACCGAACATCCCGTACTCGTTTCCCCTCCGTTCGCTTTTGCCGGCACCACCACGATACCACCCGTGGTGGTTCTCCGCCGGTTGACTCCGTCCACCGCGTATCTCCCTCAACCTTCACCATCGTGACCACCGCCACCGCGAGCAGCACCATCAACGATGGTCTTTGCCGCTTGACCCGCCAGTCACCGCTGTCGCCGTCGTCTATCCATTACCCAGAACCTCCATTCCCGACCTCTCTCTCGCTGGGTTATCTCTCTCTATTTCTCTCTGCTGTTTCTTTTTCCTTTCTTTCTCGGCAGCAAATAGGTCTTATTTGGGTTTCTAGTGAAACCCGTGATATACCCATCTCCCGTTTATGTTTCTTTTTTTTATGGCCCATAATTTCCTTTAGACTCTTTGTCAAAACAAAAAAAAAAACTTCATTTTATTAATATTGTTCCAAAATAGACTATTTTGCTTAGTCCCATTGGATCCATTCGTTGGATACACGGACACCACCGACTCTTTGCTTTATTTCATTAGTTTATTATTATTATTACAATATTATCATTATTATTACATATTTTATTTCTATGCTTTCTCACAAATTGTTGAATACTAGTTTCATTCCATTTTTATGTTATTGTCATTTCATATTTCCATACTCAAAACCAATACTTTTCCAAGTGATTAACATACAAAAATAAATTACTCTCTTTTAAAATAATAAGGGAACTAAGTCGACTATACAATCTGGTTAATTTGCATTTTAGTACTAATGAGTTGTACAACTCAGAAGTTCTTAAATCCCTATAAAAACTAACTTAAAACATTAATTAAAAAAATACGCACTTGGAGATATGTAGGAGCGGGGGCACACTCCCGTCAAGCACAAAAATAAAATGTTTTTATTAAGTCTTTCTTAATTCATTCATTCAAACCTTACAAAATAATAATAGGGGATTAAGTCGACTGTACTGTCGGGTTAATCTGCATTTTGAGATGAATAAGCTGTACGGCTCAAGAGTCTTACAATCCCAATAATCAATTCATAAAACATTAATTAAAAATATAAACAAATAAATTTTTTCTACCAAGAACTACGTAGCCTTTGATTCTCTACCCGGAGATACGTTGGAGCAGATGGGGGCCCACATCTGTAAGGCGCAATAATAAAAAACTTTTTTTAGGTCTTTTCTAAAATGTTTCCTTGTTAGTTTTCAAATCATTTTTTTATTCATTATAAAAGGGAAATATATATATATATATATATATATATATATATATATATTTTTAAAGTTAATATGTTTTTGCACATGTAATCATAGGTAACCTTTTCTGAAAGGATATTGTGGGGTGCTAATACCTTCCCCACACATTATCGACTCCCGAACCTAAAATCTGGTTTTCAATCCCATTTTCTTTTTCAAAGGGATTTTTCATTGTTTTCCCTTATAATTAAATATTGATGGCGACTTCATTGAGCACGAGGAATCTTTTCCGGGTTTTTCGGGTTCAACAGTCTGAACGAATCGCGTGACTTAGCTACCTTTCTTCGAAGATCACAGAGATTCATGAATTACGAAGAAGCAGAAATGGCTAGCCGGGCGGTCGCAAGGGGTGGGCAAGAAAGACCCCATGAAGAGCACGGCCAAAATCAAGGAAGAGAGTAGGGGGCTCATCGCGTGAAGTCAGACCGCGAAAGTTCAACGAGCACACAAATCTGAACACCTCATACGCCCAGATCCTCAAGGAAGGTCAACGCCTGTCTTGTAAGTACTGCCGATACCACCGCTGTAACGAGCACGATACAAATAACTGCATGGTGCTCAAAGATGACATCAAAGAGCTCATCCGTAAGGGTAAGCTAACCCAATATGTCAAGAAGGGCCAAACAGAAGACCGAGAAGTGAAGATACAAGCCCTCTCCCCTCGAAAGGGAAAAGCGGTAGTCAATGAGGTCCGTATGACGGGCAAAGACGACGATGACGAGGAGGTGGACACCCAGAAATCCAAGGGGCGATCAATGGCTTTGGTCATCTCTGGAGGGTCCCCGATCGAAGGCAGGGAGTCCAACAAATCAATGAAGCTCCTGTGGAAGGAAATCCTAAGTGTAACACCCTCAAAATAATTGGTAGAATTATTTGGGTGTTAACCCAATTAAACCAATTTAGTACTTAACGGGTAAATTTATCGAGTGCTAAAATTAATTATTTGTTGTCATCGGATCGTTAACCGGATAATACGGGTCAAGGAAGTTTTGGAATCGAAATAAGATATTTAGATCAATATGGTAATTTGATCACGTTGCCATATATTTATTAAATAAATATATGTGTATACGTGTATGTGTGTGAGTGGGAAAGGAAAGAATTAAATTAAGAAAGAGAGAAAGAAAGAGGGATACGAGAAACAGAAGAGAGAAAAGGAGAGAAAAGAGAAAGAAGAAAGAATGGGTGAGGAGGAAGAAGAGGAAAAAGGAAGGGTTTAGGCTCACCGAAACGACTTCCTTCCAACACGAAAAATGTTCGGCGTTCCTTCCTCTTCGTTTTGGTACCAATTTCATGACGATCAACTCACTCTCTCTCACTTGGCCATTTTCGTGTTTTGGAGGTTTTGTGGGAGATCCGATTTTGGGTTGGTTTTGAAGGTTTAAGTCCGATTAGGAACGAACCCAAGGTGGATTGCTCGAGTATTAAAGTTCGATTGGATGATTGGGAGCTAGTTGGGTGAGTTAGGTTGGAGAAATCACATTTTGGGGTTATGTGTGAATAGTGGCTTGAGGTTGAAGGAGAAGATGAATAGTGTTCGGGGAAGATTTCGAGGAATTTGGTATTTCGGTCAAAAGAGGTTTCGTGATCGAGTGGAAAGCTTTGAAAGCGGATTTGAGCGTTGTCGAAACGGAAAGTTTATGCGGAGAGCGTTCGTGTGGTTACTCGGTGAATTCGGCTCGATCGTGGTTCACGCTTCAAGGGTGAGTTCTACTCACGTTTAGGATTTTTGTTTTTCGAATTAATTGATTGACCGTTTTATCGCTTTCGCTGGTCTGGAATATTACCTGATATTGTCTGTTTCGGGTTAGGAATCGATCGGAGCGAGTCTCGAGTTGTGTTGTGTTGAAATGGAATTTTTGGTGATTTGATTTCGAAAGATTTTGACTTAAAAACCGTTAATTGGAAAATATGTCGCGTTTTGATACAATTCATTTAAAATGAGGTTTTGATTGATTTGATTGATTGTGTGACTTTGATTGAGACTGTTTTTATAGTTGTCAAAACTGTTTTCAATCAGAACAAGAATCGGAATTGAGCGGAATAGCGAATTTCGCAAGAAAACGGAAAACCTGCACTTTTCTGCAGATGGTCGCGTCGCGACCCATCCCCTTCGCGTCGCGACCTGGCCCAGTTTTGTCACGCAAAAAGTTTCTGTCACTTTTCGCGTCGCGACGGAAGCAGTTCGCGTCGCGACGCTTTGCAGATTTTCAGCAACTATTCACTGTTTTTGTTTTCGCGATAACTTTTGATCCGGGAACCCGATTGAGGCGTTCTCAGGTGCGTTTGAAAGCTTATTGAAAGGCCTAATCAAATAAATGATTTAAATTGTATAATGAACTGTTTCTGAAGTTATAGATTGTTTCGAAAAACTGACTAATAGTACACGTGTGCGGATACGTTTATTAATAATAAAGGGGACTATGAGTCCTACGTGGTATGGTATTATGTTCGTCTAAACCGGTCTACGATTCACGATATACATATTATATCGACTATAGGGAACGGTCAAATGTAGATGGACTGAATGTTCATTGAGTATAGGTGAACTAACAGGTTATCGAGTGTAGATATATTTATTATATCGAGTTGGGTGACGACCCATGTTAACATACTAGGCGGGGTAGTCATGAACCCTTACCCTAGGCTCCGTGCCGTTAGGAAACACTATTGGTATTGGGGTTCACCGGGATTTAGCACTGGATTGCAGTCGGTGTTATGTTGAAAGTTTTGTCGTACGATACACCGGGATTTAGCACTGGATTGCAGTCGGTGTCGTACTGTACGGTTCACCGGGATTTAGCACAGGATTGCAGTCGGTGCCGTACTGAGTCACAACACGTTCACCGGGATTTAGCACTGGATTGCAGTCGGTGTCGTGTTGAATTAAAATGCACGTGGTTATAAATTAAACCACGAATGAAAGAAAGTCCTATAATACGGTTCACTGGGATTTAGCACTGGATTGCAGTCGGTGTCGTGTTAAGTTAAATAGGATTCATAATTGAACGATTCATAATTGAACCGAGAGTGTAGATAGGGGTCTCGGTAGAACTCACTGAGATTGTATCTCATTGTTTATATGTTGTGGTTTTACAGATAAACAGGGAAAGTGGAGATCCAAGAGGCACGAGTAGGAGGTGCTCGGATGGTTAATGAAGACTTAGCTTTTATGCTTAAGTTATGTTTTCCCTTGTTAGTTATGTATCACGACATTATGGCTATAACTGTTGTAAAATGTATGTATTTATTTCCGCTTTCTTGTGCGATATTGAACACTGTATTTCACTGATGGTTTATTGTCTTATTTATGTTTAAGACTGTCCTGTTGTTATTCAGTGAAAATTTTATTGTGGTGTTCAGTATTTAAACAGGAAATGTATCTCTGATGTTTTAGGAATGGTGCACTTGGGTATTTTTATTCGATAAAAATACTGGGGTGTTACAGTTGGTATCAGAGCAGTTCGACCTAGTCGGACTTAGTTTAGGGTTGAGTCGATTCCTTGTTAGTCCTGGTTGTAATTACACTTGTGATGCTAAGAGACATTGAGCCTGATCAACTTAATACTTAGTGCATCATAAGCGGAATTATGGCAGGATGACCAAGACGCAATCCTCGACCAAGATCGGAATCTCCAACCGGTGCATCCTCAGGAAAGGTGACATGACGGTGGAAGAATACATCGCTAAGTTAAGAAGTTGTCTCGGTTTACCAAGTGGTAAAGTAAGCTCCGAATGACGAATGGAGAATGCAGAAGTATAAGACGGGCATAAGTGCTTTTATGATTTATGGTCTCAGTTCTTATACTATTACCAATTATGTTGCCTTAAGATGATTTCATCAAAGGAAAAGCAGATGTAATTCTTTGATTCTTCAAAGGTCAGAAGATGTTCTAACTGTGGAAAGCCTCACAGCGGTGATTGCAAGCGAAGATCTAATCGGTGCTATTATAGAAATGTAGAGGGTCACTATGGTAAAGAGTGCCCCGTAGGGAAGACTTTCAAGGAGTTACAAGCAGCTCTAAGGCAAGGACGAGTCAACATTCTGGATGTTTAGGCAGTTACGACTGCAGACGATCTACTGAGGAGTATGGGATCAGTTTTCAATAACTCGATCAGTATATTATATGATTCGGGTGCAACCTATTGCTGTATATCCCGATCGCATGTGAATCGGTTGGGATCAGCCTTATCATCGCTATCCGAGCCGATAATTGTTTTAACTGCTGCTAAGGGTCGTGTCCAGACCTAATCTTTGTATAGAATTGTCTACTTGTCATAGGAGGCAGAAATTTCGTTGTAAAAATTTATTGTTTGCCTATGAGAAGTGTGGACACCATTTTGGGTATGAATTGGATGACTGCAAATCATGTTGCCATCGACTGTGTTAATCACTGTCAGCTTCGCTGCAGAATCAGTTGAATTGTCTAGGACGGATTCTGAAGCGGTTACCTAGTTCACCTTAGACGGTCAATCTTCATTCCAAGGTGCGGAAGCACAGGTTAGTATGTTATCTGCATCCACTGGAACTAGTATTAGATTTATCATCTGTACAAGTTGTGTGTAATACCCCGGTATTTTTATCGAGTAAAAATACCCAAGTGTACCATCGTAAAATAATCAGAGATATATTTCCTGTTTAAATACTGAACACCACTATAAAATTTTCACTGAATAAAAATAGAACAGTCTTAAACATAAATAAGACCATAAACCATCAGTGAAATACAGTGTTCAATATCGTACAAGAAAGCGGAAATAAATACTTAACATTAATACATAGAGTTGTAGTGTACAGACAACAAAAGGGAAATAAGCTTAAACATAAAGCTAGGCTATCAGCAACCAGTCCGAGCTCAACCTACTCGTGCCTCTTGGATTTCCGCTGTCCCTGTGTCTCTGTAAAACAACAACATTTAAACAGTGAGATACAATCTCAGTGAGTTCTACCGAGACCCCTACTAACACTCTCGGTTCAATTATGAATTTTATATAACGTGACACGGCACCGACTGCGTTACCGCTTCCAAACCCGGTGAACCGCATTACTTAACTTTTAACAGATCACCGACTGCGTTACCGCTTCCAAACCCGGTGAACCTGTTATGACTCAGTACGACACCGACTGCGTTACCGCTTCCAAACCCGGTGAATCGTACAACAAACAATTTGACATAACACCGACTGCGTAACCGCTTCCAAACCCGGTGAACCCCCTTACCAATAGTGTTTCCTAATGGCACAGAGCCTAGGGTAAGGGATCATGACTGCCCCGCCTAGTATGTCAACATGGGTCGTCACCCAAACTCGATATAATATATATATCTATAATAATATGAACATTTAGTTCATTTACAATCAGACCAACAATTGAACGTAACACCCGCATCGGGCCGTTTCCCGTAGTCGATATAATATATATATCGTGAATCGTAGACCGGTTTAGACAATAAATAATAATCGTCCCGCGTCAATTATACCGTATTACGTAGGACTCATAGTCCGCTTTATTATTAGTAAAACATATTCGCACACGAGTACTATTATTCGGTTTTTCGAAATAGTTTACAACTTCAAAAGTATTTTATAAAACCCTTTTTAAACGTACCCAAAATCATGGCATTATAAGCCTAATATTATTATAGAAGGGTTAGGAAAGGATTAAAAAGGATTGGAATCGATCGGGATCGTTTCGGGCAAGTTTGGAAAAATTTGGGCAGAACACAGCGCACGGTTCGTGCGCCCATACGCACGGGTCGTGCGCCCTGTGATGCATTTTTGAAAACACAAACAGAAAGATCCGCACGATCCGTGCGCCTGAGACGCACGGGTCGTGCGCTTTTGACAGCATTGTATTTTATCCCATTTTCGCAATTTTCGTCGTTCTGACCAATTCCGATACCTGTTCCAGTCCAGTCCTAACACCAAAATAGTACAAAAACATATCCAACGTCCTCACTCGATCAACCAATCAAATCAAAGACTCAACACATTCGATTTTCATCAAAATTCGACATATTCAAAAATAATGGTTTTTGACTCAAAATCTTCCGAAATTAAATCACTAAAAATTTCATTTCAACACGACTCAACCCGAGACTCGCTCCGATTAATTCCTAACTCGAAACAGACAATATCCAGAAATATTCCAGTCCAGCGAAAGCGATAAAACAGTTAATTAATTAATTCGAAACATAAAATCCTAAACGTGAGTAGAACTCACCCTTGAAGCGTGAACCACGATCGAGCCGAAATCACCGAGTAGCCACACGAACATTCCCCGCTCCGGCGACACCCAATCCGCTTCCAAAGCTTTCCACTCGATCACGAAACCGCTTTTTGACCGAAATGCCGAATTCCCGAAATTCTTCATGAACACTATTCATCATCTTCTTCAACCTCAAGTCACTATTCACAAAACCCCAATTTGCTCCCTAACCCCTTGATTCTTCACAAACTCCAAATCGGACTTCAATATTTGCGCTATCCGCCTTGAGCTCGCTCCCAAACACCATCCAAAGCTTCCCTTTGAGCTTGAACAACAAAACCTCCACTTTTCTCCAAATTTCGAAAATGGTGGATTTGAGGAGAGTGAGTTGATGATGAAGATTTTGGTACCAAAACGAAGAGGAAGTAGCGCTGAACATTTTTCGTGTTGGACGAAAGTCGTTTCGGTGAAGTCTTCTCCTCCCTCTTCTCTTCTCCCTCACGCGATTTTCTTTTCTCCCCTCGGTCTCTCTGTTTCACGCCTCCCCTCTTCTTTCTTTCTATTCTTAAATTAATTCTTTCCTTTCTTATTAACACACTCACACACACACACTCATATTTATTTAATTAATTAATTCTTTCTCCTCTTCACTTACACACACCCACGTATACATATATATATATATATATATATTTATTTAATATATTTGTTGTAACGCGGTCAAATTACCATATTGATCGAAATCTCCTATTTCGATTCCAAAACTTCCTTGGTCCGTATTATCCGGTTAACGATCCGATGACAACCAATAAATAATTTTTGCACTCGGTAAATTTACCAGTCAAGTACTGAATTAATTCAGTTGGGTTAACATCCAAATAATTCGGTTAATTATTTTGCGGATGTTACATTGTGAATGACTTTTTGGATGTTCTCTGGATGTTTTTTCGGGATGAAGTTTCTTCTGTACATCCAGAGCGAGAGGTAGAGTTTTCTATAGAATTGATTCCGGTACAGGATCAATATCTATTGTTTCTTCTTGAAAGTTTCTTGAGAATTAAAGGAAATGGATTCTCAACTTGAAGAGTCGATGTTAAAGAAATTCATTCGACCGAGTGCTTCTCTAAGGAGTGCTCTGGTGTGGTTAGTCGAAAGGAAAAATGGTAGCATGAGATTGTACATCGGTTATCGACAACTTAACAAAGTGACGATCAAGAATAAATATCCCTTGCCAAGGATAGATGAATTGCTTGATCAGCTTCGGGGGCCGAGGTGTTTTCTAAAATTGATCTGAAGTCAGGATATCATCAAATAAAAGTTAGAGCCTTAGATATTCCGAAGACAGCTTTCTGTACTAGGTATGGACATTACGAGTTCGTAGTGATGCCCTTCGGTTTGACTAATGCTCCAGCCGTATTCGTGGATACGTGAACCGAGTTTTCCACACGTACCTAGATCAATTCGTAGTCATTTTCATTGATGGTATCTTGATGTGCTCGAAGACCATTGAGGAGCATGTCCAACATCTCCGCATTGTTCTGAAAGTACTCCGAGAAAATAAGTTATACTTGAAACCTTCGGAGTGTGATTTTTGGGTGTCAGAGGTAAAGTCTTTGGGACATGTGATTTCCCAAGTCAGGAGTTTCTGTAGATCCCAGTAAGAAGGAAGCAGTGTTGAATGGGAGTGACCGACATCAGCCGCAGAGATCAAAAGTTTCTGGGTCTAGCCGGTTACTATAAGGGATTTGTTAAAGGGTTCTCACAGTTAGATTTCCACTTACTCGACTAGCTCGAAAGGGTCAACCGTTTATGTGGGATGCTGATTGTGGAGAATGTTTTCAAGGATTGAAGGTTAGGTTGACTTCTGCACCAATCCTGATTCTTCCGGATCCGTCTTTGAAATTCCAAATTTACGGCGATGTTTCTGGGAAGGATTTAGGATGTGTCCTTGTGCAGAATCAACAGGAGGTAGCTTATGCGTTCAGGCAATTGAAGATTCATGAGGAGAATTATCCAACTCATGATTTGGAATTGGCAGCTATTGTGTATGCACTGAAGATTTGGAGACGTTACCTGTAAGGGTCTCGTTTTGAAGTCTTTAGTGGGCACAAGAGTTTGAGGTATCTGTTTGATCAGAAAGAACTGAATAGCAGGCAGAGAAGTGTGTTGAGTTTCTGGAGGATTATAAATTCGTGTTGGTGTAGCATTCAAGAGAGGCCAGTGTTGTAACTGATGCACTGAGTAGGATGTCCATCCACATGGCCGAGTTTAAAAATGCATTACAGAGATGTAAAGCAGATGTATTAGTGGCAAGGTATTAGTTGATAATCTCTTCTTTGTGAAGGTTAACAATGAGATGGTATTATATGATTCCGTGTGACAAGTCAAACGTGAATACGAATATGAAAATGAGGTGACTGTTGACTGTTTTTCACATTGCGAATAAGCACCAGAGGATTAATTGATGGATCTGCTGCAAGGGACTGGAATTTCCAAAGTGAAGTTTGGCGTGCGGTATGGTTGTTTTAAAAAAAAATCGTTTTGTGAAAACCCGCATGCTAAAGTTAATTTTGGGAACGAACCAAGAGGCTAATAGGATCTGATTGAAGAAAATCATAGGAGGCGCACTTAGGTTGAGGGGAAACTCAACGCTACTGGCTAATTCGAAGGGATTGGGTGCGTCGTAGATAAATATATTGTGAGGAAAGTTACAATAAAGGAATAAGGGTTCTGCGTTCTGTTTGATAGTTGTTTTGAGAACAACTGAGGTGATTTTCATTACTTTCGAAATTAATTGATGTTCCCACGGTTTAGTTCTACGATTAAGGTCAAAGCTTTTAGTAAAATCCTTATTTCATCTTTCTGAAAATTGTTATCTCGAAGTCTTGGGGGCGAGTCAAGAAGTTTCACAAATGACTTTCCGTCACAATTGTCAATGTGTACGAGAACAGTTATGGATTTTAGAAGATTTGTTGAGAACGTGTTTACACCCTTCGAGGAGATCGTGTTTGTTTTTACCTCTACCGAGGAGTACCAGTTTGTGGACCTCATTTTCAACCTGTATGTCTATCAAGTGTCTTATAATACACCCTTTGATTTAGATTAATCAAAGTTGGGGAGTAAACGAGGATAATTGGAATGAAGCTTCGGAAATGTTTTCAAACGCGGTGCCGAGCCGATGTAGGCGAATGATGAGTTTCTCGTGACGATTCGTAATAAGAGAGTTCGAACTATAATCTTAGAAGAGTACAGGGGTAGTAGTCGAACATACTTAACGATTGACGGGCCAACTTGGGAAGATTTTCTACACTCATTTCGTTAATTCAAGATTGAGTTCCAGCAATTTAAGACCTTTCTGAGAATGTCGATCCGCGGCTAGGCAGATGAAAGACTTGACGAAATTTTGAGGACAAAATTCTTTCAAGTTGGGGAGAATGTAACACCCTCAAAATAATTGGTAGAATTATTTGGGTGTTAACCCAATTAAACCAATTTAGTACTTAACGGGTAAATTTATCGAGTGCTAAAATTAATTATTTGTTGTCATCGGATCGTTAACCGGATAATACGGGTCAATGAAGTTTTGGAATCGAAATAAGAGATTCAGATCAATATGGTAATTTGATCACGTTGCCATATATTTATTAAATAAATATATGTGTATACGTGTATGTGTGTGAGTGGGAAAGGAAAGAATTAAATTAAGAAAGAGAGAAAGAAAGAGGGATACGAGAAACAGAAGAGAGAAAAGGAGAGAAAAGAGAAAGAAGAAAGAATGGGTGAGGAGGAAGAAGAGGAAAAAGGAAGGGTTTAGGCTCACCGAAACGACTTCCTTCCAACACGAAAAATGTTCGGCGTTCCTTCCTCTTCGTTTTGGTACCAATTTCATGACGATCAACTCACTCTCTCTCTCACTTGGCCATTTTCGTGTTTTGGAGGTTTTGTGGGAGATCCGATTTTGGGTTGGTTTTGAAGGTTTAAGTCCGATTAGGAACGAACCCAAGGTGGATTGCTCGAGTATTAAAGTTCGATTGGATGATTGGGAGCTAGTTGGGTGAGTTAGGTTGGAGAAATCACATTTTGGGGTTATGTGTGAATAGTGGCTTGAGGTTGAAGGAGAAGATGAATAGTGTTTGGGGAAGATTTCGAGGAATTTGGTATTTCGGTCAAAAGAGGTTTCGTGATCGAGTGGAAAGCTTTGAAAGCGGATTTGAGCGTTGTCGGAACGGAAAGTTTATGCGGAGAGCGTTCGTGTGGTTACTCGGTGAATTCGGCTCGATCGTGGTTCACGCTTCAAGGGTGAGTTCTACTCACGTTTAGGATTTTTGTTTTTCGAATTAATTGATTGACCGTTTTATCGCTTTCGCTGGTCTGGAATATTACCTGATATTGTCTGTTTCGGGTTAGGAATCGATCGGAGCGAGTCTCGAGTTGTGTTGTGTTGAAATGGAATTTTTGGTGATTTGATTTCGAAAGATTTTGACTTAAAAACCGTTAATTGGAAAATATGTCGCGTTTTGATACAATTCGTTTAAAATGAGTTTTTGATTGATTTGATTGATTGTGTGACTTTGATTGAGACTGTTTTAATAGTTGTCAAAACTGTTTTCAATCAGAACAAGAATCGGAATTGAGCGGAATAGCGAATTTCGCAAGAAAACGGAAAACCTGCACTTTTCTGCAGATGGTCGCGTCGCGACCCGTCCCCTTCGCGTCGCGACCTGGCCTAGTTTTGTCACGCAAAAAGTTTCTGTCACTTTTCGCGTCGCGACGGAAGCAGTTCGCGTCGCGACGCTTTGCAGATTTTCAGCAACTATTCACTGTTTTTGTTTTCGCGATAACTTTTGATCCGGGAACCCGATTGAGGCGTTCTCAGGTGCGTTTGAAAGCTTATTGAAAGGCCTAATCAAATAAATGATTTTAATTGTATAATGAACTGTTTTTGAAGTTATAGATTGTTTCGAAAAACCGACTAATAGTACACGTGTGCGGATACGTTTATTAATAATAAAGCGGACTATGAGTCCTACGTGGTATGGTATTATGTTCGTCTAAACCGGTCTACGATTCACGATATATATAATATCGACGATAGGGAACAGTCAAATGTAGATGGACTGAATGTTCATTGAGTATAGGTGAACTAACAGGTTATCGAGTGTAGATATATTTATTGTATCGAGTTGGGTGACGACCCATGTTAACATACTAGGCGGGGTAGTCATGAACTCTTACCCTAGGCTCCGTGCCGTTAGGAAACACTATTGGTATTGGGGTTCACCGGGATTTAGCACTGGATTGCAGTCGGTGTTATGTTGAAAGTTTTGTCGTACGATACACCGGGATTTAGCACTGGATTGCAGTCGGTGTCGTACTGTACGGTTCACCGGGATTTAGCACAGGATTGCAGTCGGTGCCGTACTGAGTCACAACACGTTCACCGGGATTTAGCACTGGATTGCAGTCGGTGTCGTGTTGAATTAAAATGCACGTGGTTATAAATTAAACCACGAATGAAAGAAAGTCCTATAATACGGTTCACCGGGATTTAGCACTGGATTGCAGTCGGTGTCGTGTTAAGTTAAATAGGATTCATAATTGAACGATTCATAATTGAACCGAGAGTGTAGATAGGGGGTCTCGGTAGAACTCACTGAGATTGTATCTCATTGTTTATATGTTGTGGTTTTACAGATAAACAGGGAAAGTGGAGATCCAAGAGGCACGAGTAGGTGGTGCTCGGATGGTTGCTGAAGACTTAGCTTTTATGCTTAAGTTATGTTTTCCCTTGTTAGTTATGTATCACGACATTATGGCTATAACTATTGTAAAAGTTATGTATTTATTTCCGCTTTCTTGTGCGATATTGAACACTGTATTTCACTGATGGTTTATGGTCTTATTTATGTTTAAGACTGTCTTGTTGTTATTCAGTGAAAATTTTATTGTGGTGTTCAGTATTTAAACAGGAAATGTATCTCTGATGTTTTAGGAATGGTGCACTTGGGTATTTTTACTCGATAAAAATACTGGGGTGTTACACTAAGCGTAGCTTCGACTTTGGCGCCAAGAATTTCCTCATAAAGACCGCCCTTAGCGTTTGGGGACAATGACTTACTAGACGGCAAGCCAAACAAGTACGTCCCGCTCCTGATCACTGCAGTAATGGCCAACGTCGAAGTAAGAAGAATCCTGGTCGACCAAGGGAGTTTGGAGGATATCATCTTCGAAGATCTTCTCGACGTGTTGAAAATATCAAGGGATGACCTCAGACCCTACAGAGGGTCAGACCTCACCGATTTTAACGGGTTGTCTACAACGCCTCTTGGCCACCTCGAACTCATGGTCACATTTGGGGACGACAACGTTGAAAAGCCATTATGTAGGACGGTGAAGACACCCTTCCTCCTGCTCCCATGCAAACAGGTATATCAATGCATTATAGGCCGACCCACCCTAGGAAGACTAGGGGCGGTCGCTTCGACCGTTCATCTCAAGATGAAATTCCACTCCGACACAGATGAAGTGATCACCTTACTAGCATATCTCCATTCAGCTAGAAGATGTCACTTTATGAGCCTCAAAGAACAACTGCGGGACGATCCAAATAGAACGGTCAAAATCGGTATCGATCTCCTAGACGAGGTGCGAGAGCAACTAACGCAATGTTTGAAAGAGCATGCTGATCTATTTGCTTGGAGTGCGGCCGATATTCCGAGAATCCCACCAAAGGTAGCATGCCACCATCTGGTCGTAGACCCATCGGTCAAGTGGGTCGCCCAGAGACGACGTATTCATAAAGAAGACAAGGCCAAGGCCGCGATCAAAGCTATTGAAGATCTGGTTGAGGCTGGCTTTGTCAGAGAGATCAAGTACACCACTTGGTTATCCAACGTGGTCTTAGTCAAGAAAGCAAATGGGAAGTGGCGCATGTGCGTCGACTACACCGATCTAAATCGAGCTTGCCCTAAAGATTCGTTTTTGGCCCCAAGTGTTGATCGATTGGTAGACAGTGCCTTCAGCTTCCGCTTATTATCCTACCTGGACGCGTACTCAGGATATAATCAGATTGCCTCCACCCGACCAAGAAAAGACGACCTTCATAACTAAGAAAGAGAATTACTGTTACCAAGTAATGCCATTCAGTTTAAAAAATGCAGGGGCGACCTATCAAAGAATGATGAATAAAGTATTCCATGCGCAGATTGGATGGGTGGTTTAAGTTTATCTTGATGATATGATCGTCAAAACCATAGCAGATGCCGATCACCAAGCAGACCTTCGTGAAGTGTTCGCAGAAGCCCGAAAACACTCTGATTCCCTCCTAGCAGCTTCACAAATCAAAGATCTATTCGACGCAAAAGATTTCGTCCTGCAAAGACATTTGGCAAGGGTAAGAGAACACAAGGGCCGACATCCTCTCCAAGCTTGCCAGCACAAAGAATCCTGGAAATCATAGAAGCGTGATTCAAAAGGTCCTACCGCAACCCAGTGTGCTGCTAGAGGTCACTCCTACTTCAGATATATGCGTGATCGATCCCAGAGAGTGCTGGATCGACCCAATCCTCAAATACATCCGAGACGGGAAAGAACCTGACGATCCAAAGGATGCAACTCTAACAAGGAGGCGGGCTTCATCCTACTCGGTCATAAAGGGAAAGCTCTTTCGCAGAGGATTTTCCATGCCACTCGTAAAGTGCCTCACACCAGAAGAGGTTGACTATGTCTTGAGAGAAATACATGAAGGAATATGTGGGCCGCATCTAGGAGGGCAATCCCTGCCGAAGAAAGCGCTCAGAGCAGGATATTACTGTGCCAGCGGCATTCCGATGTCCACGTCCCTCCTCGGACAGAACTAAATAGAATGACCGCACCATGGCCGTTTACCTGGTGGGGGATCGATCTCCTGGGGCCACTCCCAGTAGCCCCAAGCTAGCTGAAGTATCTGATAGTTGCGGTAGATTACTTTACAAAGTGGATCGAAGCAGAACCTCTGGCAACCATCACCTCCAGGAATTGCATGAAATTCTTTAAAAAGAACATCCTAGTCCGATTTGGAATCCCAGAGGTAGTGATTACAGATAATGGCACCCAATTCATAGATAAAGGCTTTTGAGAAATCATGACCGAGCTAGGGGTTAAGCAGCGCTTCACTTCAGTCGAGCATCCCCAAACTAACGGCCAAGCTGAGGCTGCGAACAGAGTTATTCTGCGCGGTCTAAGAAGACGACTCGACGAGGCCAAAGGGAATTGGGCGGAAGAGCTACCATATGTGTTGTGGGCCTATAGAACGACTCTGCGGGGTCAAGATGGTATATGGCACAGAGACTCTAATCCCTATCGAAATTGGGGAACTAAGTTGGAGGACAGCAAATCCGATGCTGCCGCAGGACAACAATGCAACGATCAGAGAAGAGCTCGACTTGGTCGAGGAACTTCGCACCCAAGAAGCCCTTCGACAGACACTGGTCAAACAGGGGATGGCATCCCGACATGATGCGAAGGTCGTCCCAAGGGAGTTTGCCGTAGGGCAACTCGTTCTCCTTCAAGCTGATGTTGGGAAAGAGAATGCAGCGCAAGGAATGCTGGCTCCGAATTGGGAAGGCCCGAATCGGGTCATCTCGAAGACGGGGAAGGGTGCTTACCAGCTCCAGACAATGAGCGAAGGAGCGATCCCAAGGACTTGGAATGCAATAAAGTTAAGAAGATACTTCATTTGAAAATGTAACTGATGAACAAACATCACCATATAAAGAAAATAATTAAAACCGGGCGGGGAGCTCTTTTTCCCACTGGGTTTTTTAACGAGGCCCGCCCATCCGTCAGTAATAAGACGAGGCACTTTTTGAAATTATTGTGTTTATTTTCTTGTATTTATTTTCCCTATGATACGCCTGTTTAAATGCTTATCACAAATACCTACGCTGCGAGTTAAATCTGAATTGAGCTTCAGTAAACTGCCTGCCAGGTCGAAACTACTTGGTCGATCCAAGCAATGATCGAAGCGACCAAAAGAGGTGGTCGCACACCTACGGACGAGTTCAATCTGGTCCGAGATCCGGTAAACTGTCCGCGGATGATTTCGTGCACTGTAATAAAGAAAATAAAGGAAAATAAAGGAAGTACAAAATCATCGACGCACGAGCTGTCAAATAAAGGCGTACGGAGGAGGCCGCACTCCATAGTACTTAAATTACATAAGAGGCGACTTCGAGGTCACTAAAATTCAAACCCTGAAAGGGCATTTCAAAAAATTATAATTACAAGTTATCCAACCCGATTGAAAATCACGACTGCAGGATTGAAAACTGTCCCATCCTCCTCAACTTCCCTTGGGGTGATGATCTTACCGTCCTTGATTAGATGATCGAAGTTGATGACCTTAGGATCGATCACCACATCAAGATTGACATACTGGACTTGATCCAAAACATTCTGAAACTGCTCCTTGGAAATGGTCACGGCATCATCAATAACCCTCGCACGGTCATCCTCAGCACTGTCCCGCTCCTCGATGGCCGCCTTCTTCTCCTTTTCCAGAGTAGTGACACTCGCCCTCAAACCTTCAACTTCCTTATCCAAGTTCGAAACTTTGGTCTTCAGTTCATCAATTTTGGTGGCACCAAATCTAACCATCTCATCTGCCTTGGCTTTGGCGCTCAGGGCATCATCCCGCTCCTTAGTGAGAATGGTCAGCGACTTATTAGCCTCAGCGAGGGCCTCAGCTGTTGTCTTCAAAGCTTTCTCCGCCTCCTCGCATTTCTTCATAGCATCTCTCGCTCCTTCCGCAAAGCTGTGAGATATTTGTAACAACTTTTTAGTTTGTCAGATTTATTAAGAAATTCACTTTCCAACCACAAATCCCGGGCTTCGAGTTTACTACCTGCAAATCACTCATCTTCTTGGTCCTTCCAATTCTTAAACAAGTCAGAGGAGGCCAGGCCTATGTCAGCAGCGGCTTCAAGAGGGTTCTCGAGGTAGGGCTCTAAGTCCAAAACTGATAACTTCTCCAAGTTCAACTTTAGAGAAGACTTTTTTCGTATATCCTTCCCCGCCTTGGAATTTTTTGCCCCATGACCAGGATCTTCGTTGGAAGGGTTAACAGTGATGTCACGCTCGTCATCAGTCACATCATGGGAACAGTCTCTCTCTTTCCCAGAAGTCCCTCCCAGATCGCCCCTTAAGCCGACAAGTGGGGTCTGCGTTCCAACGATGGGCTTCGGGACGACAACGGGAGAGTGACTTGTTGATACAGAAAGCCATTTGATCTGCAAAAGTAAAAGGAAGCGCAACGTCGGTCAAGAAATCTAAGGAACTCACATAACAAATATCATAAAAATGCCCGAGGCGACCTAAATCGTACCAAGAACGGAAAGAAGCGCAACATCGGTGGCCACCCCTGCCAACGGGTAAACCCTGATTAGTGGAGACTCTTCGGAAAGATAGGAAACCTGGTTCTTCAGCAAATTGAGCGTCTCTTTATCAGTAGCATCAAGGCGGGACTCTGGCATATGGTAGATCGCTGCCGACCTGTTGTAGTGAGCCTTCGACCAAGCGAATGGGAACTTGAACCCTATGAATTCTCCCTTGGCGTTCAAGTCCCCACCATCTTATACGCTTTCCGGCAAACAGGAAGAATCTACATGTAGCTATGTTTCCATGGTTTGATCGAGTCAGAATACGGCTTGATGAATTTGTACTCAGGGTGGCCTTTCAAGCTTAGGTGCTCCCACCGCCCTTTCTTGGTACCCTTCTCACCACGGTGTCTTACTTCGAATAAAGTAAAAAACCGCATCAACGAGCAGGGTCGGTCCAATGCTCCCACCAGCAGCTCAAATTCCCTCACAAACGCCCAACTAGTGGGATGCAGCTGGGATGGGTCGACCAGAAGGTGTCTCAGGACCTCTCGTTGGAAGGCGATAAAAGGAGGACGAATTCTCAAATTCAGCATCACCATAGAATACATCATGAATTTTAGCACGCCAGGGACGTGGCGATGGACTCGTCCGTCGAAGCTCCCTCTACCGACCACTCTTGACCTTCAACCTCAACCATTTTCTTGTAGATCTCCACATGCTCGCTCCCAGGAGCTATCAGCGAAGGTCGTATCCCACATAGAGATTCTGAAACCCAAGAACTGTCTCTGACTGGGGGAGGCATGGAGGCCGCCTCCTCAGGCTCTGACTCGGGCTCAGGTTCATTAATCAGAGCAATTTCCTCAACTTCTTCCTCACTAGACTGATCCGGGTTATGGCCGTCGACCGAGATCACTAGCGAGGCGTTGTGGTTGTAGGAGTATCCCGGCAACGCGAGCAGTGATGTCATCGACCCAGGAAGGGAATGAGTTCTGGAGGAACTCCCCGACGTAGAACTAGAAGCCGATTCGGAGGTCGAGCAGGACTCGACGCGATCATCTGTCATGGTCGGAGCAGCCCCTTCACGAGCGTATGTCGCGGCAAGATGAATTGGTTGCTCCCCAAGGACCCGCACGATTTGTTTAGTACGCGCCAGGATCCACCCCGGTAAATAAAGAAACAAAGCAAGGATATATAGAAATGTTACCTTTGATATATCAGGACAGTAAGCCTCTCTAAAAGGGATCGGACGACCTGGAGCGGAAGCCCAAAAGTTTAGTCCGCGCAGCGGGTAGTGGATCCACGAGCGGGATTTGTCTGCTTGAAACAGAAAGCACCTCGCCAGATTAGAGCCATGAGATCAGGTCGTTGGTGGAGAACTCAAGTCGCCCTCAGAGAACTCAAAACAACGCAAATGCCAATTGAAGTAGGGGAGAACTCCTTATATAATGGGCCTACCAAGAAATCGTGGGCCGGAGGTGAAACAACGAGACCTTTCGCCTTACACATTAAATGCTAGCCTCAAAGGGCACAATAACATCATTGCGTACCCCCTCGAAATGTCAAATCAATCACCTCAAGAACTGAGTAGTCACGCGTCACGTTAGTCAGAGCCTGAACACAACAGTTAATAAGAAATGTACATGAATGCAACGCGCGCGGCGTAGTATCACTGCAGGACGAATTAAGAGCAGACCGGGGGCAACCGATTCAAGACAGAGCCCGACCTATGATCGGGCCCGGCTTGGGGGAAACTGTTCTGGCCTGGGCCGAGCTCCCAATCAAGCTAAATGGGCCACGAACTGGCCCAACTCTCCAGCGATCCATGGACAGCGCCCAGGCTAATCAAAATAAAGGGTTGAGAGGAAGCTGCACCATCCAACGACCACAGAACCTTGTCAAGCTATAAATAGTGGTCAAACCCCACTGACAGGTACACTATCCATTCAATTAATATTCCTGCCATGACCAATACCCCACTGACTTGGGCGTCGGAGTGTCATTGCAGGTACAACCCGAGCCGAGCTCTGCTCCCGACATACGCTTGTCTAGGCGCGATTAGCAATCAGATCGGCCCATCTATCTGGACAAAGTAGTACGGTTCAGTCTCCATTCCATCGCAATGAAGAAAAGTTTAAATAGGAAAAGAGATTGAAGAGTTATATTCTTGTTTGACTGAAACTAAGATACGATAGGAACAACTAGGGTGGGCTTCTTATTTAAGGTAAGAGGAATTTCATTTCCTTGATTATGGAAATTATCAAATTTTTTGTAATTAGGGTTTGATTTTAGAGAAATTGGAAATTTAGACAGATTTTATATGAGTAGAGTAGTTAGTTTGGGATACTTAATATCTTGTAGGCATAAGATTTGGGTTTTGGGTAAACGAGTTTTGAGTTTTATTGATATTCTTAAGTTAGAGGTTGACACTAAATTCTCAGTGATGTGAATCACGCATGTCAACGAACCTGGAAAAACAAGAACACACAATATGCGGAAAAACTGCACAATGCTACAGCACTGTTAACAACAAGATATATGAAATCTAAGAAAACAATTAAAGAAAGAGATATAGGATAGATAAAATGAACACCCAAGATGGTAACCCAGTTTGGAGTTAATTCTCCTACTCTTGGGGACAGAATCCGACTTGAAGATTTCCACTATCTTGATCAAGAGTTACACCACATGATACATTCAAAGCACTTAGGCAATGCTCTCCATGAACCTAATCACCCAGGTGTTTCCCAATTCTATTTCTGAAATGTGATATTGAACTAAATGATCCAAGTCCTCTTTAAAACCCCCTAAGGCGGAGCTTTATACACTAGCTCGTAACTACCCCAACCCACAAAGTTGTTACATCAATTTAACTAACCAACTAATTAAAACTGAATCAAACAGAAATAGGTACAACATCTTAAAACAGAAATAACTGTCATAACAAAAAATAACAGATCCACGCAGAGATGCTGCAGGTGATGCTATAGCACCTGATAAGGTCTAGGCTGAATGAATATGATGTTGTAGCATCATAACCCAACAATTATCCACCTTGGTGCAAAGCATCCCTTCATAATAATGTCTTCAAGTCAGGATTCCTTCATTTCCAAAATCATCAATCAACATCTATATTGAGCAAATCCAAGCAGTGCTTGAACTTGCTAACTGTGACAGGTTTAGTGAGCATGTGAGCGGGGTTTTCATCAATGTGAACCTTCTGACTTTCCACTTCTCCACTGTCCACCATGTCCTTGATGAAGTGCAATCGTATCTCAATATGTTTGGTCCTTTCATGGTACATTTGGTTCTTGCATAAGTGGATAGCACTTTTGCTATCACTATGCACAGACACAGTAACCATATAGCTTCCTTCACAACATCAGTTAAGGCAATAAATTCAGCCTGTGGTTGAGAGAGCCACAATGTGCTTCAATGATGCCTTCCAACTGATGGTGTTCCCAAACAATGTGAAAACATACCCTGAGATAGCCTCCTTTTGTCTAAATCTCCTGCATAATCTGAGTGTGTATACCCTTCCACTGGCTGACCAGTATCCTTGCCTCTGGTATACACTAACCCATGGGATTGAGTCCCTTTCAAGTACCTAAGAACCCATCCAACAGCTTGCCAATGTTCTCTTCCAGGATTTCCCATGAATTTGCTAGTGATGGTGACAACATGAGAAATCTCAGGCGCAGAACATACCATAGCATACAATATGCTACCTATGGCATTAGCATAAGGTACTTGATTCATTTCAGTATTCTCCTCTTGAGTAACTGGACATTTAGCTGATGAAAGCCTAAAGTGTTGTGCTAATGGAACACTAGTAGACTTAGCATCACTCATGTTAAACCTCTTTATCACTTTCCCAAGATAATCCCTTTGAGACAACCAATTTGTTCTTCTCCCTGCACCTTCTAATCTCCGTTCCTAGTATCTTCCTTGCATCTCCCAGATCCTTCATCTCAAATTGCTCCTTTAGCAATTTCTTCAAAGAATCGATGTGCAACATGCTTTTGCAGGCTAGAAGCATGCATCAACATAGAGTAACAGATACACATAGAGATCATTTTATACCCTCTTATAATAAACACAACAATCAGATCTGCATTTATGAAAATTGTGCTTTATCATAAAAGAATCAAACTTAAGATACCATTGCCTGGGCGATTGCTTAAGGCCATAAAGAGACTTCTTCAAGTGACACACCCAATTCTCCTTTCCTTCAACATCAAAACCAGTAGGTTGCTGCATGTAGATGGTTTCATGAAGATCTCCATGTAGGAAAGCTGTCTTAACATCCATTTGCTCCAATTCCATAATGTTATGAGCAACCATGGATAATAAGACCCTAATAGATGAGTGCTTTACAACTAGAGAAAATATTTCATCATAATATATTCCCTCCCTTTGATTGAACCCTTTAGCAACTAGTCTTGCTTTAAATCTAGCTGGTTCAACCCCAGGAATTCATTCCTTCCTCTTAAAGATCCATTTACTTCCAATGATCTTTGTCTTCTTAGGTTTTGCAACCAAAGACCAAGTGCTATTCTTTTCAAGAGAAGCTAGTTCCTCTATCATGGCCAACATCTAACTCTTGAGGATATCTAGTTTCAAGTGTGAATAGATAGTTTCCTCTGTCATGCCCAACATGTTATTGAGATAGCATGCTGTGTGGGCAGCTTTTGCCCAAAACTTTACCTGCATACTAGAGTTAGATAACATACACCACATTCTCTCCAAAATAGTCCTATTCATCCTTTCAGCTAGGCCATTTTGCTGAGGGGTATTCCAAACAGTTTTATCCCTAATTATGCCATGATCTTTACAATAGCTAGTGAATTCCTCACTACAAAACTCTAAGCCATTATCAACTCTTAAGTTTTAATTTTCTTTTCAGTTTTGGTTTCTATCATGACTTTCCATTCCTTCAAATCCCTAATAGCTTCATCATTACTTTAAAGAAAATAAACTCAAACCTTCCTACTGAAATCATCTAAGAAAGTAATAAAATACTTATTACCTACATGTGAAGTCACCCTTGTTGGTCCCCATAGATCACTATGGACATAGTCAAGAACTCCCTTTGCGGAATGATTGGCCTTGGAGAACTTTACCCTATGCATTTTCCCTAGAACACAGTGTTCACAGAAAGGTAGATCTCCAGCCTTGTCCTCACCAAGGACTCCCTTTGTGCCAAGAATTTGCACTCCCCTTTGACTAACATCACCCAGTCTCTGGTGCCATAGCACTGTCGTGCTGCAACATTCTGATGCTGTAGCTGCAAATCCGGTGATAGCACTAACTTTCAAAATGTAGATTCCATGTTTCATGTAACCCCCCTTCACAACCGCCGACCCTTTCATGACCTGGAGGATACCATCACGAGACTCAAAAGAACACCCATTTTCTTCTAACATGCCCAGAGATATTAAATTCCTTTTTAGATTAGGAACATATCTCACACCTGTTAGAACCGTTTGTGCACCATCTTCAAATCTCAACATTATGGAACCAATTCCCATTACCTTCCATGTTGTATTGTTACCCATAATGACACTTCCAGCATCAACCTCCTTAAGACTAATGAACCATTCTTTCTTAGGGGTCATATGACATGAACACCCTGTATCTTTAACCCTTTCATCTTCATTAAGACTTGTTGTTGCCATTAAAACACCGATCAACACATAGGTAACCATCTGTGACAATAGAAGCACTTGCCACATCTTCTTCACCTTTCTTCTTAGATTTTATCTTTGGGCAATCTTTTCTAAAATCCCCCATCTTATCACATTGATAACCCTTCTTCTTGGATTTATCTTTATCCTTAGATTTGTTTTCACCCTTCTTTTTCTGTTTTGATTGCTTTTGTTTCGTACCCTTTTTCTCAAACTTACCCTTAACAAACAGCCTTTCACTACTTTGCTCTTCTTTAATATCTGATTTCCTTTTCATATCCTTTGACATCCATGTGGATTGAACTTCTTCAAGTGATAAAGATTCTTTGCCATATAAGAGAGTGTCACATAAACTTTCATATGACTTAGGTAAAAAATTTACCAAAATAATTGCTTGGTCCTCATCTTCAATCTTGATGTCAATGTTCTCAAGATCAAGGAAGATCTTGTGGAACTCATCAATGTGATCCTCCACTGATTTTCCAGGTTACATTTTGAAAGCAAATTCCCTTTGTTTTAACTAGAGACGGTTTGTGTAACACCCCATGTATTTCATATTTAATGAAATATGAGAATGCACCTAAAAACATACATCCAAGTCTTATTTAAGGACATTGAACAACTAAAACTTCGATGAGAACTCATCATACTATCCTTTTATAACCTTCATAGGTCCCTAAAAGGATTACATACAACATCGAACCATGGGTCCAAAGTCGTTTCATACCTAATTGTCCAACACCTCAAATAGAAATAACAACATCGATACATAACTTTAACAAAGTAAAAGTTATGATATCATGATACATAATAAAAACTGGGCAACATATCAAGCGGATTTCCAAAATCCATCACATCATCATCATATAAACATAAACAGTGAGATAAAATCATCCAAAATCCATCACATCATCATCATATCGAGCGGATTTTCATGCTTCGTTGCTTTAGTTTTTCCCTGTTTCTCTGTAAAAACCACAAAACATAAACAGTGAGATAAAATCTCTGTGAGTCCTTTCGTGAACCCTCACAACTCAACTCACGGTGTTTTATTCATCATTTATCTCGTTGCCCAAGTTTGGATAGCTACGTACATCATGGTATTAGCACAACACCGGTAACCACTACTCGGTGAACCCATTCCGCTAATATCAGATTAGCGGGCATACAAGGACAGGGCTTAGGTTCAGGGCTCATCATTTCCCTCCCCTAGTATGCTAACATCTCGAGGTCGTCACCCCATATTTATATATTTAATTTGGCTACCCAAGCCTCTAATGGAACACCAAGTCCATCAATTAACATTTTCATGTTTTTAATTTGGCTACCAATGCTTCTAATGGAACACCAAGTCCATCAATCAACATCTGTTTATGTATTCTCTCTCGGTACACATCATATGGTTTATATCAATAATTATGACTTAACCGTTAATTCATTTACATCTCAATCATAAGCATAAGTGAAATGTAATCATTCACACATCATTAGGGAAGGTTAGGAAAGAGATTGGAAGAGGTTTAGGAAAGAGATTGGAAGAGGTTTGGAATCAAAAGGAATAGTTTCAGACGAGTTTTAAAAATGGTAAAAGAACTCTGCGCACGGGTCGTGCTTAACAAAAATTTCAGCATTTGAGTAACAGCAGGGGACGCACGAGTCGTGCTTATAAGCGCACGGGTCGTGCTCCTCTGACAGCATTGAAAATTTTTCTGTTTTCATGTAAATTCGCTATTTCGATCGATTCCGGTGCTCGTTCGCTCGATTCCTAACTTAACCACAACACTAAAACAGCCCCAAAACATGTCCAATCAACAATAAAAACAATCAATAACTTCAATCAAACAAGTTTGGGCTAGTTTTCATCAAAATTCGTTAATAGTTCGGTTTAACGGTTTTTGACCAAAACGCTTTAAAAATCACTCGTCAAACCGAAACATTAACGCTATCAACCAGTCAACATGTCTCGGCAATCAATTCACATCAAATCATGCCAATCATTCAATCAAACATAAATTTCATCAATCTATAAGTCAAGCCTCGAATTGAAACGAGTTCACCTCACTTTTCGTTAAAAATTACGTTTTTTGGTTTTTCGACTAAAACGATATTTATCGCGCAACTCAAACCGAATAACAAATCAATCAAGCCTCAATACACAACCTACTCAATTCAGACTCATTTTCACATAACATTCAATAACTTAACGAAACCTCACAAAATCGAAGAACTCACCTCGCGTGTCGGTCGACTCGAACACATAACGCGCGAGAATTCTCAACTTTGATCCTAGGACTTCAAGCTCACCCCCAAGCTTTAACTTTGATTCCTAGCTTTCCAATAGAACTATTCATAATCTTCAACCTCTAATTGAGCCTCAACCATAAAAACCCCAATTTTCATTTTCACACCCTAACCCTTGATTCTTCAAAATCACTCACCATTTTGGTGATTGAGCTTCCTAATCATCAATATGGCTTCTATAGATCACCCCTCATCTTCCTAATCCTTCCTTTGAGTCACAACCATCAAAACCCCAATGTTTCCTCTTCATATGTGAAAATTGTGGAGAGTGAGAGAGTGAACTATAAGTGCTGGTTTTAGTATCAATGGAAAGGAAATTGAAAACTTCCCCTCTCTCTTTTCTCTCTTTTCTCTCTTTTCTTCTCTTTTCTTTCTTTCTACCTACGGCTCTCTCTTTCTCTTTTTCCCTTTCTTTCTCTTATTTTCTTTTCTTATATATACATATATACATATAAATATATTAGTTAATACAATTAACTTGAATGGGTGAAAACCCTAAATTACCCCTCTCTATGTACTATTCATTTAAAAACCTCTCTCCAAATAATAATTAATCTAACACTCAATTAATAAAATTATTAATTAAGCACTAAATTAAATTAATTGGGTTAACTTCAAAATAATTAGCTTAATTATTTTGGGGATGTTATAGTTTGCAACAGACTTTTCCATATAAAGACTCTCCAACTTGAGCCAAATTCCTGCTGGAGTTGTTTCTTTAATGACTTCTCTGAGAGGTTTGTCACCCAAACTGAGAATAAGCGCTCCATGAGCCTTTTCCATTACCTCTGCCTTCTCCTCTGCAGTGAGCCTCGATGCTAACCCGTTCTCACCCTTTAATGCACCAACCAATCCCTGTTGTGCAAGCATAGCCTTCATCTTGATGCGCCACAAACCAAAATCGTTCTTTCCGTTAAACTTGTCCACTTCGTATTTTGTTGACACCATGATTCCAAGAACGATTCAACCTTGCTTTGATACCAATTGCTATGAATCACGCGTGTCAACAAACTTGGAAAAACAAGAACACACAATATGCGAAAAAAACTGCAAAGTGCTATAGCACTGGTTGCTAAAACACTGTTAACAACAAGATATATGAAATCTATGAAAACAATTAAAGAAAGAGATAAAGGATAGAGAAAATGAACACCCAAGATGGTAACCCAGTTTGGAGTTAATTCTCCTACTCTGGGGGACAGAATCCGACTTGAAGATTTCCACTATCTTGATCAAGAGTTACACCACATGATACATTTAAAGCACTTAGGCAATGCTCTCCATGAACCCAATCACCCAGGTGTTTTCCCACTCACTGATATCTCGGATTTTGACTCACAAGTGTTTCCCAATTCTATTTTGTGAAACCTGATAATGATCTAAATGATCCAAGTCCTTTATAAAACCCCCTATGGTGGAGCTTTATATACTAGCTCGTAACTACCCCAACCCACAAAGCTGTTACATCAGAAACAAACAGAAACAGGTACAACAACTTAAAACAGAAATAACTGTCATAACAGAAAATACAGATCCACGCAGAGATGCTGCAGGCTATGCTATAGCACCTGATAAGGTCCAAGCAGAATGAATATGATGCTGTAGCACCATAACCCAACACTCAGTGAGCTTGAAATGGTAAAATTAGTTTAAATAAGGAAGTAAGAAGCTTAAGAGTCTTTGAATGAAATTCATTAGGATCAAAGGAAAATAGAGGTAATTCATGGCTAAAGATTGGTATCTCTAAGTTATATTTTAGAAATAGTTAGTCATTAACACTTGAGTATGGAAAAAGTACAAGCAACTTTAAAATACTAAAAAGTGTAAGAAAAACATAAACTAAACGCGTTATCAAATTATAAGTAAATAGATATTGGAAAACTAGTTCTATCATATCTCTATGCATTTTATTTTGAATACTGATTTAGCTTTATCATAATATAGAGCCATAGAATCCAACCCGTCGGTATCGGTCCTCGGCGTGTCTTAGCGGCTTAGGAAGTTGGTGAGTAAATAATGGGGACTATAACAAGTCCTAAATACTTCTCTTGACTTGTTTTATTGTCACGAACCGAGTTGGATCATGACCGGCGCACAAACTACTACTAGACTAGTTTGACACGCCTTAATAAACTAAAGTAGACTTGAAGAATGGTTATCATATTAAACCTATGTTGCGCCCGAAAAATCCGGTTTGGGACTTTTCGTTTGACAACGTGGAAAAAGTTTGGAGCCGCAACCAATATTTTAATTTTAAGACCAAAACATTGAAAAAAGGTCTTTTAAACAAGGCGGATGGTCTTTTGAAAACTAGAGATGTAGGTTCGGTGGTCGGTTAGGTACGGGGAAGGGATTAGCACCCCGCACCTCCTTTCTACCGAAAGGGAACCATTAACTTGATGTGTGGTTTGGACAAAAGTTTGAGTTTGAAAGCGGTTTATTCTACTTCTTTTCTTTTCTTTAGGAGTTTGTTTAATTGAAAACGAGGGGGAAAGGGATATTTTTGGTATCTTTGAAAATCAGGACAAAACAAAGATTTTTTAAGAGTGTGCTTGACGGGACAAGACACCGCTCTTACGTACCCTCACTGGAAGAGGGATCAAAGCTACGTAGTTCTCGGTTTTTGGTTTTGAAAACGGCTTAAGGAGTTTTTTGCAATTGGGTGAGCGTTTGTGAAGACCGAACAACAACGGTTTGAATGGCCTCACTACTAACTCTTTTGAAAATGAAATCATCATAAATGACCTAAACGGCAACGGCGCGATTGGTGTTTAATGACAATTGGTTTATTTTTGAGAAATGAATAAGTTTTCGAAAATGGGATAGAGCTTTTGCGAAGACCGAACAACAACGGTTAGAATGGTCTCGCTTCTAACTCCTTTTGAAAACAATATCATCATTCACAACCTAATCGGCAACGGCGCGATTGGTGTTTAATGACGATTGATTTATTTTCGTTTTGAAAGTAAAAGTTTCTTTTTGTTTTGAAATGATTTTAGGAAATGGGTTTTAGAAAAGGAGTAGAACATTTCAAGTCAATTCTAAATCCATAACCAAATGCAAATGAATGAATAATACTCAAGCAAACATGAACATATCATTCATTAACCAAGATTAAACATGCCCATACAATCAAAGGATTCAATTATTAAAGATGCAAAACAAAGTTCTCAAAGTAATTGTGTGTGTGCAAGAAGGATTGTATTTACCCTAATGGCTCTATGCTACAACATGCATGTAGACTTACGTCTCCATTAGGAGGTCATACAAGTGGAGAGGAGGGCACACAATCAAGTCAAGACATTTACATGGCATCAAGAACAAGTGAATACAATTGATTGTAAACATAGAGTATTCTAAGTTAAATGATCGAATATGTAAGCAAGGATGCATGATTAGGTAAGCATGTAAGCGCATGAGTGTACATGGAATGGATGCATAGCACTTTATTTATGAATGGATGGCATACAAGGATGCATAAGAGGATGCAAGAGATATAAGCATATGAGGATGCATGAGAGTGTCACATAAACTAAGTATGAATGAAGATGCATGAATGTGAAAATGTTTTGGGTATTTTTGCTAGTTGATAAGTTGTAAAACTTTAAGTAAGAAGTTAGTGAAAAGTAAAGTAAAAATGCATGAAGTAAATAGTAATTATTTAATGAGATGGTAAAGTAAAAATGCATGAGGTAAATGGGAAGTGGTAAAATCCTTTTTTATGTTTTAGTAAAAAATTAATGAAGTGGTAAAAACCAAAGTAGTAAAATATTTTTGTATTTTGGTAAAAAGTTAATGAATGGTAAAGTAGAATGGTAAAAAGTAAATAAACACTAAAACCAAGTTGAATCATATAGAGAAATCCTCTCACTTTGAGAAAAGTGCACTAGGCACTAGTGAGAATCAACTTGCCTATCATCAACAATGAACAATAAGCAAATTAAAATGCAAAGATTAACTAAACACACAAATAAGTTTAATCACCTAGAGCAATCCTCCCACTTTGAGCAAAGTGCACTAGGCACTAGTGAGAATCAACTTGCCTATCATCAACAATTTACAATAAGCAAACTAAGACACAAGGATAAGTGAACACATAAACTAAATTGAGTCCTTTCTAGCAATCTTCACCACTTAGATCAAGGTGCACTAGGCACTAGTGGGAATCATATTGCTAAATCATCAAACAACAAAAGTATCATTTAACACTAAAATGAAATACTAACAACAAGATTAAACATCACCAAACAAAGAACAACAACAAAATCAACTTGGAAATATCTTTAGATCTATAAGCATGTGAACCAAAGGAAACATAGATCCACATTTTATTTAATAAAAAAAAACACCAAAATTAACACAAAGCAACATAGATCTATTTTTTGCAAGGATTCATATGATTAAGCAAGGAAGTGCAACAAAATCATATCAACCCTAATTTTTTATGATATGCGAAATGCTAAAGCCCATAAACAACAATTTTATTTATGAAATCTAGTGCATAATATGTAAAGATGCAAGGGAAATTATTCAAGTAGAAGAATAACTCCTTCAAGGCCAAGGACCCATCTCAAACACCCAAAGCTCCCTAAGTCTTTGTCAAAATGTTTGAAATGGATCCTCAAAGCAAACAAACAATCAAGAAGGAGTTTGGAGTAGAGGAGAGATTATGCAAGAAAATTAAATATGAGGTGCAAAGCTTCAAGGATTACCTCAAAACTACAATGAAATGAAGAAGGAGATGATAAGCTCAAAAATTACTAGCTCTTAGCAATTTGATGATGCAACCTTGAAGAGAATGGAAGGAATGATGGTGATCTAACAAGAAATGGAGGATTTGGTGGTTGATTTTTGAAGAAAAATGGGTGAGGGAGAAGAGGATGGTTTCACAAGAAGAGAGGAGAAGGGAGAAGCTTTGGTGTGCTAGGGTTTTGTGTAGGAGAATGAGAGGCTAAAGGATCAAATGAGAAGCAAAAAGAGAGGATCCTTAGGTGTGGGAATGAGGGAGTATTTATAGGATGAAACTAGGTCTAAGGGTAGTTTAGTCTTTGTGCTTTTAATGTGCTCTAGGATTGAGTCTCAATTTTCAATCAAGGGTTGAGATTAATCCTCACATGGATTAAGGGTATTGAAGAAGCACAAAATGAGAGTGTGAAAGAGAGGGAGAGCGGCGAAAGTTAAAAGGAAAAAAAAGAAAAGAAAAATTAAATTTTCTTATTTTAGAAGAGATATTTTATGTGAGGTAGGGTTAAGGGCATTTTAGGGAAGAATTGTGACCAAAGTGGAAAATTTGGGTTTTCTTATGAAGGGGTTAGTGTAAGTGAGTGAGGTATTTTACCAAAGAGGGTATAATGATTACAAAATGAAAGAGTGTGGAAGAAATTGGAGAGAGAGAGAGAGAGAAAGGGAGTATGCAAATGTGAGGAGAGGAGAGAAGGAAAAAACTTGTTTTTTTTGGTCTTTTTGTCTTATTTGAAGACACTTCCTTATTTTGAGTTTGAATTTTGGTCATGGGAATAAAAGTGCACCTATTGGAAATGTGTCACATATTTTTTGGGCACCATAAAATATTCCCTCTAGTCACCCATGACAATAAAAATTGTCACTTGAGAATTGAGGAATATTTAATGGTCCTTTTTTATTTTTCTATGCACTAAAAATGGAAAAATACATTTTTAATTATTTTTGACTAGGGTTTTCTTTCTAAAAAATTGTACAAAAATTATCCTTGATAGAATAAAAATGTACTTTTTGTGGATGTGCATTTTTGGCGAGAAAGTCTTCTTTTTGCGAAAAATGACCAAAATGTCCTTTTTGACCCTAAAACCCTAATTTGCCTAAAAAGTGCATTCCAACCCTAAAAATGATTTTAAAGACCTTGGAATGACTTCTACGATCCAAGATGCAATGCATGATGCTCTTCATTCTTCAATTTATTTATTTTTTGTGGAAAATTAAGGTTTTGACCTAAGCCGGACAAAATTAGGGTATGACAACCTATAATAACCCGTATTTCGAAGAAATTTTACCGAAAATTCGACAGAACTTCCTTTGAAACATGGACATCCCAAAATAATATATATATATATATATATATATATATATATATATATATATATATATATATATATATAGACAAAACACAAAATACCAGCCTATAGGCCAATAGGGTCATATCAAACAGCTAACAGACAACACAATAATGTAACAAGTTACTAACATATGGACATAAAAGGAAACATAGGTAACATGGCTGTCAATCTTCTAGCCCAAAAAGGAAACATCACCTTGAAGTAACAGACTAAACTCTAGAAGAGGTGCTCGGTTCGACACGACATTGAGAATCAGAAACATATAAGAGAGACAAAGTGAGTCACCACTGAGTGAGAAAATAGTGAAGATTATAACAAGTGGGACACGATAATATAAGTTTTAAAACGATTCAACAAAAAAATAGTTGGCTTAATTACAGTTTTGATCCCCCTATTTTCCCCAATTCACGATTTTGGTCCTTCAAGTTTTAATTTGACGATTTTGGTCCCCCTATTTTCCCAATTTGTAAAATCAAGGTCCCCCTCTTAATTGGTCAAAATTGAAAGTCAATTTTGACTGACTTATCCTATGTGGCAGTCCACGTAGACTGCCACGTAGGCGCACTGTTCACTGTCTCTCTCACAGCCCTCTCCTCTCTCTCACTGTTCATCTCTCTCTCACATACCTCTCCTCTCTCTCACATCCCCCACTGTGACCCCCTCCCCCATCCCCTCCCCCCACCGTGACCCCCTCCCCCCACCGTCCTCCCCTCCCCTCTCCTGAACCCCTCCCCCCTTCGCACCTCCCCTTCCCCTTTGCACCTCCCCTCCCACTCTTCTCTCTCTCCTTTCTCTCTCACCGTCACCACCCACAACCACCACCCACCTCGTTTTCCTTTCCCTCCTCTACGACCTCCGTGAACCCCTCCCCCTCCTCTGCGATCTGGATCTGAACGGCGAGAGAGGGAGAGCGACGAGAGAGATAGAACGGCGAGAGAGAATGGAGAGAGAGAGAGCGACGAGAGAGGGAGAGCGACGAGAGAGAGACGAGCGAGCGACTAGAGAGGGAGAGCGACGAGAGAGAGAGCGACGAGAGAGGGAGAGCGATGAGAGAGAGAACGGCGAGAGAGGGGGAGGGGAGGGCGAACTAGAGAGGGGGAGAGATGCGAAGGGGAAGGATCGGTGAGGGGGAGGGGAGGTGCGAAGGGGGGAGGGGGGAGATGCGAAGGGGGGAGGGGTTCAGGAGGGGGTCACGGTGGGGGGAGGGGAGGGGTTACGGTGGGGGGAGGGGGTCACGGTGGGGGGAGGGGAGGGGGCTGTGAGAGAGAGAGAGAGAGAACGGTGCTGTGAGAGAGAGGGAGAGAACAGTGCTGTGAGAGAGAGATGAACAGTGCTGCCTACGTGGCAGTCTACGTGGACTGCCACACAGGATTGAAAGTCAAAGTCAGTTTTAGTTTTGACCAAATTAAGAGGGGGACCTTGATTTTACAAAATTGGGAAAATAGGGGGTTCAAAATCGTCAAATTAAAACTTTGGGGACCAAAATCGTGAGTTGGGTATAATAGGGGGACCAAAAGTGTAATTAAGCCAAAATAGTTTAATCTCGAGTAAGTCTTGTAAAATCAAATAATAATAATGACAATAAAGGGTAATACTTATACAGAACTAAAATAGGTTCCCCACCGATATATATATACTAGGCTCCCCACCTCAAAATATCAATAATAGGCTCCCTGCCTCAAAATATCAATAATAGGCTCCCTGCCTGATAGGTAAATCTTGGTGCACCAAGGCTAACACATACTGCTGTTAGCATGCAGAGTTCTGACAAAGTCTACCCCCAAAGCCATTGAAAATCCAAAAATCGTCAACTCATACTTATAATAATATTAACAAAGAATAGGACATATAGATTCTTTCACAATATATTTTCAAACCCTCAAATCAAATATGTACAAAATAATAAGTTATCAATTCTTGAAATCTGAGTCATAACAATCTAAAATTTCATGTTTTTAAAATAAGCCAACAAAATCCTCATATTTAAATCACCAAACCATAAAACCTATTACCATGTCCCTCTATCATGAAAAAACAAATCATTCCAACTTATCTTTTGTCAAGAGTAAAATAAAGCAGCTTTAATCAAATAAGCATAAAATAAGTTTAAAGAAATAAATTAGGACTTGTTATAGTCCCCATTATTTACTAACCGACATTCTAAGCCGCTTAGAGAGGAATCTGTTAATATATAAGTAGTAAGCCCATTAGTTGGTTAGTAAGGCCCATTAGTTGGTTAGTAACGCCCATTAGATAGTAAGGTCACTAGATAGTAAAGTCCATTAGTTACTTAGTGTAGCGACCGAAAAATCCCGGCGAGGATTCCTCGAAGGTTCAAAAATGAAGCCGCCACCAAAGTTTAGTTTAAGGGCAAATATTGGAAAATCCCTTTTGGAATGGATAAGGGTCCTTGAGACCAGATAAGGGTTCGGGAGTCGGTTATGCATGGGGAAGGTGTTAGCACCCCACGACATCCTTCCTAAGGAAGGTTACCTGCTAATTAGTTGTAGAAAAGAAAAATGTTAATTTTGAAAATGTTAATTTTTACCCTTTTATTGAAAGAAAAAGACTTAATTAAAAATTTTAGTTTTTTGTGCTTGACGGGAGTGGGCCCCCGCTCATACGTATCTCCAGGTGCGATGGAGAAATCAAAGCTACGTAGTTCTTTAATTAGAAAATGTTTGTTGGTTGGTGTTTTTTAATATAGGGGTTTTAGGATTGTGTGATCTGTGTTGAATGACCACTGGGGGTCTGAAGGAGCGCTGGGGCTCTAAAGGGCCGCTGAGGGCTGAAGGAGCGCTGGGGCTCTGAAGAACCACAGTTCACTTATCCTAAAACGATGACTAACTCGGCCGTACGACCGACTTAATCCCCTACTTCGAAAATAAGATTTTTTTTTATTTTTGAAATGAAAGAGATGTGTTTGTATTTTTTTTAATTTAGAAATTATTTATTTTAAATAGGGATTTTAGGACATGATCCGTAACGGTTCATTAGGGGCCTAAAAAGCAGACTAACCCGACTGTAGAGTCGACTTAATCCCCTATTTATATTTTGAAAATATAAAATAATTTGTGTATTTAAAAAGTTAATGACGACACTAACAATTAATAAAGAGTAAAGTTAATAAATAAATAACTATACATATAAATAAATAAATGAATAAATAATTATTTACATAGATAAATAAACAATATAAATAATAAATAAGTATGTACATAAATAAACAGTAAACATAATAAATAAATATGTACAAAAATAAATAAATAAATAAAATAAATAAATAAATGCAAAACTAACCTCAAGCTGATCAATGCGATCAACGCCGAAACGGACCGAGCAATCTGACCATATCAACCGCGAACCGGACTCCTGTCTGGTCCGTTTTCACCCGAAAACCACCAAGTAAAGGACCTCAACGACCATCCCAAAAATAACTAAAGACGGGCTTTTAATCTAATGGACTGCAAAAGCTAGTCCAAAAGAATTAAAGACGGGCTTTTAATCTATTGGACTGCAAATGCTAGCCCAAAAGATCACTTACCCCATCAATCACCCATGTCCATAGCCTTTGCATCTCCATCTCTTTTATAGCCAAAGGCTAGGTAGTTCTTGTTTCTCCCAAGCAATGTGGGACTAAAACAACATAGAAAAAGCAATTTTCGTTTTTCTCAAACCAACCTCCGTAAAAGTGTGATTTCGGATTTTTTAACCGTTGGATCATCTTTGTTTTTTGACACAAGGTTCGTGAGACATATATCTTCAATTTCACCGTTCGGATCGTTGAATAAAGGTCTGAGAAGAGAGAAATTGCATTTGGAAAGTAGCTAAAAAATAATCCCTTTTTTTTTCGTACCAGCCATATTGACAGTGCGATTCCAGATTCGTTAACCGTTGGATCGTCTTTGTTTTTGGACAGCAGGTTCATGAGACATCCATCTTCACTTCTACTGTTTGGATCGTCGAAACGAGGTCTGAGGAGAGAGAAATTGCCTTCGCAAAAGTAGAAAAAAACAACTCCCGTTTTTCTCAAACCAGCCACCGTACAAGTGCGATTCTGGATTCGTTAACCGTTGGATCGTTTTGGTTTTTTTCCAGAAGGTTTTTGAGGCATTCATCTTCACTTTCACCGTTCGGATCGTCGAAATGAAGTCCGAAGAGAGAGAAATCGCCTTTGCAAAGTAGCTGCAGTTTTGGGTACTTGGTTTATTTTTGTATTTTTGTAACTGTGACATTCTTGGGCCAAGTCATGTACATGGGCATTCTCCTTTTTTGTAATAATAATTTTTTATTGCACCTCCCTTTTTTGTTTTCTTTTGTAATTTGTATTATTTCTTATCTATCTTATTTTTTATTTTCGTTTTTTAATTAAAGATATTGTAACAAGAAAAATAAATTAAATCTACTATGTAATTTTTTGTGTTAGCATATTTTTTAATTTTTGTTTAACCACTAAAAAAAGTAATAACAACGCAAAATTAGTAAATTAGCGCAAAATGACCTATTCGAGGGATTAGGAATCA
The DNA here is from genome assembly GCA_039519185.1 of Astragalus membranaceus. Lineage (NCBI taxonomy): Eukaryota > Viridiplantae > Streptophyta > Magnoliopsida > Fabales > Fabaceae > Astragalus > Astragalus membranaceus. The sequence goes on from CM076854.1 coordinate 62,062,973, forward strand.
AATATAAGCGAAAAACTTTTTTTTTTGGATTTTTTTTAATTAGCCTGACAAAATTAGGGTATGACAGCTGCCCCTCTTTATTTATATTCCGTAGATAAACTGAAAGGTTTTCATAGTAGGAATAGAAATAAAGATAAGACAAATGCTAATTTTGTCCTCTTAGTAGAAAAGTGCAGAGTTTGAGAATTAACAGAGAACGGTTAACACTTGGGGCACCGACGAGAAAGGAATAAAGAAGAAGCACTGGGGCTCTGAAGGAGCACTGGGGCTCTGAAGGACCACTGCGGGTCTGAAGGATCGATGCCCTGAAGTATTGGCATAATGATCAGAGGGTCTAATTCGCAGTCGATGCTTGGCGCATTGATTTGAATTAAACTGAAGGACCGGTGGGTCTGAAGGGCTGCTTGGGCCTGATGGACCAAAATGGTCTGATGGACTGCAACTAGCTATGGTACTAATAAAACAGTCTGAGGGTGACCTACGTCGATGCGGCCGTGAGGGTCATGATCAGATCTAGAACTGATATGTTGACCACGAAGGATGTCCACTATGTCTTAGGCATACACAGCTAATCTGGAGGACCTCTGGGGGTCTGAAGGATCCGCCGCGCTCAGTGGCGACGTCTAGATCTGATGGTAGAGTTCGAAGCCGTCGTTTTGACGTGTTAATTCGAACTGAACTGAAGGACCAAACTGGTCTGAAGGATCTATGCTAGACTTTGTGCTAACACCGCGATCTGGTGTTTGATATAAGATTCAACGCTTGTCGTATTGACTTAAGAAGTGGAAGTATATAGGGATCGACACTTGAAGCAATAGATGTTATGTATATGACATGCATGTAATGTATGCACATGCAATGATTGATGTTTGTTAAGGTAGTGAGTGAGATGTGGTGGATAATGGATGCTGAAGTTGCTGGAATAATAAAGTTGATACACTGTGTATGCGTATGCAGATAAGATGCAATTGTAATGCTTAGATGTAAGTGTTGCGATGAAATGCATGTAATATTTGCGCATGCAATGATCAATACTTTGGTGGGGGTAATGAATGTAATGTGGATGATTTTTGCCTCTGTTTACTTTCTTTTTTTTCTTTTACTTTTTTTTAATATATGATGTAGGTATATGAATGAATGAATGTGCAAATGTAATGCTTAGATGCAAAAGTTGTGGTAGATGCATGGCTTGATGTTGGAATAAAATGTATGGTATGATTTATTGATGATGCATTTTTGCGGTTTTTGAGATGAAAAAAAGATTTTTTTTTATGCGAGAAATTGAGAGGTGGATGTTTTGGAATCATCACTTATTGGATGCATGGTTGTATGGCGGGATGATTTATGCTATGATTTTATTGATGATGCAGAAAGATTTTTGTAATGATGAGAGATGAGGCTTTTGATGCAGAAGTGAATATTTTGCGATTATCGTTCCTTGGAAAAAAATTGGATTTTATTTGAATTCAAGCTTTGTCAATCTCAAGGTTGTTATTTACAGTCACTGATGTGCAACCGTACTTGACTGTATTTACAGATTCGTTCACGTTGTTCTTCCCTTACGGTGTCCCATGATTGATTGAATTTTAGGTCCACAAAGTTAACAGAGTGAGTGTTCAACGTCACATTATTAACTTGTGTTCTCTCCCTTTGAAGCATTGTTTAGTAGACATGTAGAGCAGTGCAAATACCGATGACTGAATCAGTTGACTTGGTAAGACAGATATGACACGTGATGGGATGAATGGTAGGTTTTCCCCAAAGTCATGAAAGGTAGGTTTTTCCCAGCTCAAGAAATGTGGAGCTGCCCCGATTTAGACTACCAGTAAAGGTTATCGAACAGTCTGCCCCTGTATAGTGATGACAACAGCAAGCGGTGTAGAGGAAACACTTAGTTGGGAATACCATGACTTTGGAATGTAGGGTGGCAAATGAGGGATTTTATCTCAACCCATGACGTTTGGTGTTGCCCCATTCTTGACGAGAGCAAGGTTGCCCCGACTGGAGTAACATTGTGAAGGGCTGTATTTAGGATAATGGGTTGAGAAGATGCCTCGACATGGTTGTGTGGATGTGGATATGACAAGGGGATGAGATGGGTGTAGAGCGAATTTCCCCGACTTTAGGTGAAGTGAAGAGTGATGGGATTGTCCCACTTTGGAATGATATTTAAATGATTTCTTTTAGTGGGGTTATGAAAGGTAACTGAGTTAGGGTCATGTGTCTTTGGAATTGGTCGTATGGATTGGATGGGGTATATGAATGAGATGGATGCCGTACATTTTCCAAGTTCAAGAAGCATGAAAGGTGGAAGGTATGCCCCACTTTGGGATCTAGGTGATGGTCCTAGTATAAACTTTTGGTTCTCTTTTAGGTGAATCCCAAAGACTCTGACAGTGTTGAGTTTTTTGATATGATGAGAATTTGAATTGGTGATCACTATACCTTGTCATGATATCAGTGCGATTTGAATGAACATGGAGTGCAAGCCTTTTGAGTTTTTTTTTTTGAATTTTTTTTTTGAATTTATTCAGCTTTCTTTTTTTTGAGAATTTTTTTTTGCAAATATATTGTAAATAAATATACTTACTTGTCCTAAAAATAAATCTTTGAGAAAACGAAAACAACCAATCATTGATCAGCATGGACTCGTTAGGGTTGTAACATGGCCAGTGGTTAGGGGTTTATGAAAGAAGGGTTTGTGATGTGGTTACATGTTATGGGTAATGTGGTCAATGGTTATGGGTTTGTGGAGCATAGGCTCAAATGGGCTCAGAGAGGTGTTTGATGGTTTATTGATACAATGACCTTTTAAAAAATAAGTAGGTTTAGAGAAGTGTTAACTTGAGGTCAATGATTTGGGTTTTGTGGAAGAAATGATAATTCGGCCTAAGGAGGTGTTTGTGGGTTTATTCGGACAAGGATATCTTGTGTTCGGTGGCATTATGTATCAGCTCACAATTTCTACTGCTTTTGCTTTTTCTTTTTGAGGATTTTTTTTTAATCCTCTTTTTTGAATTTCACTTTTTGTGATTTTTTTTCTTTTTTTTTTGAGTAGAGTGAGCTGATAAAAGCGACACACCATTTTTGATGTGGAATTAATCCTTGTCTAGGGTCACTGAAAGATTTTTTGATTTTTTTTTTGGCTCAAAGGGGTAGTAAAGAACCCTTTTTTAGGATACGGGAAGACGACCAAACTTCATTTCAAATCATGATTGCTTGTTTTTCTCAAAAATTAATTCATGGACAACAATTATTTATTTTTATATATCCGCTCTTTTTCTCTTTATTTCTTTTATTTGCCCTAATTTTTGCTTAGGCTGCTCTTGCGAGTTTTCAACCTAACAGGCTTATTTGTTTTTTTTTTTGTAAAGGACTTGCACCAAGGGAATACAATGTTGACAAGATATCTAGTGATCACAAATTTGCCCCAGCATGGGGACCTAAAGTGTTAGTTTATGAAATTTCATCATTGGGAACCAACCGAATAGTTGACTAGGTACTTGTGGAGAATATGCACCTTATGGGATGGTCGGGGTGGGACTGGACATGAACAAGGGATGATGATGGGAAAGATACGGACACTAACTGACTCAAACAAGAGCAAATGCGTGTTGCATACAAGTTCACTATATGAATGCTTCACAGAGAGTTAACATAGTTAGCGACATGATAGAAGAAATTTTTGATAACACATTGGTTAACAAAATGGACCATTTTGATCGTTTATCATGGGACTGATGAGATGCATCGTTTTGCTGGTAAAAATTTGTGAACGAGCTGCAAAATTTTGAAAATTGAGTGTCTCGAAAACACCTTGAGTTTGCAACTGAGTTTGACCGTGTTTTGTACAGCTAAAACTTTTCCAAAGAAAAATAAACAATTTCGTCTCATCTCTCATCCATTTTTTGAAGAAGCAATGCTCATGTTTTTTTTATGTATGGATGAACACATGATCATGTATATGCGTGATGCAAATGCAAATGCATGAAACACGTAAATGCACGATCATTTGGAAATAAACCAATGATTCTAAATGATCTTTGAAGGCAATGCAACCTGTGAAGGATGCAAAGTCACAAATTCTCATTTTTATTGGATGCTCAATGATGCATGAAAAAGAGTGATGATATATTTTTGTTTTTTGTTTTGTTTTAGAACACGATGATGGATATGTACGATGAAAATGCAAATGTATGAAGTGCATGGAGGAACTGATCACTTGAAAAGACCAACGATTTTATTCCTATTATGAATGCATGATGATTTTTTCTAGTTAAAAGATTAACTATACTCATGCAACGATGATAAATAAATTACATGCCCCTTGTGTCCTAATGCATGAATAAACACATGGTGATAGATATGCATGATGAAAATGCAGATGCAAATGCATGAAATGCGCGCATGAATGATCACTTGGAAAGACCAATTATTCTAAATGATTTTTTTTGGGGCAATACAACATGTGGCTGATGCAGGGCCTCATAACTTTTGGGAAATGATGCATGCCGAAATAAGGAATGAAATGACGCATGAATGATCGATGAAACAGGGTTTTTTTTTTATTTATTAGGATGAGTGAGATGATGTATGAATGTTGCAAATGATGAAATGTCTACATTATTTGATGATGGTTTTTTGTGAATGGAAGTGCATGCTAAATGAGATATTCCAATGTTTATCACAATTTTTTAATCGTGCTCGTGGTTATTTTTTATTCTCCTTTTTTTAGAAAGAAAAAAAAATGCATGAATGAACAAATGATGTTGCATGATGCAGATGCATGGAACGTGAATGATCACTTGAAAAGATTGACTGTCCAAAAATGATTTAATGCAAGAAAGTGGCATTATTTTTTTATTTGGAAATGATGCATGCAAGATGACAAATGCATTCGAGGTGGCTAAGAATGAAGAGCTTTTGTTTTTATTTTTATATTTTTTTTTGCATGAAGAGGAGTAATGAATAGAGTATATTTTTTCTATATGAGTATGCAAGATGATGCAAGTTGGGCAAATATGTAGTGTCTTTGCTTTTTTGGATAATGATGATATGCATGTTAGTACCTTGAGAACGGGATGTATATGAAAACAAGTGATTCGTTCAATGGTGATTTTTTTATTTTCTAGCAAAATATAATGCCCATGATGACGGATATGTATGGAAAATGCAAATGCATGTATGCATGAAGAAATAAATGTTTGATCCTGATGCAATTATTTTTATTTTTGAAGAGGTAGTGCAACATGTATGCAGACTCTTATTTTTGATTTATTAGATGACGAATTATACAATTATAATGAAGTGATTTTTTTTATTTTATTTGGGAAAATGATACACGAATATGGAGTTGATGCATTTAAACTAGGATGACAACATGAGGGAAAATGATGTATGAATGATATGTTTTTTTTTTTGAAATGTAATTCATGACTTGACAAATGATGTGATGCCTACGCTGTGTAATGATAATTTTGAATGATTATGAATGAATGTCGGTGCAGGTTAAATATGATGCTAATGTTTTTTTTTATCAAATGTTATGCTAATGTTATATGGGTAAAAATTGTTTCTTTTGGTGTGCGAGGAAACAAAATGCATGACACTCGCAGCGATTGTTTTTAATGTGTGGAAAGGAAAGAATGATGCTTGACATGATTTACAATATTGTGTTTGTTTTTTTTTTGGAAAAGGGAAGACAGATGCATGAGCGTTGGCGAATCAACTTGCCTTTTTGGTCAGATTTATTGGAATACGAAGGAACGCATGAATGTGCATGAAATGCAGATGTATGGTTTTATTCATCTGTCAGGGAATGGCAAGTTTTTTTTTAAAATAAAAATGATCCTGGTGGTCTGACTTTCAATTTTTTTTTTTTACTTTCATCCACCACTCTGTAAAATTTTTTCTAATTCCCCGGCGGTCATGCAAAATGGGATGTTTTTATATTTATTTACGTGATATGCAAAGAAAAAAAATAAGAATGCATGATATAGGTTTTAAGAAAAGAAAATAGCTCGAACAAATGAAATATGATTTTTGGTTTTTTTTTTCAAAAAAATTGGGAAGGAAATGTATCCATGTTTGTTTGAATGCGACGGGATGAAGCTCCTTTGTGTCCTAAAAAGGGTTCCTTTGAGAATAGATCTAAGATTCTTTCTACTGAGTGAATCTTTCAAAGGATAGCTCTACAAGGTCCTAATAAGGTTCCTAGAGCCAACGACCCCAGTTAAGAACGCTAATCGCGACAATAGGCAAGCTATTAGAAGTGATAGCATCCTCAAAAGGGACCAAACTCTAGGTGAGACTTTCGTAACCACCGAGCTGAACGTACATCCAGAGGGTCATTACTACGCAGTCTCGTTCTAACTTAGTTTATGCTCCAGTCCGGGTATAGGACTATTCTCACGTGTGTGCAAAAGTGTGATAGTGGAGTGTGTGAAGGAGCAAAATATCAGGAATACCCCCCAAGTTGCAAAACAAACAAACACACATACAACAATAATAGTCTTCTACCCTAGGGTTTATATACATAAAAGAATATAATTGACAATAAAATAAAAGAATAATCACATATACAAACATAATGGTCTTCTATCCTAAGGTTTACATATCATATGAAAATAATATAATATGCAAGAATAAAAGACAAAAGAATAGGGTAAAAATAAACATTAAATCAACAATTAATCCTACAACTAATTAGACTAGGCTTGACTCTCTAAAATATCCTCAGTGGAGTCGCCAGCTGTAGCGACCGAAAAATCCGGGCGAGGATTCCTCGAAGGTTCAAAAATGAAGCCGCCACCAAAGTTTAGTTTAAGGGCAAATATTGGAAAATCCCTTTTGGAATGGATAAGGGTCCTTGAGACCAGATAAGGGTTCGGGAGTTGGTTATGCATGGGGAAGGTGTTAGCACCCCACGACATTCTTCCTAATGAAGGTTACCTGCTAATTAGTTGTAGAAAAGAAAAATGTTAATTTTGAAAATGTTAATTTTTACCCTTTTATTGAAAGAAAAAGATTTAATTAAAAATTTTAGTTTTTTGTGCTTGACGGGAGTGGGCCCCCGCTCATACGTATCTCCAGGTGCGATGGAGAAATCAAAGCTACGTAGTTCTTTAATTAGAAAATGTTTGTTGGTTGGTGTGTTTTAATATAGGGGTTTTAGGATTGTGTGATCTGTGTTGAAGGACCACTGGGGGTCTGAAGGAGCGCTGGGGCTCTGAAGGGCCGCTGAGGGCTGAAGGAGCGCTGGGGCTCTGAAGGACCACAGTTCACTTATCCTAAAACGATGACTAACTCGGCCGTACGACCGACTTAATCCCCTACTTCGAAAATAAGATTTTTTTTGATTTTTGAAATGAAAGAGATGTGTTTGTATTTTTTTTAATTTAGAAATTATTTATTTTAAATAGGGATTTTAGGACCTGATCCGTAACGGTTCATTAGGGGTCTAAAAAGCAGACTAACCCGACTGTACAGTCGACTTAATCCCCTATTTATATTTTGAAAATATAAAATAATTTGTGTATTTAAAAAGTTAATGACGACACTAACAATTAATAAAGAGTAAAGTTAATAAATAAATAACTATACATATAAATAAATAAATGAATAAATAATTATTTACATAGATAAATAAACAATATAAATAATAAATAAGTATGTACATAAATAAACAGTAAACATAATAAATAAATATGTACAAAAATAAATAAATAAATAAATAAATAAATAAATAAATGCAAAACTAACCTCAAGCTGATCAATGCGATCAACGCCGAAACGGACCGAGCAATCTGACCATATCAACCGCGAACCGGACTCCTGTCTGGTCCATTTTCACCCGAAAACCACCAAGTAAAGGACCTCAACGACCATCCCAAAAATAACTAAAGACGGGCTTTTAATCTAATGGACTGCAAAAGCTAGTCCAAAAGAATTAAAGACGGGCTTTTAATCTAATGGACTGCAAATGCTAGCCCAAAAGATCACTTACCCCATCAATCACCCATGTCCATAGCCTTTGCATCTCCATCTCTTTTATAGCCAAAGGCTAGGTAGTTCTTGTTTCTCCCAAGCAATGTGGGACTAAAACAACATAGAAAAAGCAATTTTCGTTTTTCTCAAACCAACCTCCGTAAAAGTGTGATTTCGGATTTTTTAACCGTTGGATCATCTTTGTTTTTTGACACAAGGTTCGTGAGACATATATCTTCAATTTCACCGTTCGGATCGTTGAATAAAGGTCTGAGAAGAGAGAAATTGCATTTGGAAAGTAGCTAAAAATTAATCCCGTTTTTTTTCGTACCTGCCATATTGACAGTGCGATTCCAGATTCGTTAACCGTTGGATCGTCTTTGTTTTTGGACAGCAGGTTCATGAGACATCCATCTTCACTTCTACCGTTCGGATCGTCGAAACGAGGTCTGAGGAGAGAGAAATTGCCTTCGCAAAAAAAGAAAGAAACAACTCCCGTTTTTCTCAAACCAGCCACCGTACAAGTGCGATTCTGGATTCGTTAACCGTTGGATCGTTTTGGTTTTTTTCCAGAAGTTTTTTGAGGCATTCATCTTCACTTTCACCGTTCGGATCGTCGAAATGAAGTCCGAAGAGAGATAAATCACCTTTGCAAAGTAGCTGCAGTTTTGGGTACTTGGTTTATTTTTGTATTTTTGTAACTATGACATTCTTGGGCCAAGTCATGTACATGGGCATTCTCCTTTTTTGTTATAATAATTTTTTATTGCACCTCCCTTTTTTGTTTTCTTTTGTAATTTGTATTATTTCTTATCTATCTTATTTTTTATTTTCGTTTTTTAATTAAAGATATTGTAACAAGAAAAATAAATTAAATCTACTATGTAATTTTTTGTGTTAGCATATTTTTTAATTTTTGTTTAACCACTAAAAAAAGTAATAACAACGCAAAATTAGTAAATTAGCGCAAAATGACCTATTCGAGGGATTAGGAATCAAATATAAGCGAAAAACTTTTTTTTTGGATTTTTTTTAATTAGCCGGACCAAATTAGGGTATGACACTTAGTATATAAGGTAGATGGTAGACTCATTTGAAATTATCTCTTCTCATTTGTAACCTTTCACAACTTACAATATAATAGATCTTTAGAATTTTTCTCTCTAATTTCCATGGATGGTGTTCTGGACGAGACCAAGAGGTCCATTCAGCAATACCAGAATGTGCGTGTAGCAATTGGACGTGGATTGGCCCAATCATTTTGGCCCATATCCACAACATGCAAGCCCAATTAAGGCCATCACAGTTGAATGGCTATGATCGATTCTACTGATCCGACGATCCACAAATGGGCATGATTTCCTATAAATACCGGCTCCATAGCCTCCATCAGGTACACACTCTCAATCCTAGCTAAATCACTCATCTATTCTCAATACTGACTTGAGCGTCGGAGTGGCTTCGCAGGTACCCCCGGGCTCACACTAACCTCCTGCTAGGCAGCAAGAGACCTAGCAACTACAGTCAACCCAATACTGCAAGGTACAGAACAGATGGCATGTTTTTCAACATGGTATCAGAGCAAACATTACCCCTCCATGAATTTTGCTGGAGTCAAGTTTTGTTCATTATTTTATTAGTTTTTTTTTGTTATTCTTTTTTTTCTCTATTTTCCCGAGAAAACTTTCTCTCTATTTTTTTCGTTGTAATCAATTCCCATTTATACCTTTCTCTCTTTTTACTAAGTGTTTTTTTCTTAACCAAATAGCATTCAAGATGTTTGATGAAATGCCTCATAGAGATATTGCATCCTGAAAACCCCATCTTGTTTAATGTATATGACTTTGGACGAGATGGTTTTGCATGTTTGCCCGTAATCCGAGGGATTGGCACCGTGCTTGAAGAGTGAGATAGAGGGGAAGGGTGAGTGTGGTTCTTATACTGGTGTAATTAAAGGTGTTTAATTGCAAGGGATGGCTTTGGAGTTGGACGATGATGTTTGTTTTTATTTACTAATCAACTGCATACTTTGATGCATGGTTTAAGTTTGGATTTTTAAGTATTGGGTGTAGTTGGAAGCTTATGTGAATTGCTTTGTTTTGTTGAATCACAATTGGTGCTTTTGGTGCCTATTTCTTAAATGTAATATGCTATTTCCCAGTTGCATTCATAGGATATTAGGCTTTTGGACAACCTCTTGATGGTAATGTACTTGTAGCACTTGAAAGACCTGCATGGCTCATTGTCTCTGCTAACTTGATGGTATTCATTCATGTTTTTGGTAGATGCCAGGTTTATGCCATGCCTGTTTTTGACTTGATTGAGAGGATGATGATTAGAAGACTTAACTTCCCTCCTGGCCCGGCCTAGTACTCAAACTTGTTGCTCGATCAGCTTATGTAGCTTTTACATTATTCTTTAGGGATAACTTTCCCTTTCTTTGGCGATCATCTTGGAATTTTGGTAGTCTGTTGCTTTGTGTTAGTGTGGCTATAGCTATGAGAGCTGCTGAAGTTGAAGGCCTTGCTGCTGTTGCTCATATTTGGAATTAGTCATTCTGAATTTGATTGTAAATTTCATTAGCCTTATTGACTTGTTTTTAGCTTCTGTTTATGGTGGCTAAGCATGCTGCTTCTGCTATAAGTTAAGCATTACATTGTTGTGCTTCTGCCAAGTGGTTAAACTTTGAGGTATAGTTTCTGCTTGGTGGTTATGTCTTTTGGCCCGATGGGCTTATTGAAGTTTGCTTCTGCCCTATGGTGGTTAAGCATTTTGCTTCCTTCAAGTGATTAAGCCTTGAGTTGTGGTTTTGCTTGATGGTTAAGCGTTGGATTGTTGCTTCTTCCGAGTGGTTAAACCTTGAGTTGTGGTTTCTGCTCGACGGTTAAGCATTTGTTGACATCTTTGGACTTGGATGGTTATGCCCAAGAGTGGAGTTTGTTGATTCTTTTGGAGTGATTGTTGTGGAGACGCTGGAAGAAGCTTGAAGGGGCCCAAAAGTTGGTCGAAGACTCCTAGGAGCTATATACCTTAACTGCTACAAATTCGGATTGTTCTTCCTTTTCCTTTTTTTTAGGGTATCTTTGTATTGTTTATCCCAAGATGGAAGTGTTGTGAACACCGTCCAACTTGCAGGAGGCTGTTAAAATATAAGTAGTAAGCCCATTAGTCGGTTAGTAAGGACCATTAGATAGTAAGGACCATTAGTTACTTAGTATATAAGGTAGATGGTAGACTCATTTGTAATCATCTATTCTCAATTGTAACCTTTCACAACTTTCATTATAATAGATCTTTAGAAATTTTCTCTCTAATTTCCATGGATGTCATGTTTTTAAACAGTATCGAGGACCGATACCGGTAGGATGGATTATCTGAATCTAGATTAGGATAAAATTTAATTAGCATTTTAAGTAAGATGCTTAAAACTTAATCAACTACTAATCCTCATTAATATTATAATTTGAATTGAATACACACCTAGTTGATGTTTTTCTCATGCTTTTTAGTATATTAAATTTCTTCTAACTTTATTTTTAACTTTGTGACTACGTGCATAACTTAGAGATGCTTATTCACAACAATGAAACTCTCTCTTTTATTTTGGTCCAATAAACTTCATTTACACACTTTAACTTCTTATTGCTTCTCGGAATCAGATTCATTTTGACAGCAGGAAGATGTTGCCCACTTACCTGAAAAACGTGATCATGGCAAATGTAAACATTTCGGGTAATCTCAGCAAGGGCTCCACGTCTAACTCCATGCAGGACTTTGTGATTCTTAAGGGTTTTTCGGTTGATTGCAAACCTCGTAAGGCTCCTACAACCATAGAGGTTATCTGGAAGTCTCCTCCTTGCTTTTGGTTTAAGTGTAATACTGATAGCACTGCAAGGGATTCTCCTGGTTTAGCTGCCTGTGGGGGTATCTTTCGCGACAGTAATGATGAGTCTCTTGGCTGTTTTATGCTTCCTCTTGGTACAAATTACGCTCTTCATGCTGAGCTTGTCGGTGTCATGGTCGCCATTGAAGTGGCTTTCCGCAAAGGTTGGCATCGTTTATGGATTGAAAGTGACTCTCAGCTTGCTGTTATGGCTTTCTCGTCTCACTCGATTGTGCCTTGGAATCTCCGCAATCGTTGGCTTAATTGCATGGGTCAGCTCAAATCAATGACGGTCACTTGCACTCATATTTTTCGGGAAGGGAATCACTGCGCTGATAAGCTTGCATCTCATGGGATCAACCTGTCTGGTTTCCAATGGTGGAATTCTATTCCTTATTTTATTAGGGATGATTTTATCCGTAATAGGGTTGGTCTTCCTTATTTTCGTTTCAGGCAATAATGTTTGTTTGCATGGGTTTTGGTCTCTGTCCCCCATGCTTCTTGTATTTTTGTTTTTTGTTTCTTAATGAAATAGGGGGGAGTACTCTTTCCTTCTAGATGTTTTTATCCCTAAGGAGGGTTTTGCATCAGAAGGTTTTAACGAGGCTCATTTCCTTTTGTTTAAAAAAAAAACTTAAACTAACTCTAATACTTCCAACTCACTAACACAATTTCCAATCCACTCATAGCTTAATAACTATCAATGAAATGTATATATTCTTTACCTAATCCTATACTTTCAAGATAATCAACAATCCAAACAATCCTACTTTCACATATAACACTTATCTAAATTTATTGCTTTTCTAATATTAAACCCTACACTAGTCCAGAAAGTCAGGCAAATTGGCCTTTCAATGTCTGGCGCCGGCTTGAATTCTATTAAGGCGACGTCGTATGTCAAGAGCATTAAAGTTAGGCGACAGCTCGACTTCATATGTTTGTTTTTAAGTCAAGCTTTTAACCGCCTGACTTTAACTACTAATGTTCGGTCCAGACAATAACTTTTAAAGTCAGGCGCTACTCTGACTTTAAAGATGCTTATAAGTCGAACGTTTAACCGCCTGACTTTGAAAGTTTTTGTTTTAAAGTCAGGTTTGTATCACCCGACTTGAAAAGTCTTTATTTTTTTAATTTTTTCTTTAGCTTTTAGGTGATTCACCCTGCATATATTAATTCGACTCCACCAATGGCATCAAATTCATTAAACCTAGCAACACACATTCTATATAAAAGTACTAAATTTTGCTTCAAAAGTATCATTAGCATATTAGAACTTAATTTAGTAGTTCAACATTCAATTGGCTAATATCAAACAAAGGTAAATGATACGATACACAGGCAAAATCACAAATATCAAAGATAGTAATAACTAAATCCTAAGCTTTAACAATTAACAAGATTAACTAATGTTTAGAAAAGAATAAAAGAAAAATAAAAATAAAAAAAAAACTACTGGAAAAATATACATCAAGCAAGGGCAACACTGAGGTGGGGCTGGTATCGCTTGAACCCTGAAAATTTAAGGGTATGGTCATCTCATTGCATAATTACATAAATAACTGCCAATTGTTTAGAATGAAATAAAGTAAATACTAGCTTATAGATGCATGATCCATCAGATTATCATGCGTGGCATTAATATAGCTAAAAACCAGCAACTGAAAAGAAAAATTTTAAGGCTCTTGATTTCAACTTACCCAACTAAATTGACCAAGCCTTCCCATTCTGCTCCAACAGTCCAACTATGGCACCTATATAACATAACATAAGAGGAAAGTGATGATCAATGAGAAGTAGATGAAATATTATGTGGCAATAGTGTGACACTAAGGAGTTTTGGTTTTTTATGCAATGCAGGATGGCCACAATGAGGGGAATGATGCAGTACCACCATAAACAACAATTAAGTGTTGTGAAATTATTGAAATCTTTGGATTCTCAATGTCTTCTTCTTCATGATTGGTATGATCATTTAGAGAAACTTCCTGATGAACTTGCTAAGATAGCAATAGCAAACTTTGCTGCTGTGGTAGAAACCATTTTCCAACAACAAGAAGATTATTTTTGAAAAGAAAATGTGAGGAGATAGGAAAGGAACATTCACGAAAAAGCATGCAATTTGAACAATGGGTGTACAAGTATAAGCAAAAGAAAAGAAATGAATTTGATCAAAATAGAGCAGAAGGTGGTAATGATCCTGATGAGGTTCTTAGGGAGAAGCGAATTTTGGTTGAACTAGAAAAGAGATTGGATGAGGAAAATTGTTCCTATGAAAGGAAGTGTCTATTGGTGAGACAAATTTTTTTTAGGTGTTTAGAGAATCACTTGCCAGAGTTGTTTAAGGTTTTGTCAGATTTTTCTCTTGAATGTTCTAAAATGTATGTAGTGAATTATGGTCAATATAAGAGAAACTAATGTCTGGACAGAGCTCATCATGAAACTTGGTTTCTATAAAATTTTTTGATTTTTTTCAAGTAATATGCCTCTAAACAAAAAGCCATAACATAAATGATTTATTGATATAACAACATGATATACAAAATAAAAGAATCATCAACAAATAAATTTCCTACCGGTTAGCCATCTACCTTGATAGGTTTGCCAAACAACGTCCGAGCATTACCCATTTGTATCGCAAGAGCTGCTTCACCATGTGTACTGTATCTCCCAAACCCAAAAGCTTTGTCACGCTGCAACCTAACATCTTCAATAGTTCCAACACCTAGGGCATGAAAATGATGATGGAGATTAACAGAAGTAACCTGCAATTTTACAGACCATGAGAACTCTACAAAGTAATTTTAGAACAAACTGAAATTACAGGACTGCTATACATAGTTTATATAGCTTCCAAATCTAATAGCCTAATATAGCACTGAAGCACATTTCATCTATGCACACAACAGTTAAGTGTACTTGATACTATACACATTTCATAGACAAAATCAGTATCCCAAGTAGATATGAAGGACTAATAATTAGGGTAAAAAACCGATAGAAACCAATAAGAAATTCTTGGCACTGGAGCAAGATTGCCAACATAAACAGTGGTATATTGAGGATTCTTCTCTAGACCATCGTCATTAGACGTGGGCAGAGGGTAACGCAGATCCTTCTTTATTGGATGATTTATTATTATCCAATAAGTTCACCAATGAACAACATCAAAATTGGAACAACATCAAAATTGGAACAACTTACTTCTCAACAACATTAACATGATTACTCTCACTGCAGTAACTTTAGTTGGTGTTGCAGCAGCAACAAGTAGTGGTGCTGCATCATTTTTAGCTATGAAACTATCATCAATTCTATGTTTTTTGCAGCTACAAGATTGTTTAAACAGCTTTAGACTCAAATAGAAACTATACTTTCTCTTGGATACACAACAAATGTGAAAAGAATTGGGTCACTCAAACCACTCCCTTGCATTACCCTATTACAATTAAAAAATGGTAAAAACCAATAAATAATATGCAATTCAACTAGGCAAAATTTAAGATATAAAATTTCAGAAGAAGAAAGAAAAGTTCATACAGTCTCTCAAGACTTGTCCTGGTCTGAATGAAATCGTCTGAATGAAATCAGGTATAGCTCCAGAGAATTGATTGTCGCCAAGTGGACTGCATTATTATATGGTAAGCAACAAAGAAATGTTACTTAGATATGAACAACAATACATGAATGTAATTCATTGTAACAAAAATAAATATAAAGAAATGACTCTTACACATGCTTCAGTTTAGTGAGTTTAGCAAATGTTGCAGATAACTTCCTAGATTTATCGTCTCCAGCCACATACCAACTTCTTGATAAAACAAATGAAAGACTAGAAACAACAAAGTTTTTAGTTTATATTCTCATTTACATTTCGTTTTTTCCATGGAGATGCATCATATGTCTATATATCAGCACCCAAAGAAGTAGTCAAAAAAATTATAACCACTAAGATTAGATCCTCATCAACATAGCTCTTTTTAATATGCACAATTCACAACACAGTCAGTAACTGGTAACAGAGAGAGCCCAGACAGACTTGCAAAACAGCTCTTTTTAAGAAATGGGGATGTTTGAAATGATAGAATGCACAAATCACTAAAAAACTGATTTCTCAATAACCAGTACAAGTTCACGCAGTACAAGTACACAAATCACTCAAAAACTGATTTCTCAAACATCATTCCCAAATTAAGTGATTTCTCAATAACTGATTTCTCAATCACCAATAACTGATTCTCAAACATCACTCCCAAACATCAATTACCCTTCCAAAACAAAAACCCTAATACAGAGAATCTACTAAATCATTCCCAAATTAAAATTTGAAACCTCATAAACCCTAAATCCTTCACCTAAAACTTATACGATCAATAAAAAAGTAAACAGAATAAAAATCCTAGCGAGAGACAGAGAGTGAGCAACAGAGAGAGAGAGAGAGTGAGAGAGAACCTACATGGAGTTTGAGCGTGGAAGACAGAACCTGCGTGAAGCGTGAAAGAGCGCTGTGAATCGTGGAACCGTGGAAGAGCGATGTGAACCGTTAACCGCGGCAGAGCGCTCTGAGGTTGCGTTGAGGTTGAGCACCGTGGAAGAGCGCTGTGAGTGCGTGAACTTGAGCGCGAGAGAATGCGCGAGAGAATGAAATCAGATAGTGTTTTTTATTTTTAATTGTTAATTACTTTTGATGTCAGGCTATGTACCGACATGTCTTAAAATGTTAGAAGCTTTCATGTTTAAAGTCACGCATCTTTACGCTTAACTTAAAAACACGAGTGCCAAATAAAAATTTTCATCTTAGTTACAAGTTTGCCACTGCCTGAGTATAAACTCAGACATCAGAGCGTTTGACTTTAAATGTCTAATTCTTTTCCTATTTTTCCACTATTGCTAACATAAGTTATCTATAACTAAAGAGATGAAATTTCTTTCCTCAAATCGGTTGTATTAGTGTAAATTATTTTATTCTTCTTTTCAGATTTTCTACCTCTCTGTATCCTTGGTTTGCTTTCTCTGTTGCTTTAGGGAGTGCATAAACCATAGAATAGAAATCATATCTTTCTATTATCATCTAAGCACCACATGATAGCACTAGTATTTCATGCGCCTCATTCCATCTTTGATTTCACTAGCGCCGTGACCCGTGCGATGCACGGGGCCAAAGCTTTAGGTGTAGGGAGGAGTTTGGCGCCAAGGGGGAGGGAAAGTGGAAAGTTTGGAGCCAAAATTAGGTGTAGGGCCCACTTGGAGAGTACCCCTGTATTTATATTCTTAGATTGCACTTCAATATCTCTCCCTCTCAATTGCGCTTCAATAGCTCTCTCCCTCTCATATTGGTTTCCCTTTAAAGCAAAACAGGCGCTGGACTATTCTAGAAAAGGGTAAAGTTATATTAATTTATTATTATATACCATCTATTGCTAACTCCTTTATTTACAATGAGTATTTTACTATATTTTTGTTGGCTTAAATACAGTTTTGGTCCCCATAGTATGACCAACTCACGATTTTGGTCTCTAAAGTTTTAATTTGACGATTTTGGTCCCCCTATTTTCCCAATTTGAAAAATCAAGGTCCCCCACCCCAATTTTGACCCAGTTTGACTGACTTATTCTACGTGGCAGCCCACGTGGACTGCCACGTAGGCACACCCCCCCACCCCACCCCCCCACCTCCCCACCCCACCCCCCCACCCCACCCCACCCCCCCCCCACCACCGACCCCACCCCACCCCAACCCACCCCCCCACCCCACCCCACCCCACCCCAACCCACCACCCCCCACCCCCCCACCACCGACCCCCCCACCCCACCCCATCGTCGCTCTCTCTCTCCTTCGCATCTTCCCCTCTTCCCCACCCCACCCCTCCCAACCCACCACCGCGACCCCTTCCCTTCGCACCTCCCTCCCTCGATTTCCCTCTCTCTCTCGCTCACCGTCTCTCCCCTCCCCCTCGATTTCCCTCTCTCTCTCGCTCACCGTCTCTCCCCCCCCCCCTCGCTTTCCCTCTCTCTCGCTCACCATCGCTCTCTCTCGCTCACCGTCGCTCTCTCTCGCTCACCGTCGCTCTCTCTGCGTCTCTCTCTCTCTCTCGCAGATCCGGTGAAGGGGATGGGGAAAACGCGCCGGCGTTTGAGAGAGGAGGGAGGTGCGAAGGGGGGGTTCACAGTGGGGATGGGGGGTTCACGGTGGGGTGTGGGGTGGGAGGGGCGAAGGGGAACAGTGGAGGGTGGGGGTGGGGATCGGTGGGGAAGACAAACAGTGGAGGGGTGGGGTGGGGTGGGGGGGGTGGGGTGGGGGGGTGGGGGGTGGGGTGGGGGGGGGTGCCTTCGTGGCAGTCCACGTGGGCTGCCACGTAGGATAAGTCAGTCAAACTGAGTCAAAATTGGGGTGGGGGACCTTGATTTTTCAAATTGGGAAAATAGGGGGACCAAAATCGTCAAATTAAAACTTTAGAGACCAAAATCGTGAGTTGGTCATAATAAGGGGACCAAAACTGTATTAAAGCCATTTTTGTTTGAGAACTACCTACGGACAGCTCTCTAGCATTCCAACAGTGTTATTTTTTTATATTATATATATATATTTATATATATGTTATAATTAAATTATTATGCAAGACATTTAACATCCTTTTTAATATTTTGATACGCTTTCATATATTATTTGTTTGAAAAACAGGAAAGAAAAATCCATAAGAAATTGAGAGAATTACATTTATACTCATTTGACTGAACCTTTTACTTATGTTTACTTGAAACACTTTGTTTTCTTTGAGGGACATGATACTATGATCATATAGTAGACAATATTTAAATACATGGTTTATTATTTTTTTGGGTGAAATTTAAATACATGGATCTTGTTGAAGTATTTCGTGAATTTCAGATTGTTGAGAGATTGTGATTTACGAATTTAATGGA
Source organism: Astragalus membranaceus (assembly GCA_039519185.1). Lineage (NCBI taxonomy): Eukaryota > Viridiplantae > Streptophyta > Magnoliopsida > Fabales > Fabaceae > Astragalus > Astragalus membranaceus. The sequence goes on from CM076854.1 coordinate 62,081,765, forward strand.
AATTTGGTTTGATATTTGTGATTGAGAGATTTTTATGAGCTTATGATATTGTGATTTTAAATTATTTTGGGGGAAAACTTTGTCAGAATACTGCATGCTAACACCAGTATGTGTTAGTCTTAGTGTACCATGATCGATCTATCAGGCAGGAGGCCTACGCTAACATTTCTAGGCGGGGAGCCTACATTTACTATTTCTTGGCGGGGAGCCTACTGTTACTATTTCTAGGCGGGGAGCCTCTTTTTTTTCATTTCAGGCGGGGAGCCTATTTCAGTTCTGTATAAGTATTACCCCATTTATTATTTTATACGTTTTACTTGTTTAGCTATGCTTTTTGTGGAAATCACGTTATGATCGATTTGGTTACACATTTACTTAAGTATTTCTCATACAATGACGATGGCCTTGGTGCATAATTCAACTCACTAGAAGGACCTTGAGATGGTGGCTGAAGAGTTTCAGAACCAACAGATGTTTTCAATAACAAAGTAAAGCTGATGAAAAAGGTCACAACTTTTAAAATTGGTTGAACAGATGTTCAAGATCTTGTTGCAAAAGAAAGTCAGATTTGAAGTATAAGTAGTACAATCTTAATGTTCAAAAGTATTTAATAGATTGTTCTAACTCTTTTAAAACTGCAAAATCAAATATATGTTTCTTGCTAATATGTAAAATGATATTCTTATCGAAAGATATGTTTCTTATCAAAATCTCATTTCCTAACCAAAAAACTTGTGGAATGTTTTTTCCTGGTGCAATTTCCATTTTCAAAAGTAACACACACATGAAAACGCACTAAATTCATATATGGTTTTAAATAACATTGCTAGGAAGATTTTCATGGCATTATTTATGTAAATATTTGTATAAAATTTTCTGTTGACGTTTTTTTAGGAATAAAATTTAATTAGTTGCGCCCATAATTTCATGCTCATTCTTTTTGGACTCACAATAGGTCCATTAAATTTTGAAAGAGACTGTATTAAATTTAAGTGGGTCCAAAGTGAACTATTAAGTGAAATATAATATAAACTATATCAAAAGACAAGTTGTCTGATCAAGCCCAATTGGTGTTTGAATTTGGTGTAAAGATGTTTGTTTGTTTTGAAATATAGTGACTTGTAATGTTTAATGTCATTGAGTGTTGGTTGGGATAGATTGGAAACACATGGATTGAAGTTAAAGAAATAAAATCAGCATTTTTGCACACAGATAGAAAAACACAGTCGTGTTTGAGAAACACTGGCACCCGTGTTTCTTTCTATGTAAGAGTGAATTTTCGGTAAACTTCCAACTTGTTTTATTAGTAACTTTGACGCAAAACTCCGATTTATGTGTTCTTGGATGCGTTGGAAAGCAAACAAAAAGATTTACAACTCTAAATAAACAACGAATTGTATTTTTAAACTAAATCGAAGAAGTCTTCTTGATCTATCCTAACCATCACCCTTGGTGTATAGTGATTTGTATCTATTTGACGATTTGGTTATGAAATGTCATGGACTATGATTATGGTAAAGCAACTGATTGAGGTATATTATGGTGATTGATGTGTTGTGTAATATTGACTCGAGAGAGAAATACACATGTACACACACGTAAAAAAACTATGAAGGAATAATTGAACGAAGGGACGCACTTGGGGCAGGAGTCATGAGCCATGGTCCAAGACTCTCATGTAGGAACCCGTCTAATATGCTGGGTTAGGGTTTCCCGCTTGTGGGGATTGTAGCATTTTGAATATATGTAAGACTGCATCTCTTTGGGAAGGCGTCGAGGGTACTAGGTAATGTAAGTAGGGAGGGAGGTCATGGTCCCAAGCTTACTGCTCGTTTGATGACCTTCTGAATCCTTGGGTGACTATTATTAAAATATGTATCTTGTACTTTACTTTCTATTTGATGTACTTACTTTTATATTGTATTTTGTATAAAAAGAAGTGTGAAGATATTTTATGGTTGAGCTTCATATATTTGTATCTAAATATTATATATCTATACTTATGAGGGTTTATATTGTATTTAGTATCGAAAAGGATACTTATGAGGGTTTTTGCGTGAGTCAGATAAGAGTCGGTTTTAATTTGCTCGGTCGTAAAACGCTTACGCGTCCTCTAATATTTAAATTGAAGTAAATACTAATCTTTGAAGTCGACTAAAGTATTTGGGATGTTAAATTTTCATTTGAAATCTATATCAGTCAAGTAATCACTAGTGCAAAAATGGGATTAGAATTAGACATTTAAAGTCAGGCGCTCAGATGCCTGACTACATAAGTAGACACGGTGGCAAACTTGTAATTAAGAGGCAAAACTCGCGAGTTTTAAAGTCAAGCGGATACACGCCTGACTTCTAAAGTGAACAAATAGGGAAAAAATTAGACTTTAGAAGTCAGGCGTGTATTCGCCTGACTAGATAAGTGACGCGGTGGCAAACTTGTAATTAAGGGTGAAATTATTTGTTTCTATTTTAATACTTTAGAAGTCAGGCGGGTATTCGCTTGACTTCTAAAGTACCAAAATAAAAACAAAAAAGATTCTAGAGAAGTCAAGCGAATACACGCCTGACTTCAAAGTACTAAAATAAAAAAAAAAGAATTTCACCCAAGTACCCGAACCCTAGCTATCTCTCACATTCACGCACACTCTCCTTTCCAATTCACGGCATTCTCCAGATCCACCTCCACCGCCACCTCCCTGAACCTCTGACCCTCCAGATCCACCTCTCCTCACTCCCTCATCACGCTCACTCGATCTGTTCCTCTCCCTCACCTCACCGTCGCTTTTCTCACTCGCGAACCAGTACTACGTCTACCTACTTCTACACGTTCTCCTCTCAACGCACACGCCTCTCTTCTCCTCTCCCTCACCATCACCCTTTCCTTCTCCTCTTCAGAGGCTCCACGCCAAACAAACCCTAAACCCAGATCTCAGATCCGTCGTCACCTTCAGAACCTTCTGACTACTGCAAAGTTTCAGAAGAGCATTTTAGGGCTTCGAGGTGTGGGATTGCCTTCTGATGCAAACCCGGTGCCTGTTCTTCCTACTGATAATCTTCCCATTGATTTTGATTGGAGAGAACATGGAGCGGTTACCCCTGTTAAGAATCAGGTACTGTGAATAATGTGATTATTTGTTTATTTGTTGATTGTTTCTATTATGAGTCGTTTAAATGTTATTATTATTTATTTATTTGAATATGATTGTGTTTGCGTGCAATTAGGGTTCGTGTGGATCATGTTGGAGCTTTAGTAAATTTGTGATTAAAATGCTATTCTGGCATGTGAATATGAAATATGTGTCTAAATAAGAGTACTGCTTTTAGTGTTCCTTTTTTGACAAGTGCTACAATTGCTTAAACATTCCTTAGAACCCATTTAGTTTTAGTTTTGATGAGAGGGTAATTACTTACAAATATGTTTGTTTGGAATAAGGAAAACCATGGGAAGGGGGAGGGAAAGAGCCCAACCTAGTGTGATATGATTTAGACACACAAAAAACCCAAATTCAACAACTTCAAAAAAAGGTTTTCAGGCATAGAGTCTGTTTAATTTGCTTTTAGTTAAAGTTGGTTCTTACCGACTATTTAAGATCCAGAGGACTAATAACCATACTGATGCCTATGCTGAAGTCTCTTTTGCTAGGCTTTATATGAAATAAAGTTATGTTAAATTGTTAATGACTTCCTTGTCCAAAGTGAAGTTAAGAGTCTCATGTAATAGCTACATAGATCTCTGTGAAGCAGACATTTTGTGGCTATGACAAGTTATTATATGTGGCTTACTTCTGATGGATGATATGTAAATAAATAGTCTTGGGTTCAACTTAGGTGGTATGGTAATCTTGCTAAGCATATTAATATTAAATAACAATAAAAATCAGTAAAAAATATTATTCTCATATAGCTAACTAAGTAACCAATTTTTCCGAGTAGCATTTCTGGAAAATTCTGATTGGAGTTACAAATCCTTGTCCATTATTCAATGAATTGCAATTTACAATAATACAAGGCTTTTGTTTCACTTGAACTTTACTGATTCCCTCAATTTTAAACTTACTATTTTGGACCTTTCTTTGTATAAATATTCAGTTTTGGTGGAATATTCTAGACTCTTCGATTTATTTATCTATTTATATCTTTGTTGCAGATGATCAGAACAACCAAAAGGCTCATGCACCCTATGGATGGATCATAAGGGGTTTAGGAGTTGGTCTTATTCTGATAATATTAAGCATAATTCTCTGTGTTTGCCTGAGGTCATCAAGTTGTTTTCCTGAAGGCAGAAGTCAAGAAAAAGATGCTGATGGAAAGGTCTCTCATAAGTTCCATATTCTTCGGAACCCAAGTTTTTTTTGTGGTTCTGGAAGGTACATATGTGGCAAGCATGTCGATCAGAAGCAAGAAGATGCTGAATCCAGCAATCCCACAATTGTCATTCCCAAACCTCCAAGTAATTAACCTACTTTTTATATTTTCAATATGCTTGCAGTGTATGCATAATATGCTAACTAACATTTATATTTCAGCTCTAGGGCCTGATATATTTGACATGGATAAGCCTGTAGTATTTACATATGATGAAATTTTTTCCTCAACTGATGGCTTCTCTGATTCAAATCTACTTGGACATGGAACTTATGGATCTGTCTACTATAGCCTCCTTCGTGACCAAGTTTGTGAATGTATATTTCACGTCGGTTGAAGTATAAACTATAAAGCATGTATGTTTCTCATACTATTTTTACCTAAATCGTTCTCGGAAAGTTGCTATTAAAACAATGACAACTACAAAAACAAAAGAATTTGTATCAGAGATGAAAGTTTTGTGCAAAGTTCATCATGCTAATCTGGTAATTTCTTTTTCGATCAAACTCTATGACATACTTTGATTTTGGATCAATTATTACTTGGCAGATATCGAAAATCTGAGTTGTATTTTTATTGAATTTGTCAAGGTAGAATTGATTGGCTATGCAACTAGTCATGATGAGCTTTTCCTATTACTAGCGACCAGTCTTACTTGGCAGTTAGTTACCATGTAAAGAACAAAGTCACCAGGAAGATGTACAATCTCTATTACTAGCGACCAGTCTTTGTTATAATTTACATAAACTATGAGCACATGCAGAGTGATAAAAAAACTGATGATAACATGACCATTAGTTTGTTGAAAATTTCAGGTTATTAAGCGCATTACTGATGGAGGAGCATATTTCTGTTTTGAATGTGTGGGTATTACTGATATGATAACCACTGCATTGCAGTAATGCTGTGATGTAATACTCTATATCCCTAGATTCATGTTTATAACTTCTAGATTAGACATGAATTTCATTTTGCCTTTTTCTTGTTTCTCATAATAGGGATGGTGTTTGACAGTAACACTTGGTGCACCAAAAGTGAAGCCTGAGAGTCAGCTCATTATGGACTATTGCTAATGGGAAGAACATTGAGAGGATCTCTATTTGGAGGATGGAAACCTAAGTCTGATCTTCCTTCATTAGTAGAGAAATATGTGAACAAGGTAAAGTAACAATACCTAGAATATCTCCTTTTATCTGAGCATCACCAATTTTTTTTCCTTATTCATTATTTTTTTTTCCTTTTTTTGGTTTTTGATGAAAAATTTTAGGCTAAATTATAGTTTTGGTCCCCCTATTTTCAAAAATTCAGACATTTGGTCCCCCTATTTTAAAACTCAGACATTTGGTCCCCCAATTTTAAAAAATCAAAGACATTTAGTCCCAAGAGGAATTTTCAGTTTTTTATGGCTAATAATCAAAGACATTTGGTCCCTCAATTTTAAAAAATCAAAGACATTTGGTCCCCCAATTTTAAAAAATCAAAGACATTTGGTCCCTCTTTGGACTAAATGTATTTGATTTTTTAAAATTGGGGGACCAAATGTTTGAGTTTTAAAATAGGGGGACCAAATGTCTGAATTTTTGAAAATAGGGGGACCAAAACTATAATTTAGCCAAAATTTTATGAAGCTTTCTATGTGCTCTCCCCAAATTTTATGAAGCTTTCTAACTGCCAAACAATGTCTTCTTCCACTTCGATATTCTAGATCTCTATTTCCCCCCTTCTTTGATTCCAATTCCTTTAAATCTTCACACGAATTAGGTCTTTTTGTTGCTAATGTGCTTGAGTTCTTTTTTAGATTGTTATTACTAGTTATGTTTTTGCTTGAGTTTGAAATCTAAGGAAATTTAAGGAAGCTCTAGGTACGTATTTAGAGATCTTATTGTTTGTCTTAGAATCTGAAATTGTTTGGCTTGAAATCTAATTGTTGTGCTCTGCCAGTCTTCCCTCATGCATCTACTTTATAATTTCAATATTTCGGGTGCAATATTCTTTGCTAAGCATGAGGAAAGATCAACTAGAGATCAAGGGTATATGTGATTCGGTATTCGTGTGATTTCTTATAGTCCTCTGATTTTCCAGGTTACATTTTGAAAGCAAATTCCCTTTGTTTTAACTAGAGACGGTTTGTGTAACACCCCATGTATTTCATATTTAATGAAATATGAGAATGCACCTAAAAACATACATCCGAGTCTTATTTAAGGACATTGAACAACTAAAACTTCGATGAGAACTCTTCATACTATCCTTTTATAACCTTCATAGGTCCCTAAAAGGATTACATACAACATCGAACCATGGGTCCAAAGTCGTTTCATACCTAATTGTCCAACAACTCAAATAGAAATAACAACATCAATACATAACTTTAACAAAGTATAAGTTATGATATCATGATACATAATAAAAACTGGGGAGCTAAGCGACATATCAAGCGGATTTCCAAAATCCATCACATCATCATCATATAGCACAGCTGCTACTCATGCTTCTTTGCTTTAGTTTTTCCTTGTTTCTCTGTAAAAACCACAAAACATAAACAGTGAGATAAAATCTCTGTGAGTCCTTTCGTGACCCCTCACAACTCAACTCACGGTGTTTTATTCATCATTTATCTCGTTGCCCAAGTTTGGATAGCTACGTACATCATGGCATTAGCACAACACCGGTAACCACTACTCGGTGAACCCAATCCACTAATGTCAGATTAGCGGGCAAACAAGGACAGGGCATAGGTTCTGGGCTCATCATTTCCCTCCCCTAGTATGCTAACATCTCGAGGTGTCACCCCATATTTATATATTTAATTTGGCTACCAAAGCCTCTAATGGAACCCCAAGTCCATCAATTAACATTTTCATGTTTTTAATTTGGCTACCAAAGCCTCTAATGGAACACCAAGTCCATCAATCAACATCTGTTTATGTATTCTCTCTCGGTACACATCATATGGTTTATATCAACAATTATGACTCAACCGTTAATTCATTTACATCTCAATCATAAGCATAAGTGAAATGTAATCATTCACACATCATTAGGGAAGGTTAGGAAAGAGATTGGAAGAGGTTTGGAATCAAAAGGAATAGTTTCAGACGAGTTTTAAAAACGGTAACAGAACTCTGCACACGGATCTTGCTTAACAAAAATTTCAGCATTTGAGTAACAGCAGGGGACGCACGGGTCGTGCTTAAAAGCGCACGGGTCGTGCTCCTCTGACAGCATTGACATTTTTTCTGTTTTCGTGTAAATTCGATATTCCGATCGATTCCGATGCTCGTTCGCTCGATTCCTAACTTAACCACAACACTAAAACAGCCCCAAAACATGTCTAATCAACAACAAAAACAATCAATAACTTCAATCAAACAAGTTTGGGCTAGTTTTCATCAAAATTCGTTAATAGTTCGGTTTAACGGTTTTTGACCAAAACGCTTTAAAAATCACTCTTCAAACCGAAACATTAACGCTATCAACCAGTCAACATATCTTGGCAATCAATTCACATAAAATCATGCCAATCATTCAATCAAACATAAATTTCATCAATCAATAACTCAAACCTCGAATTGAAACAAGTTCACCTCACTTTTCGTTTAAAATTATGTTTTTCGGTTTTTCGACTAAAACGAGATTTATCGCGCAACTCAAACCGAATAACAAATCAATCAAGCCTCAATACATAACCTACTCAATTCAAACTCATTTTCACATAACATTCAATAACTTAACGAAACCTCACAAAATCGAAGAACTCACCTCGAGTGTTGGTCGACTCGAACACATAACGCCCGAGAATTCTCAACTTTGATCCTAGGAATTCAAGCTCACCCCCAAGCTTTAACTTTTATTCCTAGCTTTCCAATAGAACTATTCATAATCTTCAACCTCTAATTGAGCCTCAACCATAAAAACCCCAATTTTCATTTTCACATCCTAACCCTTGATTCTTCAAAATCACTCACCACTTTGGTGATTGAGCTTCCTAATCATCAATATGGCTTCTATTGATCACCCCTCATCTTCCTAATCCTTCCATTGAGTCACAACCATCAAAACCCCAATGTTTCCTCTTCATATGCGAAAATTGTGGAGAGTGAAAGAGTGAACTATAAGTGCTGATTTTAGTATCAATGGAAAGGAAATTGAAAACTTCCCCTGTCTCTTTTCTCTCTTTTCTTCTCTTTTCTTTCTTTCTACCTACGGCTCTCTCTTTCTCTTTTTCCCTTTCTTTCTCTTATTTTCTTTTCTTATATATACATATAAATATATTAGTTAATACAATTAACTTGAATGGGTGAAAACCCTAAATTACCCCTCTCTATCTACTATTCATTTAAAAACCTCTCTCCAAATAATAATTAATCTAACACTCAATTAATAAAATTATTAATTAAGCACTAAATTAAATTAATTGGGTTAACTTCAAAATAATTAGCTTAATTATTTTGGGGATGTTACAGTTTGTAACAGACTTTGCCATATAAAGACTCTCCAACTTGAGCCAAATTGCTGCTGGAGTTGTTTCTTTAATGACTTCTCTGAGAGGTTTGTCACCCAAACTGAGAATAAGCGCTCCATGAGCCTTTTCCATTACCCGTGCCTTCTCCTCTACAGTGAGCCTTGATGCTAACCCGTTCTCACCCTTTAATGCACCAACCAATCCCTGTTGTGCAAGCATAGCCTTCATCTTGATGCGCCACAAACCAAAATCGTTCTTGCCGTTGAACTTGTCCACTTCGTATTTTGTTGACACCATGATTCCAAGACCGATTCAACCTTGCTTTGATACCAATTGCTGTGAATCACGCGTGTCAACAAACTTGGAAAAACAAGAACACACAATATTGGAAAAAACTGCACAGTGGGAGCGCGACGAGAGAGAGAGAGCGACGAGAGAGAGAAAACGGCGAGAGAGAAAGAAGAGAGAGAGAGAGAGAGAGAGAGCGACGAGAGAGGGAGAGCGACATGAGAGCGACGAGCGAGCGAGGAGAGAGGGAGAGCGACGAGAGAGAGAGAGCGACGAGAGAGAGAGAGCGACGAGAGAGGGAGAGCGACGAGAGAGAGAACAGCGAGAGAGGGGGGAGGGGAGAGCTAACCAGAGAGGGGGGGAGAGATGCGAAGGGGAAGGATCGGTGAGGGGGAGGGGAGGTGCGAAGGGGGAGGGGGGAGATGCGAAGGGGGGAGGGGTTCAGGAGGGGGTCACAGTGGGGGGAGGGGAGGGGTTACGGTCGGGGGAGGGGGGTCACGGTGGGGGGAGGGGAGGGGGCTGTGAGAGAGAGAGAACGGTGCTGTGAGAGAGAGAGAGAGAACAGTGCTGTGAGAGAGAGATGAACAGTGCTGCCTACGTGGCAGTCTACGTGGGCTGCCACGTAGGATTGAAAGTCAATGTCAGTTTTAATTTTGACCAAATTAAGAGGGGGACCTTGATTTTACATATTGGGAAAATAGGGGGATCAAAATCGTCAAATTAAAGCTTTGGGGACCAAAATCGTGAGTTGGTCATAATAGGGGGAACAAAAGTGTAATTAAGCCAAAATAGTTTAATCTGGAGTAAGTCTTGTAAAATCAAATAATAATAATGACAATAAGGGGTAATACTTATACAGAACTAAAATAGGTTCCCCATCGATAAATATATATATATATATTAGGCTCCCCACCTCAAAATATCAATAATAGGCTCCCTGCCTGATAGGTAAATCATGGTGCACCAAGGCTAACACATACTGCTGTTAGCATGCAGAGTTCTGACAAAGTTTACCCCCAAAGCCATTGAAAATCCAAAAATCGTCAACTGATACTTATAATAATATCAATTCTTGTTTTTAAACCCTCAAATCAAATATCTACCAAATAATAAGTTATCAATTCTTGAAATCTGAGTCATAACAATCTAAAATTTCATGTTTTTAAAATAAGCCAACAAGATCCTCATATTTAAATCACCAAACAATAACACCTATTACCATGTCCCTCTATCATGAAAAAAAACAAATCATTCCAACTTATCTTTTGATCAAGAGTAAAATAAAGCAGCTTTAATCAAATAAGCATAAAGTAAGTTTAAAAAAATAAATTAGGACTTGTTATAGTCCCCATTATTTACTAAACCGACTTTCTAAGCCGCTTAGAGAGGAATCTTTTAAAATATAAGTAGTAAGCCCATTAGTTGGTTAGTAAGGCCCATTAGATAGTAAGGTCACTAGATAGTAAAGTGAATTAGTTACTTAGTATATAAGGTAGATGGTAGACTCATTTGTAATTATCTCTTCTCATTTGTAACCTTTCACAACTTACAATATAATAGATCTTTAGAATTTTTCTCTCTAATTTCCATGGATGGTGTTCTGGACTAGACCAAGAGGTCCAATCAGCAATACCAGGAGGTGCGTTTAGCAATTGGACGTGGATTGGCCCAATCATTTTGGCCCATATCCACAACATGCAAGCCCAATTAAGGCCATCACACTTGAATGGCTATGATCGATTCTACTGATCCGACGATCCACAAATGGGCATGATTTCCTATAAATACCGGCTCCATAGCCTCCATAAGGTACACACTCTCAATCCTAGCTAAATCACTCATCTATTCTCAATACTGACTTGTGCGTCGGAGTGGCTTCGCAGGTACCCCCGGGCTCACACTAACCTCCTGCCAGGCAGAAAGAGACCTACCAACTGCAGTCAACCCAATACTGCAAGGTACATAACAGATGGCATGTTTTTCAACATGGTATCAGAGAAAACATGGTATCCTCCATGAATTTTGCTGGAGTCAAGTTTTGTTCATTATTTTATTAGTTTTTTTTTTGTTATTCGTTTTTTCTCTATTTTCCCGAGAAACCTTTCTCTCTATTTTTTTCGTTGTAATCAATTCCCATTTATACCTTTCTCTCTTAGAGATATTGCATCCTGAAAACCCCATCTTGTTTAATGTATATGACTTTGGACGAGATGGTTTTGCGTGTTTCCCGTAATCAGAGGGATTGGCACCGTGCTTGAAGAGTGAGATAGAGGGGAAGGATGAGTGTGGTTCTTATACTGGTGTAATTAAAGGTGTTTAATTGCAAGGGATGGCTTTGGAGTTGGACGATGATGTTTGTTTTTATTTACTAATCAACTGCATACTTTGATGCGTGGTTTAATTAAGTTTGGATTTTTAAGTATTGGGTGTAGTTGGAAGCTTATGTGAATTGCTTTGTTTTGTTGAATCACAATTGGTGCTTTTGGTGCCTATTTCATAAATGTAATATGCTATTTCCCAGTTGCATTCATAGGATATTAGGCTTTTGGACAACCTGTTGATGGTAATGTACTTGTAGCACTTGAAAGACCTGCATGGCTCATTGTCTCTGCTAACTTGATGGTATTCATTCATGTTTTTGGTAGATGCCTGATTTTGACTTGATTGAGAGGATGATGATTAGAAGACTTAACTTCCCTCCTGGCCCGGCCTAGTACTCAAACTTGTTGCTCGATCAGCTTATGTAGCTTTTACATTATTCTTTAGGGATAAATTTCCCTTTCTTTAGCGGTCATCTTGGAATTTTGGTAGTCTGTTGCTTTGTGTTAGTGTGGCTATAGCTATGAGAGCTGCTGAAGTTGAAGGCCCTGCTGCTGTTGCTCATATTTGGAATTAGTCATTCTGAATTTGATTGTTAATTTCATTAGCCTTATTGACTTGTTTTTAGCTTCTGTTTATGGTGGTTAAGCATGCTGCTTCTGCTATAAGTTAAGCATTAGATTGTTGTGCTTCTGCCAAGTGGTTAAACTTTGATGTATAGTTTCTGCTTGGTGGTTAAGCATTTTGCTTCCTTCAAGTGATTAAGCCTTGAGTTGTGGTTTTGCTTGATGGTTAAGCGTTGGATTGTTGCTTCTTCCGAGTGGTTAAACCTTGAGTTGTGGTTTCTGCTCGACGGTTAAGAATTTGTTGACATCTTTGGACTTGGATCGTTATGCCCAAGAGTGGAGTTTGTTGATTCTTTTGGAGTGAATGTTGTGGAGACGCTGGAAGAAGCTTGAAGGGGGGGCCCAAAAGTTGGTCGAAGACTCCTAGGAGCTATATACCCTAACTGCTACCAATTCGGATTGTTCTTCCTTTTACTTATTTTTAGGGTATCTTTGTATTGTTTATCCCAAGATGGAAGTGTTGTGAACACCGTCCAACTTGCAGGAGGCTGTTAAAATATAAGTAGTAAGCCCATTAGTCGGTTAGTAAGGCCCATTAGATAGTAAGGACCATTAGTTACTTAGTATATAAGGTAGATGGTAGACTCATTTGTAATCATCTATTTTCAATTGTAACCTTTCACAACATTCAATATAGTAGATCTTTAGAATTTTTCTCTCTAATTTCCATGGATGTCATGTTTTTAAACAGTATCGAGGACCGATACCGGTAGGATGGATTATCTGAATCTAGATTAGGATAAAATTTAATTAGCAATTTAAGTAAGATGCTTAAAACTTACTCAACTACCGATACCGCCGGCTTGACTTCAATTAAGGCGACGTCGTATGTCAGGAGCATTAAATTAAAGTTAGGCGACAACTCAACTTCATATGTTTGTTTTTCAGTCAAGCTTTTAACCGCCTGACTTTAATTACTAATGTTCGGTCCAGACAATAACTTTTAAAGTCAGGCGCTACTCTGGCTTTAAAGATGCTTATAAGTCGAACGTTTAACCGCCTGACTTTGAAAGTTTTTGTTTTAAAGTCAGGTTTGTATCCACCCGACTTGAAAAGACTTTATTTTTTTAATTTTTTATTTAGCTTTTAGGTGATTCACCCTAGATATATTAATTCGACTCCACTAATGGCATCAAATTCATTAAACCTAGCAACACACATTCTATATAAAAGTACTAAATTTTGCTTCAAAAGTATCATTAGCAAATTAGAACCTAATTTAGTAGTTCAACATTCAATTGGCTAATATCAAACAAAGGTAAATGATACGATACACAGGAAAAATTACAAATATCAAAGATAGTAATAACTAAATCCTAAGCTTTAACAATTAACAAGATTAACTAATGTTTAGAAAAGAATAAAAGAAAAATAAAAATAAAAAAAACTACTGGAAAAATATACATCAAGCAAGGGCACCACTGAGGTGGGGCTGGTATCGCTTGAACCCTGAAAATATAAGGGTATGGTCATCTCATTGCATAATTACATAAATAACTACCAATTGTTTAGAATGAAATAAAGTAAATACTAGCTTATAGATGCATGATCCATGAGATTATCATGCGTGGCATTAATATAGCTAAAAATCAGCAACTGAAAATAAAAATTTTAAGGCTCTTGATTTCAACTTACCCAACTAAATTGACCAAGCCTTCCCATTCTGTTCCAACAGCCCAACTATGGCACATATATAACATAACATAAGAGGAAAATTATGATCAATGAGAAGTAGATGAAATATTATGTGGCACTAGTGTGACACTAAGGAGTTTTGGTTTTTTATGCAATGCAGGATGGCCACGATGTGGGGAATAATGATGCAGTACCACCATAAACAACAATTAAGTGTTGTGAAATTATTGAAATCTTTGGATTCTCAATGTCTTCTTCTTCATGCTTGGTATGATCATTAAGAGAAACTTCCTGATGAACATGCTAAGATAGCAATAGCAAACTTTGCTGCTGTGGTAGAAACCATTTTCCAACAACAAGAAGATTATTTTTGAAAAGAAAATGTGAGGAGATAGGAAAGGAACATGCACGAAAAAGCAAGCAATTTGAATAATGGGTGTACAAGTATAAGCAAAAGAAAAGAGATGAATTTATCAAAATAGAGCAGAAAGTGGTAATGATCCTGATGAGGTTCTTAGGGAGAAGCGAATTTTGGTTGAACTAGAAAAGAGATTGGATGATGAAAATTGTTCCTATGAAAGGCAGTGTCTATTGGTGAGACAAAAAAAATTTAGGTGTTTAGAGAATCACTTGCCAGAGCTGTTTAAGGTTTTGTCAGATTTTTCTCTTGAATGTTCTAAAATGTATGTAGTGAATTATGGTCAATATCACAGAAACTAATGTCTGGACAGAGCTCATCATGAAAATTGGTTTCTATAACATTCTTTGTGCAAAGGGGTTGTTGTTAGGGTGCTCATGGTTTGTTAGAATCCATAACCAAGCCAAAACAATTTTTTGCAAAATTTTTGCAAGAAGAGTGTTCTGATAAATAGTTAGCATTTTACTTATATTTTTCTTTGAAAAAACCCAGATCATGAATCCTTGAATCAACACAATCCATTTTTTTCAAGTAATATGCCTCTAAACAAAAAGCCATAACATAAATGATTCATTGATATAACAACATGATATACAAAATAAAAGAATCATCAACACATAAATTTCCTACGGGTTAGCCATTTACTTTGATAGGTTTGCCAAACAACATCCGAGCATTACCCATTTGTATAGCAAGAGCTGCTTCAGCATGTGTACTGTATCTCACAAACCCAAAAGCTTTGTCACGCTGCAGCCTAACATCTTCAATAGTTCCAACACCTAGGGCATGAAAATGCTGGTGGAGATTAATAGAAGTAACCTGCAATTTTACAGACCATGAGAACTCTACAAAGTAATTTTTGAACAAACTGAAATTACAGGACTGCTATACATATTTTATATAGCTTCCAAATCTAATTGCCTAATATAGCACTGAAGCACATTTCATCTATGCACACAACAGTTAAGTGTACTTGATACTATACACATTTCATAGACAAAATCAGTATCCCTAGTAGAGATGAAGGACTAATAATTAGGGTAAAAAACCGACTGAAACCAATAAGAAATTCTTGCCACTGGAGCAAGATTGCCAACATAAACAGTGGTATATTGAGGATTCTTCTCTAGACCATCGTCATTAGACGCGGGCAGAGGGTTACGCGGATCCTTCTTTATTGGATGATTTATTATTATCCAATAAGTTCACCAATGAACAACATCAAAATTGGAACAACATCAAAATTGGAACAACTTACTTCTCAACAACATTAACATGATTACTCTCACTGCAGTAACTTTAGTTGGTGTTGCAGCAGCAACAAGTAGTGGTGCTGCATCACTTTTAGCTATGAAACTATCATCAATTCTATGTTTTCTGCAGCTACAAGATTGTTTAAACAGCTTCAGACTCAAATAGAAACTATACTTTCTCTTGGATACACAATGTAACACCCCCTTTCTACCCTTTTATTTTAATTAAGAAAATCAGAGTTCAAAAAATCATTTTCGACTCCACCACGAGGGTGTCACACATACGTCAAAATAAAACCTCAAGTCTCAAATAAAATAGTACGTCGTCAAAGGTGCAATACATAGCACTCCACAGTAGGGAGACCTCAAAACATCGAAACTACGTCATAAAATCCAACATCAACGCAGCGGAAAAGTTAATCAACACATCAACAGTATAAAAAAAAATCTAAGCACATCAGCAAAGCATCAAATACATCCCCCCAGGTGCTACGTATCAGAGCATGACGACTCGACTCAAGAAGTGAAGCTAAGGCCTTCACTGGGAATCACCTGCACGTTACCAACACGGGGGTAACATTCAAACAGGAAAGGGTGAGCATCATTTCAATCCATATAATAGAAAATATGATAAGTACATAAGTCAAGTCACAGCTCTAAATTATTCACATCACAATCATCATTCACATCACTTACAATAACTCATCTCATGTCATGTAGGCATATGAAATGCAACCCACTCGCGGGCATATGCATGAGGTACCTTTTCACAAACGTCGCTTAGCCCTTAAGGCCTCATCGTCACTTAGCCACATGGGCCTCAAAACGTCACTGGGTTTATGCATATGGGGCATGAGACACTATGACATGCACCACTCACAAACACACAAATACACAAATACCCAAAATCAGAGTCAACTATGTGACCCGTCACTTACCAGTTTGCTCACAAGAAGCACTGCACCTGCCAATTCACAATTTACACACAACGTCACGTGGTCCTTTTAGACCTTAACATCACTTAGCCTTTCGGGCCTTAAACGTCACTGGGTTTCATCGTCAATTACACATACAATATCATCAACTCAAACAATAGCCACTGAGGGCAAAAACGTCATTTACTAGCCACCAAGGGCATCATCGTCATTTACACGTCATTATATTTAATATTAGCCACTAAGGGCAAAACAGTCATTTACACGCCATTATAAATAATATCAGCCACTAAGGGCAAAACAGTCATTTACGTGTCATTATAAAATAATATTAGCCACTAAGGGCAAAACAGTCATTTACACGTCATTATAAAATAATATTAGCCACTAAGGGCAAAACAGTCATTTACACGTCATTATAAAATAATATTGGCCACCAAGGGCAAAACAGTCATTTAACTAGCCACTAGGGGCATCATCGTCAAAATCATCATTTCTGACATTATTTCGTTAAAACCACCGGTCGTACGCAAAAGGGAATTTTTAAAGACACCCAAAACATCTTTTCATTGTCACAGCAACGATCGCCGGGAACAGCCACCTGGGGCGCCCCAGCAACCTTCAGAAATAATAAGTTTTTATTTTCAAAAATGGGACACGTAGATGGACAACTGAAAATGATTCACAACGCTTTTTGAATCGTTCGAAACGGATGTCTGAGTCAAAAGATACAGCGAAAACAGTTTTCGGAAATATTTTGGGACATCCTGAAAACTGGCGCCATGGGCGCCCAGCGCCCAGGCACCTGGCACCCAGCGCCTTGGCGCAACAAGCAACACACACACACGGGCGCTCAGCGCCCAGCGCTGGCACCCAGCGCCTTAGCGCAACACTCATTGAAAAACATCACCAACATCATTATGGCGCCCTAGGCACCCAAGCATCCACAATCACCTATGCGACATCATCACCACCAAGCCAAACACATAGATCAATATTATAGGCTCCCAACACATGCGCATATCACCATCAATAAGGCAAAGTCATAGATCGTATTCGAGTAATGGATCAAATTCGCATATACATATATGAATAAATAGATAAATAAGAATTAACATCAAGAACATCAAGATCATCAAGAACATCAAGAAACGACATTAAGAGCATCAAGGATCTAGTCAAAAACCCTAGATCTAGGACCTATCATGAGATCTATTAGATGGAAGGATAGAGCTCCCCTAACCTTTTAAGAAGAAGAACTCGAGCCTTAGGATGCAGTCACCAACAGAGCCTCAGCAACAATGGAGATCTCCTTCCTCCAAATGATTCACAACGCTTTTTGAATCGTTCAAAACGGATGTCTGAGTCAAAAGATACAGCGAAAACAGTTTTCGGAAATATTTTGGACATCCTGAAAACTGGCGCCATGGGCGCCCAGCGCCCAGGCACCTGGCACCCAGCGCCTTGGCGCAACAAGCAACACACACACACACGGGCGCTCAGCGCCCAGTGCTGGCACCCAGCGCCTTAGCGCAACACGCAGCGCGCCACACACAACACACGGGCGCTCAGCGTCCAGCGCTGGCACCCAGCGCTCAGCGCTACACACGCACACACTCAACACGGGCGCTCAGCGCCCAGCGCTGGCGCCCAGCGCCCCAGCGCAACACCCAGCAACACGTGCACAGCGCCCTTGGGCGCCCAGCGCCCAGCAACTTTTTCAACACTAAAAATTGATTCCTAACAATTTTAAAGTACAAAAATTCATACTTTTCAGCATCCAAAAATGCACTTATTTTATTCAAGATCACCAAAACTCATTGAAAAACATCACCAACATCATTATGGCGCCCTAGGCGCCCAAGCATCCACAATCACCTATGCGACATCATCACCACCAAGCCAAACACATAGATCAATATTATAGGCTCCCAACACATGGGCATATCACCATCAATAAGGCAAAGTCATAGATCGTATTCGAGTAATGGATCAAATTCGCATATACATATATGAATAAATAGATAAATAAGAATTAACATCAAGAACATCAAGATCATCAAGAACATCAAGAAACAACATTAAGAGCATCAAGGATCTAGTCAAAAACCCTAGATCTAGGACCTATCATGAGATCTATTAGATGGAAGGATAGAGCTCCCCTAACCTTTTAAGAAGAAGAACTCGAGCCTTAGGATGCAGTCACCAACAGAGCCTCAGCAACAATGGAGATCTCCTTCCTCCTTGATCTTCGAACTCTCTCCTCTCTTGGCCGCCCTTGCTCTCTCTTTCTCACGCTCCTTTCTTTCTCTCTTGCTAATTCGAAGAACACAAGTGAAACCCTAGGCAAGACTCCTCACCAAAATGCGCCTAGGTCAAGCCATTGGGCCATGGGCTTCACTTAAGCCCAA
The DNA here is from genome assembly GCA_039519185.1 of Astragalus membranaceus. NCBI lineage: Eukaryota > Viridiplantae > Streptophyta > Magnoliopsida > Fabales > Fabaceae > Astragalus > Astragalus membranaceus. Next base: position 62,100,479 of record CM076854.1, read on the forward strand.
TCCATTCGAATGCACCTCCTCCTCCTAGCATCACACCACCCCTCAATTAAAACAATTCCAATAAATAATTAAAACCCAATTAAATAAAAGAAATACCTAAATACTTAATAAAATAAATTAATTAAATATTTAGGGTGTTACAACTCTTCCCCACTTAGAATATTTCGTCCTCGAAATTTACCTGATCAAATAATTCTGGGTAGGACTCTCGCATCTTGCTCTCTAGCTCCCAAGTCATACTCTCGCCGGCAGCTACTAGCAAAACCACTTTCACTAATGCAATCTCTTTGCCTCTAAGCGCTTTCACTTCCCGATCCTCAATTCGTACGGGCATCGTCTCCACAGTGAGATTATCCCGCACCTCCACATCATCCATATGGATCACATGAGATGGATCCGACACATACTTCCGAAGTTGCGACACATGAAATACGTCATGCAAATTCGAAAGATTTGGCGGTAAAGCCACTCTATAAGCCACATTTCCGATTCTTTCAGAAATCTGATAAGGACCAACAAATCGAGGAGTGAGCTTCTTCGATTTCAACGCTCGACCAACACCGGTAATAGGAGAAACCCTCAAGAACACATGCTCACCCTCCTGAAACTCTAAATTCTTCCTCCGCTTGTCATGATAACTCTTCTGACGACTCTGCGAAGCCTTCATCTTTTCACGGATCATCTTGATCTTCTCTGTAGTCTCCCGGACAATCTCCGGTCCCAACACTACACTCTCTCCCGACTCGTACCAACACAATGGCGTTCTACACTTTCGACCATACAATGCTTCAAACGGTGTCATCCCGATACTGGAATGGTGACTGTTGTTATAGGTAAACTCAATCAACGCAAGGGAAGAATCCCATGAACCCCGTTGTTCCAATACACAAGCCCTCAACAAATCCTCTAACGACTGAATTGTTCTCTCTGTCTGACCATCTGTCTGAGGATGATACGCCGAACTCATTTTTAACTTTGAACCCAATTCCTTCTGTAAACTCGTCCAAAATTCAGAAGTGAACCTTGGATCTCTATCTGACACAATACTCTTCGGAACACCGTGCAACTTCACAATTTCTTTGACATAGACCTCTGCCAACCTCGACACCGGATAAGTGATATTAATAGGAATAAAGTGAGCAGACTTCGTTAACCTATCAACGATCACCCAAATAGCGTCATGACCCTTAACTGTATTCGGCAATCCCGTCACAAAATCCATCGCTACGCTATCCCACTTCCACTCTGGAACTTCCAACGGTTGCATTAACCCTGCAGGCTTCTGATGCTCAACCTTAGATTTCTGACAGGTCAAACAGGCATACACAAACTGTGCCACATCTCTCTTCATACCATACCACCAAAACATCTTTTTCAGATCTTGATACATTTTCGTCGCTCCAGGATGGATACTCAACTTGCTACGGTGACCCTCCTCTAAAAGTGCCTTTCTCATCTCCTCATCATCCGGAACACAGATCCTACCCCGGAACCTCAACACACCACTGGAATCTAATTTGAAATCTTCATCTTCAGATTGACCAACCCCATTAATTAAATCTACTAACTTGACATCTGTCTTCTGAGCTTCCCTGATGCTGCCCAGGAAATCATTATCGATCTTTAACATTCCCAGCTTGACACTGCGAGGTGTCATTTTACTAACCAAACTCAAATCTCTGAATTCCTCGATCAACTCTAATTCTTTCACCATCATTGCCGACATATGCAAAGACTTTCTGCTTAAAGCATCAGCCACGACATTAGCTTTGCCGGGATGATAATTCAAACCAAAGTCATAATCCTTCAAGAGCTCCAACCACCGACGCTGTCTCATATTCAACTCTTTCTGATCGAACAGATACTTTAGACTCTTATGATCACTGAACACTTCGAACCTCGAACCATAAAGGTAGTGCCTCCAAATCTTAAGCACAAATACCACAGCAGCCAATTCCAAATCATGCGTAGGGTAATTTTTCTCATGAACCCGCAACTGCCTCGACGCATACGCAACGAATTTCCCATCTTGCATCAGCACACCACCAAGACCCATTTTCAAAGCGTCACAATATACAACGAACGGTTCCTCCGGATTAGGCAACGTCAAAACAGGCGACGTCGTCAATCTCTTTTTCAGTTCCATAAAACTTTCCTCACACCGAGCATCCCAAACAAAAACTTTACCCTTACAAGTCAACTGAGTCAACGGAAGGGCCAACTTGGAAAAACCCTCAATGAACCTCCTGTAGTACCCAGCCAAACCCAAAAAGCTTCTAATCTCTGTTGCGGACTTCGGAGCCTCCCACTCCAACACTGCTTCTACTTTTGCCGGATCAACCGCAATACCATTACCAGAAATCAGGTGCCCAAGGAAACTCACTTCTTTCAGCCAGAATTCACACTTTGATAACTTAGCATACAACTTTTTCTCTTTCAGAACTTCTAACACTGTCTTCAGATGCTCAGCATGTTCTTCCTTTGACTTAGAATAAACTAGAATGTCATCTATGAAGATCACCACAAACCGATCTAGGTAATTATGGAAAATACGGTTCATATATTCCATAAATACACCAGGAGCATTGGTCACACCGAACGGCATCACTGAATATTCATAATGCCCATACCTTGTCCTGAACGCTGTCTTCTGAACATCTTCATCCTTTACTTTAATCTGATGATATCCGGACCTCAAATCAATTTTGCTGAAAACACGGGCACCCACTAACTGATCCATCAGATCGTCGATCCTCGGAAGCGGATACTTATTCTTGATAGTTACCTTATTCAACTGACGATAGTCCACACATAACCTCATGCTCCCATCTTTCTTCTTTACTAACAATACCGGAGCTCCCCACGGTGATACACTCAGTCTCACAAACTTTTTCTCAAGCAATTCTTCAAGTTGCGTCTTCAACTCAGACAATTCCGACGCCGACATTCTGTACGGTGCCATAGACACAGGCCTCGTACCAGGTACAAGATCAATTGAAAACTCAACTTCTCTTTCCGGTGGCACGCCCGGAATTTCATCAGGAAAAACCTCAGGAAACTCGCGTACCACTTTCAGTTCTTCAATAACAGCCTGACTCTCAGCAGACAACGATGCCATCAGCGCAAATAGCTGAACTCCTTCTTTCCTCAACTTCTTCAATTGACCAGCAGATACCAAAACGGAATCTTCTTCCCCGAAGCTAACAGACTTGCTACGACAGTTGATATGGACGTGATTATTCTCTAACCAGTCCATGCCTAAGATTACATCCAGACCTCTCAACGGCAAGCAAACAAAATTCACAATAAAGTCCCTGCCGAAGATCGACACGGGACACTGAGAACACACCTGGGACGTAATCACTGACCCCTTCGCAGGAGTATCGACAACCATATCCCCACACATATCAGATAAAACAAGACCCAATCTTTTACAACAATCAACAGATATAAAACAATGGGTAGCACCAGTATCAATAAGAGATTTCAGAGAAGTACCATTAATAAAACACGTACCTCTAATCAGACCATCCTTATCATCAGGCTCCTCTCCTGCCAATGCAAATACCTTCCCAGTAGACCTTTCCTTCTTCGGCTTTGTACACTTTGTACTGATATGCCCAGACTCACCACAGTTGAAACACACCACATCCTTGACCTTACACTCGGCTGCCATATGACCCTTTTTACCACAACGGTAGCAAACCCTCTCATCAGACCTGCATGTAGTACTCTTGTGGCCAGGCTTGCCACACTTATAACAGACAATGCTAGCAGGGGCATCCCCCCCACTAGAACTCTTACCTCCAGCAGCCTTCTGATAACTCTTACCCGCAGGAACCTCATACGGCTTGCTTCGACTCTGAAACTTACCATTTTTCTCAGAAGTAGCTTTGTAATGAGCAGTACTGTCCTCCTCCAAGATTCTGCAACTGTCAACCAGATCAGCGAACACCCGAATCTTCTGATAGCCAATGGCCTTTTTAATATCAGGCCTCAACCCATTCTCGAACTTTATGCATTTAGAAAATTCAGCTGTAGCCTCACTGTAGTGTGGATAAAATTTTGCTAATTCCACAAATTTCGCCGCATAGGCAGTCACAGACATACCACCCTGCTTCAGCTCCAAAAACTCTATCTCTTTCTTCCCTCGGACGTCTTCAGGAAAATATTTTCTCAAAAATTCTCTGCTGAATACCTCCCAAGTAATCTCTTCCTGCACAGCCTCTAACCTCTTCCTAGTAGCCAACCACCAGTCGTCGGCCTCCTCGGCTAACATGTGGGTACCAAAACGGACCTTCTGCTCAACAGTACAGTCCATCACCCTGAAAATCCTCTCGATCTCCTTCAACCAAGCCATAGCACCATCTGGATCATATTTGCCCTTAAAGGTGGGCGGATTCTCTCTCTGGAAAGTAGTCAGACTCCGAAAACCAGCGTTATCTCCAGCATTCTGCTGACCCTGCACAGCCTGAGCCATAGCTTGCAATGCAGCAGCAAGAGCAGCGTCGTTTCTCCCAGCCATTCCGAACTATCACTGCAGCACAAACCAAAAATTCAGAACTAATCTATTGTCATAAGACACTATGACAGGACAACATTGGCCGGACAGACCGAACTGCTCTGATACCACTAATGTAACACCCCCTTTCTACCCTTTTATTTTAATTAAGAAAATCAGAGTTCAAAAAATCATTTTCGACTCCACCACGAGGGTGTCACACATACGTCAAAATAAAACCTCAAGTCTCAAATAAAATAGTACGTCGTCAAAGGTGCAATACATAGCACTCCACAGTAGGGAGACCTCAAAACATCGAAACTACGTCATAAAATCCAACATCAACGCAGCAGAAAAGTTAATCAACACATCAACAGTATAAAAAAAAATCTAAGCACATCAGCAAAGCATCAAATACATCCCCCCAGGTGCTACGTATCAGAGCATGACGACTCGACTCAAGAAGTGAAGCTAAGGCCTTCACTGGGAATCACCTGCACGTTACCAACACGGGGGTAACATTCAAACAGGAAAGGGTGAGCATCATTTCAATCCATATAATAGAAAATATGATAAGTACATAAGTCAAGTCACAGCTCTAAATTATTCACATCACAATCATCATTCACATCACTTACAATAACTCATCTCATGTCATGTAGGCATATGAAATGCAACCCACTCGCGGGCATATGCATGAGGTACCTTTTTACAAACGTCGCTTAGCCCTTAAGACCTCATCGTCACTTAGCCACATGGGCCTCAAAACGTCACTGGGTTTATGCATATGGGGCATGAGACACTATGACATGCACCACTCACAAACACACAAATACACAAATACCCAAAATCAGAGTCAACTATGTGACCCGTCACTTACCAGTTTGCTCACAAGAAGCACTGCACCTGCCAATTCACAATTTACACACAACGTCACGTGGTCCTTTTAGACCTTAACATCACTTAGCCTTTCGGGCCTTAAACGTCACTGGGTTTCATCGTCAATTACACATACAATATCATCAACTCAAACAATAGCCACTGAGGGCAAAAACGTCATTTACTAGCCACCAAGGGCATCATCGTCATTTACACGTCATTATATTTAATATTAGCCACTAAGGGCAAAACAGTCATTTACACGCCATTATAAATAATATCAGCCACTAAGGGCAAAACAGTCATTTACGCGTCATTATAAAATAATATTAGCCACTAAGGGCAAAACAGTCATTTACACGTCATTATAGAATAATATTAGTCACTAAGGGCAAAACAGTCATTTACACGTCATTATAAAATAATATTAGCCACCAAGGGCAAAACAGTCATTTAACTAGCCACTAGGGGCATCATCGTCAAAATCATCATTTCTGACATTACTTCGTTAAAACCACCGGTCGTACGCAAAAGGGAATTTTTAAAGACACCCAAAACATCTTTTCATTGTCACAGCAACGATCGCCGGGAACAGCCACCTGGGGCGCCCCAGCAACCTTCAGAAATAATAAGTTTTTATTTTTAAAAATCGGACACGTAGAAGGACAACTGAAAATGATTCACAACGCTTTTTGAATCGTTCAAAACGGATGTCTGAGTCAAAAGATACAGCGAAAACAGTTTTCGGAAATATTTTGGGACATCCTGAAAACTGGCGCCATGGGCGCCCAGCGCCCAGGCACCTGGCACCCAGCGCCTTGGCGCAACAAGCAACGCACACACACGGGCGCTCAGCGCCCAGCGCTGGCACCCAGCGCCTTAGCGCAACACGCAGCGCGCCACACACAACACACGGGCGCTCAGCTCCCAGCGCTGGCACCCAGCGCTCAGCGCTACACACGCACACACTCAACACGGGCGCTCAGCGCCCAGCGCTGGCGCCCAGCGCCCCAGCGGAACACCCAGCAACACGCACACAGCGCCCTTGGGCGCCCAGCGCCCAGCAACTTTTTCAACACTAAAAATTGATTCCTAACAATTTTAAAGTACCAAAATTCATATTTTTCAGCATCCAAAAATGCACTTATTTTATTCAAGATCACCAAAACTCATTGAAAAACATCACCAACATCATTATGGCGCCCTAGGCGCCCAAGCATCCACAATCACCTATGCGACATCATCACCACCAAGCCAAACACATAGATCAATATTATAGGCTCCCAACACATGCGCATATCACCATCAATAAGGCAAAGTCATAGATCGTATTCGAGTAATGGATCAAATTCGCATATACATATATGAATAAATAGATAAATAAGAATTAACATCAAGAACATCAAGATCATCAAGAACATCAAGAAACAACATTAAGAGCATCAAGGATCTAGTCAAAAACCCTAGATCTAGGACCTATCATGAGATCTATTAGATGGAAGGATAGAGCTCCCCTAACCTTTTAAGAAGAAGAACTCGAGCCTTAGGATGCAGTCACCAACAGAGCCTCAGCAACAATGGAGATCTCCTTCCTCCTTGATCTTCGAACTCTCTCCTCTCTTGGCCGCCCTTGCTCTCTCTTTCTCACGCTCCTTTTTCTCTCTCTTGCTAATTCGAAGAACACAAGTGAAACCCTAGGCAAGACTCCTCACCAAAATGCGCCTAGGTCAAGCCATTGGGCCATGGGCTTCACTTAAGCCCAATCCATTCGAATGCACCTCCTCCTCCTAGCATCACACCACCCCTCAATTAAATCAATTCCAATAAATAATTAAAACCCAATTAAATAAAAGAAATACCTAAATACTTAATTAAATAAATTAATTAAATATTTAGGGTGTTACACACAACAAATGTGAAAGGAATTGGGTCACTCAAACCACTCCCTTGCATTACCCTATTACAATTAAAAAATGGTAAAAACCAATAAATAATATGCAATTCAACTAGGCAAAATTTAAGATATAAAATTTCAGAAGAAGAAAGAAAAGTTCATACAGTCTCTCGAGACTTGTCCTGGTCTAAATGAAATCGTCCGAATGAAATCAGGTATAGCTCCTGAGAATTGATTGTCGCCAAGTCGACTGCATTATTATATGGTAAGCAACAAAGAAATGTTACTTAGATATGAACAACAATACATGAATGTAATTCATTGTAACAAAAATAAATATAAAGAAATGACTCTTACACATGCTTCAGTTTAGTGAGTTTAGCAAATGTTGCAGATAACTTCCTAGATTTATCGTCTCCAGCCACATACCAACTTCTTGATAAAACAAATGAAAGACTAGAAACAACAAAGTTTTTAGTTTATATTCTCATTTACATTTCGTTTTTTCCATGGAGATGCATCATATGTCTATATATCAGCACCCAAAGAAGTAGGTAAAAAAATTATAACCACTAAGATTAGATCCTTATCAACATAGCTCTTTTTAATATGCACAATTCACAACACAGTCAGTAACTGGTAACAGAGAGAGCCCAGACAGACTTTCAAAACAGCTCTTTTTAAGAAATGGGGATGTTTGAAATGATAGAATGCACAAATCACTCAAAAACTGATTACTCAATAACCAGTACAAGTTCACGCAGTACAAGTACACAAATCACTCAAAAACTGATTTCTCAAACATCATTCCCAAATTAAGTGATTTCTCAATAACCGATTTCTCTATAACTGATTTCTCAATCACCAATAACTGATTCTCAAACATCACTCCCAAACATCAATTACCCTTCCAAAACAAAAACCCTAATACAGAGAATCTACTAAATCATTCCCAAATTAAATTTTGAAACCTCATAAACCCTAAATCCCTCACCTAAAACTTATACGATCAATAAAAAAGTAAACACAATAAAAATCCTAGCGAGAGACAGAGAGTGAGCAACAGATAGAGAGAGAGTGGGAGAGAACCTACATGGAGTTTGAGCGTGGAAGACAGAACCTGCGTGAAGCGTGGAAGAGCGCTGTGAATCGTGGAACCGTGGAAGAGCGCTGTGAACCGTGAATCGCGGCAGAGCGCTCTGAGGTTGCGTTGAGCACCGTGGAAGAGCGCTGTGAGTGCGTGAACTTGAGCGCGAGAGAATGCACGAGAGAATGAAATGAGATAGTGTTTTTTATTTTTAATTGTTAATTACTTTTGAAGTCAGGCTATGTACCGACCTGTCTTAAAATGTTAGAAGCTTTCATTTTTAAAGTCACGCATCTTTACGCTTGACTTAAAAACACGAGTGACAAATAAAAATTTTCATCTTAGTTACAAGTTTGCCACTGCCTGAGTATAAAGTCAGGCATCTGAGCGTTTGACTTTAAATGTCTAATTCTTTTCCTATCTTTCCACTATTGATAACATAAATTTTCTATAACTAAAGAGATGAAAATTTTTACCACAAATCGGTTGTATTAGTGTAAATTATTTTATTCTTCTTTTCCGATTTTCTACCTCTCTCTATCCTTGGTTTGCTTTCTCTGTTGCATAAACCATAGAATAGAAATCATATCTTTCTACCTCCCTCTCATATTGGTTTCCCTTTAAAGCAAAACCGGCGCTGGACTATTCTAGAAAAGGGTAAAGTTATATTAATTTATTATTATATACCATCTATTGCTAACTCCTTTACTTACAATGAGTATTTTACTATATTTTTGTTTGAGAACTACCTACGGACTGCTCTCTAGCATTCCAACAGTGTTATTTTTTTATATTTTATATATATATATATATATATATATATATATTTATATATATGTTATAATTAAATTATTATGCAAGACATTTAATATCCTTTTTAATATTTTGATACGCTTTCATATATTATTTGTTTGAAAAACAGGAAAGAAAAATCCATAAGAAATTGAGAGCATTACATTTATACTCATTTGACTGAACCTTTTACTTACGTTTACTTGAAACACTTTGTTTTCTTTGAGGGACATGATACTATGATCATATAGTAGACAAAATTTAAATACATGGTTTATTATTTTTTTGGGTGAAATTTAAATACATGGATCTTGTTGAAGTATTTCGTGAATTTCAGATTGTTGTGAGATTGTGATTTACGAATTTAATGGAAATTTGGTTTGATATTTGTGATGGAGAGATTTTTATGAGCTTATGATATTGTGATTTTAAATTATTTTGGGGAAAACTTTGTCAGAATAGTGCATGCTAACACCAGTATGTGTTAGCCTTAGTGTACCATGATCGATCTATCAGGCAGGAGGCCTACGCTAACATTTCTAGGCGGGGAGCCTACATTTACTATTTCTTGGCGGGGAGCCTACTGTTACTATTTCTAGGCGGGGAGCCTCTTTTTTTCATTTCAGGCGGGGAGCCTATTTCAGTTCTGTATAAGTATTACCCCATTTGTTATTTTATACGTTTTACTTGTTTAGCTATGCTTTTTGTGGAAATCACGTTATGATCGATTTGGTTACACATTTACTTAAGTATTTCTCATACAATGACGATGGCCTTGGTGCATAATTCAACTCACTAGAAGGACCTTGAGATGGTGGCTGAAGAGTTTCAGAACCAACAGATGTTTTCAATAACAAAGTAAAGCTGATGAAAAAGGTCACAACTTTTAAAATTGGTTGAACAGATGTTCAAGATCTTGTTGCAAAAGAAAGTCATTTTTGAAGTATAAATAGTACAATCTTAATGTTCAAAAGTATTTAATAGATTGTTCTAACTCTTTTAAAACTGCAAAATCAAATATATAATTGTTGCTAATATGTAAAATGATATTCTTATCGAAAGATATGTTTCTTATCAAAATCTCATTTCCTAACCAAAAAACTTGTGGAATGTTTTTTTCTAATGCAATTTCCATTTTCAAAAGTAACACACACATGAAAACGAACTAAATTCATATATGGTTTTAAATAACATTGCTAGGAAGATTTTCATGGCATTATTTATGTAAATATTTGTATAAAATTTTCTGTTGACGTTTTTTAGGAATAAAACTTAATTAGTTGCGCCCATAATTTCATGCTCATTCTTTTTGGACTCACAATAGGTCCATTATATTTTGAAAGAGACTGTATTAAATTTAAGTCGGTCCAAATTGAACTATAAAGTGAAAGATAATATAAACTATATCAAAAGACAAGTTGTCTGATCAAGCCCAATTGGTGTTTGATGTAACATCCCTAATTTTTAAAGACTCATACTATGAAGCCTAAGACCGATTTAATTATTTATGGGAATAATTGGTCGTGTCTCGGCGAAGAATAGTCGAGGAAATTGTCAAATAAATCACATTCTCTAATTAATTATGGCTTAGCCATGAATGAATGAAGAGTTTGAGTTGAAGGGTAAAATAGTCATTTCACCAAATATCGTTGAATCAATCTAGTAAGAGGTCATGGCTATATTTGTTAGTCAACCCAAGTGTTTCAACTAATCAAATGGCTAATGTTGGGAGAATGTTCATTATTGATTGAAATTTAAGTTAGAATGAGAATTAGTGAGCAAGGGGTAGTATGGTCTTTTTGCCTCATTTCTTTTACTTCAGCCCCTTATATTCTGAACCCTCATCCTCACACCCTCACACTTATCATTTTTCCTAAAACTGAAACAGAAAATGGAGGGGAGAGAAGAGAGGGGAGCCGTGAGGGAGAGGGGAGGAAGAAGGAGAGAGAGAGCTTCCTCCATTCTAGATGCATGTCATCCTCCTTTGCACCAACCTCTACCATTTTCTATTCTCTTCACAATGGTGCATCTTCCAGCAACTGATCCCCCCCCCCCCCCAACTCTGTTCTTCCATGGTTAAGCTCAAAGCTCCTTGTGGCCATTAATGGAGTTTTGAACACCTACCTACCATGCATGTGCAAATCAAGTTTAGGTTGAGGTAGAATTGAGACTACATGGTAAAATGGAGTTGCATGTCCAAACTAAAGCCCAGATAGGTTAGAGCTGAAGCTACATCTTTGATTGAAGTGAGTTAGAGGGCAGATTCATGGAGACAAAAAAGGATTGGAAGAAGGAAGCATGTTGCTGGGAAAATTCTGGGCAAAACCCGTATGGCATACCTTCATTGTTTTCATCGTATCTCACAGTACACTAGGACCGTGTACGTGACTACGGGGATTGTTCGAGTGGTTACAATCCGGCCGTCCGTGTTCCGGCGTGATTTCTCGCGAGATCGTCAACCGGGTGAGTTCTACTCACGGATAGGGATATTTTTCGTGTCTTGAAATTATATCGGGTTGAGTCATAAGGGAATTATCAATTTTCGAAAGATTTTGGAACCGAAAACCGTTTTTGAGCAATATCGCGTTTTTACGGTTTTTATTGAAGTGTTGAACAATTTACGAAATTGTGATTTTAAGTGCTTTCACTGGAATATGGTCTAGAATGTTGTTTATTAAATCCGTTTTCAGGTTGGAGAACGATCGGAATTCGATTTGGGCAAGAAATGGAAAGCGGAATGAGAAACTAGAATTCGGTAACAGAACAGGCCGCACGGGTCGTGCGCCCCTGGGCACGGACCATGCGTGAGCTGCTGTTACCGGACTCCGATTTCTCATTTCGTCGCTCCTTTCGATCCCGAATCACTCCTAATCTTCTTCCCAACCAATTTTAAGGATATTGCCTTACTGACAACCGTATTTTGAACTTGTTCAACTCATGTTTTTGAAAAGGGCTTCGAAAGCATAATTGATTGAAAAACCGAAACCCTAGTATACGTGTGGGTACACCGACTGATGGACTGACTGAATATATATGTTTATATATGTCAAATGAAAATGATTATAATGCCGGAGGTCTAACTTATGAATTCCTCAAAACGGGTTATAGATCGATATGGATATTGTTTATCCGATTATTATGTAATTGATCCATGTGGTGATCGAAAAGATATAAATTATCTAACTCTCGAGAATTTGATGCATATTGTCATATGTATTGCGTTGGGTGACGACCCGACAAGTAGCATACTAGGGAGGGTAGTCATGACCCCTTACCTAGGCCCTGTATACGTTTTGGCGTGGTCAATTCGTGGGTTATCGGGATTCGTAGTCGTTGTACAGCCGATTTATGTAAACTAAAATGAAAACACGATTTGCCGGGATTCGTAGTCGTTGCACAGTCGGCATTTCGATTTATAGCTTATGATTCGGGATTCGTAGTCGTTGTCTAGCCGTTTCATGTTAAGCTAAGATAAGAACACGATTTGCTTGGCATTTCGATTAATAAATAAGACATTGTTATGTCAGATTTTGTTGTAACGGTTTCATAAATTGAACCGAGTGTCAGTGAGGGGGCACGGTAGGACTCACTGAGACAAGTTGTCTCACCCAATCCATATTTGTTGTTTTTACAGAGAACAGGTCATAAGGACAGCAGGCGGCACAGTTGGTTGTCGGGTTCGAGGAGAAGATTGAAGATTGATTCATTATAGTTGTCCTTGTTCTTCTGTAGTTGTATCTGTATTCGGTCGCATGACTCGAACTTGTATCATGTTATATTTTTATAGTTTCCGCTGTTTCTTGTAAAGATGTATATCTGAACATGAATTTTTATACTCTGATTTATACCAAATTGTATATTTAGGTATTTCTTGTTAAAGAAATACTGGGGTGTTACATTTGGTATCAGAGCGGTTCGGCCTTGTCGGACGTAGTGACCTTCAGAACCTTCTGACTCTTGCAGAGTTTCAGTAGAGCATTTTAGGCCTTCGAGGTGTGGGATTGCCTTCTGATGCAAAACCGGCTCTTGTTCTTCCTACTGATAATCTTCCCACTGATTTTGATTGGAGAGAACATGGAGCGATTACCGCTGTTAAGAATCAGGTACTGTGAATAATGTGATTATTTGTTTATTTGTTGATTGTTACTATTATGAGTCGTTTAAATGTTTTTATTCTTTATTTATTTGAATTTGATTGTGTTTGCGTGCAATTAGGATTCGTCTGGATCATGTTGGAGCTTTAGTAAATTTGTGATTAAAATGCTATTCTGGCATGTGAATATGAAATATGTGTCTGAATAAGAGTACTGCTTTTAGTGTTCCTTTTTTGACAAGTGCTACAATTGCTTAAACATTCCTTAGAACCCATTCAGTTTTAGTTTTGATGAGAGGGTAATTACTTACAAATATGTTTGTTTGGAATAAGGAAAACCATGGGAAGGGGGAGGGAAAGAGCCCAACCTAGTGTGATATGATTTAGACACACAAAATCCCAAATTCAACAACTTCAAAAAAAGGTTTTCAGGCATAGAGTCTGTTATTTGTGCTTTTAGTTAAAGTTGGTTCTTACCGACTATTTAAGATCCAGAGGACTAATAACCATACTGATGCCTATGCTGAAGTCTCTTTTGCTTGGCTTTATATGAAATAAAGTTATGTTAAATTGTTAATGACTTCCTTGTCCAAAGTGAAGTTAAGAGTCTCATGTAATAGCTACATAGATCTCTGTGAAGCAGACATTTTGTGGCTATGACAAGTTGTTATATGTGGCTTACTTCTGATGGATGATATGTAAATAAATAGTCTTGGGTCTAGCTTAGGTGGTATGGTAATTTGCTAAGCATACTAATATTAAATAACAATAAAAATCAGTAAAAAATATTATTCTCATATAGCTAACTAAGCAACCAATTTTTCCGAGTAGCATTTTTGGAAAATTCTGATTGGAGTTACCAATCCTTGTCCATTATTCAATGAACTGTAATTTACAATAATACAAGGCTTTTGTTTCACTTGAACTTTATTGATTCCCTCAATTTTAATTTTACTATTTTGGACCTTTCTTTGTATAAATATTCAGTTTTGGTGAAATATTCTAGACTCTTCGATTTATTTATCTATTTATATCTTTGTTGCAGATGATCAGAACAACCAAAAGGCTCATGCACGCTATGGATGGATCATAGGGGGTTTAGGAGTTGGTCTTATTCTGATAAAATTAAGCATAATTCTCTGTGTTTTCCTGAGGTCATCAAGTTGTTTTGCTGAAGGCAGAAGTCAAGAAAAAGATGCTGACGGGAAGGTCTCTCATAAGTTCCATATTCTTCGGAACCCAGGTTTTTTTTGTGGTTCTGGAAGGTACATATGTGGCAAGCATGTCGATCAGAAGCAAACAGATGCTGAATCCAGCAATCCCAAAATTGTCATTCCCAAACCTTCAAGTAATTAACCTACTTTTTAGATTCTCAATATGGTTGCAGTGTATGCATAATATGCTAACTAAAATTTATATTTCAGCTCTAGGGCCTGATATATTTGACATGGATAAGCCTGTAGTATTTACATATCATGAAATTTTTTCCTCAACTGATGGCTTCTCTGATTCAAATCTACTTGGACATGGAACTTATGGATCTGTCTACTATAGCCTCCTTCGTGACCAAGTTTGTGAATGTATATTTCATGTCGGTTGAAGTATAAACTATAAAGCATGTATGTTTCTCATACCATTTTTACCTAAATCGTTCTAGGAAGTTGCTATTAAAAGAATGACAACTACAAAAACAAAAGAATTTGTATCAGAGATGAAAGTTTTGTCCAAAGTTCATCATGCTAATCTGGTAATTTCTTTTTCGATCAAACTCTATGACATGATTTGATTTTGGATCAATTATTACTTGGCAGATATCGAAAATCTGAGTTGTATTTTTTATTGAATTTGTCAAGGTAGAACTGATTGGCTATGCAGCTAGTCATGATGAGCTTTTCCTATTACTAGCGACCAGTCTTACTTGGCAGTTAGTTACCATGTAAAGAACAAAGTCACCAGGAAGATATACAATCTCTATTACTAGCGACTAGTCTTAGTTTGGTATAATTTACATAAACTATGAGCGCATGCAGAGTGATAAAAAAACTGATGATAACATGACCATTAGTTTGTTGAAAATTTCAGGTTATTAAGCGCATTACTGATGGAGGAGCAGATTTCTCTTTTGAATGTGTGGGTGATACTGATATGATAACCACTGCATTGCAGTAATGCTGTGATGTAATACTCTATATCCCTAGATTCATGTTTATAACTTCTACATTAGACATGAATTTCATTTTGCCTTTTTCTTGTTTCTCATAATAGGGATGGGGTTTGACAGTAACACTTGGTGCACCAAAAGTGAAGCCTGAGATTCAGCTCATTATGGACTATTGCTAATGGGAAGAACATTGAAAGGATCTCTATTTGGGGGATGGAAACCTAAGTCTGATCTTCCTTCATTAGTAGAGAAATATGTGAACAAGGTAAAGTAACAATACCTAGAATATCTCCTTTTATCTGAGCATCACTTTTTATATAGTTTTACTTTGAGTTAAGAGGTGACAATGTCTACTTCACCAAATTTTTTTCCTTATTCATTATTTTTTTTTCCTTTTTTGGTTTTTGATGAAAAATTTTATGAAGCTTTCTATGTTCTCTCACCAAATTTTATGAAGCTTTCTAACTGCCAAACAATGTCTTCTTCCACGTCGATATTCTAGATCTCTATTTCCCCCTACTTTGATTCCAATTCCTTTAAATCTTCACACGAATTAGCTCTTTTTGTTGCTAATGTGCTTGAGTTCTTTTTCAGATTGTTATTACTATTTATGTTTTTGCTTCTGAGTTTGAAATCTAAGGAAATTTAAGGAAGCTCTAGGTACGTATTTAGAGATCTTATTGTTTGTCTTAGAATCTGAAATTGTTTCGTTTGAAATCTAATTGTTGTGCTCTGCCAGTCTTCCCTCATGCATCTTCTTTATAATTTCAATATTTCGGGTGCAATATTCTTTGCTAAGCATGAGGAAAGATCAACTAGAGATCAAGGGTATATGTGATTCGGTATTCGTGTGATTGCTTATAGTCCTCTGGGACTTGGAATGATTACTGGGAAATACTCACCATCTAAAGTCCCAACTGGGCCAAGGTGTTTTGTCGTTAAAGCAAATATTTTAAAACATTATCTAGTGATTAACTTTATAGCAATGCATTCTTAAGTTTTTTGTTATACCTTTCAATAAAATTTATATGGCTAGACACTTTTATTTCCATAAATATCTTTCAATTAACTGATAGAGTACTGACATTCATACATTGAAGGAGTACTCACATTCTTCTATTAGCATCCATATTTGGCTTATGTGCTATTCTAAACATAACTGGCTGGAACATTAATTTGTATAAATTCAGCACGTTCATTTAGTTTCTAGATGTCTTCATTATCTTGTGTTTTTTGGCATTTGGAACTACATATCTATGCATTTAAGCTTGCTACAAATAAGTATACAAAGATACTAGAATCATTCAGCTATATAGTGATACTAGAATCTACACTATAATCAAATATTGAATCAAATAACCTTTTAGCACAATAAATCTTCAGCTATGTTGTCATTTTGGAAACAGTTTTTAAAAATCCAACATATAGCATTAAACACTTTATATCACTTAGCACTGACATTTATTCTAGACTTAAATTCCTAGCTGTTTGTCTCTCTATTTTGTTTACCAAAACTATTTTTCTTTATAAGGATCATGAAAATTGCTTTTATGATTGTCACAGTTTTTCCTTCTAACAAAGCTAAGAAAGTTTATGAAATAGCATATGCATAGGCAGTAGATTAAGGACAACTTAAGAGAGATTTGATTACAAAATGCTGCATGTCTATTATGCTTTTGTGACCTTGTGCACTATATTATTAACAAACGTCCTTGACTTGGGATGTACAAGTGTGTTCAAAGAATCAAAAGATACCAATATCAATATCGAAATCTTAAATTTTCTCTAGAAATATCAATATCAATGCTTTATATTTAGTTTGTATCCTCTGAAAATAATTATATCAAATTGTTGCAGGAATTCAGTAGAATGTTCCTATGGTGGCAGCTGGGACATTTTTCTATCATGAAATAGTGGATCAATTTGGTATGGCCAATTTATTTTGTAGCTGGTAGTGCCATCGAAATGTTTGTTGTCCATATGCTTTGAATTTGATATGTTAGGATGTTGTTTTCAATCCATATGCTTTGGGTTGTGGTCATATTTTCTGTAAGTCATGTGCTTGCTCTGCTGCATCTTCTAGTGTTCTGTTGCAGTTTCATTCTTAAATATGTTGCAAATACCTTATAACTATTAAATATATGATGTGCATGCATTTTCTAGTGTTCTGTTGCAGTTTCATTCTTCAATATGTTGTTTTTGAATATGTCTGTGGCAGCTTTCTGTCTTTGTCTTGGTCTAGATTTGTTGGTCTTATGTGTGGTTAATGCCTAAAACTTGAATCTGACTCCATGGCCCAATGGATAAGGCGCTAGTCTACGGAACCAGAGATTCTGGGTTCGATCCCCAGTGGAGTCGTTTTTAATGAAATTGAGGATACATTAAGGCCACCAAATAGTTTTTTTTTTTAAAAAGAATGAACTTTTAAAGTCAGGCTGAACTAAAGCCTGACTTCAAAACAGACTTACGAAGTCAGGCGAAACAAATGTTTGACTTTAAAACATACTTACGAAGTCAGGTGAAACAAATGCTTGACTTTAAAACATACTTACGAAAGTGAGGCGAAACAAATGCTTGACTTTAAAACAGACTTACGAAGTCACGAGAAACAAATGCTTGACTTTAAAACATACTTACGAAGTCAGGCTATCGCTTGACTTTAAAACTCCTGACATACAAAGTCGACTTAATAAAAGTCAAGCGGGCGCCTGACTTTAAATCTTCTTTTCGCCTGACTTTAAATCCCTTTTTTGCACTAGTGAATAATCGTATTGGTCTTCTACTTTGTTACCTTTTTCCTTTTAAATTATCAATTTAGTTTCTATAATTTGTGTTCCATATCATTTGTTTGTAAACTAGCGACTTTTAACAAAAAAATTAAAGACTTGTGGTATATTTTATGCGTAACTAATCTTAGAAAACAATTATTTAGTTTTATAAGTAATTATTTGGTTTTTATCCAAAAAGGAAGACATGAATGCTTGAATTAGACAATAATATTGTGGTATCCGTGAGATAGGAAGAACTCATTCACTAAAAATCGTACTTTTTATTTGATTCATTCATTCACTTCCACGTGTCAGTGAAAGCCAACCTTAGTTCAAGTAGAGTGGACTAAACTACAATCATTCCAAACCTTCAGTGCCCTATTCAAGATTACTGTCTTGTTTTTCTTGAAAATTGGCAATTTAACCGCATTGTTTGTGATGTCCATGTGGCACGATTTTCCTACGTCATTTACAAGACCTAGACAACAGTCGTTGCTAACTGTTTGATTTCCAACAAATACACCAAAATATACTTGTTGACCACAATTTTGCGTCATTTTGGTTACACATTTACTTAAATATTTCTCATACGATGACGATGGCCTTGATGCATAATTAAACTCACTAGAAGGACCTTGAGATGGTGACTGAAGAGTTTTAGAACCAACAGATGTATTTAATAACAAAGTAAAGCTGATGAAAAAGGTCACAACTATATAAAATTTGTTCAATGATGTCATGGTCTTTTAAAAGATTGTTTTATGTTCAAGGTCTTGTAGATGTTGTATCTGAGTTAAATGGTGAAAAAGAAAGTCATATTTATGCTATAAATATTACATTCTTAACGTTCAAAAGCATTTAATAGATTGTTCTAACTTTTTTAAAACCGCAAAAGCAAATATATGTTTCTTGTTAATATGTAAAATGATTTTTTTATTGGAAGATACGTTTGTTATCAAAATAACATTTTCTAACCAACAAACTTGTGGAACGTTTTTTCGTAATACAATTTCCATTTTCCAAAGTAACACACACATGAAAACTCACTAAATTCATATATGGTCTTAAATAACATTACTAGGAAGATTTTCCTGGCATTCCTTAAGTAAATATTTGTTTAAAATTTCTACAGACATTTTTTAGGAAAATTTTTATAATTAGTTGCGCCCTTAATTTCCTGCTCGTTCTGTTTGGACTCACAATAGGTCAATTATATTTGGAAAGAGGCTATATAAAAGTTAAGTGGGTCCAAATAGAACTATAAATTGAAAGATAATGTAAACTATATCAAAAGACAAGTTTTGTGATCAAGCTCAATTGGTGTTTGAATTTGGTGCATAGATGTTTGTTTGTTTTGAAAATGAGTGATTTGTAATGTTCAATGTGATTGAGTGTTGGTTGGGACAGAAAATCGGCATTTTTGCACATAGATAAAAAAACACGGCGTGTTTGAAAAACACTGGCACCCGTGTTTCTTTCTAGGTAACAGTGAATTTTTGGTAACCTTCCAACTTGTTTTAATCATAACTTTTTATTCGAAAGTCTGATTTCTATGAATTGTATTTTTAAACTAATTCGAACAAGTCTTCTTGATCTATCCTAACCATCACCCTTGGTCTATAGTGAGTTGTAGTATGCATGCTACGCCATTCTCATAGCATTCAACAACGACCTCAGGAAGGTGGGTTGTCAACAAGTTATTTTTCTGTCTCATAATACTTGTCTTGACTGCCTGCCCCCTATCCTGTAGGTTGTGATTGATGTCTAAGACGAAGAATACAGCTCGCGTCTATGGACCGTATCAAGGTCCTATTCATTCTTTGAGGCAGGCTAGCTATTCGATTGGTGGTCCGTCAGAGGGACCTAATGTGTCTGAGTGTGTGGCATCTGAGGCACCTCACTTGGCTATTTCTTCATCGCCGGAAGACTCTGGTTTTCAGACTGATCTTGAGGGAGTTGAGATAGATGGAGCTAACTATGATTGGGTTGCACGATCTATTCGGTCCGTCAGAAGCGTCTACGCGCTTGGGTGCAACATCCCCGGTTTGCAGGATTTGATTTGGGATGATTGGAAGGTCGAAGGAGTTGATCCAGATGAAAGGTTTTGTCGTTCTCCTGAGGGTCTGATGTTTATGATGTACCACTATCTTATTTTTAGGATGGGTATCTGTCCCTTCTTTACGCCATTTCAGCTCGAAGTGTTGCAAATTTTCTCAGTTTCCCCATCTCAATTGCATCCTAATTCATGGGAATTCGTGAGGTCTTTCGAGACTGTGATGAGGGATGTGAGAAGGAAATCTAAGGTTAGGGTATTTTTCACCGTCTTCGAAGTGCAGCGCCAGTGAGAGCTCTTACACGACGGTCCCCGTTATGAGTTCGTGTCCATCCGAGTCTCAAAAGGATTGGAAGGGCAAGTACTTTTATCTTGTTCCTTTGAGTCAGCATTCTATGGATAGCCTGGGAGAGTTTGATGAGGAAGGGACCTTAATCAGGGAGAAGTTTTATCTTGGTTGGTCCAATGTTGATGCCGCACAAGTAAGTGCTTCCTACGCCATTCCTTCGAGTCTATTGTCTGATGCGGAGCATAGGACTTTGGATATGCTTAGAATTGTTGTTAATCATTTAACCTCCGAGCCCAAACTACTTCAGTGTAGAGTGTTAGTTAAGGCCGAGACCATGGAGGATGCTAGGAAGATGTTAGGTATCTTGTTCGTTTGTCTTTGCCTTTTCTCTTTTTAACACTTTCTTGTTATGCTAACGTGTTTTACCGCCCATTTGCAGATAGCATGGCCGCTCCACTTTCTTTTGATGACTTGGTGTTTTTGGCTGGGAAGGAGATCGCCCTCCTCTCTATCACTGTCTGGGCCATACTGAGTATCTAAGTCAGCCAAGTTCACTTCAGACTCCTTACCCATCTTTTTGCTTGGTTCCTTGATTCCCTCAGCCTCTTGCAGATTCTTCATGCTCAGGTAGTAGCATTTGCGGGCTGCGCCCAGGTCACCTTGCAGGGTTACAATCTTGTTGTCCAAGGAGTAGAACTTCATTCTTAGATGCACAGTTGAGGTTACTGCTCCCTGCCTGCCTAGCGCCGGCCTCCCAATTATGCACTGGTAGATTGATTTGCATGGAAGGACTAGGAAGGGCGTCTTCACTGTTCGAAACAAGGGTTGCTCGCCATCTGGGTCTCCATAAGTGACCATCAGTTCGATATAGCCAAGTGGTTCGTGTAACACCCCCTTCTAATTATCTACCATTTAATTAAAGGAAATCAGAGTTCTCAAAAACTTTTTCAATGCAACCGCAAGAGGGTGCCACATTTACACCAACAACATATAATAATACCAATTTAACTCATAAAACCATAAGGTACATGATACATAGCACAATAGTTAAGGGACGAACCCACAAATCACCTGTTTAGTTTACATCCTCGTAATTATAATAAACATCGAATGTATCATACTCCAATTGCATAAATAATAACATATACGATAAGCATCATACTAGAGAAGGCAACTAGAAACACCAATTCACAGCAGCATCAACATACATCATTAATTTACAATCACCATAAAGCAACACCGAATGTATGTTTAGTGCATGAAATGCAACCCAACTCCAAGGGCATATGCATGTGGATCCATCACCAAAATAATTAATTACGCCATTTTATATACATCACCATTTTTACAACTCCAATTGTAGCCCTAAGGCTAGCACACCAGTTACACCAATCGCTAATTAGATATGGACTAACTGTCACAAAGGGACCAAAACAGCAACACAGGGACCAACCGTCCCACAGGGACTAAACTGCCACACAAGGGGCTGCCAAACTTGGCGCCCAGCAACAAGGCGCACAGGGCTGCCAAACTTGGCGCCCAGCGCCAGGCGCACGAAGCGCACACAACACGCACGCGACACAGCGCCTATGGCGCCAGCGCCAAAGACCAACAGACGCGCGCGACCGAACAAGACCAAGGCGCCCATGGCGCCCAACACCCAGACATGCAACACGGCGCCTATGGCACCCAGTGCGCCAGCGCCAAAAACCGAAACACAAGGCATGGCGCCCATGGCGCCCAGACGACGAAACACGCGCAACCGAACAAGGCAACATGGGCATGCCATTTTGGCGCCCTTGCCCAAGACACACCAAGCAACACACACAAGGGGCTTGCCAATTCTGGCGCCCTCACACCGAAACACCACAACACATCATGGGGCAGCCACATTTTGGCGCCCCTCACCATGACACACCCACGCACTAGCCACATGGGCGCGCCATCTTTGGGGCCCACTCAGCGAGCACACAGACACACACGCGCGGGGCGCCTAGGCCCGTAGGCAATCGCCAACAACATCACGCAACAACATCTTTGACACACACCTCAACCACCAAATTTTAACTCCAAATCATTCATGCAATTCAACAAGCACCCAACAATCATCATATTTTCATTCTCAATTTTATAGATTCAACACATCAAACACGATATGTACATACTTAGTCTCATATCCATCTCAACATCCAATAACCTAGATTCAACGCCAAACAACATAGGGTCACCAATTGGACTTTCAACATGATATAAAACACAAAGACAACACATCAATCACTCAAGTAATCATCCTAAAACCTAACTCATAGAGGATACTAATCGTATAGGCAATTATGAATGTAAGAGAGAGCCCCCTAACCTTTAGAATTGAAGGATTCAACAAGACTTCTAGCAAGCCACCATAGAAATCGCCAATCCAAGCTCTCGTCTCCTTGAAGCTCCACGCGAAACCCTCCTCCTTCTCCTTGAATCGTCGCGCCTCCTCTCCTCTCCTCACTTCGCAACTCCTTTCTTTCCTTTTTGCAAAAATGAGCCAAAACCCTAAATTTTGGGCTTAAGTATGCGCCTAGCTCAGTGGGCTTTGGATCACGGGCTTCTGCCAGCTTAAGCCCGATTAATTCGCAACACCACCTCCTGCTTCAACACCACACCTCAATTTATTCTATTTTTTTCTAAATTTCAATTATATCTATTAAATAAAACAAATCCCCTAAATACTTAATTAAATTAATAAAAATAATTAATCAAATATTTGGGGTGTTACAACTCTCCCCCACTTAAAGAATTTCGTCCTCGAAATTACCTGGTTCAAATAACTCTGAATATGACTCCCGCATCTTGCTCTCCAACTCCCAAGTCGTGCTCTCACCGGTGTTGCGCCCGAAAAAGTCCCCGAGGGAGAACCTTCCTCGTTCACAACTTTTCCTAAGACAATGAAGCCGCCACCAATATTTATTAAGGAAAATATTAGGAAAACCTTTTTTGGAAAGCGATTGGTCTTGCGAAACTAGAGATTAGGGTTCGGGGGTCGGTTACGCGCAGGGAAGGTGTTAGCACCCCACACGTCCTCTCTACTGAGAGGGAACCTTTAATTAAATGTGTGGTTTTAGTGTGTTGACTTGAAAATACTTAATTTTGCCTCTCTACTTCTTATTGAAAAAGTCTTAATGAAAGTCTTTATTTATTAGGAAAAAGGGGGGAAAAAAGGGTTTTTAGAAAAAAAAATGCTTGACGGGACAAGGCCCGCTCCTACGTATCTCCCGGTGCGATGGAGAACTCAAAGCTACGTAGTTCTTCTTTGTCTTTTTGAAAAGTTTTTGTTTTTTATCTTTTTTAGTGAGTTTTGAAATAGGACGAGCATTAGCGAATGATTAAACTAGCAGAGGCTATGATGAATCACTACTAAATACTCAAAAAAGAGAGTTATACCGCTAGTCAAACGAACAACGGTTCTGATGGACTGTTGATAACAACTCATTTTTATTATCTTTTTTTGAAAGTGGTTTTCGAAAGACATTTATTGGCACGAATGATCAAACTAACAAAGGTTATGAGTGGTCATCGCTTGTTGTTCTTTTGGGAAAAAGACATCGCCACCAATGGCTAGACGAACAAAGGTTCTGATTAGCCGCTAGCGACGACGGGTTGAAAATGTTTTTAGAAAGGAAAATGTCTTCGTTCTGAAATTGATCTTGGCTTGCAAAAGTGATTCTTTTTTGTTACGAAAATAACTCTTTTCTTTTTGTTATGCAAATGCTAAACTTTTTATGATTGCGCTTGACGAGAATGTGACTCGCTCCTACGTATCCCAAATGGGAATCAAAGCGACGTAGTTCTAACGAGCCTTGAAGATGAAAGTCTTTTTGTTTTGATTTTGAAAAGTGAAGGGCGTTCATAATGATCAAACTAACAAAGGTTATGGGTGATCATTACTAAAACCCCCTTAAGTGCATGTAAAAATCTCTTTTGAAAAATGAAAGCCTTCATGATGACCAAACTAACAAAGTTATGGGTGGTCATCATTAACACTTGCTGTGACTTTTGATGCTTATGAAAATAGCTTTGGAAATTGAAAGCATTCATGATAATCAAACTAACAAAGGTTATGGGTGATTATCACTAGTAGCTCATGCATATGAAAACATCTTTTTTTTGAAACCTAGGCTCTTAGGACAACCAAACTAACAAAGGTTATGGGTGATTATCACTAGTCACCATTTTCATGCTAAACTATTTAGGAAAGAAAGTAATGAATGCAAATCGAATCCTTAGGCAAGCAACAATCTCACTTGAATTCTTGAGCAAATATTAGCCTAGACTACACATGTTAGACCACAACACATAAATAGGCAAAGAAGAAACTTGGATTGGGCATTAAGCAAAAATATAAGAGTAGGCAAGATTGAACCTAAATGCACATCTAGTGGAAGATGCTAGGCGAGAACCATACTCAAATATTTCTACAAAACGCAAGGGAATCTAAATGCACATCTAGTGGAAGATGCAATGCAAGGAATGAGCCTATCCAAGTATTAATGATTCTACATGAGAGTAGACAAGGAAGTGATAGGCACAAATGAATTCAAAAGAGTAGCCGGGATCCAAAATATTAATGATTGAGATGCATTTTTCCTTCAACAACAACAATTATTCTAACGTATTTACATAAGATGTAACTCTAAATGTAATGAAATGCTTAGCATGCAAAAACAAATTGGCGATCTATATTTTTGATGCTAAAACCTTGATGATGATGCTAAGATTCAAGAATATACCTTAACTCCAAGCTAAATAAGCGAGAAATAATATGAATGAGTGCTAAACCACTTGAATTTACTCTTTAACCTTCAACCTTGAGCTTGATTCTAGAGATTTGGAGATGAATCTTTGAGAAGAATGCAAGAATGATGAGAGGGATGTTGAAGTAGGACAAAAGGTGTAAATAGCACTATGGACTTTTTAAAAAAAAAGCAAAATGGGGTTGTATGTGAGTAAAACAGGGGGGTTCGCTTCATAAAAATGGGGAGGTGCCACTATCATTTCTGACTAAAAAGAAACAAAAGAAGAGGGGGGGGCTGCAAGACAGAAAGTAAAGGGGTGTGAACAACAGTTTTGCTAAAAAACGTAAGTGGGTCGTATTTGGAAAAAGGTGGTGTGGAAAGCTTAGCCCAACTCGTTTTTATCCAGCAGGAGGCCCAGTTTTATTTTTGGAGGTATTGGGCTAATGTAGGGGGCTGTGTGGGTTAAAACATGGGGTGTAAAAAGGTAAACTGAAAAAATAAAAAAAAAAACAGGAACTAATGGACTACCTAAGGCCCATGAGAATTAACCTAAAACTAAAATTATTTCATCATCACTCTCCAGCCGTAGCAATGCACTACCAGAGGAAAGAAAAAATTTTAGAAAGGAGAGAGAGAAAGAGAAACAAGAGAGAGAGATGGAGGAGGATTTTTGCAAAAAATGGGAGGGAGAGTGAGAGAGGAGTTGTCACGGTGGTCCGGTGGTGACACGGCGGTGGTGGTGGAGAGAGAGAGGAGTTGTCACGGTGGTCCGGTGGTGACACGGCGGTGGTTGTGGGGTGGTGTACGGTGGCCGGAGGGTTGGACATGGTGGTGGTGGTGCTCTCCCATTTTTATGTTGATGTGTTGTTGGTTCTTTTTTCTTTCCCCTCTTTCTTTCTCTCTATTTTTCTTCAAATTTTTCCACTGTATGTGTTGTTGTCAACCATGGTGTTGTGGCTAGCTTCCTTCTTCTCCTACAGTGCGCCCCCTTCCCATTTATTTACATTGCTTTCTCTTTTTTTTTTTGATTTCTTTCTCTTCTGTGTGTTGTGTGTGTGTGTTTAGTATTTAATTTTTCTTTTGTTTCCCCCCAGCTCCTACGGTTCCCCCCCTTTTCTTTGGTCCAGGGTCTGTGTCTTTTATAGACAGTGGTGTGTGGTGCATGTGATGTGTGCTGTTGTTGACTAGCTGTGAGAGGGAGGAGCACAAAAACTGGTGTGTAGTTGATGTTTCTGTGTACTTGTGTGGATGGTCTGTTGGGTGTATAGGCGTTGCTGGTCTGTTGGGTGTATACATGGGGTGGCTGCTAATGTTTAAGGGTTGCAAAGTGGTGGTGTCGTGTGGCCAGGGGTGGCGTGAAACAGTTGGTAGCTTGGAGCAGACTTGTTGCTTGTAGAACTTTGTTTACTTTAGCTAGAAAATGGAAAAAGCAACAGACATTTAAAAAAGGAGGTGGTTGTGCTTGTCAACATACAAACAGAGCACTATCTTTTTTATTTTGTAAATCATTTCATTTTCATTTATTTGCTTTCAATTTGTAAATTAAAGTCATTTATATACTTTTTGTTAAGTTAGGATTCGCATTATGCCATTTATTATTTTTTTTGAAATTTGTAATATTTGTTTTTTCAAAACAATAATAGTAGTTAAAATTAAATGCTAAAAAAAAAAATTTTTATTTCTTTCTGTTGCAAAAATAAACAAGTTTCGCTAATAATGACGCAAAATAATTAACAAGCACCAAATGATCTGCGTCAACGATTAAAACCTGAAAATGCAGACAAGTAATATTTTTGATGTTTTCTAACAAATTTTCAATTAGGCGGACAAAATTGGGGTATGACAGCTGCCCCTCTTTATTTGGATTTTGACAAGGAATATGAATTGGCCGAAACATATTCCGAGGCAAAATTGAAATAAAGAATTCAGAAATCATACCAATTTTGTCCATTTGGAGAAACCCGAATTTTCTCTTCCTTTTTTGGAAAGATGGACACTTTCGTGTCGATACGAAAACAGTAAGTGAACACTGACGTGCAGACAGAAAAGGTAAAATGGGCACTTGCGTGCAGACAGAAAAGGTAAAATGGGCACTTGGCGTGCAGACAGAAAAGTAAGACGGGCACTTGGCGTGCAGACAGAAGAGTAAAATGGGCACTTGCGTGCAGAAAGCGGTAAATTGCCCAGGCTGCCTAAAACCTGTAATCCTTAAACGAACTCTTGACGAATCCGAGTTTGCGCGTGGCTTTGAGGAGCACGCTCTTCCTGTTGGCCTTTTCGAGCGACCGGGGGGATCGTTATCAGCTCCGGAACTGATATACGGATCAATGCACGGCGTCCACTGTATCTTAAGCTGATACAACTATTCCGTTGAACCTCACATGGGGCTGCGGTCCATCGCGTTGCTCGTACACGATGTGAGACCTGGGCAGAAGGGAACGATGATCTCTGTGCTCCAATCCGCAATGCGCGCTTGAGCGCTCTCTTTTCTTTTCTCCCTTTCTTTTCTATTTCTCTCTTTTCTTTTTCTTTCTGAACTCCCAACCTGGGGGAATATTTTCTGGAATCTGGGGGCGAGGGCTAACACCGAAGTGCTCATCCTCTCTTTGTACCTGAAGCTGAAAATGAACAAATGAATGCAATGCAAATACCATGATTGCTGTTTTCTTTTTTCTTATGATGAATGATGAGTTTCTTATTTCCTTTGTCTATGTCGGATGAATGCATGATCTTCTACTGTTCTTATATGCTTGATGAATGCAATGATTTTCCTTTTCTTCTCTTGTCTGTACGCAATGCATGATTTTCTTTTTCTTTTGCTTATGTCTGATGAATGCATGATTTTCTCCCGTTCTTATATGTCTTTTCCTCTTTCTCTAGCTTCTCTTCTTTCTTTTTCTTTCTTTTCTTTTCTTTTTGTTCCTCTCTTGGCTCTTCTCTTTTCTCTCTTTTGGCTTCTCTTTTTGCTCTTTTAAGAATCATGGGGATGCGAATGCAAAGCTTTGGTGTTTGATGACATGGAATGCTCATATATTTTAATGGAATGACATGCAAAGGAAAACTTTCTCTTCTTTGCCTTTTTTTTTTATGAAATGGGAATATTGCTATAATGATGAATAACATGAACTGATGAATGACGTGGGATGTTCTAGCTTTCTTTTCTTCTATGAGATGCAAGTATTGATGTGATGCAACTGTATTGCTTGGATTTTTGATGGGATGATGAATTTTGGTTCTTTTTGTTTTATGGAATGCAAACATTACTATGATGTAGACGACACTGAATGCTTTTGTTTGTTTTCTTTTTTGGCATGGGGACCTTAGGATTATTGAGTGGTCAATTCAAGTGTCCTATCGTGATGACTATTTCGAATGTACATTCGACTTAGTCTCCTATTTATTGAAAATGATTCGATGTCTGATGCAATGATGATGAATGCTTGGTTTGCTAGAAAGAAAGCAGTAAAGGAACACTTGGCGTGCTGATGAGAAAGCAGTAAATGAACACTTGGCATGCTGATGAGAAAATAGTAAATGAGGATGAACACTTAGCGTGCTTTTAATGAACCACTTGGGACCCGAGGGCATTTGAACTCCGAACTGAAGGAGTTACTGTGAATGAGATTTTGAGACTGACAAGTCCAGGATGACTGACTTGAGAATTAGATTGAAGATTGACACTTGAAGTGATGATTCTTAGAACTAGGCATGAGGATTAACATCTTGTGTTCATCCGCATTTTGCTTAGCAATGCAATGAATGACACATGTAATGCAGACGTATGCCATGATTGATGTCTTGAATATTATGGAATGCTTTTGTTCTTTTGTATCTGCTTCTTCTTTGTAGTTTATGAAATGCAAATATCAACATAATGCTTTGATGTTTGAATGCAAGTGTATGCGGTGATTGATGCTTTGATGAATGGAATGCTCCTGTTCTAACTTCTGTTTATTTCTTTTTTGCTTCTTCTATGAAATGCAAACATTAATATGATGCAATTCTCTGATGTTTGATGCAATGATTTTTGTTCTTTTTCTTTTATGGAAATGCTAACGTTAATATGATGCAAATGCACCGCTTTAATGTTTGATGATTGAATGACAAAGGAATGCTTGTGAAATGATGAATGATATGGAATTCTGGATGACAAGGAATGTTTCTGCTCTTTTTGTTGTTTGTTTGGAGTTTGCAAGTGAGAGTCAACACTGGATGTGTTAATGAAAAAGCAATGAATGAGAAAACATGAAATGAGGATCGCTTGGGATCAATGGAGTAGCTTTTATGGGTCAACATATGTCTGTATTGATCTAATGGTCTGAAGAATTTTGATGATGCAATGGTGCATGCAATGATTAGTATCTTGTGGAATGGTGAATGACATGGAATGATTTTGTTCTTTTCCTTTTTATGAAGTGCGAACATTAATATGATGCCAATGCAATGAAAAGATTTCTGCTTTTTCTTCTTTACTATTTTCCTCTATGAAATGCAAGTATTAATATGGTGCAACTAACGTGGGACATTTTTTCTTTTTGCTATGTGATGAATGCACAAAATGTGAAGATGCAAATGTAATGCTTTGATGCATATGCTATAATGAATAGATTGAAATGCCTAGATGCATGAGGTAAACATTTTTGTGATGATGAGATGCGAGACTTTGGATGCAAGGAATTGAGATGATTATTGACCATTCTGTTGAAAAATTGAATTTGATTCAAACTCTGGTGTTCTCAAGGTTTTTATTTACAAACAACCTCACTTGTTTTCTCTTTCTTTCCATGATGACTGAATTTTAGATATCACGTAAACAACTTGTGTTCTCTCCTTTGAAGCAATATCTAGTAAGCATGCATAGGAATGCAAATGTGAATGAATGAGTCAGTTAACTTGGAATTGGTTTAGGGCATGGACATTTATGGCAGGTGTAGGAATGACAGACATGGTTATTGCCGAAGCTTATGAGGGACCAAGAGATACAAGATTGCCCCAATTCAGGTCTTTGACGAGTGGATAACTTGCCCCTGTCTAGTGGTGAAAACAACTAGGGGTGTAGAAGATGATGAATTGGGAACGCTTCGGCTCTTGGGATGAAAGATGGAATGAAAGGGGTTTTGCTTCAACCCACAGAATTTGATGTTGCCCCAGTCATAACAAGGACAAAGTTGCCCCAATCAGAATGACAAGGTCTTGTTTAGGATAGTGAGTTGAGAGATTGCCCCGGTGAGGTTTTTATGGGAATGAATGAGGTGGAGGAATGGGAATGCACTTGCCCCACTTTGGAATGACATTGACAACTGGAGTGACATGGGATGGGCATTGAACAGACTTTCCCAAGACTAGGGTGTGTGGGTGGTGAAGAGAATGCCCCAACTTTTGGGTCTGAGTGGTATTCTCAGTGCAAATCTTTGGTTCTCTACTGATGTCTTGACTTTTGGTGCGAAAGAATCCTTACCTGGTGATCACTAAACCTTGTTTTAATGCATCTTGAATGTGTTTTGGAGTGCAAGTCCCTCTTTTTTATTTTGTCAGCTTTCTTTTTCTGACTGTTCGTTTTTGTTTCCTCAATTCTCTTTTTTCTGAGGGTTTATTCTTTCTTGATCAGCTTTCTTTTTTCTGATCGTTTGTTTTTCTTTTGAGCAACCACATTGTACATAGATAAGCTTGTTCGTCCTAAGATTAGAATTTGAGTGAACAAAAGCAACCGGTCATTGATCGGAATGGACTTTTCGGGATTGTGGTGTTTTGTGGAGGAAGGAGGGTTAGGCTTAATGAAGTGTTTGAGGCTAATGGGAGGATGAGTTTTGTTCAGCGTTGATTGACGGTTAATGGTCTATGAGGAAGATGGTTGTTGGGCTTGTTTGGGCTCTGTTAAAGCAAATTCGTGTCTCATGGTAGAATGACTAAGGGGTTTGATGTTGAGGCCAAAGGAAGTGTTTGAAGGTTTATGGAATCAGGTGTTGGAATGGTGAAGTGTTTGAAGGTTTATTTAGACAAGGATCTCTTGTATTTTGTGGTAACATGTACCAGCTCACCACTTACATTTCTTTTGTATTTTCTTTTGTTTTGGGATTTTCATTTTTGAATCCCCTTTTTTTGACTTTCTCTTTTTCCCCTTTTTTTTCTTTTTTTGTTTTATGCTTCTTTTCCTTCTTTGACTCGGGTGAGCTGATAAAAAGTGATGCACTTATTTTATTTGGGGTGATCCTTGTCTAGGGTGATTTTTGGATTTTGGTTTTTCATGGTTCAAGGTGGGTAGGAAAGGGACTTTCTGGGATTTTGGGGTTTTTGAGGAGATGGCCAAACTCCATTTCAAATCCCGATTGCTTATTTCTATAAGTTATCTATCTTCATGTGTTTGCTCTTTTTTCCTTTTTTTGTGCCCTAATTTTTGCCTGGACCGCTCTTTGCGAGTTTTCAGTCCACCGGGCGCTCCTTTTTGCCTAGGCCGCCCTTTGCGGGTTTTCAACCTAGCGAGCTTGTTTTCTTGTTCATTATATTATTATTATTATTATTATTATTATTATTATTATTATTATTTTTTGAGAGACTTGCACTGAAGGAATATGATATCGACAAGGAAAATTAGTGATCACAGAATTGCCCCAGCGTGGAGGACTTAAAGTGTTAGTGAGAATGAACCAAAAGGCCAAGTATGCACTGATAGGAGAGAATATGTGCTTTAGGGGTGGACGGGGCAGGATTAGACTTGGATGGGGAATGATGATGAAGGAAATTGACTGACTCAAACAAGAGAAACTGCACGTGGCATGCATGCTTACTAGAAGAACGCTTCACAGAGAGTTAATATTGGTTAAAACATGATATGAAAACCCCCTTTTTTTTGATGAACTGTTTCAGTTTTTTATCATGGAATGGATGAGATGTAATGTCTTTTTTGAAGGAAATACGAATGGGCTATTGATGTGAGAAACTGAGTGCCTTGGAACACCTTGAGTTTGCAAATGAGTGAGGGTAAACTTTTCCAAAAAGGAAATATTACTTTGCAAGACCATCTCGTCTCTCATCACAACATTTTTGTTGTATGCAATGCATGGATGAAAACATTATGATGTATACATGATGAAAATGAAATGTATGACAACATATTCACTTGAAAAGTGTGATTATTCTAAAAGTTTTTTCTTTCTGATGTTTTCTTTTTATGCAAGACGAAATATGAAATGCCAATGCATTTTTGGATGATGAATGATGCAAGAGGCAAGACAAGATATGAAATGCCGATGCCCCCTTTTTCTTTCGAATGATGAAGGATGCAGGAATGATGCTTTTTTCTAAATGATGATTTTTTAGAGGCAAGACAAGATATGAAATGCCAATGCCCCTTCCTTTTTGAAAGATGCATGTATGGAGGAATGATGTATTTTAACTAAAGTGATGAGGTTAACGAAATGGTGCATGAATGCTACATTTTGAATGAATTTGATGATGATTTTTATTTATGATTATGAATGAGATGCTTTCTTGTTTTCATTTTTTGTGCAATTAAATGCATGATGCTCACAATGATTTTTTTAAAAAAAAAATGCGCGGGAAGACATGTTTTTTATTGAATGCATGCAAGATGAGAGGTTAATGTATTATTTTTCATGATGTGTGAAAAAGGACGACAATAATGCATGAGACGCGCTCCTAATAAGACACGATTTTTGGATCTGGAACACCCCGGTATTTTTATCGAGTAAAAATA
The DNA here is from genome assembly GCA_039519185.1 of Astragalus membranaceus. Taxonomy (NCBI): domain Eukaryota; kingdom Viridiplantae; phylum Streptophyta; class Magnoliopsida; order Fabales; family Fabaceae; genus Astragalus; species Astragalus membranaceus. The sequence goes on from CM076854.1 coordinate 62,133,491, forward strand.
CCCAAGTGTACCATCATAAAATAATCAGAGATATTTTTCCTGTTTTAGATATTGAACATAAATAAAAACAACTCATAACTTAGAGTCCAATATCCAAATACCAAGAAATAGCGGAAACGATTTTACAACTTTTACTGATACAAGTTATACAATCGAAAATACAAAAATCTCGAGGGAAAGACAATAACAATGAAAACTAAGTCTTCACCGTTTTCATATGCACACCACCTAGCTGTGCTTCTTCACCTTTTCTTTTTCCCCTGTTTCTCTGTAAAAACCACAAAATATAAACAGTGAGATACAATCTCAGTGAGTTCTACCGAGACCCCTACTAACACTCTCGGTCCATTTTTAAAACGTTTTTAAAATTTGACACAACACCGACCGCAATCCGCTTGCTAATCTCGGTGGACCATGCAATAAGGCTTCGACCTAGTAAGACACCGGCTGCAATCTCTTTGCGTCTCCCGATGAACTAGCATCCTAGGCCCTTCTACGTGACACCGGCTGCAATCTATTTGCGTCTCCCGGCGCACATAGTACAATACTTTTAACATAACACCGGCTGCAATCTCTTTGCGTCTCCCGGCGAACCCCTATCCAATAACAGTTCCGCTATTGGCCTCAGAGCCTAGGGTAAGGGATCATGACTTCCCCGCCTAGTATGTTAACATGGGTCGTCACCCAAACTCGATATATTATATATATATATCTACAATAATATGAACATTTAGTTCATTTACATCCAGACCTATAACTAAACATAACACCCGCATCGGGCCGTTTCCCATAGTCGATATAATATATATATCGTGAATCGTAGACCGGTTTAGACAATAAATAATAATCGTCCCGCGTCAGTTATACCGTATTACGTAGGACTCATAGTCCACTTTATTATTAATAAAACATATTCGCACACGTATACTATTGTTCGGCTTTTCGAAAGAATTTCAACTTCAAAAGTATTTTATAAAACCCTTTTGAAACATACCCAAAATCATGGCATTAGAAGCCCAATATCATTATAGAAGGGTTAGGAAAGGATTGGGAGAGGATTGGAATCGAAACGGAATCATTTTGGGCACTTTGAAAATTTTGGACAGAACAGGGCGCACGGGTCGTGCCCCTGGACGCACGGGTCGTGCTCATTTGACAGCATTGCAAAAATGGCCTGTTTTATGAAAAATTGCTTTCCGATTGATCCCGATACTCGTTCCGCTCAATTCCGATTCTTGTTCCGATCGAAAACAGACCAAACAACCAACAAAATAGACCCAACTAAAACCACACAATCAATCAACCCAATCAAAAACTCAATCAAAACGGATTTTATCAAAAACGACATATTTTCCAATTAACGGTTTTTAAGTCAAAATCTTTCGAAATCAAATCACCAAAAATTCCATTTCAACGCAACACAACTCGAGACTCGCTCCGATCGATTCCTAACACGAAACAGACAATATCCAGAAATATTCCAGTCCAGCGAAAGCGATAAAACATTAAATCAATTAATTCGAAAAACAAAATCCTAAACGTGAGTAGAACTCACCCTTGAAGCGTGAACCACGATCGAGCCGAAATCACCGAGTAGCCACACGAATGCTCCCCGCTCCGGCGACACCCAATCCGCTTCCAAAGCTTCCCACTCGATCACGAAACCGCTTTTGACCGGAATGCTGAATTCCTCGAAATCCTCCATGGACACTATTCATCATCTTCTTCAACCTCAAACCACTATTCACCAAAAACCCCAATCTTGATTTTCAACTCCAAATCACCCAATCGATCTTCAATACTCGAGTAATCCACCTTGTGCTCGCTCCTAAACATCATCCTTAGCTTTCCCTTGAGTTACAACCATCAAAACTCCAATTTTCTCCTCAAATTCGAAAATGGCAAAGTGAGGGAGAGTAAGTTGATGATGAAGATCTTGGTACCAAATTGAAGAGGAAGTAACGCTGAGCATTTTTCGTGTTGGAAGGAAGTCGTTTCGTTGAGCGGAAGTGCCCCCTTTTTCCCCTTCTTCTTCCTCCCCCTTTCTTTCTCTTTTTATTAATTCTTCCCTTTCACACTCACACACATACACGTATAAACATATATTTATTTAATATATAATTGGTAACGCGGTCAAATTACCATATCGATCGAAATCTCCTATTTCGATTCCAAAACTTCCTTGGTCCGTATTATCCGGTTAACGATTCGAGGACAACAAATAAATAATTTTAGCACTCGATAAATTTACCAGTTAAGTACTAAATTGGTTTAATTGGGTTAACACCCAAATAATTCCATTAATTATTTTGAGGATGTTACAGGATCTTTCGAGAAAATTAGGGGAAAAAGCCTTAGTGAACGGAAACGCTCACGTGCGGAGAATGCACTCCTGACAAACCTAAATGAGATGGGGAAAAATGCATGTATGAATTTTATCAAGTTTTTGTTTTATGCCATGCAAATGATGTCTTTATATGAAAATGTCGGCGATAATGCGACTCGACATGCATACGAAAAATAAGATGAAAACATTTTTGCGAGTTTGGTGACTGAAATTTTGGGAACATCACCTCATGTAGCCCGGTAAGAGAAAAGACTATGATTGTTTTTTTTTTTTTTTGAAAGTTTTGCTTTTTGTCTTTTTTGAAAATTTGTTTTATGTAATGCAAGGATGTATGCAAATGATGATGTGAGGCAACCAATTGTCGTTACTCTGAGTAACTTGCATGAAACATTGAGTGGATCCTGACTCAATACTTCACGCAATATACTGAAATGCTTCGACATTTGGTTAACTCAAACTTATTCTCTTATTTGAAAACAAACCCCCCTTGATAGGGCCAAAGCGCCCCGATACCGTAGAGTAACATCTCAAATTTGTAGTGCACAAACAAATTTGAGATATTACCCTTCGTCATTCGAATCTGCACTTTTACTCATTGAGCTTTTACATGAAGAGCTTTTCTATTTTTTCTTTGTTTAGAGAAGATGCATGCATTGGAAACTTTTCATTTTTTTTTCATTTCTAGTTTTGGAACATGATTTTGAAAATTATTTGGAGATGCAAATGATCTATTATAAAAAGGTTTTAGAAAGGATGTGCTTGACGGGGTATGACCCGCTCCTACGTATCCCCATTGTAATGAGGAATCAAAGCTTACGTAGTTCTACGGTGTCTTTTTTCTCTTTTTTTTTGAAATAATGCTTATGCATGAATGCCTCGAGGATTTTTTTGCATGATTATAAATGAAATGCTTATGCTATGAAGATGATAATTGTTTTTTCATTTTTATGCAATGAAATGAAATGCAAGATGAATAATTTTTTCAAAATTGGAACTTTATTTAATGCAAATGACGCAATGATGTAATGATGCAATGATGCAATGATGCAGGATGCAAGATACCTTTCTTTTAGGTTTCTGCATAAGGAGGGTATTCACAGGCGGAATTTAGAAAGCTTTCACACTATATGCCACCTCATATAGGTGTTTATTGAAAAGGGAAAAGCATATCTCTTTTTTTTATTTTTGAAAATCTTTGAGGGAAAAATTAACTGGACTAAATGCAACAATGCAGAACACAATTTGGGAAGCCCTTGTGACCTAAAAGGGGGTAGAACCTATGATCTAAGGCACTTTAGGGATAATCTTCTCATGTAGCTCTATTCACACCCTCACAAAGGTCATCAGAGCCATAGTCCCTCTCATGAAAATCCCCGTAAATACAGCAAACTGCTAGGTACAAGGCATCATGAAAGAGCACAACTCTGATTGAAACTTTCGCAAGTAGCCAAACGGACAAAGGTCCTGATGGGCTCCCACTACTCGAATCCACTCATCTCATGGTATTCTAACAGACCTGGGTTATGGTCTCTTTCTCTAATCATGTAGCCTCAAGGTACAAGTGTGCGTGCGAAGGGCATTTCCTTAAAAACTACCCCACCTGCAAATGAAAATTCAGAACAGTCCAGACAATAGAAAGCAATAACATGTCGTCTACCCTAGGGTTCAATACCAATCAAATACAACTAATCTAGGGTGCCAACAACAATGCACTACTTACCTCAAGAAAGGGAGCAAAGAAGAAGGGGACATGATGTGATTGGGGAAATGCATGAGGGAACTAGGCATATAAGCAAAGAAGTAACTATCTATTATTTTAAACAAAAGCAAGCATAGAAGAAGAATGCATATGGATGCAACATGCTTATGAAAAAGAAGAAGAATAGAGGCAAAGCAAGATGTTCAAATCAATCACACAAACCACACACTTAATTAATTAGGCTTGACCCACTTTTTGAAAAAGGTGTTTTTTAGTCCCCAGTGAAGTCGCCAGCTGTTGCGCCCGAAAAAGTCCCCGAGGGAGAACCTTCCTCGTTCACAACTTTTCCTAAGACAATGAAGCCGCCACCAATATTTATTAAGGAAAATATTAGGAAAACCTTTTTTGGAAAGCGATTGGTCTTGCGAAACTAGAGATTAGGGTTCGGGGGTCGGTTACGCACAGGGAAGGTGTTAGCACCCCACACGTCCTCTCTACTGAGAGGGAACCTTTAATTAAATGTGTGGTTTTAGTGTGTTGACTTGAAAATACTTAATTTTGCCTCTCTACTTCTTATTGAAAAAGTCTTAATGAAAGTCTTTATTTATTAGGAAAAAGGGGGGAAAAAGGGTTTTTAGAAAAAAAACGCTTGACGGGACAAGGCCCGCTCCTACGTATCTCCCGGTGCGATGGAGAACTCAAAGCTACGTAGTTCTTCTTTGTCTTTTTGAAAAGTTTTTGTTTTTTATCTTTTTTAGTGAGTTTTGAAATAGGACGAGCATTAGCGAATGATTAAACTAGCAGAGGCTATGATGAATCACTACTAAATACTCAAAAAAGAGAGTTATACCGCTAGTCAAACGAACAACGGTTCTGATGGACTGTTGATAACAACTCATTTTTATTATCTTTTTTTGAAAGTGGTTTTCGAAAGAGATTGATTGGCACGAATGATCAAACTAACAAAGGTTATGAGTGGTCATCGCTTGTTGTTCTTTTGGGAAAAAGACATCGCCACCAATGGCTAGACGAACAAAGGTTCTGATTAGCCGCTAGCGACGACGGGTTGAAAATGTTTTTAGAAAGGAAAAGGTCTTCGTTCTGAAAATGATCTTGGCTTGCAAAAGTGATTCTTTTTTGTTACGAAAATAACTCTTTTCTTTTTGTTATGCAAATGCTAAACTTTTTATGATTGCGCTTGACGAGAATGTGACTCGCTCCTACGTATCCCAAATGGGAATCAAAGCGACGTAGTTCTAACGAGCCTTGAAGATGAAAGTCTTTTTGTTTTGATTTTGAAAAGTGAAGGGCGTTCATAATGATCAAACTAACAAAGGTTATGGGTGATCATTACTAAAACCCCCTTAAGTGCATGTAAAAATCTCTTTTGAAAAATGAAAGCCTTCATGATGACCAAACTAACAAAGTTATGGGTGGTCCTCATTAACACTTGCTGTGACTTTTGATGCTTAGGAAAATAGCTTTGGAAATTGAAAGCATTCATGATAATCAAACTAACAAAGGTTATGGGTGATTATCACTAGTAGCTCATGCATATGAAAACATCTTTTTTTTGAAACCTAGGCTCTTAGGACAACCAAACTAACAAAGGTTATGGGTGATTATCACTAGTCACCATTTTCATGCTAAACTATTTAGGAAAGAAAGTAATGAATGCAAATCGAATCCTTAGGCAAGCAACAATCTCACTTGAATTCTTGAGCAAATATTAGCCTAGACTACACATGTTAGACCACAACACATAAATAGGCAAAGAAGAAACTTGGATTGGGCATTAAGCAAAAATATAAGAGTAGGCAAGATTGAACCTAAATGCACATCTAGTGGAAGATGCTAGGCGAGAACCATACTCAAATATTTCTACAAAACGCAATGGAATCTAAATGCACATCTAGTGGAAGATGCAATGCAAGGAATGAGCCTATCCAAGTATTAATGATTCTACATGAGAGTAGACAAGGAAGTGATAGGCACAAATGAATTCAAAAGAGTAGCCGGGATCCAAAATATTAATGATTGAGATGCATTTTTCCTTCAACAACAACAATTATTCTAACGTATTTACATAAGATGTAACTCTAAATGTAATGAAATGCTTAGCATGCAAAAACAAATTGGCGATCTATATTTTTGATGCTAAAACCTTGATGATGATGCTAAGATTCAAGAATATACCTTAACTCCAAGCTAAATAAGCGAGAAATAATATGAATGAGTGCTAAACCACTTGAATTTACTCTTTAACCTTCAACCTTGAGCTTGATTCTAGAGATTTGGAGATGAATCTTTGAGAAGAATGCAAGAATGATGAGAGGGATGTTGAAGTAGGACAAAAGGTGTAAATAGCACTATGGGCTTTTTAAAAAAAAAGCAAAATGGGGTTGTATGTGAGTAAAACAGGGGGGTTCGCTTCATAAAAATGGGGAGGTGCCACTATCATTTCTGACTAAAAAGAAACAAAAGAAGAGGGGGGGCTGCAAGACAGAAAGTAAAGGGGTGTGAACAACAGTTTTGCTAAAAAACGTAAGTGGGTCGTATTTGGAAAAAGGTGGTGTGGAAAGCTTAGCCCAACTCGTTTTTATCCAGCAGGAGGCCCAGTTTTATTTTTGGAGGTATTGGGCTAATGTAGGGGGCTGTGTGGGTTAAAACATGGGGTGTAAAAAGGTAAACTGAAAAAATAAAAAAAAACAGGAACTAATGGACTACCTAAGGCCCATGAGAATTAACCTAAAACTAAAATTATTTCATCATCACTCTCCAGCCGTAGCAATGCACTACCAGAGGAAAGAAAAAATTTTAGAAAGGAGAGAGAGAAAGAGAAACGAAGAGAGAGAGATGGAGGAGGATTTTTGCAAAAAATGGGAGGGAGAGTGAGAGAGGAGTTGTCACGGTGGTCCGGTGGTGACACGGCGGTGGTTGTGGGGTGGTGTACGGTGGCCGGAGGGTTGGACATGGTGGTGGTGGTGCTCTCCCATTTTTATGTTGATGTGTTGTTGGTTCTTTTTTCTTTCCCCTCTTTCTTTCTCTCTATTTTTCTTCAAATTTTTCCACTGTATGTGTTGTTGTCAACCATGGTGTTGTGGCTAGCTTCCTTCTTCTCCTACAGTGCGCCCCCTTCCCATTTATTTACATTGCTTTCTCTTTTTTTTTTTGATTTCTTTCTCTTCTGTGTGTTGTGTGTGTGTTTAGTATTTAATTTTTCTTTTGTTTCCCCCCCAGCTCCTACGGTTCCCCCCCCCCTTTTCTTTGGTCCAGGGTCTGTGTCTTTTATAGACAGTGGTGTGTGGTGCATGTGATGTGTGCTGTTGTTGACTAGCTGTGAGAGGGAGGAGCACAAAAACTGGTGTGTAGTTGATGTTTCTGTGTACTTGTGTGGATGGTCTGTTGGGTGTATAGGCGTTGCTGGTCTGTTGGGTGTATACATGGGGTGGCTGCTAATGTTTAAGGGTTGCAAAGTGGTGGTGTCGTGTGGCCAGGGGTGGCGTGAAACAGTTGGTAGCTTGGAGCAGACTTGTTGCTTGTAGAACTTTGTTTACTTTAGCTAGAAAATGGAAAAAGTAACAGACATTTAAAAAAGGAGATGGCTGTGCTTGTCAACATACAAACAGAGCACTATCTTTTTTATTTTGTAAATCATTTCATTTTCATTTATTTGCTTTCAATTTGTAAATTAAAGTCATTTATATACTTTTTGTTAAGTTAGGATTCGCATTATGCCATTTATTATTTTTTTTGAAATTTGTAATATTTGTTTTTTTAAAACAATAATAGTAGTTAAAATTAAATGCTAAAAAACAAATTTGTATTTCTTTCTGTTGCAAAAATAAACAAGTTTCGCTAATAATGACGCAAAATAATTAACAAGCACCAAATGATCTGCGTCAACGATTAAAACCTGAAAATGCAGACAAGTAATATTTTTGATGTTTTCTAACAAATTTTCAATTAGGCGGACAAAATTGGGATATGACAACCGGCAGCTCCTAACCAAACCACTTTCACCAAATTAATCTCTTTACCTCTTAAAACTTTCACCTCACGATCTTCAATTCTAACCGGCATTGTCTCCACAGTGAGGTTCTCCCTCACCTCCACATCGTCCATTTGAATCACATGAGACGGATCAGGAACATACTTCCGCAACTGAGACACATGAAACACATCATGCAAGTTCGAAAGATTAGGTGGCAGAGCCACCCGATAAGCAACTTTCCCAACTCTCTCCAAAATCTGATACGACCAACACCAGTCACAGGAGTGACTCTCAAGAACACATGATCACCAGCTTGAAACTCCAAATCCTTCCTTCTCTTATCATGATAACTCTTTTGTCTACTCTGCGAAGCTTTCATTTTCTCACGAATCATCTTCACTTTCTCTGTAGTCTCACGAACGATCTCAGGACCAAGTACCACACTTTCTCCCGATTCGTACCAACACAGAGGAGTCCTACACCTCCTACCATACAATGCTTCAAAAGGCGCCATTCCAATACTCGAATGAAAACTGTTGTTATAGGTAAACTCTATCAGTGGAAGATGAGAATCCCACGAACCTCTTTGTTCAAGCACACAAGCCCTCAACAAGTCCTCTAATGACTGAATAGTCCTCTCCGTCTGACCATCTGTCTGCGGGTGGTACGCTGAGCTCAACCTCAACTTAGAACCTAAAGCCTCTTGCAAACTTTTCCAAAACTCAGAAGTAAATCTAGGATCCCTATCAGACACAATACTCAACGGAACACCATGCAACTTCACAATCGTCTTAACATAAATTTCTGCCAACTTCGGAACCGGATAAGTAATACTAATTGGCAAAAAGTGAGCAGACTTCGTCAATCTATCAACAATCACCCAAATAGCATCAAACCCCCTTACGGTGTTAGGCAAACCAGACACAAAATCCATAGAAATGCTATCCCACTTCCATTCCGGAACCTCTAACGGTTGCATCAACCCCGCAGGCTTCTGATGCTCCACCTTTGACTTCTGACAAGTCAAACAGGCATACACAAACTGAGCTACGTCACGCTTCATACCAGGCCACCAGAACAACTTCTTCAAGTCTTGATACATCTTTGTGGCTCCCGGGTGAATACTCAACTTACTTCGGTGACCTTCTTCAAGAATTGCCTTCTTAATCTCCTCATCACTAGGAATACAAGTCCTTCCACGGTATCTCAACACATCTTCCGCATCTATCTCATAGTCTTTACTTTCGGAATGATCAATCCCAACCGCCAATTCGACTAGCTTAATATCTTGCTTCTGAGCCTCTCGAATGACATCTAAAAATTCGTTATGGATCCTCAACATTCCTAGTCTAACACTCTGAGGTGTCACTTCACAGACCAAACTCATATCCCTAAACTGCTCAACCAATTCTAGTTCCTTAACCATCATTGCTGACACATGCAAGGACTTCCGACTCAAAGCATCGGCCACAACATTAGCCTTTCCCGGATGATAATTCAAACTGAAATCATAATCCTTCAACAATTCCAACCATCTCCTTTGCCTCATGTTTAACTCTTTCTGATCAAACAAATACTGCAAACCCTTGTGATCATTGAACACTTCGAATTTAGAACCATAAAGATAATTCCTCCAAATCTTCAATGCAAATACAACTGCCGCAAGCTCTAAGTCATGCGTAGGATAGTTCTTCTCATGAGTCCTCAACTGCCTCGACGCATAAGCAACTACCTTACCACCTTGCATAAGAACACCTCCTAACCCCATCTTAGAAGCATCACAATACACTACAAAAGGTTCCCCTGGCTGAGGCAACGTCAGAATTGGAGACGTTGTCAACCTCTTCTTCAATTCACTGAAACTTTCTTCACAACGAGAATCCCAAACAAATGCCCTTCCCTTACAAGTCAACTGAGTTAGCGGGAGTGCCAACTCAGAAAACCCTTCGATGAATCTTCTATAATAACCGCCTAGCCCCAGAAAACTTCTAATCTCCGTAACCGACTGTAACATCCTGAAAATAATTAGTAGAATTATTTGGATGTTAACCCAATTAAACCAATTTAGTACTTAACCGGTAAATTTAATGAGTGCTAAAATTATTTATTGGTTGTCATCGGATCGTTAACCGGATAATACGGGTCAAGGAAGTTTTGGAATCGAAATAAGAGATTTCGATCAATATGGTAATTGGACCACGTTACCAACTATATATTAAATAAATATATATATATATATATATATATATATATATATATATATATATATGTGTGTGTGTACGTGTGTGTGTGTTAAAAAGGAAAGAAAAAAGAATTAAGAAAGGAAAAGAAAGAAAGAATGCGAGAGAGAGAAGCAGAAGAGAGAAAAGGAGAAAAAAGAGAAAGAAGAAAGAATGGGTGAGGAGGAAGAAGAGGAAAAAGGGAGGACTTCGGCTCATCAAAACGACTTCCGTCCAACACGAAAAATGCTCAGCGTTACTTCCTCTTCGATTTGGTACCAAGATCTTCATCATCAACTCACTCTCTCTCACTTTGCCATTTTCGAATATTGAAGGTTTTGGGGAAGGATTTCGGTTTTTGATGATTGTGATGGTTTACGGATGATAAGAAGGCAACCCGATGAAGGTGGAAAGCGGATTGATGTTCGATTGGAAGGTTGGGAGAGTTAGGGTTTGAGAATCCAAAAGTTGGGTTTATGTGTGAATAGTGTCATGGAGGTTAGGGGAGGAAGATGATGAATAGTGTTCGGGGAAGATTTCGAGGGATTTGGTATTTCGGTCAAAAGAGGGTTCGTGATCGAGTGGGAAGCTTTGGAAGCGGATTGGGTGTCGCCGGAGCGGGGAGCGTTCGTGTGGTTACTCGGTGAATTCGGCTCGTTCGTGGTTCACACTTCGAGGGTGAGTTTTACTCACGCTTAGGATGTTTTTATGTTTCGAGTATTTTTACGTCAATTGATGTCGAGAGATCTTGAGTCAAAACCGCTATTTGGAAAATATGTCGTTTTTGATAAAAACCGTTTTGACTGAGACATTGATTGATTTGAATGATTGTGTGATATTGGTTGAATCTGTTTTTCTGTTTGTTTGGGCTGTTTTCAATCGGAACGAGAATCGGAATTAAGCGGAATCGCGGTTTTCGCGCGAAACCGCCAAATTCTGCACTTGACAGACCCCCCTACTGTTAGTCCACGCGCCACTTGCGCGCCGCGCGCCACTCGCGCGCCACTTGACAGATCTTACTGTCAGTCCACGCGCCACTTGCGCGCCACGCGCCACTCGCGCGCCACTTTGCAGATTTTCAGCAACTATTCACTGTTTTTGTTTTCGCGATAACTTTTGATTCCGGAACCCGATTGAGGTGTTTCGAGATGCGTTGGAAAGCTTATTCAGAGGCCTAACTGGATATTCTATTTTTAAGGCAAAATGAACTTTTTTTGGATATTGTAAATTGCCTTGAAAAGGTGACGAACTAGAGTGCGAGAGCAAACTTAGATAGAGTTTCGAAACCAGGTTTAATAATCGAATTGGTACTGCTTTGTGTTCTTGCCTTCGGTTTTAGACTAAATATATATATGGCATACATGGTTAAATAATCGAATTGGTACTGCTTTGTGTTCTTGCCTTCGATTATTCGACTAAAGTGTAAAATACGATGATAGGACTAAAACCGAATTGGTACTGCTTCGTGTTCTTGCCTTCGGTTTTAGACAAAATATATATGTATGTGATAACCGGTTTAATAATCGAATTGGTACTGCTTTGTGTTCTTGCCTTCGGTTTTAGACTAAATATATATATGGTATACATGTTTAATAATCGAACTGGTACTGCTTTGTGTTCTTGCCTTCGGTTTTAGACAACATATATATATATATGGTACACATGTTTAATTGTCGAATTGGTACTGCTTCGTGTTCTTGCCTTCGGCATTAAACAAAATATATATATATATATATATATATAGCGCACAGGTGTAATAATCGGATTGGTACTGCTTCGTGTTCTTGCCTCCGGTTTATTATGTCTGGGGTAGAACCTATGTTAGGATAATAGGAAGGGGCAACTATATCCCCTCACCCTAGGCCCTTATACCCTAAACCCGAATGATTCATAATTGAACCGAGAGTGTTAGTAGGGGTCTCGGTAGAACTCACTGAGATTGTATCTCACTGTTTAACTGTTGTTGTTTTACAGATAACAGGGGAAGTGGAAATCCAAGAGGCACGAGTAGGTTGAGCTCGGACTGGTTGCTGATAGCCTAGCTTTATGTTTAAGCTTATTTCCCTTTTGTTGTCTGTATACTAAGACATTATGTATTTAAGGTATATCTTTCTTCCGCTTTCTTGTATGATACTGAATACTATAATTGCTGATGGTATATGGTCTGAGAACCATATTGTCTTGTTGTGAATAAGACTGTTTGGGTTATATTCAGCGAAAAATTTATAGTGATATTCAGTGTCTAAGCAGGAAATATATCTCTGATGTGTTACTAATGTGCACCTGGGTATTTTTAGTAGATAGAAATACCGGGGTGTTACAGTTGGTATCAGAGCAGTTCGACCTTGTCGGACTTAGCTTAGGGTTGAGTCGATTCCTCGTTAGTCCTGGTTGTAATTACACTTGTGATGCTAAGAGACATTGAGCCTGATCAACTTAGTACTTAGTGCATCATAAGCGGAATTGTGGCAGGATGATCAAGATGCAGTCCTCAACCAAAATTGGAATCTCCAACCGGTGCATTCTCAGGAAAGGTGACATAACGGTGGAAGTATACACCGCTAAGTTTGAGAAGTTGTTTCAGTTTTACCAAGTGGTAAAGTAAGCTTCGGATGACGAATGGAGAATGCAGAAGTATAAGAAGGGCATAAGTGCTTTTATGATTTATGGTCTCTATTCTTATACTAGTACCAATTATGTTGTCTTAGTGCAATCAGCCTATGTCGCCGAGGATGATCTCATAGGGAGTATGGGAAAGGAAAGAAGGTAGTTGTGTTTCTAACTCCGAATGTAAAGTCCTAAGATAATTTCATCAAAGGAAAAACAGGTGCAATTTTCTGATTCATCAAAGGTCAGAAGATGTTCTAACTGTGGAAAGCCTCACAGTGGTGATTGTCAGCAAAGATCAATCGTTGTTGTTATTGTAATGAAGAGGGTCACTATACAAATAAGTGCTCTGCAAGGAAGAGTTCCAAGGAGTTACACGCAGCTCTAAGGCAAAGATGAGTCAACATTCTGGATGTTTAGGCAGTTACGACTGCAGACAATCTACTGAGGAGTATGAGATCAGTTTTCAATAACTCGATCAGTATATTATATGATTCGGGTGCAACCTATTGCTGTATATCCCGATCGCATGTGAATCGGTTGGGAATAGCCTTATCATCGCTATCCGAGCCAATAACTATTTTAACTGCTGCTAAGGGTCGTGTCCAGACATAATCTTTGTATAGAATTGTCTACTTGTCGTAGGAGGCAGAAATTTCGTTGTAGAATTTATTGTTTGCCTACGAGAAGTGTGGACACCATTTTGGGTATGAATTGGATCACTGCAAATCATGTTGCGATCGACTGTGTTAATCTACTATCACCTTCGCTTCAGAATCAGCTGAATTGTCTAGGACAAATTCTGAAGCGGTTACCCAGTTCACCTTAGACGGTCAATCTTCATTCCAAGGTGTGGAAGCACATGTTAGTATGTTATCGGCATCCACTGAAACTAGTTTAGATTTGGCGAACGTTTAGGTCGTGAATGACTTTCTGGATGTTTTCACGATGAAGTTTCTTCTGAACCTCCAGAGCGAGAGGTAGAGTTTACTGTAGAATTGGTTCCTGGCACGGGATCAATATCTATTGTTTCTTATTGAATGTTCTTTTAGAATTAAAGGAAATGGAGTCTCAACTTGAAGAGTCGATGTTAAAGAAATTCATTCGACCGAGTGCTTCTCTAAGGAGTGCTCTGGTGTGGTTAGTCGAAAGAAAAAATGGTAGCATGAGATTGTGCATTGATTATCGACAACTCAACAAAGTGACGATCAAGAATAAATATCCCTTGCCAAGGATAGACGATTTGCTTGAACAATTTGAGGCGCTGCTGTGTTTTCTAAAAATCGATACGAGGTCAGGATGTCATCAAATAAAAGTTAGAGCCTTAGATATTCCGAAGAAAGCCTTCCGTACTAGTTATGGACATTATGTGTTGGTAGTGATGCCCTTCGGTTTAACTAATGCTCCAGCGGTATTCATGGATTACCTGAACCGAGTTTTTCCTCAATTACCTAGATCAAATTGTAGTCGTTTTCATTTATGGTATCTTGATGTACTCGAAGACCATTGAGGAGCATGTCCAACATCTCCGCACTGTTCTGAAAGTACTCCGAGAAAATAAGTTGTACTTGAAACCTTGGGAGTGTGATTTTTGGGTGTCAGAGGTAAAGTCTTTGGGGCATGTGATTTCCCAAGTCGGGAGTTTCTGTAGATCCCAGTAAGGTGGAAGCTGTATTGAATTGGCAACAACCAACGTCAGTCAGTGAAATCGGAAGGTTTCTAAGTCTAGCCGGTTGCTACAGGAAGTTTATCGAAGGATTCTCACTATTGGTTCTTCCACTTACTCGACTAACTCGAAAGGGTCAACCGTTTACGTGGGATGCTGATTGTGGAGAATGGTTTCAAGAATTGAAGGTTAGGTTGACTTCTGCTCCAATCCTGATTCTTCCAGATCCGTCATTGGAATTTTAAATTTTCGATGACGCTTCAGGGAAGGGTATAGGATGTATTCTAATGCAAATCAACAAGTGGTAACTTGTGCGTACAGACAATTAAAGTCTCATGAGAAGAGTTATCCGACTCACGATTATGAGTTGGCAGCTATTGTGTATGCACTGAAGATCTGGAGACGTTACCTGTATGGGTCTCGTTTCGATGTCTTTAGTGATCACAATAGTTTAAAGGTATCGGTTTGATCAGAAAGAACTGAATAGCAGGTAAAGAAGTGTGTTGAGTTTCTGGAGGATTATAAATTAGTGTTGATATAGCATTCAAAAGAGGCCAGTGTTGTAACTGATGCACTGAGTAGGAAGTCCATCCACATGGCCGAGTTTATTGATGCATGAGATGGAATTATCGGAGTCCTTTAGAGACTTGAATTTGAATTCAAAATCAAGGAGGAACAGGTTAGTGTTGAGCCATATGAGGATCTCTAGTTCCTCAAGGGATTCTATACGCTTAGCACAGGAAGTTGACGTAAAGCAGATGTATTAGTGGCAAGGTATTAGTTGATAATCTCTTCTTTGTGAAGGTTAACAATGAGATGGTATTATATGATTCCGTTTGACAAGTCGAACGCGAATATGTAGGTGAGGTAACTGTTGACTGTTGTTCACATTGCGAATAAGCACCAGAGGATTAATTGACGGATCTGCTGCGAGGGACTGGAATTTCCAAAGTGAAGTTTGGCGTGCGGTATGGTAGTTTTGAAAAATCGTTTGTGAAAATCCGCATGCTAAAGTTAATTTTGGGAACGAATCAAGAGGCTAATGAAATCTGATTTAGGAAAATCCTAGAAGGATTACTTAGGTTGAGGGGAAGCTCTCAATGCTATTGACTAATTCGGAAAGGAATCGGGTGCGTCGTTGGTGAAAACCTCGTGAAGAAGTTGCAATATAATAAAAAGGAGCTCGGAGATCTGTTTTTATAGTTGTCTTGAGAACAACTGAGGTAATTTGCAATACGTTCAAATTTATTTGATGTCCTCGCGATTTATTTCTACGTTTAAGATGAACGTTTCTGGTAAATCCTCATTTCATCTTCTTTCGAAAAGTGTTATCTCGAAATCCTGGGGGCGAGTCAAGAAGTTTCACAAATGACTTTCCGTCACATTTGTCAATGTGTACGAAAACTGTTATGGATTTTAGAAGATTTGTTGAGAACGTGTTTACACCCTCCGAGGAAATCGTGTTTGTTTTTACCTCTACCGAGGAGTACCAGTTTGTGGATCTCGCTTTCAATATATATATATATATATATATATATATATATATATATATATATATATATATATTCTATCAAGCGTCTTGTATTAGACCCTTTGATTTAGATTAGTCAAAGTTGGGGAGTAAACAAGGATAATTGGAATGAAGCTTCGGAAGTGTTTTCAAACGCGGTGCCGAGCCTATGTAGGCGAAGGATGAGTTCTCGTGTAGATTCGTAACCAGAGAGTTCGTATCAAGGTAGTAGTGGATCATACTTGGAGATTGATGTGCCAACTTGGGAGTTCCTACCCTCATTTCGTTAATTCAAGATTGTTTTCTCGCAAATTTAGACCTTTCTGGGAATGTCGATCCTCGGTTAGTCGGATGAAAGACTTAGCGAAATTTTGAGGACAAAATTCTTTCAAGTTGGAGAGAATGTAACATCCTGAAAATAATTAGTAGAATTATTTGGATGTTAACCCAATTAAACCAATTTAGTACTTAACGGGTAAATTTAATGAGTGCTAAAATTATTTATTGGTTGTCATCGGATAGTTAACCGGATAATACGAGTCAAGGAAGTTTTGGAATCGAAATAAGAGATTTCGATCAATATGGTAATTGGACCACGTTACCAACTATATATTAAATAAATATATATGTGTACGTGTGTGTGTGTTAAAAAGGAAAGAAAAAAGAATTAAGAAAGGAAAAGAAAGAAAGAATGCGAGAGAGAGAGAGAAGCAGAAGAGAGAAAAGGAGAAAAAAGAGAAAGAAGAAAGAATGGGTGAGGAGGAAGAAGAGGAAAAAGGGAGGACTTCGGCTCATCAAAACGACTTCTGTCCAACACGAAAAAAGCTCAGCGTTACTTCCTC
Source organism: Astragalus membranaceus (assembly GCA_039519185.1). NCBI lineage: Eukaryota > Viridiplantae > Streptophyta > Magnoliopsida > Fabales > Fabaceae > Astragalus > Astragalus membranaceus. Next base: position 62,150,375 of record CM076854.1, read on the forward strand.
TTCGATTTGGTACCAAGATCTTCATCATCAACTCACTCTCTCTCACTTTGCAATTTTCGAATATTGAAGGTTTTGGGGAAGGATTTCGGTTTTTGATGATTGTGATGGTTTACGGATGATAAGAAGGCAACCCGATGAAGGTGGAAAGCGGATTGATGTTCGATTGGAAGGTTGGGAGAGTTAGGGTTTGAGAATCCAAAAGTTGGGTTTATGTGTGAATAGTGTCATGGAGGTTAGGGGAGGAAGATGATGAATAGTGTTCGGGGAAGATTTCGAGGGATTTGGTATTTCGGTCAAAAGAGGGTTCGTGATCGAGTGGGAAGCTTTGGAAGCGGATTGGGTGTCGCCGGAGCGGGGAGCATTCGTGTGGTTACTCGGTGAATTCGGCTCGTTCGTGGTTCACGCTTCGAGGGTGAGTTTTACTCACGCTTAGGATGTTTTTATGTTTCGAGTATTTTTACGTCAATTGATGTCGAGAGATCTTGAGTCAAAACCGCTATTTGGAAAATATGTCGTTTTTGATAAAAATCGTTTTGACTGAGACATTGATTGATTTGAATGATTGTGTGATATTGGTTGAATCTGTTTTTCTGTTTGTTTGGACTGTTTTCAATCGGAACGAGAATCGGAATTAAGCGGAATCGCGGTTTTCGCGCGAAACCGCCAAATTCTGCACTTGACAGACCCCCCTACTGTCAGTCCACGCGCCACTTGCGCGCCGCGCGCCACTCGCGGGCCACTTGACAGATCTTACTGTCAGTACACGCGCCACTTGCGCGCCACGCGCCACTCGCGCGCCACTTTGCAGATTTTCAGCAACTATTCACTGTTTTTGTTTTCGCGATAACTTTTGATTCCGGAACCCGATTGAGGTGTTTCAAGATGCGTTGGAAAGCTTATTCAGAGGCCTAACTGGATATTCTATTTTTAAGGCAAAATGAACTGTTTTTGGATATTGTAAATTGCCTTGAAAAGGTGACGAACTAGAGTGCGAGAGCAAACTTAGATAGAGTTTCGAAACCAGGTTTAATAATCGAATTGGTACTGCTTTGTGTTCTTGCCTTCGGTTTTAGACTAAATATATATATGGCATACATGGTTAAATAATCGAATTGGTACTGCTTTGTGTTCTTGCCTTCGATTATTCGACTAAAGTGTAAAGTACGATGATAGGACTAAAACCGAATTGGTACTGCTTCGTGTTCTTGCCTTCGGTTTTAGACAAAATATATATGTATGTGATAGCCGGTTTAATAATCGAATTGGGACTGCTTTGTGTTCTTGCCTTCGGTTTTAGACTAAATATATATATGGTATACATGTTTAACAATCGAACTGGTACTGCTTTGTGTTCTTGCCTTCGGTTTTAGACAACATATATATATAAGGTACACATGTTTAATTGTCGAATTGGTACTGCTTCGTGTTCTTGCCTTCGGCATTAAACAATATATATATATATATATATATATATATATATATAGCGCACAGGTGTAATAATCGGATTGGTACTGCTTCGTGTTCTTGCCTCCGGTTTATTATGTCTGGGGTAGAACCTATGTTAGGATAATAGGAAGGGGCAACTATATCCCCTCACCCTAGGCCCTTATACCCTAAACCCGAATGATTCATAATTGAACCGAGTGTGTTAGTAGGGGTCTCGGTAGAACTCACTGAGATTGTATCTCACTGTTTAAATGTTGTTGTTTTACAGATAACAGGGGAAGTGGAAATCCAAGAGGCACGAGTAGGTTGAGCTCGGACTGGTTGCTGATAGCCTAGCTTTATGTTTAAGCTTATTTCCCTTTTGTTGTCTGTATACTAAGACATTATGTATTTAAGGTATATCTTTCTTCCGCTTTCTTGTATGATACTGAATACTATAATTGCTGATGGTATATGGTCTGAGAACCATATTGTCTTGTTGTAAATAAGACTGTTTGGGTTATATTCAGCGAAAAATTTATAGTGATATTCAGTGTCTAAGCAGGAAATATATCTCTGATGTGTTACTAATGTGCACCTGGGTATTTTTAGTAGATAGAAATACCGGGGTGTTACACCGACTTAGGAGCCTCCCACTGCAACACGGCATCAACCTTGGATGGATCCACTGCAATACCATCACCAGAAATGTAACACCCCGGTATATTTAGCATGTAAAAATACCAAAGTGCAACAAATGTAAAAACATCAGAGATACCAATTCCTGTTCAGACACTGAATACCACTATAAAATTTTGCTGAAATACAACATAACCATCTTATACACAAATAAGATCATACGGTACTCAGAAAATAACTGTCAGCAACTGTGGTAACCAGAGTCATACAAGAAAGCGGAAAGAAAGATAAACGAAACACTAATGCCATAGTGTTGTGATACATGGACAACAGAAGGAAATTAAACTTAAACATAAACTAAGTCATCGTTCTTCGCCCGGAGCCACCTACTCGTGCCTCTGAGGTTTCTTCTGTCCCTGTTTATCTGTAAAACAACAACATTTAAACAGTGAGATACAATCTCAGTGAGTTCTACCAGAACCCCTACTAACACTCTCGGGCCAATTATGATATCTTTTATCTCGAAGTTTAATTTATAAACCACGCAATTTAACCTAGCACGACACCGGCCCCAGACATGGTAATCCCGATGAACCGCATTATCAACTCTTGACACAACACCGACCCCAGACATGGTAATCCCGGCGAACCCCATAACCAATAGTGTTTCCTAATGGCACAGAGCCTAGGGTAAGGGCTCATGACTTCCCCGCCTAGTATGTCAACATGGGTCGTCACCCAAACTCGATATAATATATATATATCTACAATCATGTGAACATTTAGTTCATTCAATTATACTTTACCACATAGGACTCATAGTCCATTTGTTATCAATAAAACATATCCGCACACGAATGCTATTAGTCGGTTTTTCGAAACGATTTACACATCGAAAGCGTTTTATAAAACCCTTTGTAACACACCCAAAATCATGGCATCATAAGCCTAATATCATTGTATAAGGGTTAGGAAAGGATTAGGAAAGGATTGGAATCAAAACGGAATTATTTTGGGCAACTTGAAAATTTTGGACAGAACTGGGCGCACGGGTCGTGCCCCTGGACGCACGGGTCGTGCGCCCCCTGTTTGACATTTTTGCACACTGAATCCGAACCAGGCGCACGGGTCGTGCGCCCTAGACGCACGGGTCGTGCGCCCTAGACGCACGGGTCGTGCGCATTTGACAGCATTGCCTAAAATGCCCTGTTTCATGTAATTTTGCTTTCCGATTGATCCGAAACTTCCCCCGATCGATTCCTAACTCAAAAACAGGCAGTACCAGACAATATACCAGTCCAATCAACATCAAACAAGCAAGCAATTCAATCAAAAACTCAACGATTACGAATTTCATTAAAACGCGATATATTTCAAAATAACGTTTTCGACTCAAAATCTTTCGAAACTAAGTCACACAATTCATTTCAAAACGGAATAAGCCTAAACGTGAGTAAAACTCACCCTCGAAGCGAGAGTCGGCGCCGAGACTTCTAAAATCACCAAAACGAGCCCAATCAACACAATTCGCTTCCAACTTCGATTCGAGCTCCCAAACGCGTTCCACCGCTCTTGGCTTTGATCCTAATCATGAATCAATCATCAATTCCAGCTCACAACTTGAGATTTCAACAAATCGATTCCCAAAATCTCTAGAAATTCGTAGGCCATGAGAAGGGGAAAAATTGAGGGGAAGCTTACCAAGTTATAGGGTTTTGTAGAGGGAAGTGAGGGGATGATGGTGATGAAATTTGAGAGGGTGGGCTTCACACCTCTTCTTCCTTTCTCTTCTTCTTTCCTCTTCTTCTTTCTCTTCCTTTCTTCTCTTTTCTTCTCTTTTTCCTCTTCTGCACGTATCTCTTCTTTCTTTCTCCTCTTTCATTCTTTTATTTTCTTTAATCACACACACACAACACATATTTAATTAATAAATAAGTGGTAGCGTGGTCCAATTACCATATTGATCCTAATCACTTATTTCGATTCCAAAACTTCCTTGACCCGTATTATCCGGTTAACGATCTAATGTCATTCAATGAATAATTTTAGTACTCAATAAATTTACCAGTTGAGTACCAAATTATTCCTATTGGGTTAACATCCAATTAATTCGTCTAATTATTTTGAGGATGTTACATTCTCGCCCACTTAAAAGAATTTTGTCCTCAAAATTAAACACAACGTACCTCAAGAAAACAAATACGGATACTGAGTCCGCATATCATCCTCCAACTCCCAAGTAGCTTCCTCGCCGGAAAAACCATCCCAAACCACCTTGACAATGGGAATTGACTTCGTCCGTAGCGTCCTCTCGCCACGTTCCACGATGTAATTTGGATGAGGTTGGAAAGACAAGTCTGGTCGGAGGTCAATCGTTTCAAAATCTAACGGTTGACTTGGATCGGGAATGTACTTCCGCAACTGAGACACATGGAATACATCATGTAGATTCGACAATGGTGGAGGCAAGGCAATACGGTATGCAAGAGGCCCAACTCGCTCGATAATTTGGAAGGGTCCAATATACCGAGGACTGAGTTTCTTCACCCGTAATGCTCTACCTGTGCCAATTGTTGGTGACAATCTCAAAAACACATGATCACCAGACTTAAACTCTAACGGCCTTCTCCTTTTGTCGGCATAACTCTTTTGCCTACTTTGAGCAGCTTTCATTCTTTCCCTGATTTGGCGGATCTTTTCAGTAGTGTCTCGAATCATCTCGGGTCCTAACAATCGGTTCTCACCGACTTCCCACCAACACAATGGAGTTCTACATTTCCTTCCATACAAGGCCTCAAAAGGCGCCATTCCGATACTGGAATGATAACTGTTGTTATATGAGAATTCAACCAGTGGAAGATGATCCTCCCATTTCTTCCCGTTATCAAGTACCGAAGCCCTAAGCATATCCTCTAATGTCTGGATAGTTCTCTCGGTCTGCCCATCTGTCTGCGGGTGATAAGCGGTACTAAGAAGTACTTTGGTCCCCAATGCTTCATTCAGAGCCTTCCAAAATCGAGAAGTGAACTTTGGATCTCGATCCGACACTATACTGGTAGGAACCCCATGTAACCTTACTATGTTCTTCATATATACCTCAGCTAACTTGGATACTTTACTGCTAGAACGAACTGGAATGAAATGAGCTGATTTGGTTAACCGATCTACAACTACCCAAATGGAGTCGTTACCGGCTTGAGACCTTGGCAACGCCATTACAAAATCCATGGAAATGTCTTCCCATTTCCACACTGGCACATCTAGTGGCCGTAGCAGACCAGCAGGCTTCTGATGTTCTATCTTAACTCTTTGGCAAGTTAAGCACTTTGATACAAACTCAGCAATCTCTAACTTCATTCCTTGCCACCAATACATCTGCTTTAAATCTCTATACATCTTGGTGGATCCAGGATGTACAGAAAATAGACTTCGGTGTGCTTCTTCTAGCACTTGATTTTTAATATCTTCATTATCGGGCACACAGATTCTACCGTTGAAACAAATCACTCCATCCCTATCTTCAGTAAAATCTGGCAACAATTTCTGCGATTGCAGCTTCACATCATTTTCCTGTGCTAAGCGAATAGAATCCCTTAATGAGCTAGAGATCCTCATGTGGCTCAGCACTAACCGGTTCTTCCTTGATCTTGCATTCAAATTCAAGTCCCTAAAGGACTCCAACAATTCCATTTCATGCATCATAAACTTTGCTATGTGAATGGATTTCCTACTTAGTGCATCGGCTACAACATTAGCCTTTCCCGGATGATACTTCAATTCGAAGTCATAATCCTTCAGAAATTCCACCCACCTTCTCTGCCTGTTATTCAACTCATTCTGATCAAACAAATACTTCAAGCTTTTATGATCACTGAAGACTTCGAAACGAGACCCATATAGGTAATGTCTCCAAATCTTCAGTGCGTACACAATAGCTGCCAACTCCAAATCATGAGTCGGATAATTCTCTTCGTGAGTCTTCAACTGTCTGGAGGCATAAGCTACAACTTGTTGGTTCTGCATTAGAACACATCCTAAACCCTTCCCAGAAGCATCGCTGAAAATTTCAAAATCCAAAGACGGATCTGGAAGAATTAGGATTGGAGCAGAAGTTAACCTAACTTTCAACTCTTGGAAACACTCCTCACAATCGGCATCCCATGTAAACGGTTGGCCCTTACGAGTTAACCGAGTAAGTGGAAGAACCAATTGTGAAAAACCTTGAATAAACCTTCTATAGTAACCAGCTAGACCCAAGAAACTTCTTATTTCTGTGACAGATGTTGGTCACTCCCAATTCAACACCGCTTCCACTTTACTGGGATCCACCGCAACTCCCGTTTGGGAAATCACGTGTCCCAAAAATTTCACTTCCGGCATCCAGAAGTCACACTTCGACGGCTTAGCATACAATTTCTTTTCTCGGAGTACGTTCAGAACAATGCGGAGATGTTGAACATGGTCCTCAATGGTCTTAGAGTACACCAAGATATCATCAATAAAAACCACCACAAACTGATCGAGATAAGTATGGAATACTCGGTTCATGTAATCCATGAATACCGCTGGAGCATTAGTCAAACCGAAGGGCATTACTACGAACTCGTAATGTCCATACCTCGTACGGAAAGCTGTCTTCGGAATATCTAAGGCTCGTACCTTTATTTGATGATAGCCCGATCTCAGATCAATTTTTGAAAATACCACGGCACCTCGAAGTTGGTCAAGCAAATCGTCTATCCTCGGCAATGGATATTTGTTCTTAATCGTCACCTTGTTGAGTTGACGGTAGTCAATACACAATCTCATGCTTCCGTCTTTCTTCTTAACTAGCAACACCGGAGCACCCCAGGGAGAGGCGCTCGGTCGAATGAACCTTTTTGATATTAATTCTTCAAGTTGGGACTTCAATTCTTTCAAATCTAAAGGAGACATTCTATAAGGAGCAATAGATATTGATCCTGTACCAGGAACCAATTCTATAGAAAATTCTACCTCTCGCTCAGGAGGTAAGGATGAAACCTCTTCTGGAAAGACATCTAGAAATTCATTTACCACTTGCACAGATGACAAATCTAAACCCGTTTCAGTAGATGCAGACAACATAATAAGAATAGCTTCCGCACCTTGGAATAGTGTCTGACTTGCTTCAGTGTAGGAGATCGTTGCTTCGAAATCTGCCTGTGTCAAGCCTGCGGATTCGGAGGCAAAGCTGATGGTTCGGTCGGCACAGTTGATCGTTACATGATTTTCAGCCATCCAATTCATACCCAGAACAATGTCCATACTTCTCATAGGCAAGCATATAAATTTCACAACAAATTGTCTGTCCCCTATGACAAGTAGGCAATTTTCACACAATGATTGGGTCTGGACACGACCCTTGGCAGCAGTTAAAATAGTTATCGGTTCGGATAGCTCAGACAATGCTAAACCCAACCGATTGACACATGCTTGTGATATAAAACAATGAGTTGCACCGGAATCATATAAAATATTGACTGAGTTATTAAAAAGAGATCCCGTACCCCTCAGGAGATTATCAGTAGGTGTGATGGTTTGTGCATCCAAAGTGTTGATTCTCCCCTGCTTAGGAGCATTTGGTGCTCTTTGGAAATTTTTCTTTGTTGGGCACTCGTTTGCATAGTGGCCCTCTTCATTGCAGGCATAACACCGATTGGGCTTTTGCCAACAATCACCAGAATGATGTCTTCCACAGTTGGGACACCTGCGAGGCTTTGGTGAATCAAAGGATTGGACCTGCTTCCCTTTATAATTGTTTCCCTTAAATTGTCTGCTTGGAGTAGAAGATTCAGCAACATTTTTCTTGCCCTTCCAATAGTCTTTCTTTTCAGCATACATTTTCCTCAGATCCTCCTCAGCAACATATGCTTGTTGCACTAAGGCAGGATAGTTAACCAAAGTGTAAGAACTGAGTCCTTGGCTCACATCAGCTCGGAGACCTTCTTTGAACATTTGCATCTTCCACATATCATTTGGGGCATACCTCCCCAACTCATAGAACTGAGACAGTCTTTCAAATTTCGCAGCATATTCCCCAACTGACAAATCACCTTGTTTGAGATTCACAAACTCCGCTTGCTTGCTTAGTTTCTTCACTGAAGGGAAATATTGCTTCAGAAACAATTCCTTGAAGTTGTCCCAAGTAAGAGGAGTTCCTTGAAGTTCCATCATCTGTCTTGCATTACACCACCAGGTGTGGGCATCTTCATCGAGCACATTTGCCGCACATATTACCTTCTCTTCTTCCCCGCATTGCAAGGTTTTGAAAAATTTTCTCCATTGAATCAATCCAATAGTAGGCAGTCATTGGATCCGGTCCACCCTTGTAAGTCGGGGGCTTCATCTTTTGAAATTGGAAATATGTCCGGTTAGGATCTTTTTGATGAGGTTGGACATTGGGCTGCTGCAGAGCCATTTGGTCATGCTGCATTTGCAACATATCCTGCATCATCTTTTGCTGATTCTCAATGACATTCTGCATCCATTCAAAGTTTGGGTCAACAGGAGGAGGAACGCCTCTACCTCTTCTGGCCATGATTCTGCGAAATATGCACAAAGTATTAAGTTGATCAAGCTCAATGTCTAATAGCATACTAGGAAAATCACGACTGGAGAAAGCAAAGACCCTAAAAGCTAAGTCTGACTAGGTCGAACCGCTCTGATACCAACTGTAACACCCCAGTATATTTAGCATGTAAAAATACCAAAGTGCAACAAATGTAAAAACATCAGAGATACCAATTCCTGTTCAGACACTGAATACCACTCTAAAATTTTGCTGAAATACAACATAACCATCTTATACACAAATAAGATCATACGGTACTCAGACCATAACTGTCAGCAACTGTGGTAACCAGAGTCATACAAGAAAGCGGAAAGAAAGATAAACGAAACACTAATGCCATAGTGTTGTGATACATGGACAACAGAAGGAAATTAAACTTAAACATAAACTAAGTCATCGTTCTTCGCCCGGAGCCACCTACTCGTGCCTCTGAGGTTTCTTCTGTCCCTGTTTATCTGTAAAACAACAACATTTAAACAGTGAGATACAATCTCAGTGAGTTCTACCGGAACCCCTACTAACACTCTCGGGCCAATTATGAAATCTTTTATCTCGAAGTTTAATTTATAAACCACGCAATTTAACCTAGCACGACACCGGCCCCAGACATGGTAATCCCGATGAATCGCACTACATAACACGGCACCGACCCCAGACATGGTAATCCCGATGAACCGCATTATCAACTCTTGACACAACACCGACCCCAGACATGGTAATCCCGGCGAACCCCATAACCAATAGTGTTTCCTAATGGCACAGAGCCTAGGGTAAGGGCTCATGACTTCCCCGCCTAGTATGTCAACATGGGTCGTCACCCAAACTCGATATAATATATATATCTACAATCATGTGAACATTTAGTTCATTCAATTATACTTTACCACATAGGACTCATAGTCCATTTGTTATCAATAAAACATATCCGCACACGAATGCTATTAGTCGGTTTTTCGAAACGATTTACACATCGAAAGCGTTTTATAAAACCCTTTGTAACACACCCAAAATCATGGCATCATAAGCCTAATATCATTGTATAAGGGTTAGGAAAGGATTAGGAAAGGATTGGAATCAAAACGGAATTATTTTGGGCAACTTGAAAATTTTGGACAGAACTGGGCGCACGGGTCGTGCCCCTGGACGCACGGGTCGTGCGCCCCCTGTTTGACATTTTTGCACACTGAATCCGAACCAGGCGCACGGGTCGTGCGCCCTAGACGCACGGGTCGTGCGCATTTGACAGCATTGCCTAAAATGCCCAGTTTCATGTAATTTTGCTTTCCGATTGATCCGAAACTTCCCCCGATCGATTCCTAACTCAAAAACAGGCAGTACCAGACAATATACCAGTCCAATCAACATCAAACAAGCAAGCAATTCAATCAAAAACTCAACGATTACGAATTTCATTAAAACGCGATATATTTCAAAATAACGTTTTCGACTCAAAATCTTTCGAAACTAAGTCACACAATTAATTTCAAAACGGAATAAGCCTAAACGTGAGTAAAACTCACCCTCGAAGCGAGAGTCGGCGCCGAGACTTCTAAAATCACCAAAACGAGCCCAATCAACACCAATTCGCTTCCAGCTTCGATTCGAGCTCCCAAACGCGTTCCACCGCTCTTGGCTTTGATCCTAATCATGAATCAATCATCAATTCCAGCTCACAACTTGAGATTTCAACAAATCGATTCCCAAAATCTCTAGAAATTCGTAGGCCATGAGAAGGGGAAAAATTGAGGGGAAGCTTACCAAGTTATAGGGTTTTGTAGAGGGAAGTGAGGGGATGATGGTGATGAAATTTGAGAGGGTGGGCTTCACACCTCTTCTTCCTTTCTCTTCTTCTTTCCTCTTCTTCTTTCTCTTCCTTTCTTCTCTTTTCTTCTCTTTTTCCTCTTCTGCGCGTATCTCTTCTTTCTTTCTCCTCTTTCATTCTTTTATTTTCTTTAATCACACACACACAACACATATTTAATTAATAAATAAGTGGTAGCGTGGTCCAATTACCATATTGATCCTAATCACTTATTTCGATTCCAAAACTTCCTTGACCCGTATTATCCGGTTAACGATCTAATGTCATTCAATGAATAATTTTAGTACTCAATAAATTTACCAGTTGAGTACCAAATTATTCCTATTGGGTTAACATCCAATTAATTCGTCTAATTATTTTGAGGATGTTACAAGAAATAATATGACCAAGAAAGCTTACTTTCTTCAACCAGAATTCACACTTAGATAGCTTAGCATACAACTTCCTATCCTTCAAGATCTCCAACACCAACCTCAAGTGCTCGGCATGCTCCTCCTCAGACTTAGAATAAACCAGGATATCGTCAATAAACACCACCACGAAACGATCTAGATACTCATGGAAGATACGATTCATATATTCCATGAATACCCCCGGAGCATTCGTAACGCCGAATGGCATTACCGAATACTCATAGTGACCATACCGAGTCCTGAACGCCGTCTTAGGAATATCTCCATCCTTCACCTTAATTTGATGGTAACCCGACCTCAAATCAATTTTACTAAACACGCGAGCCCCTACCAATTGATCCATCAAATCATAAATCCTGGGAAGCGGATACTTATTCTTAATCGTCACTTTGTTCAACTGCCGATAGTCAACACAAAGCCTCATACTCCCATCTTTCTTCTTTACTAGCAACACCGGAGCTCCCCACGGCGACACACTTGGCCTTATGAACTTCTTCTCAAGCAAGTCCTCAAGCTGCTTCTTCAAATCAGACAACTCGGAGGCAAACATTACACAGGTCTAGTACCAGGTACCAGATCAATAGCAAACTCTACTTCTCTCTCAGGTGGCACATCAGGAATTTCATCGGGAAATACTTCAGAAAATTCACGTACTATCGGCAACTCATCAATCTTAGCTTGGCTCTCAACAGATAATGACGCCATTAAAGCAAACAAATTAACTTCCTCCTTCATCACCATATGCAACTATCCAGCAGGCAACAAAACAGATTCCCCCTCAACCGGAGAAGAGAAACTCACAGACTTACTAAAACAGTTGATATGAACATGGTTATTTACCAACCAGTCCATACCCAAGATAACATCTAATCCATCCAACGGAAAGCAAATCAAATCAACGGTAAAGTCTCTACCGAAAACCGATAAAGGACACTTAGCACACACGAGAGAAGTAGTCACCGAACCCTTAGCTGGAGTATTGATAACCATTTCACTCTTCATAAGCGACAACGCTAGACTCAACTTATTAGCACACACAGCAGCAATAAAGGAATGCGTAGCACCAGTATCAACAATAGCAAGCAACGGAATACCATTTATGAAACACGTACCTCTGATCTCATTAGCCGCCTCAGACCCCGCGAGAGCAAACACCTTTCCACTCACCTTCTCCTTCTTTGGCTTGGAACACTTGGTACTAATATGCCCCACCTCTCCGCAGTTGTAGCAAACAACATCCTTCTTCTCACAATTAGCAGCTATGTGACCTTCTCTGCCACACTTGAAACACTTGTTAATCGGGCAATCAACACTCTTATGTCCGGGCTTACCACACTTGTAGCACACAATGTTCGCAGGAGCATCTCCCCCACTTGGCTTCTTGCATGAACCAGCTTTCCACTTGCCCTTACCACCAGAAACATCATAGGGCTTCTCACGATACTGAGAACCTCTCTTCTCTTTCACAATCTTATAGGAAGCATTGCTATCCTCTTCAAAAATCCTACAATTGTCAACCAAATCAGCAAACACCCGAATCTTTTGGTAACCAATTGCCTTCTTGATGTCATGCCTCAGACCATTTTCAAACTTGATACATTTCGAAAATTCAGAATTAGCATCGTTATTATAATGAGGGTAGAACTTAGCCAATTCCAAAAATTTCGCCGCATACTCGGCCACAGACTTGGTTCCTTGTTTCAATTCCAGAAATTCAATCTCCTTCTTGCCTCTCACATCTTCCGGATAGTATTTCCTCGTGAACTCCCTCTTGAAAACATCCCACGTGGTCTCCTCACCAGTAGCTTCCAACCTCTGCAGAACCTCAAGCCACCAATCATCTGCTTCCTCCGCCAACATGTGAGTACCATACCTCACCTTCTGAGCAGGCGTGCAATCCATAACCCGGAAAATTCTCTCAATTTCTTTCAACCATGCCAGAGCTCCATCAGGATCATACAGACCCTTGAAAGTGGGCGGATTCTCCCTTTGGAAAGTGGCCAAATTGCGAGCACCGGCATCAGCAGCAACCTGCTGATTTCCCACAGCCTGAGCCATTGCTTGCAAAGCAGCAGCAAGAGCAGCATCATTTCTTCCGGCCATCTCAACTAATCACTGAAACAAGATTCAAGTCAGAACGAGTAACAAGACTCGAGGATTATAAAACTAAAGACTCAACAACTTGGTCGGACAGACCGAACGGCTCTGATACCACTTATGTAACACCCCTTTCTAATTATCTAAGATTTAATTAAAGGAAATCAGAGTTCTCAAAAACTTTTTCAATGCAACCGCAAGAGGGTGCCACATTTACACCAACAACATATAATAATACCAATTTAACTCATAAAACCATAAGGTACGTGATACATATCACAATAGTTAAGGGACGAACCCACAAATCACCTGTTTAGTTTACATCCTCGTAATTATAATAAACATCACAGCTGAAATATCAACATGTCTTAAGAGTATCCAAATACATTACCAGAATAAAAGTTTAATAACATCAAATAAATAAAAATGAGTAAACTAAGATGCCCCCCGGTGCTACGTATCAGAGCCAGACTCAACCAACTAGAAGAAGGTACTAGGTAACCTTCACTCGCTATCACCTGCGCGTTGCCGACATGAGAAGCAACATAAAAGCAGTAGGGTGAGTCTCTTTACATAAATAATAACATATACGATAAGCATCATACTAGAGAAGGCAACTAGAAACACCATTTCACAGCAGCATCAACATACATCATTAATTTACAATCACCATAAAGCAACACCGAATGTATGTTTAGTGCATGAAATGCAACCCAACTCCAAGGGCATATGCATGTGGATCCATCACCAAAATAATTAATTACGCCATTTTATATACATCACCATTTTTACAACTCCAATTGCAGCCCTAAGGCTAGCACACCAGTTACACCAATCGCTAATTAGATATGGACTAACTGTCACAAAGGGACCAAAACAGCAACACAGGGACCAACTGTCCCACAGGGACTAAACTGCCACACAAGGGGCTGCAAAACTTGGCGCCCAGCAACAAGGCACACAGGGCTGCCAAACTTGGCGCCCAGCGCCAGGCGCACGAAGCGCACACAACACGCACGCGACACAGCGCCTATGGCGCCCAGGGCGCCAGCGCCAAAGACCAAGGCGCCCATGGCGCCCAACACCCAGACATGCAACACGCCACACACAACGCGACACGGCGCCTATGGCGCCCAGTGCGCCAGCGCCAAAAACCGAAACACAAGGCATGGCGCCCATGGCGCCCGGACGACGAAACACGCGCAACCGAACAAGGCAACATGGGCATGCCATTTTGGCGCCCTTGCCTGAGACACACCAAGCAACACACACAAGGGGCTTGCCAATTCTGGCGCCCTCACACCGGAACACCACAACACATCATGGGGCAGCCACATTTTGGCGCCCCTCACCATGACACACCCACGCACTAGCCACACGGGCACGCCATCTTTGGCGCCCACTCAGCGAGCACACACACACACACACGCAGGGCGCCTAGGCCCGTAGGCAATCGCCAACAACATCACGCAACAACATCTTTGACACACACCTCAACCACCAAATTTTAACTCCAAATCATTCATGCAATTCAACAAGCACCCAACAATCATCATATTTTCATTCTCAATTTTATAGAATCAACACATCAAACACGATATGTACATACTTAGTCTCATATCCATCTCAACATCCAATAACCTAGACTCAATGCCAAACAACATAGGGTCACCAATTGGACTTTCAACATGATATAAAACACAAAGACAACACATCAATCACTCAAGTAATCATCCTAAAACCTAACTCATAGAGGATACTAATCGTATAGGCAATTATGAATGTAAGAGAGAGCCCCCTAACCTTTAGAATTGAAGGATTCAACAAGACTTCTAGCAAGCCACCAAAGAAATCGCCAATCCAAGCTCTCCTCTCCTTGAAGCTCCACGCGAAACCCTCCTCCTTCTCCTTGAACCGTCGCGCCTCCTCTCCTCTCCTCACTTCGTAACTCCTTTCTTTTCTTTTTGCAAAAATTAGCCAAAACCCTAAATTTTGGGCTTAAGTATGCGCCTAGCTCAGTAGGCTTTGGATCACGGGCTTCTGCCAGCTTAAGCCCGATTAATTCGCAACACCACCTCCTGCTTCAACACCACACCTCAATTTATTCTATTTTTTCTAAATTTCAATTATATCTATTAAATAAAACAAATCCCCTAAATACTTAATTAAATTAATAAAAATAAATAATCAAATATTTGGGGTGTTACAGTTCGGCTGGTGAGCCATTGAAACCAGTCAAGGGCGTCCCATGATATGGGGTGATGTCATAAGTAGAGATATCCAGAAATTTCACATATTGCTGACCTCGTTGGCCACTGCCTTGCCCTTGCGAGGCGATCTAGATCTCTTTCGGGGTGATCGGGACCATTTGCGGGTACCACTAGTCTCTCCCTTCTCCTTGCCCTTCACATATTACCGGAGTTTTCCCTTTTGGATCAGCTCTTCGATGTCATCTCTCAGGGCTCGACAGCCATTAGTGTCGTGCCTGTTGCTTCGGTCGTAGCGAAAAACTTTTCTTGAAGGGTTCTGTCCCTCCTTCAGCACTAAAGGCTCTAGCCTCGTGATGTCTCTAACCTCTGTGTTTGCACACTTGGCAAGGATCTTTGCTCGGGACGTATTCAAAAGGCTGTGCTCGGCAAAACGGCGAGGTCATCTTTCACGCTGTCCTCCTCCAGCATTCCTCTTGGGTTTGGAATCTCGAGCTTCTTCGTTGTCATTTCCCTCCTTCGCTGCTGCTTTATAAGCCATATCATCTTCCTCGTAGTCCATATACTTCTGTGACTTTCGGAGGAATTCACCCAAATCTCTAGGCTTGTTAACGCCCACATCAATTTGGAATAAGCGTCCCTTTCTAAGTCCATCCTTCATCCAAAAGAGTCTTTGCTTGTCTTTAAGGTTTCGGACACTTTGAAACGTTCCACATATTCTCTGAGTGTCTCGTTGTCACGTTGTCTAACCGCCTTGACGGGAGGCGGTGAAGCGAGCCTGGAACATCATTACTAATTGTTCCCATGATGAGATAGAGTTGAACTTCAGCTCCTGGAAACAGTCTTGGGCAGACTTCTCAAGGGTGAGGGGGAATATTTTGCAATGGATGCGTTCCCTAGCCCCTCGGTAGCGCTTCATGAGGCAGAAGTAAGTCAGATGGCTATCAGGGTCCCCGGTTCCATCATACATGTTGAGCATTGGGAGCTTCTCCAAAACCTTAGGGATCGAACAATCATTAATCTTCTTGGTGAAGGGTCCGTCATGGGAGATCCAAGGAGTGTGACGAGGTGACCGGTCCCCGAGATCTGCGTCTCGGTGGTCACGTCGGACAAGAGACCTCTTTGACCTTGATCTGTGGCGACGCCTCTTATGTGGCTTGGCTCGGCTTCGGGACCTCTCTCGGGAGTTAGAGGACACGAGTGATGAGCTCCTGGATGGTGAGTTGTCCGACCAATAGGTGCTGACAGGTGACATTGGAGGAGTGCTTGGAGGGGAGCCCGATCCCCTATTTCTACGTCGGCGAGGAGGGGAGCGGCGAGCTCGCCTCCGTCTAAGTGGAGAGCGATGGTTGAGATGTCTCCTTGGTGGGGACCTGACAGGTCTTGAGTTCATCATCCCAGGGTGAGGGGAGCTCCAGCGAGGACGAGGCTGCTCAGGCATTGAGGCCACGCGCCTTTCCATCTGCCTGAG
Source organism: Astragalus membranaceus (assembly GCA_039519185.1). NCBI lineage: Eukaryota > Viridiplantae > Streptophyta > Magnoliopsida > Fabales > Fabaceae > Astragalus > Astragalus membranaceus. Next base: position 62,167,041 of record CM076854.1, read on the forward strand.
GCGCACCTCCTGCTGAGCCATGACTTGAGTCCGATTGCTGAGAAGGTCAAAGAGATGGCGGACGGTTGGAAGATCTTGTTGTTGGACAAAGTCCTGAGCCTGCTCCGGCTGAGGTATTGGGACTTGGGCAGTGTCACCCTACAAGGTCACCGCGACGCCTTCAGGGGTTCCCTCAAGCAGGGGTTGAACCACTACAATGCTTCAAACTCGGAGTCTGCCTCAGGGTGCAGGAGAGAATTGTCAAGAGGTAAAGATGATATGAAAACTAGACAGCCCCCACTGTGGTCGCCAATGTTCAGTACCTTGCAGTGCTGTGGAGATTGCAGTTGGTAGGTCTCCTGCTGTCCGAGTGATGCGTAAAAAGGATCCCGGGTGGGGCACCTGCGATGCCACTCCGAGAATAAGAGAGTAGTATATCTAGGAATGAGAATGTACCTATTAATGGCAATGTTCACTGGTATTTATAGGGAGTCGTGCCGATTTTGAGTGGTTGGATGGATTAGATGAATCTGAGTCGTCCAAGAATGAGACTCATAAATGGGCTGATTTATTGTGTATATGGATCAAAGTGATTGGGCTTATCCATGTCTAATTGCTGAATGGGCCTCTTGGTCCTGTCCAGAAAACAATCTTAACGTTCAAAATTTTTTAATAGATTGTTCTAACTCTTTTAAAACCGCAAAAGCAAATATATGTTTATTTTTAATATGTAAAATGATTTTCTTTTCGAATGATAAGTTTCTTATCAAAATCTCATTTCCTAACCAAAAAACTTGTGGAATGTTTTTTCCTAATGCAATTTCACTTTTCAAAAGTAACACACATATCAAAACTCACTAAATTCATATATGGTTTTAAATAACATTTCTAAGAAGATTTTCATGGCATATTTAAGTAATCATTTGTATAAAATTTTCTTTAGACGTTTTTTTTAGGAAAAAAACCTAATTAGTTGCGCCCAGAATTTCATGCTCATTCTTTTTGGACTCACAATAGGTCAATCATATTTTGAAAGAGACAATATAAAAGTTAAGTGCGTCCAAACTGAACTATAAAGTGAATGATAATATAAACTATATCAAAACACAAGTTGTGTGATCAAGCTGAATTTGTGTTTGATTTTGGTGTATAGATGTTTGGTTGTTTTGAAATTGAGTGATTTGTAATGTTCAATGTGATTGAGTGTTTGTTGGGATAGATTGGAAACATTTGGATTGAAGTTAAAGACACAAAGTCAACATTTTTGCTAAGAAAAAGAAAAACACGGCCGTGTCTAAAAAACACTGGCACCCGTGTTTCTTTCTATGTAACAGTGTTTTTTCGGTAACCTTCCAACTTGTTTTATTCGTAACTTTTGATTACAAACTCCGATTTCTTTGTTTTTGGATGCGTTATAAAGCTATCGAAAAGATCTACAACTATAAACAACCTTTGAATAGTATTATTAAACTCATTCCCAATAAGATTCTTCATCTATCCTAACCATCACCCTTGGTGTATTGATTATCTATGTATAGATTGTAGAATTCAGAATATATGTAAGACTGCATCTCTTTGGGAAGGCGTCGAGGGTAATAGGTACTGTAAGTAGTAAGGGAGGTCATGGTCCCAAGCTTACTGGTCGTCTGATGCTATTTTGAATTGTTGGTGACAGGTCTCTGCCGGAGGTTGGGTAGCATTTATATTATGTAAAACTACGCCATCACTTGTAGTGCACTAAAGGTTAAGAATATGATAACGACGCCTTAAGAGGTATTGGTGAGGTGCTTGTTGGGAATTCACTGAGATTTATTTTAAATCTCACCCCTTTATTTGTTTTGTGGTTTTCAGATAAGCAAGGAGGTCGGGCTATCCAAAGATAAGATATTTCAATTTTGAGGAAAATATCTTAGCTTATTATTTTGATTATAAAATGATACCCTTATTTTCATGAAACTGGTCTTTCTGTAAAGTTATTCTATTGTACTTAAACATACCCATTGTCATGGAAGGATCAATGGGTTTTATTTTGAAAGAATATTATTACAACATGTATCTTGTACTTTCTATTTGATGAACTAATAGTAATTTCAATAGTTCAAGATGTACTTACTTTTATAATGTTTTTTGTATAAAAAGGAGTGTAAAGGCATTTTATGGTTGAGCTTCATATATCTGCATCTAAATATTATATATCTATACTCCATTGGACTTCTTGACTCTTGCGATTTCCTAAAAGGATTTCGGTTTTAGTATTGAAAATGATACTTATGAGGGTTTCCGTGAGTCAGATAAGAGTCGCTTTTAATTCGCTGGATCCTATAACCCTTACTCGTCCTTAGATATTCAAATTGATGTAAATACTAATCTTTGATGTCGACTAAAAGATTTGGGATTACACATTTTCAATTGAAATCTATATCAGTCAAGTAATTATCATATTGGTCTTCTACTAGGTTACCTTTTTCCTTTTAAATTATCAATTTAGTTTTTATAATTTGTGTTCCATATCATTTGTTTGTGAACACACGAGTTTGAACAAAAAATTAAGGAATTGTGTAATACTTTATGCGTAACTAATATGAGAAAACAATTATTTAATTTCATAAAGTCTATTTAATACTCACAGTGTCTTTTAGTTAATATTACCCATGACGTCATAAAATGTAACATAATCATAAACAATCTGAGTATAACCTGCTCATAATAATGGACCAAATAAAAATTAAAGCGGATTAAAACCACTTACATAACTTTGAGATGAAAATCTCTCAAATACAATTCCGAAATAAGTACTCCAAGGTACATATTCGATAAAATATACACGACTATGGTCCATCTACAAGACAAGGTTATAAAATGCTACATGACGTTGATTACAATTCAAGGTTTAAACTTAATGATACATGAGAAGGGAAAAGAAGAAAATACATCTTTTATTGTTTGTTGTTCTTCCGTCCACCATTCAAATCCTTGTTTCATTTCGTTTAAATTGATACCAATAACATCACCAAAGTCTCACTCCTCATTCAAACACCATTTTCACACCTCAAGCACAAAAGAGGAGATTTGAAGTTTCATCATTCCATTCATGAGCTTGGGAGTTATAGAAGTTCAAATAAGGGCTTGACTACTAACTTGGAGTGAAGAAATCAAAGTTTGGTTGAGTTAGGGTTTGTGAAATCAAAATTTGGGGTTTCATGATTGAAGCTCAAATTGGAGTTTAGGAAGAGTGGTTAGAGGTTCATAGATGTTTGTGAGTGATGGTGAAGTTCTTAGTAGAAGTTCAAAGCGTTGGAAATAAAGTTTGGAGTTTTGGGGAAAATGAAGATTTGTTGGTGCCTATGTGAGAATTGATGTTCCGAGCGAGGATTTCTCGCGTGTTGCGTGTTAGAATCGACAACTGAGGTGAGTTCTTCGAATTAGTTGAGGCTTCGTTTAATGTTTAGTTGTTGAAAATTTATGAAAATTGAAGGTTATGATTTATGTGAATTGGTTGCCAAATTGAGTTTTAATTGTTGGAAGTAATGATGAAATTGATAGTTTGATTGATTGAATGTCATGAGTTGATGTGATTTGGTTGCCAAGATTGATGTTCTTCATGGTTGTGTGAGGATGAGTTTGAATTGACTAGTTATTTTTTTGATGATTGTCAATTGATTCATTGGGAAGCCATAGATATGTTTGATGTATGTCATGTGATGGAAATGTTGATTTTGTGCATCTTAAAAGTCATGTTTAGAGGGGGTTAAAAATCTTTTTTTGATTGTGGTTTTAATTGGGAAAAGGGTTGAGTAATAAGTGGTTGATGTTGGAAGAACAAAAGAACAAAATTGCTGTCAGGGCCAAAAACATGCCCATGTTTTGAAAACACGGGTTGCCTTGTTTTCTTCTGTCATCCAGTTTGTTTTCATGGTTTTACACCTTCAAATGCATTGTTTAACAACTATAACTCAGTCTCTTATGAAATCTATGATGGGTGTAACCATATGATGGTTAATATTACGGTTTAGAAAACAAACTGAGTAATTGTTGTATCGAGTGAGGAAAAGGATTCAAGTATCAAGAATAGACCTAAAAGTCTAAGTTCATGTAATAATTAAAGAATGCAACTTCGTGTCGAGTAACGGACTTAATGTCCCAAAGGATAAGAATATGACTTCGTGTCGAGTAACAGACTTAATGTCCGAGAGGTTAGTAAAAGGTATTGAGGGGGATGACGATCCCGACTTCATGTATCATACCTAGCGGAGGGGAGTCATGAACCCGATGTTAGGGCCCTAGCATTATTCGGTATAGCTATACGAATTGGGGTTTCCGTTGAAATTGGGTATTCTCGAATACCTAGCATTATTTCTCTGATTATGCTAAGCCAAAGACAAGATTAAAAGACAGACATGTTAATTCACAGACAAGAATGAGGTATGAGCAAGAACAAGATTAAAAGACAGACATGTTAATTCACAGATATGCATGGAAAGCAAAGAAGATTGTGGAGAAGTGGCGTATGCTGTAGATACTTAGTTAGAGGGAAGATCCTATGGCGATCTTTAGGTTGTAATTGCTTTTCCCTTCTCATGTATCTTTATGTTTAAATCCTTGAATTGTACTCAAGGTCATGTAGCGTTTATAACCTTGTCTTGTAGATGGACCATAGTTATGTATATTTATCGAATATATACCTTTGTGTACTTATTTCGGAAATGTAATTGAGAAATTCCCATCTCAAAGTTATGCAAGTGGTTTTGATCCGCTTTAGTTTTTATTCGGTCCATTATTATGAGCAGGTTATACTCTGATGTTTATGATTATGTTAATGCCTTTTTGATCACTATGTAGTGAAATCGAAGGTGTTACACTCGGGATCGTCATCCGCCTCAATATGTTTTATCATTATCTCGAACATTAAGTCCATTACTCGACACAAGGTCGTATTCTTTCCTCTTATTAATTGAACTTTGACACTTAGGTCTATTTCTTGATACTTAGACACTTAGGTCTAAACTTGATATTTTGATTGTGTTCACACTCGATACAACAATTACTCGGTTTGTATTCAAACCATAACATGAAACATAAACAATTCGATACATCATACTTCCGTTTTATATTCAAACCCTAACATAACGAAATTCTTGTTGTATCGTGAAACGACTTGAAATACATAATTTATAACCCAAGGATATCAACCACTTGCGCATCTAATAAGTCCCAATATGATTAGGATATCTTAGGTTGGGTAAAGGAAGGAATCGGGGATGAGATCGCGTCGAAACGGAAGCGAAAAATCACTTTTTGAAAATATTGTCAGAATCGGGTGCACGGGTCGTGTGCTTGAGTCCACGGACCGGGCATATGCTGAATTTGTACTATGCGCCCACTCAGTTTCAGGCGCACGGGTCGTGCGCTGGGACGCACGCACCGGGCCTTCACGGCAGAATTTCTAAAACTCTGTTTTTCTTCAATTTCCGATACTCCGTTCGATTCGATTTCTTTCCCGATCAATCCTTGACTTCGCACACATCAAAGACAGTACCAATAACAGTCCACACACTCAATTCAAGCAATAAAATCACATCAATTCATAACATTCACTTTGTAACTCAACTCAACTCATCAATGAACAATCATCTTAACACAACCATGAAAAGCCTCAACCAACAATCAACACATCAAATGAAAATCTCGTTAATCGAAGAACTCACCTTGATTGTCGATTCCAACACATCAACCACGTGAGAAAATCCTAGCTTGGGGCATGAATTCGACCTAAGGCACCAACAATACTTCATTTTCCTCAAATTCCCTAATTTGAACCCTAAGTTACCAACATAGTTTCAAATCAACAATCAAGCTTCAATCCTCCATTAATCTACTCTGGGTTTGCTCCTAAGTACCTAGGAACTTCCAAATTTAACTTTCAACTCAAAATCACATCTCACCTCAACTCTCAATCTCTCAATTTTCGCAACCCTTAAAGGAAAAGAAAAAGGGCGAGAAACTTACTTAGTTGATGGAGAAGCTAAAATGGAAGGAAAGATGATGACTTGATTTAGGGTTTTGGTCTCACTTCTTTTCTTCTTCCTTTCTCTTCTTCTTTCTTTCTCTTCTTCCTTTCTTTTCTTTCTCTCTTCTACGACTTCTCCCTCTCTTTCTCTCTTTTATTCTTTTCTTTTCTTTTCCTTTTTATTTATATTATAAACTAAACAAATATCTCATGTGGGGGAAATGACCTTAATACCCTCCATCTATTCTAATTTTCTAAACCAACCCCGCATCAAAGAATATTTGTCTTAGCAACAAATAAACAACTTCTAAAATTATAATTATACACCCAAATAGTGAAATAATTTATTTCAAACATCATAGTAATTAAAATAATTACTTTGGGTTATCACACTTAACACCAATTAATTCAATTGCCATCAAAATTATTCACTTTTTCGTGAGCCTTTCTGGCTTGTCCTCAGATTCCTCAGAAGATGAGTCGAAAAGTGACTGTGCCGCTTCTTATTCTTCATGGTTCAATTTACCAATAGGATTTGCCAAGCCCCACCTGCTCCCAAGGTCAAAGTTTTGATTGCTTCGGAGCAAAACGTTGAGGAGGTGGTCAACTTTGAATATGGTGGCTATTCGTCTACCTTTTTGACTGAAACATCCATTATAAAGTTCCGAGCTGGGAAAAAGTTATCTTCCACTGGTAAGGAAGAAGACTTAATCGTTGAGTCCTGTAAAGTGGGTGAGACGGTGTGCTTGGCTAGACCGAGAGGCATTCAAAATGAAGAGATGTATATGTATTCCTGTTTATTTAAAGATTGGAAAATACTGATGCACTTCACCTTATTTGATGCTTCAATGTTAAGGGCTTTGAACGTTGCTCTGACACAACTTCACCCGAACAGTTGGGGCTTTGTTCGAGGGTTTAAGATTTTGTGCCAAGCTCCTAAAGTAGTTCCTAGGGTAGGTAATTTCTTTGCCTTTTACTGAACCAAAGGGGAGGGAAATGGAAAGTGGATATCTTTCACTAGTCACCCCAAAAACCGTTTGGGGGCCCCTTTTACTACCTCCTATAAGGACTTTAAGGTCGAGTTTCTCCGGGTTCGCAGGAGTCCCTCATGTCCTGAGATGTTGATTGATTCCAAGGGGGGCTATCCATTTCCATTATATTGGTAGAGCGAGCCTTATGCCGTCACAGGCGTGATCGTAAGTCAGTTTCTTGGGGATTATAATGCGTCCATTGACTTTCTTTCGGGGTTTGCTCCTATGGGTTGCAAGGAGATCATAAGCATGGAGAACAATGAGGAGGAATTATAACAAAATGAGGAGGAATTATACCAAGAAAAGAAATATTGATGAAGGTGAGGTGGTTTGATCTGATCTCTTGACCGAGTTCGAGGGTGAAGGCGACGTGAAGTCGTTCTGGGATAGGCGCTTTTCGATAAAAAACTTCGTCCAAGAAAGCATGCGCTTTCGTACAATCTTATGCCTTGAAGGCAGCCGCTGTGGGTCATGTCATTGGCGATGAGTTCAGCAGACTCTGGGTTCGTGAACGTCAGAACAAAAAAGATCTTGAAGTAGCAAAGAAGACCTTGGCCAGCCAGTAAGACTTAGCCAATGAGGTTGCTCGACTGAAAGGTTAGCTGGCTTCACAAGAAAAGAAATTTAAGGAGAATGACAAGTTTGGCAAGAAACAATTGGAAGTTTTGGAAGCTGAGTGGGCGGAGAAGATTAATAATGTCCGCTCTGAGGTGAAGACGCAGTTTGACTCTGTTGCCGAATTGAAAACATCAGTGGATCAGAAGGATGCTGAGATTGACGAATTAAAAGGATTTGCTCAGGAAAAGTAACAGGTAGAGCTATAAGGTGATCTCCGACGGTAAACTGGTGGAGATGCCTTCTTCTAGTGAGGATGAGCAGGACGACAAGATGGAAGAAGATGTTACTGAAGATGGCGCTACCAAGGAAAAATAGGATCTTTCCAATAATATTTTTTTTGTAGTGCCTCTTGGCCCTGTTGTAATGCCTCCGAGCTTAATATCTTAATTTGCAAAGTCCCGTAACTTTTGTATAATGCCTCCGTGATTTTAACTTGAATGATACTAAGCTCTCTCGTCTTTAAGGTTAAGTAAAGAGAGTTTTCATGTTTGCTTGTGTTGACGATGTTTGGATGTCCAATTAGGCTAAATATGTATAAATATTTAGCCGGCCGGCTTGTTTTTTCTAACCATATTGCACGAAGAGCCCCCCAAGCTTAATTGGGTTGAGAGAATAGTGGATGTGTCTTTGGTATATTTCTTGACGGTCGTTTAATTTATATTTTGTGTCACGAGCTTTAAGGGTAAAGTGGCCGACCTGTTTTTAAGGTGCGAGCGTGCTTTATTTGCTTCGTTGAGCATGATTTTGTACTCAGCCTTATATTCTTTATTTGATTTGTTTCAGGATGTCAATGATTGTTTATAAATTTGTCCTTGTTTACAAGCATAAATCATTTAGTGATTTTTACTGCGCGTTTAGCCCCCCAAGCTTGGCATGGTAACGGTTTGAATTCGGGCTTACGTGTTTTGTCCAAATTATTTCAAGGACCATGTCTTTGTTACTTGTCTGATAAACATGACCTTGTTATCCCCAAGTCGGTTATGAGCTTAGTTTAGTAATAACTGGATTTCCGACTTACAAATTGGAGGAGTAACCACTGATTTTGGACTGTCTCATAGAGTTTTCTGGTCCTTGTGTTGATCAGATGGTTAATTTTTACTTACTTCAGGTTTATTGTAAATGGGAGTGTTCTTCAGAGAAGTGAACCCTTGTCTCGTGGAGACTATGCAAATTTTTGCTTGATGTTATTAAGCGGGAGTATCGCAAGAATTTAACCCGTATCCTTGGGAGATTTAACAAAAAGAGTATTCGGTAGGGACACTAAAAAATAATCAACTAGCAAGCCTCGCTAAAAACTCCCTGTGGGAGAAAAGAGTACTTGCCAGGTTATTCGTTTATTAAAAAACATGGAAACTTGTACATTGAAGGGGAATTACATGAAAGGAAAGTTCACAACATAGGGGAAGTACATAAACCAGGAAAGGTGGTGCCTCATTAAAAACTCCCTACAGGAGAAAACAATGCACCTTTATTCTTGGGACCGTCAGGATGTTTAGATGAAGTAGAAATAAAGGTTTGCCGAGTTCCATGACCGCGGAATGGGAATGCCGGTCAGAGTTTCCAACTTGTAAGCTCATGGGGATAGTTCATCCATGATTTTGTAGGGTCCTTCCCAATTGGGAGATAGCATCCCTGCACCGTCCGTCTTGGATGCTCTTCTTAGGATGACGTCTCCTCACTTCATCTACTTGGGGACTACTTTTGAATCGTATCTCTGAGCTGCTCGTTGCTTGGCTGCAAACTCGCGCAAGTGAGCGATCTTTCGAGCCTCGTCTAGCAGGTCTAGACTAGCATTGAGGTTGTTGATGTTGGAGGCTTTGCTTGTGTTTTCCTTTCTGAAACTTGTTCACCGAGTTCAACAGGGATCATGGCATCAAAGCCAAATGCGAGTTTAAAAGGTGTTTCTCTTGAAGAAGAATGAGGCGTGGTGTGGTAGGACCTTATGACTTGGCATAATTGCTCTGCCCTGGCGCTTTTTGCTTCATCTAATTTCTTCTTTAGGCCAAACAAAATGATTTTGTTAGCAGTTTCGGCTTGTCCATTTGCTTGTGGATGTTCAACAGATGTGAACTTGTTTTGAATTCCGAGCTCTTTGCAGAAGTTAACGACTAAGGAACTGGCAAATTTTGTTCCATTGTCAGAGATGATTTTGGCAGGTAGGCTGAGTTTGCATATGATGTTTCTCCAGTAAAACTTTTTAACTCGGGAAGCTGTAATTGTAGCTACTGGTTTTGCATCCACCCACTTGGTGAAGTATTCGACTGCAACTATCAAGAACATGACTTGTCCTGGACCTACAGGAAAAGGTCCTAATATGTTAGCCCCCCACTTGTAGAAAGGCCATGGTGATGTGACTGATTGGAGGGTTGTTGTTGGGGCATTGTGAAGATCAGAGTGCATCTTGACATCTATCGCACTTTCTTGAAAAAGTCATACAATCTTTGTTGAGACGTAGCCAATAGTAACCTACTCGGAGGACCTTGTTAGCAAAAGAGCGTCCGCCAATATGTCTCCCACAGATCCCCTAGTGTACTTCTCTCATCACATAGTCTGCTTCATCAAGAAGTAGGCACCGTAACAGAGGTGTTGAGAAACCCCTTTTATAGAGCTTGCTTATTACAAAGGTGTATTTAGCCGCCTCTCTATGGATTTGTTTTGCTTCTAGTTCATCTGTTCGTAAGATGTCATGCTGTAGGAAGGATATGATTGGAGTAGTCCAATTGGAAGTTTGATCCATAGCAAGAACCTTGTCTACTTCGACGCTGGGGGATAGAACGTTTTCTTGGATGACGGTGTGATTATTGCCCTGTTTTTTAGTGCTTGCTAGTTTTGACAAGATATCAGCTCAGATGTTTTGCTCTCTGGGGACGTATATGAGTTCAAAAGTGGAGAAACCGTTTTCTAGACTTCTCACCTTTTGAAGATATATGCTCAATTGGGCGTCCCTGGTTTGAAATTCGCCCGAGACTTGACTGGTCATGCAACATCCCCCAAAGTGGTTTATTCCAATTATTTTGATTGGTAGATAATTTTAATTAATTTATGATAATTGAGTTGGTTAATTGTTGTTTGATTTAATAATTGATAGTTTAATTTGCTTTAACACATGACTAAATGAAATAATAGAATACATTGTCTGCTAGTTATTCAAAATTCATTGGGATAGTGTATGAGAAGAGTGGAGGGGTGCGCATATAATAAGGGTAAAACAGCAATTTCTTCTCCAAAATCCCACTCCCACTTAGTATGTCTCAGCTGAAACACCAAACCCAACACAACACATTCATTTCTCCTCACTTTGACAAACACACTCCCTTGAGTTGAGAAAGAGAGAGAGGTTTCGAGTTTGAGAGGGAAAGAGGGAAGAAGTGGAAAAACATTCAACCCTTACATGAGTTGCCCAGCTGAAGATCCTCCAACACCACTCCCTTTCTTTCAACTAATCACATATAAAAGAATCCCCAACCTAAGAACTCAGCAGGTCCACTTCTTTTCCCTTCCTTTTTCCACCATTTTTGAGCTTGCATGTGAGCTCTAGAGCTTCCTTGGTGTAGCTGGCTTGTTGCATGTTAGATTGGTGATTTGATTAGGACAATACAGTAGCTACATGGTGGTTTAAGGCTATCATGATGAGGGTTAGGAGCTGGGGTCGATGTTACTAAACTTAGGAGCAATGGGGTGATCTAGGACTTCTATACTTGCTTGCTTTTGAGTTGATTTCGACATTTAAGGTGAGTTCGTCATCCTAATTTGTGTTTGTATCTGAATGTTCACTTTAAAGGGCATGAGTTCTGAAAATGATTGTTAATGCATGTGTGTTTTGGGACTTGAACATGTTTTAAACCCCATGGATGCTGAAATTTTGATGGTCAAGGCTTTTGCATGTTATGTGTATTATTGTGATTGTGTTTTGATGTTAAATTGGTTTTTTTGGATTGTTATTGGTTTGATTGATGATGGCCTAATGTTCTGTTGTTGACTTAATTTGAGTTAAGGATTGATTGGGAAAGAAATCGGATAGAAGGAACTTATACATTTTGAACGAAAAATAGAGTTTTGTGAAACTGCAGTAGGGGCCCGGTACATGCGCCCTAGAGGCCTAGTCCGTGCGCCCAGGCCCGGTCCGTGCGCCCTAGAGGCCCGGTCCGTGCGCCCCCTTCTGCCCCCCTTTTTCAAAAGTTGATTTCCCGCTTTCCTTTCGACGCGATCTCATCCCCAATCCTTTCCTTAATCAAACCTACGTTATCCTAATCATATTGGGACTTATTTGATATATGATTGATTGAAATTAACGAGGTTACGATTATGCGATAATTGTTAAGTTGAACGATGTATCATTAAATGATTTATCGACTGAGCAATGAACCTAAGGGTCAAGTAAAAGCATAAAACACCAAGGGGATGACGATCCCAAGCTAAGAGCATACTAGGTGAGGGGAAGTCATGAGCCCTAAGGATGGGAGGAAGTTGGAGGAGGTGGAGGAGCAAGTGAAAAGATTTTTTGAAGGGAGTTATGTAGAAGAGCAGTTTCAAAGACCAATTCTTGGGGGTATTGAGTTTGGTTAGATCAATGAGGATGAGTATTGTCATCTCATTGCTCCTTTCACGGAGGAGGAGGTTAGAGAGGAAGTGTGGGGCTGTGATGGGAATAAAAGTCTAGGGCTTGATGGATTTAATCTTATTTTCATTAAAAATTGTTGGGATGTGGTGAAGGATGACATATTGGGTTTCTTAGGTGAGTTTCATGCTAATGTTGTGATGCCCAAAGCCATCTGAACCGGACTCTTCTCTGAGCGATCGGTCCTCTTGTTGAAATGAGTCTATTTGTGCTGGTGCTGTCTTGGGGGCTTGGTGCCAGGTATTGAGGTCGTTCCTGTACGAAGGGTGGTCGCGCGCAGAGCTCCCTCGGGGTGTACCTGCGATGGCACTCCAACGCCCAAGTCAGTGGGGTGATTTAGTATAGTAATATTGGTCAAAAACGTACCTTTCACATGATGTCAGAGACTCTTTATATAGCACTTAGGGCGTTGTGGGCGACCGTTGGATCTGCGAGAATTCCTCTCCACCGCAGATCTTCCCATCGTGGGCATAGGGTTGCGCTGGTCGTTTTTGGGCCGCTCGCATAGGCCCAAACTTCTGAACGGGTTGCGACCCGATCCAAAACGTCATATGATGTTGGTTACTTACTGGGCCGACCGCGCCGGTCCAGTATTCATTATGGGCTGCGGCCCAATCCAGAAGGAGATGCCTCAAGTCAAGTCAAAGACCGGTAATTATGAAATTGTGTGTTGTTGTGTTTCGAAATTCATCGTTTAAGTGATGCAAAGTGTTGTTGTGGTTGTTCCCTGGACTGATTGTGATACTGGAATTAAATGTTATTAAGTTAGGAACCGATCCAAATGGGTTTTGGAAATGAACGACATTGAAATTTTACACGAAAATGACATTTTAACAATTCTGGTGCTCAGGCCCGATCCGTGCGCTTTGGAGCCTGGGTCGTGGGCCTGGGCCTGACACCAAATTGCGAAAATGCATTTTTTTAGCACTGGTCATGTGTGGGAGGGCACGGATCGTGCCTAACCTGCAGATCCGATTTTCAAAACTTATCCGAATTCATTCCAATTGATTCCAAACGTCTCCTAACGCATTTCTAAACCCTTCCCAATGATCATTGAACAAAGATATGTTACATTTCAAATAGTATCATGATGCAATATGAGCTTCGTTATGTTAGGGTTTAATAATGAACCGAACTATGATATATCAAGTGTGAATACAACCAAGTGTCAAGTAAAAGACCTAAGTCTCTAAGTTCAAGTAAAAAGTAAACGACACCATGGGGATGACGATCCCAATATACATTGTAGCATACCTAGGGGAGGGGAGTCATGATCCCGAAGCTAGGGCCCTGACATTATTCGGTATGGCTAAACGATTTGGGGTTTCCGTTAAAATTGAGTGGTTTGATTTCTCGGATTGTGCTATGCCACAGACAAGAACAAGTCACAGACATGGAAAACACTGAGAGAGGAATTGTGAGGGGGAGCGAAAGAACTCACTGAGATTATGTAATCTCGTTGTTTATTGTTGACTGTTTTTCTGATTCACAGATATTGATTGAGGAATTCATGGGCCAGGCCAAGGGTTTTTCAAGTTGAGGATCACAGTTTCATGGAAGCTTAGCATGATGTTGCTAATGTTATGTAGTTTTTATAACCTTGTCTTGTAGATTGGACCATAGTCATGTTTATTATATAGAATATGTATCTATTATGTACTTCTTTCGAATTTGTATTTGAGAAATTTTCATCTCAAAGCTATGTAAGTGGTTTCAATCCGCTTTAGTTTTAACTTGGTCCCACTGTATGAGCAGGTTATACTCTGATTTATTTTGATTATGTGAGTGTTTTTGCTCACCTAGTTGTGATCTTAAGGTGTTACATTTTTGGTGTCAGAATAGTTCGACCTTGTCGGGCTTCGTGAGCTTACGGCCAAGAGATTAGATAGATCGAGTCAGCTAGGGATTTAGACAATTGACTGTTAGAACCTTTTAGTATCTTGTGTGAGACATTGAGCCCGGATCCACTCAATATTTCATGCAAAGTACTGAGAATAATGACAATTGGTTGCATCGGCCCCGAAAATGTCCGAAACCGTAAACCTTAGGATTCCTGGTCTTCTCGTTTCATCAGAGCATGCAACAGAATTGTGGGAGACCGTCCAGTCATTGGAGCCGATTCGACGATTGTGTCATCGCGTAAATCGTAAAGGGTCACCTAGAGAGTTATAAGTTGTGAAAACCTTCCGGTAGAAGTAGTGTTAGTGTCCTAGATTTATTCAGAACTAGTGAGCACCGTAAAACCCAAATTGTTGTCCGACCAATCTCTCAGTTACTGAGATGGTGTCTAGTAGTCAACCCTACTGTGTAGCACAAATTAGCTCTAACTTATGATTCAGCCCCAGTGAGATCCTTCTGGATAGTCATGATTCTAGAACATGTTTCCTCTCCTAAGAAACACCTTTTCCAATGCACTTGCAATTTTGACAAGTAATACCACCCAGTGTTTATTAGACTAGTTTCTTTGGAAAGCTTCCCAATAAATTATATCGGCTGAGCTCCCAGGGTCGATCAACACACGACGGATGCTGAAATTAAGTAACTGCACTACGATCATGTGGGGCGATTCCTTCCAGGTCCTTGGGAGAAAAGTTCAAGACGAGGCTATTGATGGTCGTCGAGTTGATTTGCAGGTCAGCAATGTGCATGACTTATCGTACATATTGTGACACCCCGGTATTTCTATTGACTAAAAATACCCAAGTGCACTTTAGTAACACATCAGAGATATATTTCCTGCTTAGACACTGAATATCACTATAAATTTTTCGCTGAATAAAACCCAAACAGTCTTATTTACAACAAGACAATATGGCTCTCAGACCATATACCATCAGCATCTATAGTATTCAGTATCATACAAGAAAGCGGAAGAAAGATATACACTAAATACATAATGTTTTAGTATACAGACAACAAAAGGGAAATAAGCTTAAACATAAAGCTAGGCTATCAACAACCAGTCCGAGCCCAACCTACTCGTGCCTCTTAGATTTCCGCTGCCCCTGTGTCTCTGTAAAACAACAACATTTAAACAGTGAGATACAATCTCAGTGAGTTCTACCGAGACCCCTACTAACTCTCTCGGCTCAATTTAAAAACATTTTTAACTCAACACGGCACCGACTGCGTGACCGCTAACTCCCGGTGAACCGCATTATTTTACACATAGCATTCCACCGACTGCGTAACCGCTAACTCCCGGGGAATCTGCTATAACTCAGTACGACACCGACTGCATTACTGCTAACTCCCGGTGAACCGCACAACAACAAAGCACGACACCGACTGCATGACTGCTAACTCCCGGTGAACCGCGCTACAAACCAAGTACGGCACCGACTGCATGACTGCTAACTCCGGGTGAACCGCACAACAAACAATTTGACATAACACCGACTGCGTAACCGCTAACTCCCGGTGAACCCCCTTACCAATAGCATTTTTTCCTAATGGCACGGAGCCTAGGGTAAGGGATCATGACTGCCCCGCCTAGTATGTCAACATGGGTCGTCACCCAAACTCGATATAATATATATATCCACAGACACATGAACTCATAGTTCATTCACATCACACCCATCGTTGAACATTTAGTTTCGAATATCAAAAGTTGAAGTTCGCTCTCGTACACTAGTTCGACACTTTTCAACACATTTTTCGTCTCCAAAAACAGTTCATTTTGCCTTAAAAATAGAATATTCAGTTAGGCCTCTGAATAAGCTTTCCAACGCATCTTAGAACACCTCAATCGGGTTCCCGGATCAAAAGTTATCGCGAAACGAAAAACAGTGTTTGGTTGCTGAAATTCTGCCAATTGGCGCGCGAGTGGCGCGCGGCGCGCAAACGGCGCGCGAACAGACAGCAGGTTCTGCCAACTGGCGCGCGAGTGGCGCGTGGCGCGCAAACGGCGCGCAAACAGACAGCAGGGGGGTCTGTCAAGGGCAGATTTTGGCGGTTTCGCGCGAAAACCGCGATTCCGCTCAATTCCGATTTTAATTCCGATCGAAAACAGTTTTCACACACATATAATCAAACCCAATCAACATCAAACAATCAATCAAAATCTTAATCAAATCGAAGTTTATCAAATTACGGCGATTTTCCAAATAACGGTTTTAAATCAAAATCTCTCGAATCAAATCACCAAAAATTCCATTTTTAACACGACGCAACCCGAGACTCGCCCCAATCGATTCCTAACCCGAATCAGACAGTATCACATAATATTCCAGTCCAGCGAAAGCGATAAAACAGTTTATCAATTAATTCGAAAAACAAAAATCCTAAACGTGAGTAGAACTCACCCTTGAAGCGTGAACCACGATCGAGCCGAAATCACCGAGTAGCCACACGAACGCTCCCCGCTCCGGCGACACCCAATCCGCTTTCAAAGTTTCCCACTCGATCACGAAACCGCTTTTGACCGAAGTACCGATTTCCCCGAAATTCTCCACGGACACTATTCATCATCTTCTTCAACCTCAAACCACTATTCACCAAAAACCCCAATTTGATTTTCAATCCCCAAATCACCCAACTCGCATCCAATCAACGATCCATCATCCATGGGTTCGCGCCAACCACCATCCCGAGCTATCCTTGAGCTTCAACCATCAAAACCTCAATTTGTTCCTCTCAAATTCGAAAATGGTAAAGTGAGAGAGAGTGAGTTGATGATGAAGATCTTGGTACCAAATCGAAGAGGAAGTAACGCTGAGCATTTTTCGTGTTGGAAGGAAGTCGTTTTGATGAACCGAACCCTTCCCTTTTTCTTCTTCTTCCTCCTCACCCTTTCTTTCTCTTTTCTCCCCTTTTCTCTCTTTTCCTCTCTGTTTCTCACGCTTCCTTCTCTCTTTTCTTTCTTTCTTTTTAATTCTTTCTTCTTCTTCTCACTCACACATACGCATACATATATATATTTATTAATATATAAGTGGTAACGTGATCCAATTACCATATCGATCTAAATCTCCAATTTCGATTCCGAAACTTCCTTGATCCATATTATCCGGTTAACGATCCGATAACGACCAATAATTAATTTTTGCACTCAATAAATTTACCAGTCAAGTACTAAATTAATTTAATTGGGTTAACACCCAAATAATTCCATTAATTATTTTGCGGATGTTACATTCTCCCCAACTTAAAAGAATTTTGTCCTCAAAATTTCGTCGAGTCTTTCATCTGACTAATCGAGAATCGACATTCTCAGAAAGGTCTTAAGTTGCTGAAAAACAATCTCGAACTAACGAAATGAGCGTAGGAACTCTTCCCAAGTGGGCACATCAATCTCCAAGTATGATCCACTACTACCTTGATACGAACTCTCTGGTTACGAATCAACACGAGAAACTCCTCTTTCGCCTATATAGGCTCGGCACCGCATTCGAAAACACTTCCGAAGCTTCATTCCTCACTTGCTCCCCAACTTGATTAATCCAAATCAAAGTACTCCTCGGTAGATGTAAAAACAAATACGATTTCCTCGAAAGGTGTAAACACTTTCTCAACAAATCTTCTAATATCCTTAACGGTTCTCGTACATACCGACAATGTGACGAAAAAGTCACTTGTCAAACTTCTTGACTCGCCCCCAAGATTTCGAGATAATACTTCTCGAAGGAAGATGAAGTGAGGATTTACCAGAAACGTTTATCTTAAACGTAGAAATAAACCACGGGGACATCAAGTAAATTGAACGTAATGAAAATCACCTCAGTTGTTCTCCAAACAACTATCAAACAGAACTCAGAGCTCCTTTCCGAATTAGTCAATAGCGTTGAGAGCTTCCCCTCAACCTAAGTGCGCCTCCTATGATTTTCTTCAATCAGGTCCTATTAGCCTCTTGATTCGTTCCCAAAATTAACCTTAGCATGCGGGTTTTCACAACAACGATTTTTCAAAACTATTATACCGCACGCCAAGCTTCACTTCGGAAATTTCAGTCACTTACAAGCAGATCCATCAATTAATCCTTTGATGGTTATTCGCAACGTGAAAACAGTCAGCAGTTACCTCACCTACTTATTCGTGTTCACGTTCGACTTGTCAAACAGAATCTCATAATACTATCTCATCATCGGCCGCACAGATTCTACCGTTGAAACAATTGACTCCATCACTATCCATGGTAAAATCTGGAAATACCTTTTGTGATTGTAGCTTCACATCAACTTCCTATGCTAAGCGTATAGAATCCCTTAGGGAACTAGAGATCCTCATGTGGCTCAACACTAACGGGATTCTCCTTGATCTTGAATTTAGATTTAAGTCTCTATCAGACTCTAATAATTCCATCTAATGCATCATAATACTGCCGTGTGTAGCGATTTCCTATTACTCGCATCAGCTACAACATTGGAATTTCCTGGATGATACTTCAACCCGAAGTCATAATCCTTCAGAAATTCTACACACTCCTCTGCCTGCTATTCAGTTCTTTCTGATCAAACAGATACCTTAAACTCTTGTGACCACTAGAGACTTCGAAACGAGACCTATACAGGTAACGTCTCCAAATCTTCAGTGCATACACAATAGCTATTAACTCCAATTCATGAGTCGGATAAATCCTCTCATGAGACCTTAATTGTCTGGACGCATAAGCTATCACTGGTTGATTTTGCATCAGAATACATCCTAAACCCTTCCCTGAAGCGTCATCGAAAATTTGAAATTCCAATGACGGATCCGGAAGAATCAGGAATGGAGCAGAAGTCAACCAAACCTTCAATTCTTGAAAACATTCTTCACAATCGGCATCCCACGTAAATGGATGACCCTTACGAGTTAACCGAGTAAGTGGACAACTAACTGTGAGAACCCTTTAACGAACCTCTTACAGTAACCGGCTAGATCCAGAAACTTTTGATCTCTGCGACTGACGTCGGTCACTCCCATTTAACACCGCTTCCTTCTCACTGGGACCTACAGAAACTCCCGACTTTGGGAATCACATGTCCCAAAGACTTTACCTCTGACACCCAAAAATCACACTTCGAAGGTTTCAAGTACAACTCCTTTTCTCGGAGTACACTCAGAACAATGAGGAGATGTTGGACATGCTCCTCAATGGTCTTCGAGCACATCAAGATATCATCGATGAAAACGACTTCAAACTGATCCTAATACGAATGAAAAACTCGGTTCCTGAAATCCACGAATACCGCCGGAGCGTTAGTCAAACCGAAGGCCACCACTACAAATACATAATGTCCATACCTAGTATGGAAAGTTGTCTTCGGAATATCTAAGGCTCTAACTTTTATTTGATGATGTCCTGACCTCAGATCAATTTTAGAAAACACAGCAGCGTCTCAAATTGCTCAAGAAAATCGTCTATCCTTGGCAAGGGATACTTATTCTTGATCGTCACTTTCTTAAGTTGTCGATAATCGATGTACAATCTCATGCTACCATTTTTCCTTTTGACTAACCACACCAGAGCACTCCTTAGCGAAGTACTTGGTCGAATGAATTTCTTTAGCATCGACTCTTCAAGTTGAGACTCCATTTCCTTTAATTCTGAAGAAACATTCAATGAGCAACAATAGATATTGATCCCGTGCCAGGAACCAATTCTACAGTAAGCTCTACCTCTCGCTCTGGAGGTTCGGAAGAAACTTCATCGTGAAAACATCCAGAAAGTCATTCACGACCTGAACGTTCGCCAAATCTAAACTAGTTTCAGCGGATGCAGATAACATACTAACATGTGCTCCCGCACCTTGGAATGAAGGTTGACCGTCTAAGGTGAACTAGGTAACCGCTTCAGAATTTGTCCTAGACAATTTTAACTGATTCTGAAGCAAAGCTGATAGCTAATTAACGCGAACGCTTTTAACATGATTCGCAGTCATCCAATTCATACCCAAAATGGTGTCCACACTTCTCGTAGGCAAACAATAAATTCTACAACGAAATTCCTGCCTCCTTCGACAAGTAGACAATTCTATACAAAGATTAGGTCTAGTCACAACCCTTAGCAGCAGTTAAAATAGTTATCGGCTCGGATAGCGATGATAAGGCTCATCCCAACCGATTCACATGCGATCGGGATATACAGCAATAGGTTGCACCCGAATCATATAATATACTGATCGGGTTATTGAAAACTGATCTCATACTCCTTAGTAGATTGTCTGCAGTCGTAACTGCCTAAACATCCAGAATGTTGACTCGTCCTTGCCTTATAGCTTCTTGTAACTCCTTGAAACTCTTCCTTACGGGGCACTCTTTACCATAGTGACCCTCTACATTTCTATAATAGCACCGATTAGATCTTCGCTTGCAATCACCGCTGTGAGGCTTTCCACAGTTAGAACATCTTCTGACCTTTGAAGAATCAAAGAATTGCATCTGCTTTTCCTTTGATGAAATTATCTTAGGACTTTGCATTCGGAGTTGATAATTCAACTACCTTCTTTCTTTTCCTATATTTCCTACGAGATCATCCTCGGCGACATAGGCTGATTGCACTAAGGCAACATAATTGGTAATACTATAAGAACTGAGACCATAAGTCATAAAAGCACTAAGGTCCTTCTTATACATCTGCGTTCTCCATTCGTCATTCGAAACATACCTTACCATTCGGTAAAACTGAGACAACTTCTCGAACTTAGCGGTGTATTCTTCCACCGTCATGCCAGCGAAAGCGATAAAACAGTTTATCAATTAATTCGAAAAACAAAAATCCTAAACGTGAGTAGAACTCACCCTTGAAGCGTGAACCACGATCGCGCCGAAATCACCGAGTAGCCACACGAACGCTCCCCGCTCCGGCGACACCCAATCCGCTTTCAAAGTTTCCCACTCGATCACAAAACCGCTTTTGACCGAAGTACCGATTTCCCCGAAATTCTCCACGGACACTATTCATCATCTTCTTCAACCTCAAACCACTATTCACCAAAAACCCCAATTTGATTTTCAATCCCCAAATCACCCAACTCGCATCCAATCAACGATCCATCATCCTTGGGTTCGCGCAAACCACCATCCCGAGCTATCCTTGAGCTTCAACCATCAAAACCTCAATTTGTTCCTCTCAAATTCGAAAATGGTAAAGTGAGAGAGAGTGAGTTGATGATGAAGATCTTGGTACCAAATCGAAGAGGAAGTAACGCTGAGCATTTTTCGTGTTGGAAGGAAGTCGTTTTGATGAACCGAACCCTTCCCTTTTTCTTCTTCTTCCTCCTCACCCTTTCTTTCTCTTTTCTCCCCTTTTCTCTCTTTTCCTCTCTGTTTCTCACGCTTCCTTCTCTCTTTTCTTTCTTTCTTTTTAATTCTTTCTTCTTCTTCTCACTCACACATACGCATACATATATATATTTATTAATATATAAGTGGTAACGTGATCCAATTACCATATCGATCTAATTCTCCAATTTCGATTCCGAAACTTCCTTGATCCATATTATCCGGTTAACGATCCGATAACGACCAATAATTAATTTTTGCACTCAATAAATTTACCAGTCAAGTACTAAATTAATTTAATTGGGTTAACACCCAAATAATTCCATTAATTATTTTGCGGATGTTACATTCTCCCCAACTTAAAAGAATTTTGTCCTCAAAATTTCGTCGAGTCTTTCATCTGACTAATCGAGAATCGACATTCTCAGAAAGGTCTTAAGTTGCTGAAAAACAATCTCGAACTAACGAAATGAGCGTAGGAACTCTTCCCAAGTGGGCACATCAATCTCCAAGTATGATCCACTACTACCTTGATACGAACTCTCTGGTTACGAATCAACACGAGAAACTCCTCTTTCGCCTATATAGGCTCGGCACCGCATTCGAAAACACTTCCGAAGCTTCATTCCTCACTTGCTCCCCAACTTGATTAATCCAAATCAAAGTACTCCTCGGTAGATGTAAAAACAAATACGATTTCCTCGAAAGGTGTAAACACTTTCTCAACAAATCTTCTAATATCCTTAACGGTTCTCGTACATACCGACAATGTGACGAAAAAGTCACTTGTCAAACTTCTTGACTCGCCCCCAAGATTTCGAGATAATACTTCTCGAAGGAAGATGAAGTGAGGATTTACCAGAAACGTTTATCTTAAACGTAGAAATAAACCACGGGGACATCAAGTAAATTGAACGTAATGAAAATCACCTCAGTTGTTCTCCAAACAACTATCAAACAGAACTCAGAGCTCCTTTCCGAATTAGTCAATAGCGTTGAGAGCTTCCCCTCAACCTAAGTGCGCCTCCTATGATTTTCTTCAATCAGGTCCTATTAGCCTCTTGATTCGTTCCCAAAATTAACCTTAGCATGCGGGTTTTCACAACAACGATTTTTCAAAACTATTATACCGCACGCCAAGCTTCACTTCGGAAATTTCAGTCACTTACAAGCAGATCCATCAATTAATCCTTTGATGGTTATTCGCAACGTGAAAACAGTCAGCAGTTACCTCACCTACTTATTCGTGTTCACGTTCGACTTGTCAAACAGAATCTCATAATACTATCTCATCATCGGCCGCACAGATTCTACCGTTGAAACAATTGACTCCATCACTATCCATGGTAAAATCTGGAAATACCTTTTGTGATTGTAGCTTCACATCAACTTCCTATGCTAAGCGTATAGAATCCCTTAGGGAACTAGAGATCCTCATATGGCTCAACACTAACGAGATTCTCCTTGATCTTGAATTTAGATTTAAGTCTCTATCAGACTCTAATAATTCCATCTAATGCATCATAATACTGCCGTGTGTAGCGATTTCCTATTACTCGCATCAGCTACAACATTGGAATTTCCTGGATGATACTTCAACCCGAAGTCATAATCCTTCAGAAATTCTACACACTCCTCTGCCTGCTATTCAGTTCTTTCTGATCAAACAGATACCTTAAACTCTTGTGACCACTAGAGACTTCGAAACGAGACCCATACAGGTAACGTCTCCAAATCTTCAGTGCATACACAATAGCTATTAACTCCAATTCATGAGTCGGATAAATCCTCTCATGAGACCTTAATTGTCTGGACGCATAAGCTATCACTGGTTGATTTTGCATCAGAATACATCCTAAACCCTTCCCTGAAGCGTCATCGAAAATTTGAAATTCCAATGACGGATCCGGAAGAATCAGGAATGGAGCAGAAGTCAACCAAACCTTCAATTCTTGAAAACATTCTTCACAATCGGCATCCCACGTAAAAGAAGCAAGGTACAATTTCAAAACGGTTTTGCTCTTTAGTGCAATCATGTTTTCGGTCATACTTATTGCAACCCGAACTCTCTACATGACCCTATGGTTGAACCGGTTTCAAGAATTAAACGGTCGCCCACAGCTTCTTCGAACCATCACTGATGACCACCTGTTGTTCCGGTACGGCGTCTATAGCCCTCTGCTCCTGCTGCTCGCTCTAATGAAACAAGAAGGCTAGAAATCCTATGGTTTTGGGTTACGGACATCTTCGGGGCTGAGGCAACTAATAGTCATCATTCTCAATAACTCACATGAAACATTGAGCGGATCCTGACTCAACACTTCACATAATATACTGAAAGGTTCTGACAGTCAATCGTCTAAGTCCCTAACTGACTCAATCTAATAACCTCTTGACCGTAAGGTCACTAAAACCGACTAGGTCGATACCAATTGTAACACCCTGATACTTTCTAACTTGTAGAAATTACCGAAATGCACTACTGGCATAAATCAGAGTACCTCCTGTTCCAAATACTGAAGACATACTAATACCCCCGATGCTAAAAGCACACTTAAAGTGTAACACCCCGATTTTCATATTAGTACGTTTTTGCTTTATACGCGAATATAATAGTAATTCTAGTGATATATTGTCCGTCGTAGTAATTACGTATTTTAAATAATATTTAGTGATTTAATCGATTTTATATAGTCACGAGTGTTGGAGTTATCAAATATGTCTAAATGATATTAAACCGTATTTGTTATACTATGTTGGTACTATAATATTGTTAGTATTTATTTATGTTGTTTATAAAATATTTATATTTGAAATATAATTGTTTTAGTTGATTACTTTATTTTATAAAATAATTGTATTCGAGATATTATTTATTTATAGAAATTATTTTGGCCTATTGAGGTGTTAAAATAATCGGTATAGAGAAGTTAGGCTTTAAAAACGATTCGAAAGTGATTTTGGACTTTTCTACTCGCATACACCTCCATCCTGTCGGCTAAACGCACCCCTACACTAAGTGAACAACTCCAGCCCATGCGAACAACAGAGCCCAAACGCGAAGTCCATTCACCGTGACCCGACCCGCTCCTATCATATTCTTCCTCAGCAAAGAAGCGCTGTTCTACACGCAAAAACAACAACAACAAATAAAACCCTTATGGCTCTCTTCTTCCAATTCGCTGCCTTGGTCGAATGTCAGCCACATCTTTGAGTCTTCTCCATGAACCTCTATTACTAGAATCCTTGATTGGCGTTACCTCTTTGACATTACGCTTGCCTTCCATTCCCTGTTGCATTATAGTGCCGTTTACATCAACTATGATCACCCAAGCTTAAATATTAGGTGCTCCTAAGTTGACCAACAACAACGACTTATCCATATTGGAACCAACACCTCATTATTTCGTTGGAAGCTTAATTCAATCATGGGGGTTAGAATCGTGGAGTTCAATGCAAAATTCTGTGGATAGTTGAAGCAATTGGCACACGTGTATTTGTTGAATTCTTGGGCTGGTTTTATTGGTTGAGTTTCTTTTCTTTAAGACTTTGAGCCATCAAGAAATAATTCAATGCAAGCTGTCATGTATTGGCTTATGTTTTTGGGTTAGTACTTTTCTCAAGAATTGGTTAATTTTGTCATCTAGCTACATAATTATTTAATTGGTTTTAAGTTGTTTTATGATTAATATATGATTCTTTTATGTGCGGTCCTCGTGGTCCCTAATGATCGGATGGTGGGGTGTCTTCATCCGTGACTTTTGATTGGGAGCAAGAGCTAAATTTTGAGTATTGACGCTATGAGTGGTTGCCGTGCTGTTCGTGGGATGTCCGAAACAAGGAATCGCGTTCATTGATTTCAAGCTAGGCAAAGGTACGGGGGGATCACGTAGCATAAGCGGTTACGGTTGCGGGGGAATCGAGAGGCAAAACCAAGGAAGCTTGCGCAACCTTCAATCCAAGGTAAGGGTGGGTCTCATCTTCTCTATAATAGGGTTTATGATGGGGACTAGGTAGGGGTAGGCTCTATGTATGCCGTTGTACGTATTTTTAGTAATTATTGATGAACCCTAGGCATATGATAACTTGTTGTTGAGAAATTGTGATTGATGATGATTTTGAGATAAATGTGATGTTATTTTACGGATGTTATGCGATTTGAAGTTGTATGTATGAGTTGTATGTGATTTGAGGAATTTGTGTTGCTCGAATTCGTTGTTGTTGGTGTCATAGGCGCATAGGGCGCCATTTTTGTGTTTATGATGTTGCTGGATTTTTGTTGTCTAGGTGCAGAATTAGG
Source organism: Astragalus membranaceus (assembly GCA_039519185.1). Taxonomy (NCBI): domain Eukaryota; kingdom Viridiplantae; phylum Streptophyta; class Magnoliopsida; order Fabales; family Fabaceae; genus Astragalus; species Astragalus membranaceus. The sequence goes on from CM076854.1 coordinate 62,192,801, forward strand.
CGCCCTTGAGTAGGGCGCCCTGTGCCAAGCATTGTTGTTGCTGGAATTTGGCCACGGAATTAGGCGTCCTCGTGATTGGGCGCCCCGTGCCAAGTTGTTGCGTTTTTGGTTGAATTTTCCATTGCAGGAATTGGCGCCCTTGTGCTGGGCGCATGAGCCAAAGTTTGTGTTGCTGAATTGTGCTTGCTGTTGTGCCGAATTGTGCTTGCTGTGTGTGCGTGTCAGTGTGCGTGCGTCGTGTTGCTTCTGGATGTCTAAGTTGTGTCTTAGGCGCCCAGTGCCTGGGCGCCATTTTCAGGACGTTCCCGATTTTTAATAAAAACTGTTTTTGCTATAACTTTTGACTCGGGTGTCCGTTTTGAACGTTTCAAAAAGTGTTGTGAAGCCCATCTCGTTGTCTATCTGTGTGCCCTATTTTAAAAGCGAAAACTTATTATTTTCTGATGGTTCTGGGCGCCCAAGTGGCTGCCCCGATGGTCGTTGTTGTTGCGTTGCAAAACTGTTTTCGGTGTCTAAAACCTTTTGGTGTCAATGATAATGTTCTAAATAACGTTTCTGCCCTTAGGGACCAACTTTGATGATAATGATGTGTAAATGACAATAATGCCCTTAGTGGCTATACTTGTGATTGACGATGGATGTTATATCAATGATGATGATGCCATAACGGCTAATAAGCGACGATGAATATAAGCGACGATGAGGCCCAAAAGGCTAAGCGACGTTGTTATGTGTAATTATGAATTAAAATAAGTGACGATGAGGCCTAAAGGGCTAAGTGACGTTGTTATGTGTAATCATGAATTGACAGGTGCTGTGCCTCTTAGTAGGCAAACTGGTAAGTGACGGGTCACATAGTTGACCGTGTTTGTGTGTGTTTGTGCGTGGTGCATGTCATAGTGTCTCATGCATCCCATGTGCATAAACCCAGTGACGTTTGAGGCCCAAAAGGCTAAGTGACGATGAGGCCTAAAAGGCTAAGCGACGTTTGTGAAAGGTACCTCATGCATATGCCCGCGAGTGGGTTGCACTTCATATACTTACATGACATTGTGATGAGCTTTTGTAGTGATTGAATTGATGTTTGTGATGTGGTTTATATAGCTGGCATTGCGATGATTTGTTGTGGTGATTAATATTGATGATGGACTTGATGTGTCGTGATGTGGTTGATATAGTGTCATAACTCTAGCATAGTGCTTATCATATGCTTTATTATATTGGTAGATGAACTCACCCCTTCTGTTTGAATGTTACCCCTACGCGGTAACGTGCAGGTGATCTCGAGTGAAGGCTTAGGTATCTTCACTAGCTGAGTCGGGTCGTCTGCTCTGATTATGTAACACCAGGGGAGGGATGAACGTTGTTTAAGTTATTTATGACCATTGTTGTTGTTGGATTTTAGTATCGTGAGCCTTGCATAGTTGCAATGCCTTTTATGATTAAACTTGTTGGATTTTCCGCTGTGAAGTGGTATTATAATTGACAGTGACGTTTTGAAAGTATTATAAGGCTGTTTTCGAAAAGCGAGTAATTTGGCGTGTGATGTTTAACGAAGCAAGTGTGACATCCCTTGTGATGTAACTAAAATTTGAAACTCTGATTTTTACGCTAATAAATTAACGGGTAGAAAAGGGGTGTTACATAAAGCGCTCTTAAAGCTTGAAAATACAGAAAGCGTTCTTACACCACTCAAACTAGTGTTCAGTACCAAAATAGAAAGTATGCGGAAGCGATTTACAACTTTAACAACGTAAGTCGTACAAACGTACATTCTAAGATACAGAAAAGAAATACATATCATAATAAATAAAGCGTCAGCAACTCCTCATGTGTCTCCATAACCATGCTTCATCATCTTCAATACGAAAGCTTGAAAATACAGAAAGCGTTCTTACACCACTCAAACTAGTGTTCAGTACCAAAATAGAAAGTATGCGGAAGCGATTTACAACTTTAACAACGTAAGTCGTACAAACGTACATTCTAAGATACAGAAAAGAAATACATATCATAATAAATAAAGCGTCAGCAACTCCTCATGTGTCTCCATAACCATGCTTCATCCTCCGTGAGTTCTATTGAGACCCCTTACTAACTCTCTCGGTTCAATTATGCTTGATTCATGACTCGTAGCCCTAATAAGCGACTACGTGAATACCTGAAACATGCAACTCGTAGTCCTCCTAAGTAACATACGAAAGACACACATAACGATGACGTTGTCCTCATAACCCTCAAGCCGGTTATGAGAAGCAACACTAAACATGATTTTTAGCGTGTCACCGGTCATTTGGCAAAATAAACTCCCGGTGAACTCATGGGGCTCATGACTTCCCCTCCTCTAGCACACTAAACTGAAATAGGGTCGTCACCCTAACTGAACTGATGTATATATTTTAATATACCTTAACATGATCATAACATAAAGCATAATCTCACACGAACATAACTTTAACCTTATACTTAACATTAGGGTCCTTAGTCTGTCTTATCTTATCATAAAGTGATCTCTCTCGTGATTACTAAAGTTCTTTAACTTTACTTATTAGATGTTTATAAACCAATCCAAACATTAACATTCCACACACAAACCATGTACCCGCATTGGGCAGTCACAAACAGTATACCCGCATTGGGGCCGTCAACAAACAGTGTATATGCACACAACCTTTACCTCAACATGGGACATAATGTCCGTTTTGAATACATATTTAGTTAGGTCTTTCAATAAGCTTTCCAACGCATTTTCAAACACTTCAATCGGACCACCGGATCAAAAGTTATCGCGAAAACAAAATCGGTAAGGTTTGCTGAAAATTACACTGCGTCGCGACGCGAACAGGTTCCGTCGCGACGCGAAAAGTTACAGAAAGATTTTCTGTTACAAAATAACACATGGTCGCGACGCGACAGCCACGGGTCGCGACGCGACGGGTTGCAGAAGTGCAGAAAACAGTTTTCTAAAATATCGATTTTGTGCCGTTTCGCTTTCAATCCTGTACCGAGACTTAATGGGACTTCCGAGAGTTAAAAGCAGACATTACAATCAACAATTTCAGTCCAATTATCCAAGCAAGTCAACAACATATAATCATCATCATGAACATCCAACAATCAATCAGTCAATCATATAATTACACAATTCGAAACACGACTTTCATAAAAACGGTTTTCAACACTGATTTTCACAAAACGAAAGACCAATTCAGAACACATGACCAACAACTTGAAAACAATTCCCAGTGAGTATAGAACTCACCTCGTGCGATGAAATCGCACACAACACCGGAACTCCGTGAACACGAACGAACCGTAACACACGAACTCTCCGAATCCGCTCCAACGAACACGAAATCGATCCCGGGCGAATCCTCAAACTTGACCAGTTACTGATGCATCCCTGAATGCATCTCGAATCAACCCGAACTACTACGGACCGCTTTCCAACTTTGAACTCAGCTACCCGAAATGCTCCTGCTGTTTCCAGCAACAACGTGACATTTTGCGACGATCATAACTCAGTCAATTCTCAACCAAACGTAGAGAAATGAGTGCCTATCGTGAAGGGAATTTCATCTAGTTTCTGAGGGTGGAGGTTTCAAACGCATGCATCCAATATCCAGAGAGTTATAACCAAAACAATGGAGCTGGGTCAAAACTGAGGCTGATTCTGAAACGAAACTTGAGAACATGATATCTCCCTCCATTCTCAGTGAAACCAGATGGTTCTTGGGTCTAAACAGGTGCATTTCGTGTCTAGTTTCTAAGGAAACAAGAATGATCTAAAACGGAGGTTTGTACAGTGAGATACATGGCAATTTCTGAAGGTAGGTCATACGGGTTTCTGCAGAATTTCTGCTTGGGCTTGAAGTGTTCATCATTGGTGATTTATGGTGGAGGTGGGTGTTGATTTCGAAGTTGGTATCAATAGAAAGGGGAAGGAAAATGGAATGTGATTCTGGTCTTGGATCAAACATGCATTGAGATTCACCTTCCCTCCCTTCTCTTCTCTCCTCCTCGCAAACTCTCCCTCTCAACCCCTCTAACTCTTCTCTTTTCAGTTCTGGATAAAAATGGAAATGAGGGTACTGAATGTATTTGGCTCAGCTGGGGGGGGAGGGGTTTAAGTGACAAGGTGGAAAGACAATTCTACCCTTCAATTACTAATCCTCCCCTCATGACCTCTATTATCTCTAATTAGCCTAACTAGAAGCAATTACTCATAATTTAACACCCAAATACAATTAGTTAACCAATCAACAATTCATTTGCAAATCATATTATTTTTAACAAACTAAATTAATAATCCAATCTAACTTCATGCCAATTAATTAAAATAGCTAAAATAGGGGATGTTACAGTTAGTTTTTGGATACTGTAAGTTGGATATTTGATATTTGATGCTTTCAAACTTGTTGGGAACAAAATAAGTTGAACTTAGTGGATTTGGGTCATAGATTTAATATCTGGAATCTTAGCACTTGTTAGGAATTATTCATGGATGAGTGGTGGAAGTTCTTTAGTTGGCTATAAGTAATAGGGGGAAGTTGAGAATGAAATTTGATTTTAGTTTTTATTCTGGATCAGATTTCATGATGAGAAAGGGTAACCGATTCTAAGAACTTATAGCAATGAATCTAGTTATGGTAAGAGACCTAGCAGAGAACTTTTAAAGGAGCAAAGGCAAGATTGTTATTGTTACTAGTGGCGTTTTTACCGGATGGGTGACGTGGATAGGAAAATGTTTTGAAGGATATTTGTAAGGTTACTTGATCATAGACAAAGAAAATACAATTTATGCTTAGATGGAAATAAACTCATATGGTATAACTATATGTGAATCTCTCTTGTAACTAAGTGACAAAATGGGACACTGGAATTGAAAAGAGAAATATATGTCTTGTTACTCGCAAGGGTTGAAGCGTGAGGCTCGTACTGCGGAGCAAGCGAAGAATGAGGGCGTGCGTTAGCACCCCTGCAAGACAGTGGCCTTACTCAACAAGCGCACCTTTATTAGTAAGTTATTTACACTCATCGAAGATTCTATCTACAAAAGAAGGTCAATGGGGATACTCAAGTTGCTCTCACTAACACCATCTATGAGAAGGTGAGGTTGTCTTTCTTTCCGGCCGCCAAACGGTTCGTATTTAATCGTGATATCTTATATTTTCATGAGTTGGATGCCACGAAAAAGAAGATGGAATATTATGATGATATCTGGAATCTAAGGGCCTTACAGTAAATGATCAAGTTATGTTACAGATCTTGGCCAAGAAAATTTTAAAGGATTAGTGATGTTCTTAGTGGAAGGGTGATGTTTAGTAAGATGTCTGCAAATGGGTTTGTGATGCTGCACTTCATCATGAATAAAAAAGGTGTTGGTTAATGGAAAATTATGAATCCAGATGTTAGAGTCATCTTATAACTAAGTGAATAAAATAGGATGTTGAAAAAAAAAGGAAGGCTACATGTTTAAAGAGGTTAGGAGATCATTGGGATTATATGAAAATGATTATTTGGTTGGAATTAACCTGAACTCTGTAGTGTACTAAAGTTTCACTAGTGGAAAAACAGGATTCAAAGTCGGATATTCTGGACTTTTAAAGTCGGAAGTGAGTCCGACTTCTATTAGGGCGACTTTGAAAGTCAGAGAGATTTAAAGTCGGGTGATGGTCCGACTTAAAAAGTACGTTTTTACGTTGGACAAATAGTATCCGACTTTATTTGCCCCGTGTATGTTGTGGTTCTAGCCTCTGTGGAACACTTTTAAAGTCGGATGATAGGGTAATCCGACTTTAAAGGTGTTTATTTTTTTTTAATTTATATTGTTTTTTTACTTCTCCCTACAGATACAAATACCTGCACATACTTTTTCAGCTAGCCAAGAGGAACACGTAAACACATGGGAAATTAAAGTATTACACTTAAATATAGAGTTAAACTCTTAGATTTCATACCAAAATGTACGCCAATGTACTACACTTTCATCTATGCAAAAAAAAAAAATACGAAAACAAATTCTTGATATTCTAATAAACACTCCAAAATGTACGTTAATGTACTACATTTTCACTTAAGTTGTTTTCTTCTTTCTTCTTTTCCAATTGGCTTACGCTCCGCATACAACCTTTGAAAGAACTCTGCCCAAACTTGTTTAATGTTGTTCAATTCTTCAGATGTGACTGGACGACTCGTATAGCACCACAAGTAGCTGGGCCAAATACTTTGGTATGCATAATTGTGTTAAGGAAATCAAAGGGATACTCACATTGCACCACCAGCAGCTGGGCCAATTACTTTGCAAGCTGACAGTTAGACAAATGCCATTATCTACACCTCTTTGATGTTGATCCTGCTTCCCATATCAACATGTCATATATGTTGTTGCAATGCATAGTAAACAATGGAGAAATAAATAATTGAGAAACATATCTAGTGAGTAGTGCACAAAAGATAGTATGTTATATCGTATCTTATGCAATGCATAGTGAACAAATTTAATATGGTACAAGTCCAGCTTATTCAGAATATATTTAATAAAAGTTTATTCTTGATTCATAGATTTAGTAAGCTACCAAATAGCTCCATGTGGATGCGTAACAGTATATATGCAAACATGATTTAATTAAATATCTAGAGGTTCACAAATGTCAAAGGTATATACATACCTGATACTACAAGAACATTACCAACATCATTAGTTCCAAAGTTCAAACCACCCAACCTTTGAGGACTCACAGCCCGTAATGAGAAACCCTTAAAAATTATTAAAATATAAAATGGTGTTTACTTATAACCAATAAGATCAATAACAATTTGTAGAGTAAGATAAATAGATGCATCTTTGAGTAGGAATAATACCTCTGAAAAACCAATGTCATGAATCCCAAAAACACAGTAAACAATGATAGATCACATTAAGGGCCAATTTCGGAAGAGGCTTTCATCTTTTTGAATCATCTTGTTCTTGTTATCTGTTAAAATATAGGATGTAAGCCCAGTTGGTTAGTAAGGCCCATTAGATAGTAAGGTCCATTAGTTAATTAGTATATAAGGTAGATGATAGACTTAATTAATATCATTCCCTTTTCATTTTATAATATTACACTACTTTTATTATAATAGACTTTTAGGGTTTTCTCTCTAATTTCCATAGATACCATGTTTTTTAAGATGGTATCAGAACAAGTTCTTTCTCAGTTTATTTGTTTCCTTTTAATTCACTTCTTTTTATATTTTTTTTCTTCTGCTTGCGTCCTTTTTCTTTTTCCGTTTCTTGATCTTTTCATCGATCTCTACTCTTCATTTTCAATTTTGCACTTTCTTGATTCTTATTCTGCAATTTCTGCAACTGAAATTTTATCCAGCAATCGCACCTTGATAATTTGCGATTTCCATTCTGTATTTTGCAATTTGCGTTCTATATTTTGCAATTTGCGTTCTTACGATTTGCGTCCTGATTCGAAATTTGAGTTCTTGATTTGGGACTCATGCTGTGTTTCTGTTCTTGTCATTTACGATCTGCATTTCGTCATCCTCTTTCGAATTTGATTTGCGATTTACAATTTCAGATCTCACTTCCTGATTTCATTTCGTTTTTCCCTAATTTCTGGCTTTAACTTGCTTTCGATTACAACATTCTATGATTTCGATTTCATATTTCTGAATCGATTCTCCATTGGTGTGACTTCGAGCTCGTTTTCTGGTTTGATTTCACAACTTCTTGATTTCGATTTTAGCTTTCTTGTTTCCGATTTCCTCTCCTTCGATTTCGATTTCGATTTCGATTTTGAATTCGATTTCTATTTGTCCGATTCGGTATCTTACTTCGATCTCTAATCTGTTTCTTTGTGTTGCCATTGTTGAGATGTTCGTCATTACTGAAGATCTTCTTCACGCACTCTTCTCTTGCGATTCAGTTTCGCATTTACGAATATGTCTTCATTCACCTGATTCTAGTGATTTTCGGTTTGAAATTCCATGTTCGATAGTTGATTTCTCCATTTGCGATTCTTGTCTCGTCATCATCGCATTCTTGCAACTTCGTCCTTATAAGGTTTCGATACTTCTTCATCACCTTCCTTGTGTTACGGTGATGGCATTCTATGTGATAATGCGACGACGTAACGGCTTGACGGCATGGTTTCATCTTTCGGCATGGTGTTACAAACTTGGATTCATCTAATTCTCTGTTTCGTTCTTCATCTGGCATGATTTTTCATCCCAATCTACTTCGACCAAACTTGGTTCGTGTTTCATCATCGTTTCAGCGGTGGCGGCATCTGTTTTCCATCTGGAAGTCGAAATGGAAGGTTCAGCTCTATGGATTCTCGTTTCAAGGTTTTGGTCTTGCTTGTTGTAATTACTGCACTTTGAAGTTAAATTTCCTTATTAGATCCATGATGTTATTTTGAAATATGGGTTGATATTGGATCATTTTGTTTGTGCTTCACTTGTGGATATGTATGCTAAGCGTATGGTGATTGGAATGGTTTTTATCAAGAGGCAGTGTTGCTTTTCTTCAGATGATGTTTTATGATGTTAAACCCAATGGGGAGACCTTTGTTTCTCTTGCCTATGCATGTGCTGGTCTGGGGCTTCCTTCTCTTGGCAAGCTATTGCATGCTCAGTTGATTGTTACCAGTTGGAAACTTGATGGTTATGATGGCTGGTGTTCTGGAGTGGGCTCGAAGGCCAATTCGTCAAACAGGCCCATCGCGGCCCAATACCTACCTTGCTCCGCAAAATGCGGCCGGCCCCGCAAAATGCGCAACGGCTAGAACGCCAGCATTATATATACCACACTAGCATGTGGCTTCAGGTATGTTTTACTCACCTTGTGACCCTGCCCGTTGAAGCACCTCTGACCTGAGCGTTGGAGTGCCTTTGCAGGTACCACCCGCGTGCGGCTTACCACTCGGTCCCTCATCACAGCGACCGATCAACGTCATCAACAACAACTCATCGTATTGATCAGGTACGATCAATTGACGACCACAGTGGGAGGCCCGAGCGCTATTCCACATCAAACCATGCCGCCACGCCAGAAACGCACTTCTTCCAGGCTCAACACCTCTGGGCAGAACCGACCTCAACGGACCCCAGAGGGCATGCCTGTGATCGTTCATGAATCACAAGATGAGCCTCGCCAAGAACCCTCAGTACAGGGCGGCCGCGGGCCAGTTATACAACCGGTCCAGCAACTACCGGCCGAGCTGGCCGAAGCTGGAATCCCAGAAGCATTGCCAGAGCACGTGACCCAGACACTTATACAAATTCTGGAGCAAAAGAATCAGGTGATTGCTGATCGAGACGAGCGGATCGAACGCTATGAGAGAGGCTCGATCTCAATCCGCCCGCGTGCGGACAGCGGTCACCGAGGGCAACCATCCCGGCCCCATCGTTCACCACCACGAAGAGAAGCTCCTCCTCGTCGAGGCGCATCCCGACGCAATCCTTCAAGAAGGGCGATCGCTCACAGGTCGCCCCCTCATCGAAGAAGTCGCCACCGACGTTCCCCCGAGGACGATTACGACTATGCTGACTCAAGCTACCGACCAGAGTCAGAAGGGTCGCCAACAAGATACTCGTCAAACGAGTCCTCAGGATCCCGGCGATCAAGAAGCAGGTCGTGGGACTCGTATGAGGAGTTTGACGACTACCGTAACGGGGAGATTAGAGATGTCTCCCGTGCCATCAGCCGACCGAGAAAGAACAATTCAGAGCGGCCTAGAAGACGGTCATCGCCACATGCTCCACAATGCCATGGGCGCCCTCCAATTGCTGACAGACTCCTTGGTCAGCCGGTCGGCCTTTACGGTTTGCCCGTCGACCAAGCTTATGCCGCCATGCAGCCTTACGGGCAGAATCCCATCCCGACCGGACAAGGGCCTTTCACCAGCGAAATTAGGCGTTATCGCATCCCAAGGGACCTGAGGAAGCCCCCAAACCTGAACAAGTTTAACGGTCGCGGGGATCTAGACAAACACCTGATGTACTTCAACAACTACTGTAGCTACAGAGAGCTAGGCCGGACGATGAAGTGCAGACTATTCCCTCAGTCACTCGATGGCCGGGCGTTAGAATGGTGGGAATCCCTGCGTCCTAACTCCGTCTCTTCTTGGGAAGGTCTTGTGGCAATGTTCTTGGCCAATTATACAGCCAACCGTTGTCAGTATCGCTATGAAGAGCACTTGGACTCGGTCGTCCAAGGAGAGAATGAATCGTTGAGGGAGTTTATCGACCGGTTCATGACAGAGGCTGACACAGTCCGCAACCTATCAGATACGGACAAGCTGAAGTACCTCAAACGTGGTATAAGAAAGAACCACAGATTTGCTGAAGAGTTCTCTTTGAACCGCTACTACGACCTCGGCCTGTTCCTTAGAAGGGCCAACGACCATATGGGCTATGAGGAGCAATTGGCGGCCGACAAGGGCGCCCGCGCGCGTCCCAAGGAAGAAACTAGCAGGTCGGTCAAAGGGCAAGACCGTGACAGTAAGCCCGAGTACCGGCCCAAGAGGTACGAGCAGCGTACAAAATTGAACACTCCGATCGCGCAGATCTTCACGGAGTGCCAGAACAATGAATTCACTGGTATGAGGCAACCTGATCCTTTAGTATTGAAGAAAGGAGGTCGGCCCACCAAGAAATACTGCAGATACCACAAGAGCAAGGGGCATGACACCAATGACTACATGGCCCTAAAAGATGACATAGAAGATCTCATACAGAAGGGAAAGTTGAGGCAATATGTCAAAGATGAAGGTAACGATCGCCCTGATCAAAGAGCCGTTGGCCAAACCGCCAATGACAAAGGTAAAGCGATCGTTAACTCAACGATCGAGCAAGCGCGTAACAGTTCAGAGGAAGAACGCGACCCCAGACAATCGAAGGGCCGCAACGTAGCCATGGTCATCCATGGAGGTAATCCGTTGGACATCAGAGAGTCCAACAAGGCGATGAAGAGGAAGTGGAACGAACTCATGATGGTCGGTTCAACTTCAACCCCACGGCCGGCCTCGAATAGGCCGCCCATTTCCTTTGGGGACGAAGACTTGCTTGATGGAAAAGTTAATAATTATGTCCCTTTGGTAGTATCGGCCGTAATGGCCAACACTGAGGTCAGAAGAATACTGGTCGACCAAGGGAGCTCGGCCGACATCATGTTCGAAGAATTGATCGACAAGTTAAATGTGGATAGGAGCGAGATTATTCCCCAAGCAGTACCAACCCCATTGACCGGGTTCAATGGGGCGACCACCTACCCACTGGGGACGATAGAATTACTTGTCACTTTTGGAGACGACACGAGCGGCAGCACGTCGTACAGGACGGTCAGAACGACGTTCTTAGTTCTGCCAATCAAATCGTGTTACCACTGCATCATTGGCCGCCCACCTCTGGGAAAATTGGAGGCCGTAGCCTCAACTGTACATCTGAAGATGAAGTTTTACAGTAAAAACGACCAAGTTGTGACAGTGATGGCCGACATGGAGGCGGCCATGAGGAGCCATTTCCTCTATCAAGAAATTTGTGACATGGAGGTGACGAATGCTAAACCTCAGAATCTTGGGGAGGGGCATCAGGTCAATGTGGCCGACCTGGATGCTCGTTACGACCCTGATAGCGACCCTGAAGACGACGACGACGATTTAGCCCGCGAGCTAAAGAATAAACTCAAGAGGCCTGAGCCCCACGGGGAATTGATCGATGTTCAGTTAATGGACGACCCAACTAAGACAGTTAAGTTGGGGAGCGACCTACCTGAAGAAGACAAGCAAGAGCTCATCACCTGCCTCAGGGATTACGCAGACCTTTTTGCATGGCAGGCATCAGACATGCCCGGGATCCCAATTGAAATTGCCTGCCACCAACTATCCGTTGATGAGACAGCAAGGCCGGTCGCACAAAAGAGGCGAACTCAGAGCGAAGAGAAAGCATTGGCGGCCGCCCAGGCAGTTGACGACCTCATCAAGGCCAATTTCATTGAGGAAATTAAGTATACAACATGGCTTTCCAACGTCGTGTTGGTGAAGAAGAAAAATGGTAAGTGGCGCATGTGCGTCGACTATACCGACCTGAATAAGGCATGCCCGAAGGACGCCTTTCCCCTGCCAAACATTGACAAATTGGCCGACGGGGCTGCGGGCTATAAACTTCTGTCTTTTCTAGACGCCTATTCAGGATACAATCAAATCACCATGTACCCACCCGATCGGCATAAGACCGCGTTCATGACCGATCGTGGAAACTTTCAGTACAAGGTGATGCCCTTTGGTCTGAAGAACGCTGGAGCGACCTACCAAAGAATGATGAGCAAGGTCTTCAGGCGGCAGATCGGTCGAATATCAGAGGTCTACTTGGATGACATGATCATTAAGAGCAAGACCGACCAAGACCATATCAACGACCTAAGGGAAATCTTTGAGGAAGCAAGGAAGAATTCTTTGAGGTTGAATCCAGAGAAGTGCACCTTCGGAGTAAGGGCGGGCAAGTTCCTGGGCTTCTTCTTAACAGAGCGAGGGATCGAAGCAAACCCTGACAAGTGCAAGGCGGTCGCTGACATGAGGCCGCCCACTACGAAGAAAGAGATTCAGCAGCTGAACGGCATGGTCGCTGCCCTGTCACGATTTATACCTAAATCAGCGTGCAAATCTCTCCCACTGTTCAAGCTTTTGAAGAAGGAGGTCGAATTTGTATGGACCGATCAATGCCAGCGAGCATTGGACGAGCTGAAGGCGGCACTAACCAACCCGCCCATCATGACCAAGCCACAACCGGGTGAGACACTTTACTTATACTTGGCCATAACGGACGAAGCCTTGAGCGCCGTTCTAACGGACGAAGCCTTGACCTAAAACAAAACCCGGTCTATTTCATCAGCAAGGTATTTCAAGGCCCAGAGATCAGATATCAGAAGATCGAGAAGCTAGCCTTAGCGTTACTTGTGGCCGCCCGTAGATTGCGCCCTTATTTCGTGGCCCATCAGGTCGTGGTAAGGACCGACCAGCCTATTAGGCAAATCCTTCACCGACCTGACCTTGCAGGGCGTATGATCAAGTGGGCTGTGGAACTCAGTGAGTTTGGGATCAAGTTCGAGGCTAGATCGGCCGCTAAGGCACAAGTGTTGGCCGACTTCATAGCTGAAATGACCCCAATACCAGACGATCAGGCCATCACGACCTGGACATTATACGTGGACGGGTCCTCCAACAGCAAAGGAAGTGGGGCCGGCTTGATACTCGAAAACAAAGAAGGACTTACTGTTGAGGTCTCATTGACTTTTGCATTTCACACTTCAAACAACCAGGCCGAGTATGAAGCGTGCATTGCCGGGCTGCTGCTAGCCAAAGAGTTCAATGTCGACCGTGTCGGACTTCACTCTGACTCTCTACTGGTAGTATCCCAAATTCAGGACCTATACGACGCGAAGGACGATGTCCTGAAAAATTATTTGGCCAAGGTAAGGGATCTGCTCAGGCAATTCGACCGAGCGGAAGTTAAGCACGTCCCCAGGACAGAGAACGTGAGGGCTGACATCCTATCAAAGTTAGCCAGTGCAAAGGCTCCTGGGAATCACAGAAGTCTAATTCAGGAAACATTAACGCGGCCGAGCGTGTCTACTAAGCCCGCCCAACCATTAGCCATTTTAACGGTCGACTTGGATAAAGACTGGATCACTCCGATCCTACAATATGTTCTTAATGGGGTAGAACCTTGCGACCACAAGGCAGCAAAACTCCTGAGGTTACGAGCGACCAAGTACTCAGTGATCGAAGGAAGACTATATAGAAGGGGCTTTTCATCCCCATTGCTGAGATGCCTTACGTCGGTCGAGGCCGACCATGTACTAAGAGACATACATGAGGGAGATTGTGGTAGCCACCAAGGTGGTCGGTCGATTGCTAAGAAGGCACTCAGGGCCGGATACTATTGGCCGACCATGGATGAGGACGCTAAGTTACTGGTTCAGAAGTGCAAGAAATGCCAAATCCATGCCGACGTACACATAGCGCCCTCATCAGAACTACACAGCTTGACCGCACCCTGGCCGTTCGCTTGGTGGGGCATGGACCTGCTCGGCCCTTTTCCACCTGCACCAGGTCAGCTGAAATTCCTGATCGTCGCGATCGACTACTTCACCAAGTGGATAGAAGCAGAGCCACTCGCCACCATTACCTCAGCGAAGGTATCCAAGTTTTTTGGTCGAAATGTGCTCGCCCGCTTTGGAGTGCCCCAACAACTGGTGACCGACAACGGAACTCAGTTCGCTGACAGAAAATTTAGAGAAATGCTGGCCGGCCTTGGCGTGAAACAGCGTTTCACCTCGGTTGAGCACCCACAAACCAATGGCCAGGCAGAAGCGGCCAACATGGTAGTACTACGCGGGCTGAAAAGAAGGTTAGATGAAGCCAAAGGCAATTGGGCAGAAGAGCTACAGTCGGTCCTTTGGGCCTACAGAACGGGGAGTCACCATTTAGACTGGTCTATGGTACTGACGCTGTCATCCCGATTGAGATGGGAGAGCTAAGTTGGAGGACGACCAACCCACCAACCCCGGCCGCAAATGAGCAAGCAACAAGAGAAGAACTCGACCTGGTTGATGAGCTGCGAACCAAGGCGTCACTTAGGGAGCAACTCATCAAACAGAAGGTCGCTGCAAGATACAACGCCCGCGTCCAGAAGAGGGAATTCTCCATTGGGCAGCTAGTCCTCAGGAGGGCCGACGTAGGAAATAAGAACGCTCGCCAAGGAAAGCTAGCCCCCAATTGGGAAGGACCATACAGTGTCATCAGCAAGACTGGAAAGGGAGCGTACGAGCTGGAAACCATGGAAGGGGCGACCATCCCCAGAACATGGAACGCTGACAAATTGAGAAAATATTATGTCTAAGTTGTAAACATCAATTCATCAATAAAGAACAGGCGGTCGGTCTTTTTCACCACAGGGGTTTTTTACTGAGGACCGACCTTAAAATTCAACTTGTGTTTTTATTTTCATGCAAATTGTATGCACGGTCGCTCACCATGCGAGTAGCAGTCGAGCGACCGGTAGAGTGCCATCGAATGGCCCAAACGAGAGCCGCCGAGCGGCCTAAAAAAAGTGCCATCGAATGGCCCAAACGAGAGCCGCCGAGCGGCCTAAAAAGAGTGCCATCGAATGGCCCAAACGAAATTTTTGGTCGCGACCGACCATAGAAAAAAGAATCAAGAATCAAATCCAATTATAAAGCAATTAAACGGGCTGAAATTCATGAAAAATTGTCATTAATTACAAACGAAGACGCCTTGGTCGAAACCAGGGCGCCCATTTAAAAACCGCTCGCAGGCGGGCCAAGATTACAATTCAGAAAAAGATTACAAGTTAAGAATCGCTGGGGGCCTGATAGATAACTGCCTCTTCTTGAGGGGACTTCCCCTTCGACATCTTCACGGGACGGATGATCTGCTGCCCGGTCACACGATGTATACTTTGAACGATCTCGCGATCGATCTCCAAATCAGGATAGAGGATCTTGATCTGGCCGACCGCATTTTCGAACTGACCCTCCGCAGCTCCCTTCGCCTTGTCAAGAACGTCATTGTAGCGACCTCTTAAATTGTTCTTTTCCGCCTCCACTGCCTCCAGCTCAGTTTTCAGCCCAGCGACCTGGCTCGACAGCTCTTTATTCTTGGAAGAGAGGCGTTCGACCTCTTTCTCAGCTTCTTCCTTGTCAGCGACCGCCTTGTCCAAAGAAGACTCGGCCAGTGTTTGAGCAGAAACAGCAGCCACAAGCTGGCGTTCTGCTTCGACAAGCTTCCTTTCATTGTCAGCGGCCGCTTCGATTCTTGGTTCGAGCTCCTTCATTTTCTTGAGCAGGTCGTCTCGCTCGCCCCTCATTTCTGCGAGCAATGACAAGGCAGAATTCAATTTAAAATTTTTATCGACTAGGTCGTCTTCAAGCAATGAATATCTAAGGGCAAGGCGCCTACTTTCCAGGCGATCTGATTCTTCATCTTGGTATTTCTTGAACAGAACGCCAGCGGCCTTCATTGCCTCGACCATCACCTCGAAAGGTTCCTCCTTGAAACGAGCGCAGTCTTCATCACCCAACCCAAGCAGGTCGATGTTGGGCGACCGGTTGTGCCCGTGGCTTTTTCCACTCTTATGCTTCTTTTTCTCGCCCCCATCATCAACCGACCTGTTCCTATTGGATTTTCCTTGATTTTTGGGTGGGCTGCTCAGGTCAATGGCTTGTGCTGGTGTGCCCGCCTGAGGAGCCTGACGATCAGGCTGGGATCCAGTTGCAACAGTTTGAGGCGTACCCCCAGATTGAGCCGCAGGTATGACGCGGGCGGGCGAAGCATCACCGTCCTCGGCCGCCCATTGCTCCAATAGGTCAAAGTCATTCATGTTGGCCATCTTAACTGCAAAGGCAAAAGCAGATGGTTAGAAACAGTTAACAAAACAAAGTGACAGAAAATAAAAGGTGTGAGCGACCACCGACCAAGAGCGGCCTTGACATTCTTCTTGGTACGAGCATCCACAACGTTTTTAACTTTGATGCGACCCTCAGGGACTAGGGACGCAATCCTTCTCAATCTATGGATCGTCCCCCTGTCCAGGTCGTCAAGATCAGCGTCCTTGAAAGCGTACTGGCCAGGCTTTTTGGAGAAGTGGTTAAAACTCCACACTGTAGGAAACAAGGGGGTTCCTTCTTGATCATTGGACATTTGGGCAATCCCTCTATGGGCCTCGGCCGACTCAGGAACAACCCAAAAGAATTCCCTTTTCCACCCGGTCGTCAACGATTCCAGATATGGCTTGAAGAAGTTGTATGTTGACCGGTTTTTGAATGAGACCGCTTCCTTGCGGGCGCCTTTGGAGCCTTTTTCATAAATATAGCTCATCTCAAACAAAGTGAAGAACAGTCGTATGGAGACCGGTCGTCCCAGAACCGCAAGGACATCTTCATACGCCTGCACGAACGCCCAAGCGTTCGGGTTCAGCTGAGAAGGGGCGACCTGAAGATACCGTAGAACCTGGCGTTGGAACCTGGTGAATGGTGGAATTATACCCATGCGTTCGAAAACGATGCGGTACATTGTGAATTTTAACATATCAGTCCAGGCCGCAATATCTTCCCCTTTGGCCATACCATCTACCCTCCAACCTTCATTCAGTTCGGTCGCAAGAAACTCCAGGTCTTGGCTTCCCCATTGAATCTTGCTGCGCTGACCCCTCAGGTTGAGAGAAACCCAGGACATACCATGGTCACCCTGTTGATCTCTTTCGGCCGTCTCGGTTACGTCGGTCGCAGCATGGTCAACACCTTCCTCACAGTCAACCCGTGCGTTGCTCTCTGCATTATCAGCAACCACAACCTCGGAGTACGGGACCCCACTTCTGTCCGGCCGCGTTCCGGATCTACTAGATGAAGTCGAGTTCTGGGTCGAATACCCAGAGGAAGAAGATTCATCACTAGAAGAAGACGACCGGGCGTGCGCAGGACTCTGTTCCACTGGTCGTGTCATATTTTGCGCAAGAGAAACGGCCGGGACTCCAAATATACGGCGGGTTTGTTTAGTCCGCGCCAGAATGAACCTGTGGAGGGGAATAACAGTCAGGGTCTTGCTCGCGCGTGGGAAGGGGCGACGTGGTCGTCCCCAGACCTGACACCCCCTCCATCAGGTGGAACATAAAAACTCAAATAAAGTAAGAGCGGTCGCAGTTACCTGGAATTAGAGCAAGATGATTACGAGCGAGCTTTAGCGAGAACGAGCGAGCTTCGACGGTAGCGAGCGAGCTTTGGTAGAAGCGAGCGAGCTTGGGCAGAAGCGAGCGATCAGCGAGAGCAGCGGAGAATTCGGAGAAACGTGTAAATGATGTGCCCTATGAACCCTATATATAATGGGCCAACCATCACCATGGGCCGGAAGTGAAGAGGCGCGACTCTTCATGTACCATCATTGCTTAAACTCCTCGAGTCTCTAAACGTCACTTCATTAAAGTAACTGTCGCCTCAGCACTCAACACGATTTATTGTCAGGCATCACTTCCAAGACGGCACCTGGCCCCGTGTGACCAGGCCGTGTGGCAGCCAATTAGCGATCGACCAGTCGTGGTTCCAG
Organism: Astragalus membranaceus; assembly: GCA_039519185.1. Taxonomy (NCBI): domain Eukaryota; kingdom Viridiplantae; phylum Streptophyta; class Magnoliopsida; order Fabales; family Fabaceae; genus Astragalus; species Astragalus membranaceus. The sequence goes on from CM076854.1 coordinate 62,210,917, forward strand.
AACGGTCGTTTGTGACCACGCTGGGGGGCAAGGAATCAAGCCTTAGCCCGCCCCCAGGCGACCTAGGCTTGGGGGGCAACTGTTCTGGAGTGGGCTCGAAGGCCAATTCGTCAAACAGGCCCATCGCGGCCCAATACCTACCTTGCTCCGCAAGATGCGGCCGGCCCCGCAAAATGCGCAACGGCTAGAACGCCAGCATTATATATACCACACTAGCATGTGGCTTCAGGTATGTTTTCACTCACCTTGTGACCCTGCCCGTTGCAGCACCTCTGACTTGAGCGTTGGAGTGCCTTTGCAGGTACCACCCGCGTGCGGCTTACCACTCGGTCCCTCATCACAGCGACCGATCAACGTCATCAACAACAACTCATCGTATTGATCAGGTACGATCAGCTGGTTACTTAAAAGTTTTGTTAGGATGACTCTATGTGTTTGGGCTTTTGTCTGTGAGACTTAAACTTGGATGCAGATTGAAAGGTGCTTCTATTGGATTTGATTTGGTTACTGGGAGGATTTTTAGTCACAATTGACTTGTTTTTTTTAGCTTCTGTTTATGGTGGTTAAGCATGATGCTTCTGCTAAAAATGGTTAAGCATTAGATTGTTGTGCTTCTGCCAAATGGTTAAACTTTGAAGTATAGTTTCTGTTTGGTGGTTAAGCCTTTGACCCTATGGCCTTCTTGATGTTTGCTTTTGCCCTATGGTGGTTAAGCATTTTTCTTTTTCGAGTGGTTAAATCTTGAGTTGTGGTTTCTGCTCGATGGTTAAGCATTTGTTGACTTCTTTGGCACTTGGATGGTTTTAATGATTCTTTTGGAGTGAATGTTGTAGAGACGCTAGAAGAAGCTTGGAGGGTCCCAAAAGTTGGTCAAAGACTTCTAGGAGCTATGCACTTCAACTGCTACCAATTCGGATTGTTCTTTATTTTCCTTATTTTTATAGTTCTTTGTATTGCTTATCCCAAGCTGGAAGTGTTGTGAACACCGTCCAGCTTGCGGGAGGCTGTTAAAATATAGGATGTAAGCCCATTAGTTGGTTAGTAAGGCCCATTAGATAGTAAGGTTCTTTAGTTAATTAGTATATAAGGTAGATGATAGACGCATTTATTATCAATCCCTTTTCATTTTATAATATTACACTACTTTTATTATAATAGACTTTTAGGGTTTTCTCTCTAATTTCCATAGATACCATGTTTTTTAAGATTATCCCCTCTGCTTCCATTTTCAAAAGCTTCAATGTTGTTAGTAGTGGACACTTTCTGGTTACGAAGTGTCTCCTATAGTGATATAGTATAGATACTTTAAATCATTTCCATTGACGGCATAAACAAAGAAAGAAAAGAAAAGGAAAAGAAGTGTTAAGATAAATGATATATGATAATATAAACATCAGGAATTAAGATACATACTGGAAGCCAAATGCAGGAAATTGCTACTGCAAAAGCAATAGCTGATACAGTGAGGCAGGGAAACAAGTAGGGAAACCTACAAATTTGTTTTGAAAATGAAACTCAATACAATAACAAATAAAAAATAATAGAGGATTCAATGCATAGGATGGTTCAAAAGCAAAGCAAATGCATACACGAAGCAAAGTTATTTTCAGATTCAGGATGCATGCAATCTTTTACTAACATTCTGAGATAATGTGAAGAGTGGAGCAGTTACTGTCACAGTTGAAAAAATGAATGTGACTAAAGTTCAACAAAGCCAACCTCAACCATTCTCCATTAAAATAATTGTTTATATTAAATTGCCATGACAGATAGGTTTAACAAACTAGAATAACTCATGAATTTTAGGCCAACAAATTACTTTTGAATTAACAATCAAGCAAGGACAGTTTACCAGTCCATCAATAATAAAGTATGTCCTTTCATGTATTAACAAAAGCACAAAAAACAACTAACTTTTTTTAGAATTCAAGCTTGACAATAAAAAAAAAGGATTACCACTATGCCACTTTGTAAATGACATAGGAGCTATATTATCTGCAAGTGACATTGCAGAACCTGTACATAAGGAATAAACATATTTTACCCCAAAGAACTGCAACAAGAATCAGGACATTTGTACTATAAATGCAGTTACTTGTGGTACTCAAATATCACAACAATTATGCAATCTGCATGTGTGCAAGCAACTAGCATCCACCAAGATATTAGTATTGTATACATGAATAATAGTCAGAAGGAGTCAAATCTCCACTTTAAAAAAGATCAAATAAAAAACAAAGAGTTAGGAAAGAAGAGAAATTTGAAATTCCTAAAATTTAGAAAAGGGACAAAGCAACAAAGAATCCCACTGGACCAAGACATGTCAGCGGCACTCCATTAAACAACCCACACCTCAAAACTTTTTCCATCAGCTTCTTCACCTTTACATTCATCACTCAACTAAACAATCCACACCTCAAAACTTTAATAATTTTCCTACTCAATAACAAATTAATATAAGGGAAGAAATTCAGAACACATTACTATGCCTCTTTAATCAAATTTGATTCGTGGATAGGAGAGCATAGCAGTACAACACCAAAGGAATAGAATAGAATAGCACAATCCCAAAAGCAATTACTAATTTCTCAGTTCAACCTCTCACCATACCCTTTCAATTTCAGTATTCTTACTCAATTATTTAATAGATTCCATCTAATATGCAGCGACAAGAAAGTTAGTCTCTAACCATTTAGCAGCAAACTAAATAAAAAGCTTCACACACTGAACGATGGGAAAGTTATAGAAATTGAGATGGAGAAGTTACCCAGCGAGATTCCACCTGTAACACCCCGATATTTACTAACTTGTAGAAACATCGAAATGCACCACTTGACATACATCAGAGTTACTTCCTGTCTCAGATATTGAACACGACTAAAAATTTTCGATAATAAATTATCGAACGCACTTACATAACTTAACATAATCTGAAATACGTGCCTTACTACTTCTCATGCCTAGTGTTCAATACCAAAAATTGAAAGTTGCGGAAGCGATTTACAACTTGTAACAATAATAAGTCGTACAATCGAAGATACAAGTCAGACAGTAGAAAATACAAAGCACATAAACTAAACATCTGCATCTCCTCTAGGTTGCTCCATAACCGCCTTATCGCCTTTAACTTTCCCTGAAAACCACAAATCATAAAGGGTGAGATAACATTATCTCAAAGAGTTCTATCGAGACCCCTTACTAACTCTCTCGGTTCATTATGCTTGATTCATAAAACCGTAGTCCCTAAAGTTGACTACGTGGAAACCTGAACATGTAACTCGCAGCCCTCCTAAGCGACATACGAGAAACACACATAACAATGATTCTTAGCATATCACCAGCAACTTTATTTGAAAGCTACCGGCAAAACCCATTCCCTGACCATTCTCTATCAGGGACAAACAATGACGGGGCCTAGGTTTTGGGGCTCATGACTTCCCCTCCCACTAGTACGCTAATCTCCACCCGCATTGGGCCGTCTACCTGCATTGGGCCGTCAACAATCAATAACATGAACATAATATAACATTATTATTATTACCATTATAACCTTAGTGATCTCACTCGTGACTACTAAGCTTGTTATCCTGATTTATAGACATCTACAGTTAAACCACCTACATTCATGTATCTCAAACACAATCAACACTACCCGCATTGGGTCGTCACATAAACAATATACCCGCATTGGGCCATCTACCCGCATTGGGCCGTCAACAAACAATGTACCCGCATTGGGTCGTCACATAAACAATATACCCGCATTGGGCCGTCTACCCGCATTGGGCCGTCAACAAACAATGTACCTGCATTGGGCCGTCACATAAACAATGAACAATTCATTGAAAACATAATCCGCTAAAGAAGCAACAATTCAAACATTCTAATTCAGCAACCGTACCTAAACTTTGAGAATTTATTTAACCTATCAAAGTACACTTTTTCGCACGGTCTTTAACATACAATTTCACAAATAAAAGGACAGAACCAAAATGCATGACCATTATTTTGAAATTAAATCCCTAGTGAGTATAGAACTCACTTTTCGTGATGAAAATCGCACAACTAACGAAACTCCGAGAGCTCAAACGAACCGCAACACGCGAACTCTTCCGAATCCGCTCCAACGAACACGAAATCGACCCCGAGAGAATCCTCAAACTTGACCAGTTACTGAAGCATCCCTGAATGCATCTCAAATCAACCCGAACTACTTCGAACCGCTTTCCAACTTTGAACTCAGCTACCCGAAATGCTCCTGCTATTTCCAGCAACAAAGTGCCATTTTGCACCGGACACAACTCAGTCAATTCTCAACCAAACTTAGAAAAACAGGTGTCTATTGTGAAGGGAATTTTATCTAGTTTTTGAGGGTTCAGGTTTCACACACATGCAACCAGTATCGAGAGAGTTATAAGGGAAACAATGGAACTGGGTCAAAATTGAGGCTGATATAGAAACGAAACTTGAGAACATGATATCTCCCTCCATACCTAATGAAATCGGACGATTGTTGTGGCTATGTTGAAGGATTTTGAATCTAGTTACCAAAGATATAAAAAGGAACTTAATCGGAGGTCAGTACAGGGAGTTACGAAGACAACACTGAAGGGTGCCAAAACGGGTTTCTGCAGCACTTGTTTCTTCATGATGAACTTGTTGCATCTTAAATGGAGATTTTGTTTGGAGGAGGGTGCTGGTTCTGAAATCAGTATCATTGTGTAGAGGAGGATAAATGGAGAAGAATGGTGGTTTGGATTGGGACATGCATTGGAGTTTCGGAACTCCTTGGGCCGTCTACCCGCATTGGGCCGTCAACAATCAATAAAATGAACATAACATAACATTATTGTTATTACCATTATAACCTTAGTGATCTCACTCGTGACTACTAAGTTTGTTATCCTGACTTATAGACATCTACAGTTAAACCACCTACATTCGTGTATCTCAAACACAATCAACACTACCCGCATTGGGTCGTCACATAAACAATATACCCGCGTTGGGCCATCTACCCGCATTGGGCCGTCAACAAACAATGTACCCGCATTGGGCCGTCACATAAACAATATACCCGCATTGGGCCGTCTACCCGCATTGGGCCGTCACATAAACAATATACCCTCATTGGGCCGTCTACCTGCATTGGGCCGTCAACAAGCAATGTACCCGCACTGGGCCGTCACATAAACAATGAACAATTCATCGAAAACATAATCCGCTAAAGAAGCAACAATTCAAACATTCTAATTCAGAAACCGTACCTAAAGTTTGTTAATTTATTTAACCTATGAAACGACCATGGAATTTAGCAAACGACCCCTATACGGAAAGCTAAGGACGTCTATTTTCTGACTATGTTTTTAGAATTGTGGAATGATGGGTCATTAAATACAGTTTTTGCAAATAATACAATATGTTCAGAAAACGGGACTGCGACTGTGACCTATGTAACAGCCCAGGTCCAACGCATTGGCCACCCCGGCACTGTTACCTCACGGTCTTCTCTACCCCCCTTGTAGAATTTTTGCCTTCCGTGGGAATCGAACCTTGCACCTGAGGCATAAGTGCAAGTTAAACACACCTCCCACTACCAATTGAGCTCTAAAGCCAAGGAATCATTTTAGAAGGGTGCCAAAACGGGTTTCTGCAGCACTTGTTTCTTCATGATGAACTTGTTGCATCTTAAATGGTGATTTGGTTTGGAGGAGGGTGATGGTTCTGAATCAGTATCATTGTGTAGAGGAGGAGAAATGGAGAAGAATGGTGGTTTGGATTGGGACATGCATTGGAGTTTCAGAATTTCTTTTTCCCTCAAGCCTCCATTCTTTTTCTTTTCTGAAATGAGGTGTGTTTTTCTGTTTTGGGGGTTCAGCTGGGGTTAAGTGACAAGGTGGAAAAGATATTTCTACCCCTCAGCTACTCATCCTCACTTAACTAGTCCTAATAGAACTATTTCACCATAACTAACTTACTTAGCAAATTGTAACAATCATGCAGACATACAATAAATCATTTATGTCACCCTTTCGTAATAATATAATAATTCACTTTCTCATAATAATTAATTATACTAATCATACTCATCTTAGCTAATTAGGGGAGAACGAAGAAGAAATGGTTAGGGAATGAAAAATAGGGTTTGGGAATGAAAAGGGGACAAATCAAACTAAGGAATGAAAAATAGGGTTTGGGAAGGAAAAGCGATTTGGGAGAGGAGGGAAAGGTTCCAGAAATGTGAGAGGAGAGTTACTTAGGTCGGGGAGGAGAGCGAAGGAAGGGTTTCCAGTACTGCGTGTGGGAGATATGTATTGGTTAGTGTTTTAAAAAAAATAATTAAACGTTTAACGTCGAACGTAATAAATTATAACCGACTTAAAAGGATGCGTGCCAAATAACTTATTTTATGTTAATTACAAGTTTGCCACCGCGTCTCCTTTTTAAGTCGGATATTTGAGCGTCCGACTTTAAACCTCTAATTCATTTCCTGATTTTGCACTAGTGTTTGTTGGATTTGACTACATTTCAAATCACATATATATCTTATACATCAATTTGTTAGTTGTTTCCCTACTCTTTAGGAGTTTTAAAGTGTGTCTAGATGAACCAGGCAATGATATTTTTGGATTGGGCATGTTAGCATTCTCCGCGTTGTTAATGAGAATTTGAGGTTATTTATGAGTTCTTAATCATTTAGGACTGTGATTTTAAGTGACAAAGGAGCCTATTAGTAAAATGAGATAATTTAAGACAATTTGTGTTATTTGAGGATTTGCTACTTAACTTTTAGTGGAGCTGAGAAAACATCACCTTATACATCTTTGTGGTTAGTGGAGCTTGCATTTCTTCTTGGGGAGCTTTGATGGTTTCGAAACTTGAAGCTCATTGGAGGAATTTGATGCTTGTTGCTTGCTATTGTGTTTGAATGAATTCGTTTGTTTCTCTGCACAAAAAGGTGAGTCCTTTGCCCTAAGTTTTTTCATGTTTCAAATGATGGATTATGCAGAATGACAGACCATAATTTAAGATATTATGTATTTGTATAAATTAAGTTCGATGTGTTGACTCCGATAGGTCTTTTGAAAATCCTATCATTGTGAGTCTTTATGGTTGTTTTTGTTAATCCAAATTACGAATGCGTACTCTGAAAGGTCTAAAAACTAATATTCTGGATTTTGATTACCAGTTAAGACAAGTTGTGTTATTTTTAGGTTGAACTTGATAAGGAGATAGCTAGTCAACATACTGTAGAGTTTTAGCAACTTTTAGCTCTTAACACTTAGAAACATTTGTTTTAAGGATTGTTCATGTAGTGATCAACAATGAAATGGGTGTTAGGGAGCGGTTAATTATGTTAGTAGAGTTTAAATGGATAATATTTTGGAGGCTTCTTGGAATTAAAATGGTATTATGGACGAGTAAATCTTGTAAGTTGATTAAGGATCGATATTCTGGATTTTTAGAGTTTATTGGATAAGTGATGCCTATGTGGTGTGAATGTATGTGTGATGATTTGGAGTATAGTCATTCAGTCTTTAGTAAGAAGCTACCAACATAAACATTTTGTGGGTGCTTAGTAATATAAGCTTAAGTTTGAATTACAATTTCACATATTTTCTATGCAAATAACTACGGACAAACCAATTGAAATGGTTATGATTAGAGATAATAGTTTGCAATATGAATGAGCTTATGAGCTATAGTTATAGTATATAATTGCGAAGTTGGGACTCCTTCGGTTGGCATATATTTATTATTTTGAGTTGAGTTAATAAAGAACAAAGTGGGTTAAATTAAATTTGGTTGAAAGGGTGTATACATTAGTTAATATGTCCTAGGGCAATGTCTAGTATAATTGCTATGGACTAGTGTGATCAATTATGGAGCAAAGGAACTATCATAGTGATCATCTTTAAGACCAATTTTGGATTATAGAGAAAGTATATTGGAAGTGAGTTCAATGGTAAATTTGTGTAAGTCTAGGCATTATGGGATAATACGGCATCTAATATCCATCAAGTTGATTAGTGAAGAAACTGTGTAACAATAAGATAGTTTCAATTATGGTGATGCGGAGGAATCATTCTTGCATGGAGCCTACGTGGGCGCCAATGGATGTTAAGCGGTCAAAATGTCAACATTTGTTTGAAGTTTTAGGCAAGCATATCTAAAATTGGGGACCGTATTTTTTAATATAAATATAATTTTTTAATATTTTAGAAGAGTAATTAAATGTAAAATTTTAAGAATATTACTTATGTTGTGAAATAAGAGATAAAAGACCAGGAAGAAGGATGGAAGATGAGAGATTTTCTATTCACTCCAAGTATACCAATACACATAGGAGATAGTCCTATTTATAGGGTAGGGGATTGGTAAGTGAGTGGTTTACATTAAGAGGCCACTACACTAGAGAGTAATGAGAAGGAGGGAGAAGGGTAGTGGACATCCACCAATATAAATATTCATAACACTCCCCCTTGGATGTCCACTGAGGATATGCCTCATTAAAACCTTACTAGAAAAAACCCAGTGGGATAAAAATCTAGTGAAGGAAAAAGAGTACAATATCCTGCTAATGGGAACTGCCTCGTTAAAAACCTTTCCAGGAAAACCCAGTGGGACAAAACCATGGCAAAGGAAAAGAGAGTGCAGCTTTTCTCCCCCTGAATGAAGCGTCACTTCAAAATATGATTTTCAACATCTGGAGTTTCTCCCTGAGTGCATATGGAGCAATCTACTCCGCTGTCACTTGTGATGTATCATCTTTTAATGGAGCTTTGCGATCAATATTATCTTCAAAACATCTTCCTTGAGTTGTTGGCATGTGGGCATGAAATGAAGAAGCAAGAACCATAGATTGCTTATATCTGCATGGTTAATTTGTGCAACATACATAAAATGATTTATTCATTACAATAGCCAAACATAAATATGCATCTTACCCCCGACCCTTTTTCTGATGAATTTTGGTTTGTGATAAACTATATTACTACAAATTATCACATAATACTATCATATCAAGGCATATAACATTTCGTAATATGCATGCATGCTTTCATAGTCTTCGGGACTCAGATATTTCATATATTCTTACCACACAACTCATGTAAATAATTTCTGCAGATCAAAAGAATTTATTTAAAGATAGTTCTTTTTATCTTGAATCTTTCTGGGATTTTCCATATAGAGGTCACCTACAGGTTCAACCTCAAAATCCATCAGATATAATTTGAGGTTATTCATCTAGAGCTCTTTCTTTGAACAGTATATAGTTTTTTTATTGGAAGCTCTTCAGGAGCTCTAATAATATTTATGTCATCAACATAGACATCGGTTATAGCAAATTCTTTTCCAAATATTTTTATAAAACTATATGGATAGGTGATGTCATTTTTGTATCCCTCCTTTAGAATATAAATTTAGACAATTATACCATATGTGTTCAAATTATATTATCTCATGGAGGGATTGATTCAATTTAAGTGAGAATTAGAAAAGTATGTATTGGAATATTAATCCTTCAGGGATCTTCAAATAATTATGACTATCAAATGAGTCATACAAATAACTTGTAGCAACATTCATCTTGTGAAAATTGAGCTCTTAATGTGCTACGAGGCTAATTAAGTACTGACAAGTACTTGCATCCACTCACAATTTCACCATCGTCATTCAGAATCTGGTTTAACACCTTCTGGTGTTTGGACTACAGGTCCAAAAACTTTTGTAAAATGAGCTTAGTTCTGCTTCAATTTCATCTTTCAATTTTGGCCAATTCTCACTTTTCCTACAATCTTTAGTAGACTTTGGTTCATGATCCTCGCTATCATTTATCACATTTAGCGCTATATTATATGTGAAAATATCGTCAACGTTGACTTCATTTCGGTTCCATTGTATTTGATCATTATTGACATAATTTATTGAGATCTCTTTAATTTCAGAATTTTTCAGGTACCTGATTAGTTCTTCTGGAACTGAAATGTTAATTATGTCTGAAGACTCTTTTAGAGTTTCTATATCCTCGCTTGGACCATCTTTGGTTTCAGCTCCTTTTTTGTTCGAGAATTTTTATCTTTGGAACCGATTGGTCTACCACGCTTCAGGCGCGATTGAGACTCATTTGCAATATTCGATTGTCCAACAGGGACATCCATTTTATTGGAGCATTAGCAGCTGATATGTATGATTTGGTCACACCTTTGGATCAGTGAATGCATTAGCTAGATGATTTTCTAAGCTTTGCAAATGAATTATCTTTTAAACTTCTAGTTCACATTGTTTAGTTTGAGGATCAAGATGAGACAATGATAATTCATTCCTACTGTTCTCTTTTTTTCAACTGCTTGTTCTCTCCCCCTAATGTTGAGAAATTTAATTCATCAAATAATAATCATCAAACTGGACTATAAAGAAATCTCCAATTGTTGGCTCAAATTACTTTATTATACATGGAGATTTATATCCATTATATATTCCCAAAATTCTTTGAGGACCTATCATAGTGCATTGTGAACGAAGAATTTGGATCATACAGAATTTGGATCATACACTGCATGTAGCGACCGAAGAATCCGAGGAGGGATCCTTCGTGGTTTTCGAACAATGGAGCCGCCATCAATATTTATTTTTAGGAAAACATTGAAAAAACCTATGTATTTGGGTTCGGGGGTCGATTAAGTGCGGGGAAGGTGCTAGCACCCCGCAACATCCTAAAAGGTTACCTTTTAATTAAATGTGTAGAAAAAATTAGTTTTAAAGAAAACACTTTAATTTACCCTTTTTTGTTATTTGCAAAAAAACGGAAAAGAAGACTTAATAAAAAATTTAGTTTTTTGCGCTCGACGGGAGTGGGCCCCCGCTCCTACGTATCTCCAGGTGCGATGGAGAAATCAAAGCTACGTAGTTCTTGGGTAGAAAATATTTGTGTGTTGGTATTTTTTTATTTTTTTTGAAAAGTTTTGGGAAAACTAGAGGCCGTTCATGGTGACCAAACAGATAAATCCAGAGTGGTCGTCATAAATGGCTTATTCGAAAAAGAAGGTGTTTACAGCGTTCAAACGAGTCGGGCCCAGAGTGACCGCTATAGACAACCGGTTTGTGATTGAGCGTTTGTTCGCTTGAAAACGTGCTTACCGGGAAGCGTGATAAAAAGGAGTCGAAATTATGTTTGTACTTTATTAACTAAAAAGAAGTTTAGGCGAATGTTTGCGATGATCAAACGAGTAACCTCAGAGTGATCCCCGCTACTAATCCGCTGTGAAAAAAGGAAGGTTAGTCCTAACGGTCAAACAAGCAAGGCTCAGAGTGACCACTAGTAACAACCTATTTTTTTTTTACGCGAATTCGATTAAAAAGAAAAAAAGGAAAACGGTTTGGAAGTATCACGTGGTGAAAAAAAAAGCGGAGTAAGTGATAAAAGGGGGTGCAAATAATAAAGGAGTTGTATTAAAAAGAGAGGTGTGAATAGCGTTTTGACGCTAAAAAACGTCACCGGGGGTGCAAATAGCGTTTTGACGCTAGAAGAAAAATGGTTGCCGGGGGTGTAAATAGCGTTTTGACGCTAAAAAAACGATTGACGGGTCTATTACCTTTTTTACTATTCTACCCTAGAGCACGTGGTTCTTGAAACGCTTTTCCTCAAAAAAAAACTTAGACTAAACAAGTGGTATTTTGAAAGCGGATTTATGGAGAAAAAAAATTCTTTTGTAGTTTTTTTTTTTTTTTTTTTGTCATAGTTATTATCTAAATAAAAAGGGGGGCCTTTTTACTTTTTTTTTGAAAAAGATTTTTGTTATTATGTTATTTTTTTTTTTTTTTAGAAAAGAGTAGTGACACTAGTAACCATTTATTTTTAAAAAAAATATTTTTTAGTATTTGAAAAAAAACTTTATTTAAATCCGAAAATAAAAAAGGAACACACATTTTTTTTATCACTTTTTTTTAATCCGAAAAATAGTAATTGTTAAAAAAAACAACATATCCTTTTTTTTTTTTATCATTTTTTTTTTAATCTGAAAATTAGAATAATTTACTTAAAGAAACAACATATTTTTTTTATCACTTTTTTTTTTAATCCGAAAATAGTATAATTTATTTAAAAAAGGCACAACATTTTTTTTACTTTCTTTTTTTAGTCCGAAAATAGTATAATTTATTTAAAAAAGGCACAACATTTTTTTTTACTTTCTTTTTTTTTTAGTCCGAAAATTAGAATTATTTATTAAAAAAAACATTTTTTTTTTACACCAACATTTTTTTTTACACCTTTTTTACTCCGAAAATTACAATAATATAACAAACAACAAAATAAATAACCAATAGCAAAAATATAATATAAAAACAGCCTCTAAACTAAATAATAAAAAGACAGCAATAATATTCTAATAAGAAAAAGCAACTACACTAAATAATAAAAACAGCAAATAAATATATAAAAAGGTAACTAGGCTAAATAACAAGAACAACTAAAATTTATAAAAAAAACAATAATAATATTTACATAACAAAAACAGTAACTAAAATTTAAAAAAAACAACAATAATAATATCTAAAAAAAACGCGAATAATAATAAAAATATTACATTTTAGTACCTTGACAATGAAAATCCAGAAATGTTGAAGAAAATTTCCTTCTTCAAATTTCTTCAATACAAATGAACCTTTAAACTAAAAAAAAATCTAGGAAGGAGGAAAAGACAGGGAAGAATATTTCTCTAAGAGAAACCCTAATTTTTTTAGAAGATCCTCCTTTTTTCTAAGAGCAAAAAAATCCGTCCCCCCTCCTCTAAGTGGGGAACCCTATTTATACAAAAAAAACTTGCTCTTGCTTCTCTTCATTGCTCCACTTCAACCACCCTTGGATAGTGATGATGACTTTCTTTGATATGATGGAGGTTTGGGGGGAGTTGTTGAAGGGGAAAAAAGCGAAGACATGTGAGATGAGGGGAGATGATGGTTGAAGGTATGGGCATGGAGAAGAGAGTGCCATGTGTGAAGTGTGTGATAGGGAGAGGAATGGATGAGTGTGTGAAGAGTGAGAGGAGAGAGCCGTGGGTGAGGGAGAGAAAGGAGGGAAGGGTTGAGTGTGAGAGAGGAAAGAGAGAAAGGATGGTTGAGTGTGAGAGAGAGAGAGAGTGGGGTCGAATAGGGGAAGGGGTAAGGAGAGAGGGAGGAGGCGTAGGAATTGAGAGAAAGAGAGGTTGAGTGTATTGGGAAGAAAAAAAAAATGGGGAAGTGGGATAATGGGGAAGTGGGATTGAGGGAAAAGAGGAGAGGTGGAGTGTGGAAGGGAGAAAGCAAATTTCAAGGAGGAAAAAGGGGGGTGGGGTCGAATATGGAGTGGGGAAAAGGGGAATGAACTTGGCTTGTTTTTAGGGTTAGGGGGGAATGGTTAAAAAAGAAAAAGAAAATGTTTATTATTTTTTTTTTTTAAAAAGAAAGGGTGGCCGAATTTTTGAATGAGAGAGGGGGGAAAAATTAGGGTTTTGGTGGGAATTGGGTTATGGGTTGTGGGTTGTGGGTTAGGATATGGATTGGGTTTGGTGGAGGAGTTGGATTGGGCTAGGGTTTAGGAATTGGGTTGGGTTTTAGATAGCCCAATCCAAAATGCACCTCTATATATTTTTTACAAACCTCCCCTATTTCCTCCTTTGCTTATTTTGTTTTTTCACTTCTAAATAAAATATTTGTGGTGATTAAAACCCATAGCAATAAAAACAAGAAAATAATACATGACATAAAAAAGATTATTATTATTTTTCAAAAATTAAAACTTGTAGCAAACTAAAAATAAAATAAAACATGGCATGAAAAGAAGAATATTATTTTTCTCAAAAAAATAAATAAAATTTCTCTTTTTTTTTGGATAGGACAAAATTAGGGTATTACAGCTGCCCCTCTTTATTTATATTTTGCTAGGAAATCGGAGGGGTTCCGAGTTTCTCGAGGAAAATAGAAATAAAGATAACAAGACGCTAATTTTGTCCACACTGAGACTTTTGGTTTTTTTTTTTGAAAATTATGAAAGCAGGGTTGATTTAGACTGAAAGTAAATAGGGAGCACCGGGGCTCTGGGGGATCGCTAGGGATCTGAAGGAGCACTGGGGCTCTGAAGGAGCACTGGGGCTCTGAAGGTCTAGCTCAAAATCGATGCTTGGCGCATCGACCTGAGTTCGACTGAGGGACCGTCGGGGTCTGAAGGGCATGCCTAAGCCTGAGGGACCGATGGGTCTGAAGGAGCGCAACTAGCTTATGGTACTAGTAATACGGTCTGGGGGTGGCCTTTTTCGAGCGGCCATTAGGGTTAATCAGGTCCGGAACTGATATAACCGCAAAGGACGTGCACTGTGCTTTTTAGGCGGACACAGCTAGTCTGAAGGGCCTGGGGCCGGATGATCCGTCGGTTGCTCGATTAACGCGACGTGCGATCTGGATTGAAGGACCATTGCTGGTCTGAAGGAGCGCCTGGGCTCTGAAGGACCGCTGGGGGTCTGAAGAATTGGTGCTAACGACACAAAATAAAATTATCTTAACAGACACTTGCAATGAATGATGCATGCGTGCATGTAGTTAAGTAATTGATGACATGATGGATGAAATGTGGAATGATTTTGTTTTTGGCTTTTGCTCTTGGCTTTTTTCTTTTTTTTTCATTTTTCTTTTCTTGCTCTTTTGCTCTTTTTGCTCTTTAGCTCTTTATTGACTTTGCTGGCATCATCAAACTCGCATGACTCTTGACGTGGGATACGAGGGTTGCCTCAAGCAGTGGTGCCAAAGTACGGGTTATTAAGTTTTGCTGAAGTGATTATGCATTTGTCCTTTTATGGGAGATCATCTCTTTTTGTGATTTTTAGAAATTTCGCAATGATTATAATGCTTTCGATTATGCACATGTTTCGCAAACCAATATCATCTACCATAAAACATCTTTCCAAAGTAAATAGGGAGGTGAGGGAATGAAGAAAGAGTTTAATATTCAAATGGAAACCGAGTGTGCCGAAGGTCACACTGACTGCAAATTACATTGAGAGTTTAAACTAAAAAGAAAGAAGAAAAAGAAAAAGCAAATCTTTTGATTGTTTGCATCTTGGAGGTAACAATGCCAACCATCCATACACATGCCCTTGAGCATCCATCACCCAACTTTCGGAGGACTGCCTTTGCATTTGTTCCAAGTCCAACTCATTGACCCTAATTTTTGCCTGGACTGCTCTTTAGAGTTTTCAATCCACCAGGTCGCTCTAATTTTTGCCTAGGCCGCCCTTTCTGGTTTTCAACCTAGCGAGCTCATTTTTGCTTGGCTCATCTTTCTTTTTTTTCGTATATTTCTTTAGGCATAGTACTTCTTAACTGCATCTGAGTTCACCGGGAGTGGGAGGTCTTCACCGTCCATTTTTGTGAGAATCAAGGCTCCTCCAGAGAATGCTTTCTTTACCACATAAGGCCCTTCGTAATTTGGGGTCCATTTTCCACGGGAATCCTTTTGGATAGGCAAAATTTTCTTGAGCACTAGATCTCCTTCTTGAAACTGCCGGGGTCGAACTTTCTTGTCATAAGCTTTCTTCATTCTTTGCTGATATAACTGCCCGTGACACAAAGCTACTACCCCCTTCTCTTCTATGAGGTTCAACTGATCCAGACGAGCTTGAACCCATTCTGCTTCCTCCAATTTTGTTTCCATTAGCACTCGCAGGGAGGGTATTTCCACCTCGATGGGAAGAACTGCTTCCATCCCATATACTAGTGAGAATGGTGTTGCCCCTGTTGACGTGCGGATAGAGGTCCGATATCCATGCAGAGCGAAAGGTAACATTTCATGCCAGTCCTTGAAGGTTACTACCATCTTTTGCACGATCTTCTTTATGTTCTTATTTGCAGCTTCGACTGCCCCATTCATCTTTGGACGGTACGGGGAGGAATTATGATGTTGGATTTTGAAGTCGTCACACAACTCTTTCATCATCTTGTTGTTCAGATTGGTCCCATTGTCTGTGATGATTTTATTTGGCAGACCGTATCGGCAGATCAAATCTCTTTTTATGAACTTGACAACTACCGATTTGGTTACACTGGCATAAGAAGCGGCCTCGACCCATTTGGTGAAATAATCGATAGCGACAAGAATGAAGCGGTGCCCGTTTGATGCCTTAGGTTCGATAGGACCAATGACGTCCATTCCCCACATTGAGAATGGCCATGGTGCTGTCAGGACGTTCAAAGAAGCAGGCGGCACATGGATATTATCAGCGTAGATTTGACACTTGTGGCATTTTCTGACGTAGTTGAAGCAGTCAGTCTCCATTGACAACCAGTAGTAGCCGGCCCTTAGGATTTTTCTTGCCATGGTGTGCCCGCTAGAATGGGTTCCGAACGAGCCTTCATGGACGTCTTTCATAATTCTTTCTGCTTCTTCTTTTGCAACACATCTGAGGAGGATCATGTCGTGATTCCTTTTGTAAAGCACCTCCCCGTTTAGGAAGAAACCCATTGATAACCTCCTAAGTGTTCTCTTATCATTCTCAGTGGCACCGGGAGGGTATTCTCTATTTGTGATATAGTGTTTGATATCGTAATACCAAGGCTTACTATCAGGCTCTTCCTCGATTGCCACACAATGATGCGCCGGTAGATCTCGATGCTGGATTCGGATGAATGTCAGACTTTTGTTGTTATTGATATTGAACATTGATGACAAAGTCGCCAAAGCGTCAGCCAACTGGTTTTCTTCGCGAGGGAGATGGTGGAAAGTGATCTCCTCGAACCGTTCAATCATCTTTTGGATGTGATCATGATAAGGAATCAATTTGGGATCCCTGGTTTCCCAGTCACCTTTTATCTGATGGATGACTAACGCTGAGTCCCCATATACATCGAGTCTTTTGACTTTCCATTCAAGGGCTGCTTTGATGCCTAGGACACACGCTTCATATTCTGCAATGTTATTGGTGCAATAGAAACTCAGTCTAGCAGTAAATGGTATGAAGCGGTTATCGGGAGAAATCAACACAGCTCCAATCCCGTGCCCATACAAATTAGAAGCGCCATCGAATGACATCCTCCACCTTTCATTGTCTGGAGATTTTCCTTCTTCGAACAAAGCCATTATATCCTCGTCCGGAAAATCATACTGCATTGATTGGTAATCCTCAATGGGCTGATGCGCCAAGTATTCCGCTAAGGCACTACCTTTGATTGCTTTCTGAGTGACGTACAAAAGGTCGTATTCGGATAGTAGCATTTGCCAGCGGGCGATTCTTCCTGTGAGCGCAGGTTTTTCAAAAATGTACTTGATGGGATCCATTTTAGATACCAACCAAGTCGTGTGGCTCAACATATACTGCCTCAGGCGACGTGCAGCCCAGGCCAAAGCGCAACATGTTTTTTCCAACAATGAATATCTTGTCTCGCACTCGGTGAACTTCTTACTGAGGTAATAGATGGCATGTTCTCTCCTTCCAGACTCATCATGTTGCCCCAGTACGCAACCCATTGAGTTGTCTAGCACTGTTAAGTATAGAATGAGGGGTCTGCCCTGCACCGGTGGCATCAGAATCGGTGGATTTTGGAGGTACCTTTTGATCTTTTCAAAGGCCTCCTGGCACTTATCGTTTCACTTCGTTTCTTGGTTCTTGCACAGCAATTTGAAGATTGGCTCGCAGGTCGATGTCAATTGGGATATGAATCTGGAGATGTAGTTCAACCTTCCTAGGAACCCACGAACTTCCCTTTCGGTTTTAGGCGCTGGCATTTCAAGAATTGCTCGTACCTTGTCTGGATCTACCTCTATACCCTTCTGACTGACTATGAACCCCAACAACTTTCCTGATCTTACACCGAAAGTGCATTTGGCGGGGTTTAATCTGAGTTTGAACTTCCTTAGGCGTTCAAATAGCTTTCGCAGATTGACGATATGTTCCTCTTCAGTCTTGGATTTTGCGATCATGTCATCCACATAGACCTCTATTTCTTTGTGCATCATGTCGTGGAACAATGCTACCATCGCCCTCTGGTACGTTGCCCCAGCATTCTTCAAACCGAATGGCATTACTTTGTAGCAAAAGGTCCCCCAAAGAGTGATGAAGGTGGTTTTCTCCATGTCTTCTGGGGCCATCTTGATTTGATTATATCCGGAGTATCCATCCATGAAGGAGAAAAGGGAATGCTGAGCTGTGCTATCCACCAGGACATCAATGTGAGGCAAAGGGAAGTCATCTTTTGGGCTGGCTCTGTTCAAATCTCGATAGTCGACGCACATCCGAACCTTCCCATCTTTCTTTGGGACCGGTACAATATTGGCTACCCATTGAGGGTACTTTGCTACCGCCAAAAATCCTTCATCGAACTGTTTCTTGACCTCATCTCGGATTTTTAGTGACATTTCTGGTTTCATTCTTCTTAACTTCTGTTTTATCGGCGAGCATTCAGGTTTTACCGGTAACTTATGCTCGACTATGTTGGGGTCCAGTCCCGGCATGTCTTGGTATGTCCATGCAAAGATGTCAACATAGTCGATCAAAAGTCTAATCAATTTCTCTCGCTCACTGTCTTTTAAGGTGGTGCCAATCCTGACTTCCTTTTCATCCTCTTCCGTGCCCAAATTGATTGTTTCGGTTGATTCCTCGTGGGGTTCGATTATTTTTTCTTCCTGTTCCATCATTCTCATTAATTCTGGAGGAGTTTCCCAGTTATCTTCAATATCTTCCTCAGTTTGATTAATGGGGTGCTCAAAGTCACAGTATGAATTATTGGCGTTGTTATTTTCAACAGTGTTTTTTTCAAATCTGCATTAGTATAAATTGATGGAATGAAAAACGAGCCAAAAGAAAATAAAACGCAAGTGCAAAAGAGAACTGAAATTTATTGGAGAATCTGAAATAACATTTTATTGATATTGATATCGAAAGGAAACATGTGTGCCCGAATGAAATGTCCTAAGGCCTTGGGCAGAGCCATAGGATTGCATTACAGAAACATTACTTTGAACTAAAAACTACAGGAAAATCGACGATCTCCCAATTCTTGAGCTCTTTGTTTGCTGGACAACGGCGCACAAGACTGACACCGCCATTTTCAGCGCTTGAATCATCTTCAATAGCTGCAACCTGGTTAGGATCTAGCATTCCTGCGCTCTGAAAGCTTTGCTTTATGTCGCAGATGACAATCTTCTTCATATTTGGCTCCCGACCCTCAAGTTTGGCCAACCTCTGCTCCTTTTTTCCTGCGGCGATCCTTCCTTTGTCAGTACGACTAGGCCGGTACCCTATCCCACATCTGTCCTTGTTTTCACGCGGCTGTATGGGTGTTAGGATCCCTTGTTCAGTCTTCCCTAAACCACTTCCAGCTTGATAACCCTTGCTTGTCATGACTTTAGCAATCATCAATGCAGCTTTGGACAGCTTTGGTTTTAATGATGGGGCCCCTTCCCCCACAAAGGTAGCATTTGCAATTTCTAGTGCTTGGAAGGCGGTCTCGAAAGATTCTTCTGCAGCCTCGACATAACGTATAGGAAACGGCTTATTGACTAGCAATCCTTCTTCTCCTGAAACGACCACCAATTTGTTGTTGACTATGAACTTGAGCTTTTGGTGTAGAGAAGAGGGCACAGCCCCTGCCGTGTGGATCCATGGTCTTCCCAGAAGACAACTGTAAGACGGATTGATGTCCATCACTTGGAAACTTACTATGAAGACTTCTGGACCTACCTGTACAGGTAACTCCATCTCTCCGATAACCTCTCTTTTAGACCCATCGAATGCCCTGACCAGTGTAGAACTGGGTTTCATGTATGAACAGTCTACGTCTAGCTTGTTCATGGTCGATTTGGGTAGTACATTCAGGGACGATCCGTTATCGATGAGTACTCGAGCTAGAGAGTATTCTCCACATTTCACGGAGATATGCAAAGCCTTGTTGTGCCCTCTTCCCTCGACGGGGATCTCGTCATCTGTGAAGGTGAGGTAATTGTTTGCAACGATATTTCCGACGATCCCGTCAAACTGACCAACTGTGATGTCGGGAGTGACATGGGCTTCATTCAGCACCTTCATTAGTGTTGCTCGGTGGGTTTCAGAATTGAGTAATAGCGATAGCAGGGATATCTTAGCGGGAGTCTGATTCAGCTGATCCACTACCTTGTACTCGCTCTGCCTCATAATCTTTAGAAACTCATTGGCTTCTTGCTCAGATAGTGCCTTCTTGCCCGTATTTTTGTCAGATGGCTCTACTTCTTTGTCTTTGCCTTTATCGATCTTTCCTCTTTCATTTGATTCTCCTCCTCTGGGTCTTTCAGGGGCATAGATGCGCCCGCTCCGAGTCATTCCGCTGCTTCCCGAGACATTTGTGACATCAGGATTGCTCTGAGGACCTTCCACTTGGACTTTCGCATTGTAGTTCCAGGGGACTGCTTTGGTGTCGTTGTAGGGGAAGGGAGCTGGCACTTGGATGGTGATTGGTTTAGGCATACCCAGGGATGACTTGGAGTCCTTAGTATAGTGGATCTCTAGCGGCTTCCGAGTATCCTTGTTCTGGCCATTGCTCGATAGGATAGTTGACACCTGGTCCTCCCTTTTTTGAAAGCCTACTTGTATTACATGTCGGTCCAACAGGTCCTGAAGCACTTGTTTAAACGCCTCACAATTTCCAATGCAGTGATGGTCATTGCATGGATTCTTTCCAGTGCATTCTCTCTCAATAATCCCAAAGGAACACAGATTAGCATGAATCACTTCCAGGGGTGTCTGGATGCATTCTACCTTCCTGATTAGGGACGGTTCTGCAGAATCTTCAATTGCATTAGTTGAGGGCATCCCATGTCCTGGTAATGGGTTGGTAGCCACATTAGGACCATTTTCCTTGAAGTTCAACCAGCCCGAGGCGATTAGATCTTGGACGACATACTTCAATGCTTTGCAATTTTCTATGGAATGGCCAACCGTTCCTGAATGAAATTCGCATGTGGCGTTTGGGTCGAAGCCTCTAGGAAAAGGGGGTTGGATCTGTCTCATTGGGCGGGTGGTGATTAAATTATGGCTGAGCAGGTGGCGGAATAGGTCGGAGTATGACATTGGGATTGGATCAAAGTGGACGAACTTTCCGACTGAGTAGTTTTGTGTTTTATGGCCTTGGTTATTTTGGGTAGGTGGGGTAGGTAGTGTTTGTGCTGAGAACGGATTGGTGTGAGAGGGATTGGAGTAGGAAGTTTTTCCGGTTCCTGTGATGGCATTGGCTTCTCCTTCTTTCTTTTTAGGAAATCCGGAGAAGGGCTTTCTCTGGTTAGTGTTTCCGGGGGGGTATAAGCGATTTTTCCATTCCTCATTCCGTTCTCTAGCCTTTCTCCAATAACGACCATGTCCGAGAAACTTGACGATACACTCCCGATCAGTTTTTCATAGAAGGGTGAAGGAAGAGTTTCCATGAACATAGATACCATTTCCTTTTCAAAAAGAGGCGGTGCTACCTGTGCTGCTAGTCCTCTCCAACGCTGA
Organism: Astragalus membranaceus; assembly: GCA_039519185.1. Taxonomy (NCBI): domain Eukaryota; kingdom Viridiplantae; phylum Streptophyta; class Magnoliopsida; order Fabales; family Fabaceae; genus Astragalus; species Astragalus membranaceus. The sequence goes on from CM076854.1 coordinate 62,232,408, forward strand.
GCATATTCCTTGATGGACTCATTATCCCTTTTAGTCATGTTTTGTAGCTGAGTCCTATCAGGAGCCATATCAGTGTTGTACTTATACTGCTTAAGGAAAGCATCAGCGAGATCCTTCCAACACCGAATATGAGTGGGTGTCAACTGCATATACCAATTTGAAGCTGCCCCAGCTAAGCTGTCTTGGAAGTAGTGGATAAGCAGCTTATCGTCGTTTGCGAATGCAGCCATCTTCCTGCAATACATAGTTAGGTGGCTTGCCGGACATGTTGCTCCTCTGTATTTATCAAAATCTGGTACTTTAAACTTAGGGGGAATGACCACGTTTGGGACGAGACATAAATCTTGTGCATTTCTTGCACCAACACTGAATCCTTCAACCGCTCTCAACCTTTCTTCCAGCATTTGCAGCTTTCCTTGGGCTTGAGGGTTCTCCATAGAGTAGTCGTGAGGAAGCCCACTCATACCATAGTAAGGATGCATCATCGGAACTATGGCTGGGTTCACATTTGGGGTATGTGAATGAGTGGGATTCCTGAGGTTGGAACCCTGAGCTTGAGCGTTAACTATCGGCGGTGGAGGGCAGCCAAGTGGGAGTCCTTGTGGTATGACGACGGGGGTCGGGTTTTGAGCTTGTGGTGCCCCCGGACTACCATCGTGACCCGTTGATGTAAGCTGCTGTTGGCCCGCGACTCCTGAGGGACTAGCATCGACTGTTGGAGGTGTGTAACCTTGTGGAAGTCCGTAAGGAGGCCATATGTAACCTTGGCCATTAGGCCCAGTATGGTGCACTGTATGCGGGATCCCGAGTCCATTGGGAGGAGGAGGGTTGGTAACTTGATTTTCTGTGTTCCCAGCGGAGGCATCTTCACTTGTGTCTTGGCCCTTCAAAGCTTGTAGAACCTTCAAGATTTCAGCCATCTGTTCTTTCATCCCATCTATTTCTGCCCTAAGCTCTTGATTGCCTAGGTTCTGAGGTGGATTGCCTTGATCCGGGATATCTTGAGGCGGATTGTCCTGATTTTCTTCCATGTTTCTGGCCTGAGAACGAGTCCAATAGCGATGTTGACGCACCAGCTTGTCTTTTACTCTCTGTTGGTGGGACATATGTTATGAGTATATGTATGAGTATATGAATGGATGAAAATGCGAATGATGCATGTGTGCATGAGTCTTATTGTTTTAGGTCGGGAATTGTAAGCGCATCCTGATTTTGTCATAAGTATACAAATTAAAGTTCCACAATATTTTCAAGATAAAGGATCAGAATGTGAGACAAACAAACTTCATTGATAGAGGAAAGTACAACATTTTGGAAGTAAGACTTCGAAAAGAAAAGTACAATGTTCATTAAATTTCACTCAAATACATATGGCTTTCATTTTTCCACTCCTCTCTCTTTTTCTACTAGTAGTGCTGCCAGCCTTCTCCCGGAGTTCGGCAATCAGAATCTCGCAAAACTCCATGAATTCGGAAACTTGGACCGGGGTGTTAAACGGGTGCATTGCCGCGTTAGCCTCCTTTAGACGTTTGGGGATTCCTATGATAGCTTGATCGGCCAGCCATGCCAACTTTGAGAATCTGTCTTTCCAGTATAAGCTTTCATTCTTCAACTCTATGAAGACTTCATGGTTTTCTATCTTGCTGACCAACTCCACGAAACGGTTCTCCCAATAGATGCTTTCTGTTTTCAGCTGGTGATAGACCTCCTCTTGATATCTGATATGGTCGTTCAGCTCATCAGATTTTCATGCTCCCTTCTTAAGGCTTGCTGGTATTCTCGGAGTATCTCTTCAATGGTATTTTTATCCTGCTTGATACTTTTCACTTGCTCTTCAAACTCGGCTGCCATCATCTGGGACTCTCTCTTTGATACCATTAGTAGGCTCTGTGCGGTCTTTTCAGCCATCATTGATTCTTCCCATAACTTTCTCCACTTGTATGTATCATCGATGGCTTTGTCCATTTTCAGGTTGCAACGTTTGATTTCCTCTTTCGCCCCTCTTAGGTACTTTTGAACCTCTAGTTTGCTCTTCTGTTCGATCTTGAGCTGCTTGCGACTGTCTTCAATGGCCACTGACTTACTTGCATTCTCTTCCTCCAACTTCTGGTTCTTTAGGAGCACTTTCTCTAACTCTGCCTGTAAGCCCTTCTTTTCTTCCTCGGCCTTTGACAATGCCATTTTAAGCTTATCTAAATCTTCGACAGTGGGAAGGGTAGGTTCAGGTATTTCTTCCTCAACCCGTAGTGCACTTTGGTAAGGCAATCGGGTGTCTTGGATCCTCTTTTGGAGCCATTGACGAAAGGTGGTTTCCTTATCGCCGCTCTTCTTAGTAAGCTCTTGTCCCTTGCGGACGACCATATTCCACGCTTGAGAAATCTTCCGGAGCATGTCAACTTCTTTTGGGCTTCCTTCATGGAGGTAAAAAGGGATTAACATGTCTTCGGTGGGCGGATTTCGCATGGGGTACCCCAGCTGTCTTAGAGTTAGAGAAGGATTGTAATTTATGCATCCTCTTGTCCCCATGAGCGGGACGTTTTGAAAGCTTCCACATTGAAAAACTACTGTGGGCCTCTCTTTCCACCATGATGGGTGCCAACGAACCTTATATTCATGAAGGCCCCCCAGCACTTGCAACCATTCACCCGTGTTCATTGTCTTCACATCACACCCTCTGGCGTCTTCAATTGGGCCTTCTACTCTGACTTTGTTAACGAAAGCATGGGTGAGAAGCCAAACATACAAGGCGTGCAGGCAGCAGGATATCCTCTTTCCCCTTAGCTCACTATAATGAGTGAAAGTACAGTAAGTGTCTGCAAGCATGGCTGGAATCGGATCCTTGAAGGATAAGAAGACGCCAATAGCTGTTGTGTCCACATATCTTTCAAGGCGTGGAAATAGGACAATGCCGAAGATAGTCAAAGCTAACACCTGCTTAAAAGGACCCCAATTTCTAGCGTCGGCGAAGAATTTCATTTGGTCTTCCAGATACTCTTGTGGGAATCCTGCAATGCCATTTCGATTTTTCTTCCGGAGCTTCAAGTTCTCTTTGCTGGTTTGTAACATTGAGGCGAGCTTCTCATCTGTGTAGTATTGTCCCTGATACTGGTAGGGTCCATTGTCTTGCTGGGGAAAGCCGAAGATCTGTGTATATTCTTCCAGGGTAGGTGCCATCTGGAAATTTTTGAAGGTGAAGCATCTTAATGAAGAGTCGTAGAACTGGCTCAAAGCGGCAATGGCATCCGCTTGCACGTCCAATTGTAGTAACATAATAATCTTCCCATACACTCTATCAAAAGACCTGCGCTCGATGGGCGGCAATCGACCAGCACATTCCCTTAGACTTGTCAGATTAGGCTGCTTCACTATAGGGTAGTTCAGAGTTTGGATTGCTTCACAGTTTGATCCCATATTGCCTTGCTTATGACGAAACTTTCGAACCTCTTACAATTCCCGGCAAACCTAAATGAGATGAATAGCATGCAATGTGAGGATTTTTTTTTTGTATTATTTTTTTTGAAATAATGATGATGTATGATGAATTAAAAAAAAGACGTTACATGCGTTAATAAAAGCATATTTTGGTGATTCAAATTTTGAGGAACATTAACCATGTCACATAAAATATACGTAAAGGAAAAAGAATAAATGGTTTTCATTGTTTGATTTTTTTTTGAAAGATAAAAAGTTTTTTTTTTGATGCAGCGGGTGGGTGAATTGCTTTTGTGTCCTAAACGGGTTATGTCTTACATATAGGTCACGGTCTAGGGTCACTTATGTGATCAACCTCTCAGGTGGCTCTAATCACTTTCTCACAAAGGTTTCCAGAGCTAAAATCCCTTTCACGATATGACCCACAACGATAGCGAGCTACCTGGTGTGGGATGCCGCGAAAGAGCATACTCTGGTTGAGATTTTCATGAGAGTCAGACAGATAAATCCAGAATGACTGTCACTAATCATCTCCGCTCGTCCTAAGTTTATTTTTCAGACCCGGGTATAGGGCCCCACTCAGAAGTGTGCGAATAAATAGGTGTAGGTGATGTGTGTGATATAAGCAACCTAAAACTACCCAAACTGCAAAAGAGCAAACAGATAGCAATATAAAAGTCTTCTACCCTAAGGTTTGCAAGAAAACAAATAGCAGTATAAAAGTCTTCTATCCTAAGGTTCAATATGCGAATATAAAGACTAAGGGTAAATAAAGTACTAAACTAATAATTTACACATTTAATTAAATTAGGCTTGACCCTCTAAAAAAAGTCCCCAGTGGAGTCGCCAGCTGTAGCGACCGAAGAATCCGAGGAGGGATCCTTCGTGGTTTTCGAACAATGGAGCCGCCATCAATATTTATTTTTAGGAAAACATTGAAAAAAACCTATGTTTTTGGGTTCGGGGGTCGATTAAGTGCGGGGAAGGTGCTAGCACCCCGCAACATCCTAAAAGGTTACCTTTTAATTAAATGTGTAGAAAAAATTAGTTTTAAAGAAAACACTTTAATTTACCCTTTTTTGTTATTTGCAAAAAAACGGAAAAGAAGACTTAATAAAAAATTTAGTTTTTTGCGCTCGACGGGAGTGGGCCCCCGCTCCTACGTATCTCCAGGTGCGATGGAGAAATCAAAGCTACGTAGTTCTTGGGTAGAAAATATTTGTGTGTTGGTATTTTTTTATTTTTTTTGAAAAGTTTTGGGAAAACTAGAGGCCGTTCATGGTGACCAAACAGATAAATCCAGAGTGGTCGTCATAAATGGCTTATTCGAAAAAGAAGGTGTTTACAGCGTTCAAACGAGTCGGGCCCAGAGTGACCGCTATAGACAACCGGTTTGTGATTGAGCGTTTGTTCGCTTGAAAACGTGCTTACCGGGAAGCGTGATAAAAATGAGTCGAAATTATGTTTGTACTTTATTAACTAAAAAGAAGTTTAGGCGAATGTTTGCGATGATCAAACGAGTAACCTCAGAGTGATCCCCGCTACTAATCCGCTGTGAAAAAAGGAAGGTTAGTCCTAACGGTCAAACAAGCAAGGCTCAGAGTGACCACTAGTAACAACCTATTTTTTTTTTACGCGAATTCGATTAAAAAGAAAAAAAGGAAAACGGTTTGGAAGTATCACGTGGTGAAAAAAAAAGCGGAGTAAGTGATAAAAGGGGGTGCAAATAATAAAGGAGTTGTATTAAAAAGAGAGGTGTGAATAGCGTTTTGACGCTAAAAAACGTCACCGGGGGTGCAAATAGCGTTTTGACGCTAGAAGAAAAATGGTTGCCGGGGGTGTAAATAGCGTTTTGACGCTAAAAAAACGATTGACGGGTCTATTACCTTTTTTACTATTCTACCCTAGAGCACGTGGTTCTTGAAACGCTTTTCCTCAAAAAAAAACCTAGACTAAACAAGTGGTATTTTGAAAGCGGATTTATGGAGAAAAAAAATTCTTTTGTAGTTTTTTTTTTTTTTTTTTTGTTGTCATAGTTATTATCTAAATAAAAAGGGGGGCCTTTTTACTTTTTTTTTGAAAAAGATTTTTGTTATTATGTTATTTTTTTTTTTTTTAGAAAAGAGTAGTGACACTAGTAACCATTTATTTTTAAAAAAAAATATTTTTTAGTATTTGAAAAAAAACTTTATTTAAATCCGAAAATAAAAAAGGAACACACATTTTTTTTATCACTTTTTTTTAATCCGAAAAATAGTAATTGTTAAAAAAAACAACATATCCTTTTTTTTTTTATCATTTTTTTTTTAATCTGAAAATTAGAATAATTTACTTAAAGAAACAACATATTTTTTTTATCACTTTTTTTTTTAATCCGAAAATAGTATAATTTATTTAAAAAAGGCACAACATTTTTTTTACTTTCTTTTTTTAGTCCGAAAATAGTATAATTTATTTAAAAAAGGCACAACATTTTTTTTTACTTTCGTTTTTTTTTTAGTCCGAAAATTAGAATTATTTATTAAAAAAAACATTTTTTTTTTTACACCAACATTTTTTTTTACACCTTTTTTACTCCGAAAATTACAATAATATAACAAACAACAAAATAAATAACCAATAGCAAAAATATAATATAAAAACAGCCTCTAAACTAAATAATAAAAAGACAGCAATAATATTCTAATAAGAAAAAGCAACTACACTAAATAATAAAAACAGCAAATAAATATATAAAAAGGTAACTAGGCTAAATATCAAGAACAACTAAAATTTATAAAAAAAAACAATAATAATATTTACATAACAAAAACAGTAACTAAAATTTAAAAAAAACAACAATAATAATATCTAAAAAAAACGCGAATAATAATAAAAATATTACATTTTAGTACCTTGACAATGAAAATCCAGAAATGTTGAAGAAAATTTCCTTCTTCAAATTTCTTCAATACAAATGAACCTTTAAACTAAAAAAAAATCTAGGAAGGAGGAAAAGACAGGGAAGAATATTTCTCTAAGAGAAACCCTAATTTTTTTAGAAGATCCTCCTTTTTTCTAAGAGCAAAAAAATCCGTCCCCCCTCCTCTAAGTGGGGAACCCTATTTATACAAAAAAAACTTGCTCTTGCTTCTCTTCATTGCTCCACTTCAACCACCCTTGGATAGTGATGATGACTTTCTTTGATATGATGGAGGTTTAGGGGGAGTTGTTGAAGGGGAAAAAAGAGAAGACATGTGAGATGAGGGGAGATGATGGTTGAAGGTATGGGCATGGAGAAGAGAGTGCCATGTGTGAAGTGTGTGATAGGGAGAGGAATGGATGAGTGTGTGAAGAGTGAGAGGAGAGAGCCGTGGGTGAGGGAGAGAAAGGAGGGAAGGGTTGAGTGTGAGAGAGGAAAGAGAGAAAGGATGGTTGAGTGTGAGAGAGAGAGAGAGTGGGGTCGAATAGGGGAAGGGGTAAGGAGAGAGGGAGGAGGCGTAGGAATTGAGAGAAAGAGAGGTTGAGTGTATTGGGAAGAAAAAAAAATGGGGAAGTGGGATAATGGGGAAGTGGGATTGAGGGAAAAGAGGAGAGGTGGAGTGTGGAAGGGAGAAAGCAAATTTCAAAGAGGAAAAAGGGGGGTGGGGTCGAATATGGAGTGGGGAAAAGGGGAATGAACTTGGCTTGTTTTTAGGGTTAGGGGGGAATGGTTAAAAAAGAAAAAGAAAATGTTTATTATTTTTTTTTTTAAAAAAGAAAGGGTGGCCGAATTTTTGAATGAGAGAGGGGGGAAAAATTAGGGTTTTGGTGGGAATTGGGTTATGGGTTGTGGGTTGTGGGTTAGGATATGGATTGGGTTTGGTGGAGGAGTTGGATTGGGCTAGGGTTTAGGAATTGGGTTGGGTTTTAGATAGCCCAATCCAAAATGCACCTCTATATATTTTTTACAAACCTCCCCTATTTCCTCCTTTGCTTATTTTGTTTTTTCACTTCTAAATAAAATATTTGTGGTGATTAAAACCCATAGCAATAAAAACAAGAAAATAATACATGACATAAAAAAGATTATTATTATTTTTCAAAAATTAAAACTTGTAGCAAACTAAAAATAAAATAAAACATGGCATGAAAAGAAGAATATTATTTTTCTCAAAAAAATAAATAAAATTTCTCTTTTTTTTTGGATAGGACAAAATTAGGGTATTACACTGCACATCCAAAAAAAAAAAACTAAGATGGGAAATATTAGGTTCGTGACCAAAAACCAAATGCAAAGGGGAAGAGTTGTGATAACTTGTTGGCTTGATGCGAATCAACAACATGCAAAATTGCATGATCCCAAGTAGAAATTGGAAGTTCTTATCTCATAAGTATTGGACATATAATTAACTTTAGACATCTAAAGAATGGTTCTTCAAGACCATTTAAAAAAATGAGCTCTTAGTGAAATTAGAGTAGCAAACAATCTCACAAACTTCCTGTTGTGAGTTGGCGACAACTATATGTATCAATCTAGTTGATGTATCAATTAACATAAAAATATTTAAACAGTCCACATGATGGGTGTATTGGCTCAAAATATTATCATATGTATTCATTCAAAAAAAAATTAGATATTCACTTCCAATTTTTGTGGTGATGGTCTAATTTTAAACTTCCCTTGTAAACAAGAGATACATTAGACCTTATTAGATTGAAGAATCTTCTGGTTCTTTAATTGATGACCACATAAATTTTCAATTATTTTTCGCATCATATACCCGGGATGGCCCAACCGGTTATGTCAAACAACAATTTTTTTTTTTGATTTGTAAACTTCTGGTTTACAATATGTGCTTCAGTTGCACTGATATAAGTGTAGTACAAACTAGAGGAAAAACCGAACAGTTTTTTCACTACACTTATTTTATCCAAAGTATGTCGCTATATAAAGATACTCCATATCTCATTCATCTCTCGTTTTAGTATGATATTGATTTAGACGGATATCTTTGAAACTTAATAATTTTTTTACGAGACTTAGTGGAATGCAATGGATTCTCAAAGTGTAAACTTAGATAAGCAACATAATAAACTTGATTCATTAGTGCAATTATACATAGAAACAATTATTTGTGCAATCCTTCAGGGATGCTTGAATATTGGATTTATTGTTCATCAGGAACCGTATCACAAATTTTCATCAACAATCATATTTCATTTGTTCTTGAGGAACTATATCTCAAATCTAACGATGACGAAATAAATATCATGCTTTGAGCAATATTTAATGGATGCTTGAACCTTTTCTTTTTTTGAATTCTTCAAGAACTATATAACAAACTTTCACACTTTGAGCAATCCTATAGGGTGCTTCAATATTCAGTTATTTGTGCAATCTATCTGGGATGCTTGAATGATGAATTCTTCTGGAATTCATAATGAATACAGTAAAACACGATATGCTTCAGTATTAAGTTCTTTGTGCAATTCTTGTAGAATGCTTGAATATTGAATTCATCAAGAATAGTCAAACATGATAATCGTCTTTATGCAATCCAATAGAGATGCTTGAATGTTGAATTCTTCGGGAATTCGTCAAGAATAGAATTTCTATGCAAGAAAACTTTTTTTTAATAAAATTTCTATTCAAGGAATATAAAATATTAACATGATAAAATAAAAGCTATAAGGATGAACATCATAATTTTTGATCGGTGGGAAGAAGAAGAAGAAGAACACCATAATATGATAATAAGTTAGATTAACTATAAGATAGTAGAAGAAAACATATATTTGCCAAATAGCCTCCAAGCTTATTATAAATTTCTTAATAATAGTAGATTAGCTCTTCCGAAGCCTTCAATTATCTTTGAAGGGCTAGATATAGTACTAACATCGGTTTCTCGTTTCACTAAATAAGAGAAATATTTCATATCCTTTAAAATTGTATGGGTAGTTCTGCTATCAACGAGACACATATCTCCATTAAGATCGGTAAAGAAGTCAACATCTAAGTGAGTAACACCCATATTACCGTCATAGTAACATCTATCAAATATTTTCATTATTTTTTGCTACTCTGCCCAATTTTTTCATTCTTTCCAACATTTTTTCACTTTTGGTGAAAAAAATGTGTTCTTGTAATTTCCATTGCGACTATGATCAAGACCATTATCACAGGTTTGCCAACAGTGATTGTTGTTGCTACATTCACTTCTGGAAATGAAGCAGTACTAATGGGACGAGCCTCATGATTCAAAATCATAGGTTTATTATTTTGTTATCGTGTGTTGTTACATTCACTTCTGGGAATGGAGTAGTATTAGCGGAATGAACCTCATGATATTCCAATGATTTTTAGTTGAAGGCACAACAACACTATAGTCAAGTAATAAAAAATTGGTATACTGTACTGGAGAACGTATTATTAGGGCATGTTGCCTTTTCCCATTAATTTGTAAGACAATAGATTATAGTAATGATCAAGCAATAGTTTACGTGTAAAATTCATATTAGAATTTAGGCTTAAAGGTACTTTTAGTCCCTGCAAATGTCACAATAATCCAGTTTAGTCCCTGCAATTCCAAAACTTTTAAAATAGACCCTGCAATTACTAAACGTTACTACTTTTAGTCCCTGCTGTTAGTTAAGGGTTAACACTGTTATCTTTTGATGATGTGGCACACCCCCCCACCCCCCACCCCCCCCACCCCACCCCCCCCACCCCCACCCTTCTTCTTCCTCGTGAACCCCCCCACCCCACCGACCCCACCCCACCCCAGCCCCTCCCCCTCCCCTTCGCCTCTCCTCCCCTTCGCCCCTCCCCCTCCCCTTCGCCTCTCCTCCCCTTCGCCCCTCCCCCTCCCCTTCGCCTCTCCTCCCCTTCGCCCCTCCCCCTCCCCTTCGCCCCTCCTCCCCTTCGCCCCCCTCCCCTTCGCCCCCCCTCCCCTTCGCCCCTCCCCCTCCCCTTCGCCCCTCCCCCTCCCCTTCGCCCCTCCTCCCCACCCCAACCCCACTGTTCCCCCTCTTCCCCCCCACCCCACCGTGACCCCTCCCCCACCCCCAGAGTTCGCAGAGAGAGAGAGAGAGAGAGAGAGAGAGAGAGAGAGAGAGACGCAGAGAGAGAACGGAGAGCGAACGGCGAGCGGAGAACGACGAGCGAGAGCGAGCGGAGAACGGCGAGCGAGAGCGATCGGTGAGGAGGGGGGAGGTGCGAAGGGGAGGGGGGCGAAGGGGAGGGGGAGGGGCTGGGGTGGGGTGGGATGGGGGTGGGGGGGTTCACGAGGAAGAAGAAGGGTGGGGGTGGGGGGGTGGGGTGGGGGGGGGGGGTGGGGGGGGTGGGGGGTGTGCCACATCATCAAAAGATAACAGTGTTAACCCTTAACTAACAGCAGGGACTAAAAGTAGTAACGTTTAGTAATTGCAGGGTCTATTTTAAAAGTTTTGGAATTGCAGGGACTAAACTGGATTATTGTGACATTTGCAGGGACTAAAAGTACCTTTAAGCCTAGAATTTACAACATATTTACAATTAGGTAACAAAAGTTTAAATTACAAAGGATTAATTTGGAAAAATTTACATGTAAATAGACAATACGTGAATTATTAAATAAACAAACATAAACAAAACAATGCATCTCTCAAACTTCATATGCGATACTCATTCACATAAAATCAAAGGATAAAAGAAATGATTAAAATCCAATAAAGCCCATTCCACAAACATGGCAAAAGGATTAGGCAATAGAAACTGAAATGGAAAAAGAAATGAAGAACTAATTAAACTCATAATGCCTATTTGATTTTGAGATGAATGTCACGTACTAGCTACAAACTCATGGAAGGAGATATAATCACACTTGATAGTAACAACATAGGCTCAACCTTCCAGCCAGTTAGAACACATAATCTAATATGGAATCATTGAGAATAATCCTAATAAAATATCCATAAGGTGATTATATTGATTTAGACGTAGAGAGATCCAAACCACTTGCCATATTCATATGTGATTAAAATCCACTATATATTCATAGAAAGATGGAATTTGAATCGATCTGTAGAATTTAACCTACAGAACTAAACTTTTGGTCAAGAATATCATAAGCTAACAGAACCAAACCACGTCTAATTATAAACAATATATCGAGAGCCACAAATCCAAGTTTAAATATTTTAAACTATAAGGTTTTAATCACCAAGCAAATAGGAACTGAGATCGAGATATATACAAAAATTATATGGTAGTCAAATCTGATCAGGAAACCATATAATAATATCCATTTGGTTAGACACTTAAAACATACAACACAATAGTAGTATCATGGAACAAGCAAGAATCAATAGTACCTTAGATTGGTAGAACTTCGTGCTGATAACGTATTGTGAAATAAGAGATAAAAGACCAAGAAGAAGGATGGAAGATGAGAGATTTTCTATTCACTTCAAGTACACCAATACACATAGGAGATAGTCCTATTTATAGGGTAGGAGATTGGTAAGTGAGTGGTTTACATTAAGAGGCCACTACACTAGAGAGTAATGAGAAAGAGGGAGAAGGGTAGTGGACATCCACTAATATAAATATTCATAACAACTTACTATTATAAAATAATACTTGAGTCTTTGAAGGAAACAGACCCGTATGATATTTTCATAAACAAAAATATAATATACTATTATGTGTGAAAAAATGAGTTAGCAAATGATGATTGATAATAAACTAATAAATAACATGGTTAGACTTCTCTAGAATAATAGTAAGAGAAACAATAGCCACACACCAAGACTCTCTCTTCAAAAGTAGATCAACAGTGTCAACGAGATTAGAACTAAAATATTGAAACTGAGAGGGAGAGACGACGTAAAGGGTGAGAACAAAGGTGAAAATGTGTGCAAATCGAACATAGACTCGTGAATAAGCATTTTTTATGGCTTGATAACTTGATTATCAGGATTCCGCTGGAATGTTTTGAGCATTTGAAATATAAGATTGTTCTGAATTCTTGCTTTCAAGAATGGATGAATATTTGGGTTGATTTTTCGGAGTAATATCTTGAAACTACTACCGATATACCATGATATTTCTCGATCGAGAGGTTTTTATTACTATGAGTTTATTATATTGGGATTTCGAAAAGCATTGGGGTAAAACTTTGTCAGAATACTGCTTGCTAACAACAGTATGTGTTAACCTTTCGAGGCGGGGACACCATTATTGGAATTTGGAGGCAGGGGAGTCTATTATTGATATTTCGAGGCGGGGAGCCTAGTATTGATATTTCGTGGCGGGGAGCCTATTATTGGTATTTCGAGGCGGGGAGCCTATTATTGATATTTCGAGGCGGAGAGCCTATTATTGATGTTTGCAGGCGGGGAGCCTATTTTCATTCTGTATAAGTGTTACCTCTTATTTTATATGGTTTTATATGATATTAAAATTGATATTATCGTGTCCCGCTAGTTATACTCTTCAATATTTGCTCACTGAGTGGTGACTCACCTTGTCTCTCTTATATGTTTCAAATTACCAGGCTCGTGTCAAACCGTGCACCCCTGCTAGTGTCTTACTTCTAGCTGATGATCCATTATGAGTTTAGAGAGATGTTGGTAATATTATGTGATCTGTACCTTGGTCTCCTGCAAAGACACTCTGAAGCCCAAGTTAGGGGCGAAGAAGTCAAAGCAGGAAGTATGAGATGGGATGAAAAGTGTACCTTTCGGCGAGGGGTTGACGCTTATTTATAGAGTTCGGCGCTGCTCCCTAGTCGTTGGATCATGCGGCTTGATCTCAGCCGATGAGACACCCCAAGCTCGCTTTAGGTGTGCCCTTCCTGTCTGCTACAGTTCCCTGGATTGGGTTGGGCCGTTTCCATGGATTGGGCCCTCGGCCCAGTCCAAAACGTTATGTATATTTTCTGTTAGTGTTCTTATGTATTTCACCCGAAAAAGTTTGTAGTGGCTCTGTTACATTGTTGGGTTATCTGAAAGTAGTTGGATATTACTCGGTTGGCCTCTGTGAGGACCTATATTAGCTGGTATTGTGTGTTTTGATTAGACAAGTGTATATATTATTTTGGGATGTCCATAATTTAGAGGAGGTTTTTCCGAACTTTCGTTAGAAATTTCTCCGGATATAGGTTATCATAGGTTTAACATAATGACTATTCTCATTGTCAAGTGGAGGTTGTTGAGGCTTGCCAGGCTAATGCAGTGATAGTCTGTGCGCAGTTCATGGTCCAACTCGGGTCGTGACATGCTTGGTCCCCGTGACACCTTCAGGGGCGTTCTCAGGCTGAGATTGAGCTATTGCGATGCTTGAAACCTGGGGTCTGCCGCGAGGTGCCATCGGGATGCAAGAGAGAATTGTTAAGAGGTAAAGAAGATGTGAAAGCTAGACAGCTCCCACTGTGGTCGCCAATGTTCTATACCTTGCCGTGCTGTGGAGACTGCAGTTGGTAGGTCTCCTGATGTCCGAGTGAGGCGTTAAAACGATCCCAGTTGGGGCACCTGCGATGCCACTCCGACGCTCAAGTCAGTCTTGAGGATAAGAGAATAATATGTCTAGGAATTAGAATGTACCTATTAATGGCAATGTTGACCAGTATTTATGGGGATTCGTGTCGGTTTTTAGTCGTTGGATTGATTGGATGAATCTGAGTCGTCCAAGTATGAGAGTCATAAATGGGCTATTTATTTTGGATATGGATCAAAGTGATTGGGCTTATCCATTCTAATTGCTGAATGGGCCTCTTGGTCCCGTCCAGAGCAGTTTCGATCCTCAACTTCTCTCTGTGCGGTTTAGTAAGTCGATGAGTAAATAATGGGGACTATAACAAGTCCTATTTATTTCTTTAAACTCAATTAATATCAATTTGACTAAATCTCTATTTTAATTTTATTTAGCAATTTAAAAACTTCAATACCCTTTATTTGAAACACTTTTTTTTGGAACATGGTAATATCACTTTACGGCTTGATAACTTGAATGTGAGGATTCTATTGGAATGTTTTGAACACCTGAATTTTAAAATTTTTATAAATTCATGTTTTCAAGAATGGATGAATATTCACGTTAAAAAAAAAAGAATGGATGAATATTTGGTTTGATGTTTGGGAGTAATGTCTTGAAACTACTGATGCACTATGATATTTGTTGATCGAGAGGTTTTTGTTCATATGAGTTTATTTTACTGGAGTTTCGAACCAATTTGGGGTAAAACTTTGTCAGAACACTGCATGCTAACAGCAGTATGTGTTAGCCTTGGTGCACCATGATTTGTCTTTAGGCGGGGAGCCTACATTTATATTTTGAGGCGGGGAGCCTATTATTGATATTTCGAGGCGGGGAGCCTATTGTTGATATTTCAGGCGGAGAGCCTATTTCTGTTTTGTATATGTATTACCCCATTTACGATTTTATACGATTTACTTTCTTATTTATGGTTTTCGTGGAAACCACTTTATTATTGATATTATCGTGTCTCGCTTGTTATGCTCTTCATTATTTACTCACATCGTCTCTCTTCTATGTTTCAGATTCCCAGGTCATGTCGAACTGAGTACCTCTGGTAGAGTTTAGTCTCTTATTCTAGGTGATGCTCGCTTCTTGTTTTGGAGGGCCGCTGTTTATGTTACCTATATTTTCTTGTTGGGAATTCAATGATTCTTACTTTTGAAAGAATATTATTAAAATATGATTCTTACTTTTATAATGTATTTTGTATAAAAAGGAGTGTAAACGTATTTTATGGTTGAGCTTCATATATCCTCATCTAAATATTATATATCTTTACTCCGTTGGACTTCTTGAATCTTGCGATTTCCTAAAATGGATTTCGGTTTTAGTATCGAAAAGGATACTTATGAGGGTTTCCGTGAGTCAGATAAGTGTCGATTTTAATTCGCTCGGTCCTAAAACGCTTACACGTCATCTGATATTCAAATTGAAGTAAATAGTAATCGTAGAAGTCGACTAAAAGATTTGGGATGTTACATTTTCATTTGAAATATATATCAGTCAAGTAATAATCATATTGGTGTTCCATATCATTTGTTTGTGAACACAGGACTTTGAACAAAAAACTAAGGACTTGTGGTATATTTTATACGTAACTAATATCAGAAAACAAATATTTAATTTCGTAAGTAATTTTTTATATTAGTTATAATATCAACTTTAATTATAATCATATTTACGATTTAATTTTTATCCAAAAAGAAAGACATGAATCCTTGAATTAGACAATGATACAATGAAATCCGTGAGATCGGAAGAACTCATTCAATAAAAAACGTACTTTTCATTAGATTCATTCATTCACTTCCACGTGTTAGTGAAAGCCAACCTTAGATCAAGCAGAGTGGACTAAACTACAATCATTCCAAACCTTCAGTGCCCTATTCAAAATTAGTGTCTTGTTTTTCTTGAAAATTGGCAATTTAACCGCATTGTTTGTGATGTCCATGTGACATGATTTTCCTACGTCATTCACAAGACCTAGACAACACTCGTTGCTAACTGTTTGATTTCCAACAAATACACCAAAATATACTTGTTGACCACAATCTGGCGTCAATTTGGTTACACATTTACTTAAATATTTCTCATACGATGACGATGGTGTTGGAGCATAATTAAACTCACTAGAAGGACCTTGAGATGGAGGCTGAAGAGTTTCAGAACCAACTGACATTTTCAATAACAATGTAAAGCTGATGAAAAATGTCACAACTATATAAAATTTGTTGAATGATGCCATGGTCTTTTAAAAGATTGTTTTATGTTCAAGGTCTTGTAGATGTTGTATCTGAGTTAAATGGTGGAAAAAGCAAGTCATATTTATAGTATAAATATTACAATCTTAACGTTCAAAAGTATTCAATTGATTGTTCTAACTCTTTTAAAACAGCAAAAACAAATATATGTTTCTTGTTAATATGTAAAATGATTTCTTATCGAAAGATAAGTTTCTTATCAAAACCTCATTTCCTAACCACAAAACTTGTGAAATGTTTTTTCCTAATGTGTAACATCCTCAAAATAATTAATAGAATTATTCGGATGTTAACCCAATTGAATTGTTTTAGTACTCGACTGGTAAATTTATTGAGTGCTAAAATTAATTATTGGTTGTCATCGGATCGTTAACCGGATAATACGGGTCAAGGAAGTTTTGAAATCGAAATAAGGGATTAAGATCAATATGGTAATTGGACCACGCTACCACTTATTTATTAATAAAATATATGTGTGTGTGTGTTGAATAAGGAAAGAAAAGAAAGAAAGAAGAGGATTCGAACAGAAGAGGGAAAGAGGAAGAAAAGAAGAGAAAAGAAGAGAAAGAAGAAGAGGAAAGAAGAAGAGAAGGGAAGAAGGAGAAGTGAAGCCCATCCCTCCAAAATTCATCATCTTCATCATCTCCCCTCCCTCATCATAACCCAAGAGCTTGGTAAGATCTCCCTCCATTTTTCCCCTTGCTTTTGACTTCGAAAATTGAGGGTTTTGTGGGGGAAATTTGTTGAAATCATGGATTGATAGGTTGTGTTGATGATTGGGTTATGTTTAGGATCGAAGCTAGGAGCGGATTGATCGCGTTGTGAAGTTCGAATCGAAGTTTGGAGCGGTTTGGTGAAATAGGGTTCCGTTCGAGAGTTTTCAAGTCTCGGCAAATTCGGTTCGATATCGGCTCTCGCTTCAAGGGTGAGTTTTACTCACGTTTAGGTTTATTCCGTTTTGAAATGCATTTTTGTGTGATTTGGTTTCGATGGGTTTTGAGTCGAAAACGTTATTTTGAAATATATCGTGTTTTGACGAAATTCGAAATTGTTGGGTTTTTGATTGAATTGCTTGAATGTTTGATGTTGATTGGACTGGAATATTGTCTGGTATGATCTGTTTTCGTGTTAGGAATTGATCGGAGCGAGTTTCGGATTAAACGGAAAGCGAATTTTCATGAAAATGGCTATTTTAGTAATGCTGTCAAATGCGCACGATCCGTGCGTCCCAGGGGCACGATCAGTGCGCCTTGTTCGGTTTCAGTTTTTAAAATTTTCTAACAGGGCGCACGATCCGTGCGTCCCGGGAGCACAATCCGTGCGCATGAGCACGATCCGTGCGTCTGGGGGGCACGATCCGTGCGCATGGTTCTGTCCAAATTTTTCAAAGTGCCCTAAATGATTCCGTTTCGATTCCAATCCTTTCCTAATCCTTTCCTAACCCTTCTATAATGATATTAGGCTTATAATGCCATGATTTTGAGTATGTTTTAAAAAGGGTTTTATAAAATGCTTTTGAAGTTGAAATTCTTTCGAAAAGCCGAATAATAGTATGTGTGTGCGGACATGTTTTATTGATAACAAAGCGGGCTATGGGTCCTATGTGGTAAGGTGTAATCTAACGAGCTAAATGTTCCCATGATTGTAGATATATGTATATTATATCGAGTTTGGGTGACAACCCTGTTACCAAGTGGCTTCAGTCTCAAGAGGGGGGGTGAATTGAGATTTAAAAACTTTTTCAAATCTTTTGAAAATGTTTTTCCCCTTTTCAATGACTTAGATCAATTTTCGCGCAGGTTAAGTGGAAGCGAAGGAATTAGAATATAAAGCAGTACAGCGGTATAATAATAAAGCAGGAAAGCAGTAAAGCAGTATAATAGTAAAGCAGGAAAGCAGTAAAGCACACAGAGATTTATCCTGGTTCGGTCACCTCCTAGTGACCTACGTCCAGTCCTCACACCCTTGTGAGATTTTCCACTAAAACAACAACAAGGCTTACAGGTGCCTTGGAAAACCTTTACAGACTTAGGCACTCTCCTCCTAGGATACCCCACCTATGGAGAGCCCTCAAATCTAACAATACAATAACAAGAGATACCCCACCCCTGTTACAATCACCTGTCCTAGAAAGATACCCCACTTCCTAGTACATGCAGCTACCCTAGAGAGATACCTCACTCCCTAGAACAAAACACAACAATTAAATAATAAACAATTGTAAATGCAGAAATACCTCTAGTGTAGGCAGATATTACAACTTGAAGATTACAACCCCAACTAACTCTTAGCAACAGATCAGCTCAGACAGACCAACGGTACGTGACGAGCAAAAGTAAAAGCATAAAGAGTTTTTCTCAAAAGTTCTCTGATTCGTGAAATGGGTTGTGTGAAAATGAACGTGAAGCATTGCCTATTTATAGGCTATGAGGAATTCATTTTTACGTTAAAAATGATGTAGGAATCGATTCTTTGCTAATTGGAATGGATCTAGGAATCGATTCATTTGCTTGATCTGATCTAGGAATCGATTCTGATTTGTTTGTAAAAAGGATGTAATCGATTCTTAGGATCTCCGGGAGGCTAGGAATCGATTCTTCACTAAGTTAAAATATGTAGGAATCGATTTTCAGCTTGCCTGAGACAAGTGGGAATCGATTCTCACTTTGTGTGAAAAAGTTTGGGAATCGATTCTTCCCTTAAAAATATTTGGCTCAGAAATCGATTTATGTACTGAAAGTACATGACCTGAAAATCGATTTATAGCTTTTCTATTTTGCCTGAAAATCGATTTTGATATATGTTTATGCATGAGAAAAATCGATTTTGTTATTTAAAAGTTGATAAGAAATGTTTACGTAAATATGCATGCAACTTTAAAAAACTTTGTGAGTGTGTGAGCCTTTGAGATACGAGCTGACCTTTTGAAAGAGCTTACACTTTTTCCTAAGACACACCCAAACCCTAAGGATTACCCTTATATTTAAGGACTACCCTTAAACTTGAATCTTCAGTTCTTGGCTTGCTTGTCTTGGATTGACTTTGACGTTTAGTTGACTTTGACCGTCAATCTTACCTTTGTCTTTTTCATCATCAAAACATATCCTGCAATATCAGGTTACCTGCAACACAAGGTATCCACATTCTCCCCCTTTTTGATGATGACAAAACATTAACTCATCTCAAGGTGGGAGGTTAGTTCAAACAGATAATGTATACGATACTCCCCCTATCATGATGCTCCCCCTGTTTTATTGACTATATGCAAGTAAGTGCAGATGCATGCTGAATATTAAAACTTTCTTCTCCCCCTTTTTGTCATGATCAAAGAGGGCAACATGTAATAAAAGATGCGAATCTAACAGCACAGTCATTTAATTTAGAAAAAATTTAGTCATTGCATTAAAATAATTTGGTAACCAGCACAAGAGGCTAATAGTCATAGGCTTATATAAAAAAAAAGGAATATGCCAACAGGGCACAAACCATAGAAATAAAATGCTGATTCTAAAGATCTTGCATCCAATGGGAAAAGGAACTGTTTCGAGCCTCAAATTCTGTTAATCGATTGTTTAAGGCAGTAATTTCGTGACTGTGGGTCTCTCTGGAAAGGATGATTTCTTTCTTTAATTCTTCCATCCTCTCGTTCTGTTCTTCTTGAAAGATGTTGAGTGCATGCAAGAATTGAGTGAGGAATGGGGCTGCAGCAGCAGCAGTTTGGTTTGGTTCTGTTTGACCATCCTCATGTATGGTGGAGTTTGTGTTTGGACCAGATGGCCTGTTTGGATCATATTCTTGGGATGATGCTATGCCTATGGAGGAGTGATGCCATGTATCTCCAGATTGGATGAATTGCATCTGGTTTAAGGTGGAGGTGTTTATCATGTGATAGGCTGCTTTCCCTTTTATGATTTTCTCCCCTAAGAATGGAATGTTGAAGTGCTGGAGGAGTTTTGTAATGAGAACACAGTATGGAAGAGGTTTGTCGCTTGTCTTTGTGTGACGAATCATGTGGCTTATGATCAGATGTGCCCAGTTTATGTTCTTTCGGTGTTTGATTCCCCAAAGTAAAATAACTTCATCATAGGTTACCTGAGCAATGTTTGAGGTTTTCGGAAGGATTGTTCGGGCTATGGTGTAGTGGAGAAGCCGATTTTGGGTTGTGAGTGATTTTGCTAGAATAGGCTTTTTACCAACTTCGGCCAGAGCATGACAGATAGATATGCAAGTATCTCCTAGGTCGAATTCGGGCCAAGATTCCGGAGGGTTCATATGGATCAATTTTTCACCATCACAAGGTAAGCTGGTGAGATTACTGAACTGAGCTAGGGTGAGGTGGATTTTGGTTCCTTTTAGTTCAGCTGATAGTGTTTCAGTTGTATCGTTGTAGCTAAGAGTGGTGTAGAAGGCTCTAACCATGTCAGGAGCGACTGAGCCTGTTTCAGTTGCAAAGTCTAGTAGTTTATGGAATTCTAGCCAGTCAATAAATTCAAATCCTTTTTGACTTTGAAACCAGGGTAAGTCTAGAGCATAAGTGGTTCCTAATCCTCTAAGAGAAAAGTTTTTGCAGTAGAGGTCAGCTTGATCAGAACTGGTGAAATATCTGGAGTGGAAGGAGCTTTCACCATCATGTACCCTTTTCCTTTTGACACAGAGGTTCTTGGTTCTTGGAGCCATTGGGAATTTTTGGAGAGATGCGAATTTTGCTGTGAGTTTGCTCTAAGAGAAGGTGTGATCTTGGATGATTTTATGCGCCCTAAGTAGTTTGTTTGGATATGATAAGATTATGCGCTTTTCTTGTTGGAGAGGTTAAGGAAAAAGCGCTAGTTTTCCTAAGTTTTAGGAAGGGATTGATTTGTTGAAGATTTTGTAGTTTCATGATCGATTGAGAAATTTTTGGAGAGAGATCCTATATAATCGATTTTTGAGCTAAATTATAGGCCTTTGGAATGGCTTTGAAAATCGATTCATGTTATGGAAAAATGTCCAAGGAGAAAGCTCTATGAAACTTATAAAAAAATATTGTAAATTGTTTCTTTTGCAATGGTTAAAAAAAAAAAATAGTTTTGACTGGCCGTTTAAAAGATTCAACTAACTTTTAGTCATGTATGCACATATTAGAGTTATGGATTCTAGGATGATGATTCCCTTAAATTTATATAAAAAAATATGGAAATGAAATTTCGCACTTGTATAGACCAATTTCATGTTTAGAGATTGAATTAATAGTTCTATAAAAAATGGACTAACCTTTCCTGAGGATTCTTTCCTCAGTTTTATTTTTGATGTAAGTCACATGACTGCTTAACCCGGGGTGGAGTGTTTAAGGATCTGTTTCTTCCCAGTCATGAGCTTTTGTGATTCTGCTTTCAAGGTACCAATTTGTCCCCCATACCTTGAAGCATACCTGCAGTGATTAAACAAGGGTTCTAGGTACCCAAATTTCTTTGGGTCCTTGTGGGTTAGTGCTTAGTATGGTCCTTTTGGGAACCCATACTTTCTTCATATTTTGTCTTCCTCTTGTCCTGCAAACAGAAGCTGTATGTCCATTTTTACCACAATAACTACAACTGATGCATGGTCTTGATCTATGATGCATATGCCTTTTAGTGTAGTTGTTTCTAGGATGTGTAGGATGTGCCTGTTGTAAGCTGGATAGTTTTCCTACTGTCCATTCTAGTTCATGGACTTTCTTTTCAAACTCAGTACATTTGTCACAGACATAATTTGCTTTAAGGTAGCCAAGGCTGTAGTTTTCCTTTCTAAGTTCTAACCTTTCTTTAGTTAATGCAATTACTTCATTTTGAAGGTGATTGATAACTTTCTTTGCTTTATCTAATGCCTTAGCTAATTTCATAGAATCATCATGTAATTCAGTGAAAGCTTCATATAAATCATCATATGCATTTTGTAAAGAGTCAGGGTTAGAAATTACCTCGTTTTCATTCTCGCTTTCATGATCAGCCATTAATGCAACTTGAGCTTCTTCATCTTCTGATTCATCTGATGAGTCCATGCAGTTGTCTTCCCATGCGATGTAGGCTTTTCTTCCTTTGTTATTTTTGAATGCCTTCTTTTCAGATTTGGAGTCCTTTTTCTGTAGATTAGGACATTCCATTTTCATGTGCCCGGGTTTCCCGCATTCATAACAAGTAGGAGGACCGGATGTACTTTCTTTGCTAGAGAACCTTTTTGATTTGAAGTTCTTCTTTGGATAGTTGTTGCTTTTCATGAACCTTTTGAACTTCCGAACCATAAGAGCCATATTCTCTTCATTTTCATCAATTTCATCATCTGAGTTGTCACTATCATCACATTGACTAGAACAAGATGCTTTTAGAGCCAAGCTTTTCTTTTTCTTGTCTGTATTTTCATACTCAGCTAGGCGAGTGAGTTCTAGTTCGTGCTCTTGAAGTTTACCGAACAGAGTAGCCAGAGTCATAGTAGCTAAATTTCTTGATTCAGCTATAGCAGTAACCTTGGGCTGCCATTCTCTATTCAGACATCTCAGAACTTTGTTGATTAGATCCTCTGCAGGAAATGACTTACCCAACAAGCTTAACTGATTCACAATGTGAGTGAACCTTTTCTGCATTTCTGGTATTGTTTCACCTGTATTCATTCTAAATAATTCGTACTCTCTGATAAGAGTATTTGTTCTTGCCCTTTTCACTTCATTTGTACCCTCATGAGTAACTTGGAGATTATCCCACATTTCTTGGGCAGATTTACAGTTTGAAACTCGAAAAAATTCATCAGGACTTAAAGCAGAAGTAATAATATTTTTGGCACGTAAATTATGTTGCACTTTTCTTTTCTCATCATCAGACCATTCATTTCTACTCTTAATAGTAAGAATACCATCTACTAAGTGTGTGGGGACATAGGGTCCTTTTTCCACAGCATCCCAAACATCTAAGTCTACCCCTTCAATAAAGATTCTCATTCTTTCTTTCCAATATGCGTAATCTTTCCCGTTGAATCCCGGAGGACGGGTAAGAGAAGCACCCTCTTGCGTAGACCAACCTGAAGCCATTTCTCTTGAAGCTGCTAGGCCCTTTATACAAGAGTCTAGCTCTGATACCACTTGTTACCAAGTGGCTTCAGTCTCAAGAGGGGGGGTGAATTGAGATTTAAAAACTTTTTCAAATCTTTTGAAAATGTTTTTCCCCTTTTCAATGACTTAGATCAATTTTCGCGCAGGTTAAGTGGAAGCGAAGGAATTAGAATATAAAGCAGTACAGCGGTATAATAATAAAGCAGGAAAGCAGTAAAGCAGTATAATAGTAAAGCAGGAAAGCAGTAAAGCACACAGAGATTTATCCTGGTTCGGTCACCTCCTAGTGACCTACGTCCAGTCCTCACACCCTTGTGAGATTTTCCACTAAAACAACAACAAGGCTTACAGGTGCCTTGGAAAACCTTTACAGACTTAGGCACTCTCCTCCTAGGATACCCCACCTATGGAGAGCCCTCAAATCTAACAATACAATAACAAGAGATACCCCACCCCTGTTACAATCACCTGTCCTAGAAAGATACCCCACTTCCTAGTACATGCAGCTACCCTAGAGAGATACCTCACTCCCTAGAACAAAACACAACAATTAAATAATAAACAATTGTAAATGCAGAAATACCTCTAGTGTAGGCAGATATTACAACTTGAAGATTACAACCCCAACTAACTCTTAGCAACAGATCAGCTCAGACAGACCAACGGTACGTGACGAGCAAAAGTAAAAGCATAAAGAGTTTTTCTCAAAAGTTCTCTGATTCGTGAAATGGGTTGTGTGAAAATGAACGTGAAGCATTGCCTATTTATAGGCTATGAGGAATTCATTTTTACGTTAAAAATGATGTAGGAATCGATTCTTTGCTAATTGGAATGGATCTAGGAATCGATTCATTTGCTTGATCTGATCTAGGAATCGATTCTGATTTGTTTGTAAAAAGGATGTAATCGATTCTTAGGATCTCCGGGAGGCTAGGAATCGATTCTT
Source organism: Astragalus membranaceus (assembly GCA_039519185.1). Classification (NCBI taxonomy): domain Eukaryota; kingdom Viridiplantae; phylum Streptophyta; class Magnoliopsida; order Fabales; family Fabaceae; genus Astragalus; species Astragalus membranaceus. Next base: position 62,256,584 of record CM076854.1, read on the forward strand.
CACTAAGTTAAAATATGTAGGAATCGATTTTCAGCTTGCCTGAGACAAGTGGGAATCGATTCTCACTTTGTGTGAAAAAGTTTGGGAATCGATTCTTCCCTTAAAAATATTTGGCTCAGAAATCGATTTATGTACTGAAAGTACATGACCTGAAAATCGATTTATAGCTTTTCTATTTTGCCTGAAAATCGATTTTGATATATGTTTATGCATGAGAAAAATCGATTTTGTTATTTAAAAGTTGATAAGAAATGTTTACGTAAATATGCATGCAACTTTAAAAAACTTTGTGAGTGTGTGAGCCTTTGAGATACGAGCTGACCTTTTGAAAGAGCTTACACTTTTTCCTAAGACACACCCAAACCCTAAGGATTACCCTTATATTTAAGGACTACCCTTAAACTTGAATCTTCAGTTCTTGGCTTGCTTGTCTTGGATTGACTTTGACGTTTAGTTGACTTTGACCGTCAATCTTACCTTTGTCTTTTTCATCATCAAAACATATCCTGCAATATCAGGTTACCTGCAACACAAGGTATCCACAAACCCATGTTGACATACTAGGCGGGGAAGTCATGAACCCTTACCCTAGGCTCTGTGCCATTAGGAAACACTATTGGTTATGGGGTTCGCCGGGATTAGCAAGTGGATTGCGGTCGGTGTTGTGTCAAAAGTTTGTACTACGTTCATCGGGATTTGTAAGTGGATTACGGTCGGTGGTTCGTAGAAAGGCCTAGGATGTTAGTTCATCGGGATTAGCAAGTGGATTGCGGTCGGTGTTGTGTCAAAAGTTTGTACTACGTTCATCGGGATTAGCAAGTGGATTGCGGTCGGTGGTTTGTAGAAAGGCCTAGGATGTTAGTTCATCGGGATTAGCAAGTGGATTGCGGTCGGTGTCCTACTAGACCGAAGCCTTATTGTATGGTACACCGGGATTAGCAAGTGGATTGCGGTCGGTGTCGTGTCACATCGTAAAAATGTTTTAAACGGACCGAGAGTGTTAGTAGGGGTCTCGGTAGAACTCACGGAGATTGTATCTCACTGTTTAAATGTTGTTGTTTTACAGATAAACAGGGACAGAAGAAACCTCATAGGCACGAGTAGGTGGCCCCGGGAGAAGGATGATGACTTAGCTTTATGTTCAAGTTTATTTTCCTGCTATTGTCTATGTATCACAACACTATGGCATTAGTGTTTTGTTTATCTTTCTTTCCGCTTTCTTGTATGACTCTGACTACCATAGTTGCTGACAGTTTATGGTCTGAGTACCGTATGGTCTTATTTGTGTATAAGACGGTTATGTTATATTTCAGCAAAAATTTTATAGTGGTATTCAGTGTCTAAGAAGGAATTATTATCTCTGATGTTTATACTTTGGTGCACTTGGGTATTTTTACATGTTAAATATACCGGGGTGTTACAGTTGGTATCGGAGCGGTTCGACCTAGTCGGACTTAGCTTTTAGGGTCTTTGCTTTCTCCAGTCGTGATTTTCTTAGTATGCTATTAGACATTGAGCTTGATCAACTTAATACTTTGTGCATATTTCGCAGAATCATGGCCAGAAGAGGTAGAGGCGTCCCTCCTCCTGTTGATCCACAATTCGAATGGATGCAGAATGTCATTGAGAATCAGCAGAAGATGATGCAGGATATGTTGCAAATGCAGCATGACCAAATGGGTCTGCAACAGCCCAATTTCCAACCTCATCAAGAAGATCCCAACCGGACATATTTCCGATTTCAAAAGATGAAGCCCCCGACTTACAAAGGGGGACCGGATCCAATGACTGCTTATTATTGGATTGATTCAATGGAGAACATTTTTCAAACCTTACAATGCGGGGAAGAAGAGAAGGTAATATGTGCGGCAAATGTACTCGATGAAGATACCCACACCTGGTGGTGTAATGCAAGGCAAATGATGGAACTCCAAGGAACTCCCCTCACTTGGGACAACTTCAAGGAATTGTTTCTGAAGCAATATTTCCCTTCAGTGAAGAAACTAAGCAAGCAAGCGTAGTTTGTGAATCTCAAACAAGGTGATTTGTCAGTTGGGGAATATGCTGCGAAATTCGAAAGACTGTCTCAGTTCTACGAGTTGGGGAGGTATGCCCCCAAACGACATGTGGAAGATGCAGATGTTTAAAGAAGGTCTTCGTGCTGATATAAGTCAAGGACTCAGTTCTTACACTCTGGTGAATTATCCTGCCTTAGTGCAACCAGCATATGTTGCTGAGGAGGATTTAAGGAAAATGTATGCTGAAAGGAAAGACTATTGGAAGGGTAAGAAGAAGGTTGCTGAGTCTTCTACTCCAAGCAGACAATTCAAGGGAAACAATTATAAGGGAAAGCAGGTGCAGTCCCATGAACCATCAAAGCCCCACAAATGTGGCACTTGTGGAAAATATCATTCAGGTGATTGTTGGCAAAAATCTAATCGGTGCTATCATTGTAATGAAGAGGGCCACTATGCTGATAAGTTCCCATCAAGGAGGAGCTTTCAAGGAGCCCCGAATGCGCCGAGACAAGGGCGAATCAACACATTGGATGCTCGAACCATCACACCTACTGATAATCTTCTGAGGGGTACGTGATCTCTTTTTAATAACTAAGTCAATATTTTATATGATTCCGGTGCAACTCATTGTTTTATATCACAAGCGTGTGTGGATCGGTTGGGTTTAGCATTATCTGAGCTATCCGAACCGATAACTATTTTAACTGCTATCAAGGGTCGTGTCCAGACCCAATCATTGTGTGAAAATTGCCTACTTGTCATAGGGGACAGACAATTTGTCGTGAAATTTATCTGCTTGCCTATGAGGAGTATGGACATTGTCCTGGGTATGAATTGGATGGCTGAAAATCATGTAACAATCAACTGTGCCGACCGAACCATTAGCTTCGCCTCTGAATCCGTAGGATTGACACAGGCAGATTCTGAAGCGATGATCTCTTACACCGAAGCAAGCCAGTCATTATTCCAAGGTGCGGAGGCTATTCTTATTATGTTGTCTGCATCTACTGAAACGGGTTTAGATTTGTCATCTGTGCAAGTGGTAAATGAATTTCTAGATGTCTTTCCAGAGGAAGTTTCATCCTTACCTCCTGACCGAGAGGTAGAATTCTCAATAGAATTGATTCCTGGTATAGGATCGATATCTGTTGCTCCTTATAGGATGTCTCCTTTAGAATTGAAGGAACTGAAGTCTCAACTTGAAGAATTAATATCGAAAAGGTTTATCCGACCGAGTGCTTCTCCATGGGGTGCTCCGGTATTGCTAGTTAAGAAGAAGGACGGAAGCATGAGATTGTGTATTGACTACCGTCAACTCAACAAGGTGACGATTAAAAACAAATATCCATTGCCAAGAATAGACGATTTGCTTGACCAACTTCGAGGTGCCGTGGTATTTTCAAAAATTGATCTGAGATCGGGCTATCATCAAAAAAAGGTACGAGCCTTAGATATTCCGAAGACAGCTTTCCGTACGAGGTATGGACATTACGAGTTTGTGGTGATGCCCTTCGGTATGACTAATGCTCCTGCAGTATTCATGGATTACATGAACCGAGTCTTTCACACGTACCTCGATCAGTTTGTAGTAGTTTTTATTGATGATATCTTGGTGTACTCTAAGACCATTGAGGACCATGTTCAACATCTCCGCATTGTTCTGGGCGTACTCCGAGAAAAGAAATTGTATGCCAAGCCGACGAAGTGTGACTTCTGGATGCTGGAAGTGAAGTTTTTGGGACACGTGATTTCCCAATCGGGAGTTGCGGTGGATCCCAGTAAGGTGGAAGCGGTGTTGAACTGGGAACGACCAACATCTGTCACAGAAATAAGAAGTTTCCTGGGTCTAGCTGGTTACTATAGGAGGTTTATTCAAGGTTTTTCACAATTGGTTTTTCCACTTACTCGGTTAACTCGTAAGGCCCAACCGTTTATATGGGATGCCGATTGTGAGGAATGTTTTCAAGAGTTGAAGGTTAGGTTGACTTCTGCTCCAATCCTAATTCCTCCAGATCCGTCTTTGGAATTCCAAATTTACAGCGATGCTTCTGGAAAGGGTTTAGGATGTGTTCTAATGCAGAACCAACAAGTTGTAGCTTATGCCTCCAGACAGTTGAAGACTCATGAAGAGAATTATCCGACTCATGATTTGGAGTTGGCAGCTATTGTGTACGCACTGAAGATTTGGAGACATTACCTATATGGGTCTCGTTTTGAAGTCTTCAGTGATCATAAAAGCTTGAAGTATTTGTTTGATCAGAAGGAGTTGAATAACAGTCAGAGAAGGTGGGTGGAATTTCTGAAGGATTATGACTTCGAATTGAAGTATCATCCGGGAAAGGCTAATGTTGTAGCTGATGCACTAAGTAGGAAATCCATTCACATAGCAGAGTTTATGATGCATGAAATGAAATTGTTGGAGTCCTTTAGGGACTTAAATTTGAATTCAAGATCAAGGAAGAACCGGTTAGTGTTGAGCCACATGAGGATCTCTAGTTCATTAAGGGATTCTATTCGCTTAGCACAGGAAATTGATGTGAAGATACAATCACAAAAAGTGTTGCCAGACTTTACCACAGATAGTGATGGAGTTATTTGTTTCAACGGTAGGATCTGTGTGCCCGATAATGAAGATATTAAAAAGCAAGTGCTAGAAGAAGCACACCGAAGTTTATTTTCTGTACATCCTGGATCCACCAAGATGTATAGAGATTTAAAGCAGATGTATTGGTGGCATGGAATGAAGTTAGAGATTGCTGAGTTTGTATCTCAATGCTTAACTTGCCAAAGAGTTAAGATCGAACATCAGAAGCCTGCTGGTCTGTTACGGCCACTGGACGTGCCAGTGTGGAAGTGGGAAGACATTTCTATGGATTTTGTAATGGCATTGCCAAGGTCTCAAGCCGGTAACGACTCCATTTGGGTAGTTGTGGATCGGTTAACTAAATCAGCTCATTTTATTCCAGTTCGTTCGAGCAGTAAGGTATCCAAATTAGCAGAAGTGTATCTAAAGAACATAGTGAGGTTACATGGGATTCCTGCCAGTATTGTATCGGATCGAGATCCGAAGTTCACTTCTCGATTTTGGAAAGCTCTGAATGAAGCGTTGGGGACTAAAGTACTTCTTAGTACCGCTTATCACCCGCAGACAGATGGTCAGACCGAGAGAACTATCCAGACATTAGAGGATATGCTTAAGGCTTCAGTACTTGATAACGGGAAGAAATGGGAGGATCATCTTCCATTGGTGGAATTCTCTTACAACAACAGTTATCATTCCAGTATCGGAATGGCACCTTTTGAAGCGTTGTATGGTAGGAAATGTAGAACTCCATTGTGTTGGTGGGAAGTCGGTGAGAACCGATTGTTAGGACCTGAGATGATTCAGGACACTACTGAAAAGATCCGCCAGATCAGGGAAAGAATGAAAGCTGCACAGAGTAGGCAAAAGAGTTATGCCGACAAAAGGAGAAGGCCGTTAGAGTTTGAGTCGGGTGATCATGTGTTTTTGAGATTATCACCAACAATTGGCACAGGTAGGGCATTACGGGTGAAGAAACTCAGTCCTCGGTATATTGGACCCTTCCATATTATCGAGCGAGTTGGGCCTCTTGCATACCGTATCGCTTTGCCTCCGCCATTGTCAAATCTGCATGATGTATTCCATGTGTCTCAGTTGAGGAAGTACATTCCCGATCCAAGTCAACCGTTAGATTTTGAAACGATTGACCTTCGACCGGACTTGTCCTTCCAACCTCATCCAAATTACATCATGGAACGTGGCGAGAGGACGCTACGGACGAAGACAATTCCCATTGTCAAAGTGGTTTGGGATGGTTTTTCCGTCGATGAGGCTACTTGGGAGTTGGAGGACGATATGCGGGCTCGATATCCGTATTTGTTTTCTTGAGGTACGTTGTGTTTAATTTTGAGGACAAAATTCTTTTAAGTGGGGGAGAATGTAACATCCTCAAAATAATTAATAGAATTATTTGGATGTTAACCTAATTGAATTGTTTTAGTACTTGACTGGTAAATTTATTGAGTGCTAAAATTAATTATTGGTTGTCATCGGATCGTTAACCGGATAATACGGGTCAAGGAAGTTTTGAAATCGAAATAAGGGATTAAGATCAATATGGTAATTGGACCACGCAACCACTTATTTATTAATTAAATATATGTGTGTGTGTGTGTGTTGGATAAGGAAAGAAAAGAAAGAAAGAAGAGGATTCGAACAGAAGAGGAAAAGAGGAAGAAAAGAAGAGAAAAGAAGAGAAAGAAGAGGAGAAGGGAAGAAGAGAAGGGAAGAAGGAGAAGTGAAGCCCATCCCTCCAAAATTCATCATCTTCATCATCTCCCCTCCCTCATCATAACCCAAGAGCTTGGTAAGATTTCCCTCCATTTTTCCCCTTGCTTTTGACTTCGAAAATTGAGGGTTTTGTGGGGGAAATTTGTTGAAATCATGGATTGATAGGTTGTGTTGATGATTGGGTTATGTTTAGGATCGAAGCTAGGAGCGGATTGATCGCGTTGTGAAGTTCGAATCGAAGTTTGGAGCGGTTTGGTGAAATAGGGTTCCGTTCGAGAGTTTTCAAGTCTCGGCAAATTCGGTTTGATATCGGCTCTCGCTTCAAGGGTGAGTTTTACTCACGTTTAGGTTTATTCCGTTTTGAAATGCATTTTTGTGTGATTTGGTTTCGATGGATTTTGAGTCGAAAACGTTATTTTGAAATATATCGTGTTTTGACGAAATTCGAAATTGTTGGGTTTTTGATTGAATTGCTTGAATGTTTGATGTTGATTGGACTGGAATATTGTCTGGTATGATCTGTTTTCGTGTTAGGAATCGATCAGAGCGAGTTTCGGATTAAACGGAAAGCGAATTTTCATGAAAATGGCTATTTTAGTAATGCTGTCAAATGTGCACGATCCGTGCGTCCCAGGGGCACGATCAGTGCGCCTGGTTCGGTTTCAGTTTTTAAAATTTTCTAACAGGGCGCACGATCCGTGCGTCCCGGGAGCACGATCTGTGCGCATGAGCACGATCCGTGCGTCCGGGGGGCACGATCCGTGCGCATGGTTCTGTCCAAATTTTTCAAAGTGCCCTAAATGATTCCGTTTCGATTCCAATCCTTTCCTAATCCTTTCCTAACCCTTCTATAATGATATTAGGCTTATAATGCCATGATTTTGAGTATGTTTTAAAAAGGGCGTTATAAAATGCTTTTGAAGTTGAAATTCTTTCGAAAAGCCGAATAATAGTATGCGTGTGCGGACATGTTTTATTGATAACTGTCATACCCCAATTTTTTCCGGCTTAGGTCAAAACCCTAATTTTCAATCAAAAATAAATCAAGTCTTAGCATTCATCCTAGAGGTTAGGAAGAGCATCATGCTTGCATCTTAGAAGTTTCAGAATGCATTTTAGGGTTAGAAAAGCATTGCATGGCATTTTAGAGCACTTTAGAGCATTTCTAAGGTTTCTAGGGTTTTTCCTAGTTCAAAGGGTATTTTGGTAATTTCGCCAAAAAGACTTATTTTCTCATCATGCATGCATTTCTAGAGTCTTAGAGTCATCCAAAGGGTCTCGGGATCATTGTTAGAGTGGAAATGAAGTTTGGAGCAAAATTAGGGTTTTTGGGACAAAAAGGGCATTTTGGTCATTTCACTAAAATAAATAATTTCTCGGTAAAAACCATTATGCATATCTTGAGGAATTTATGTGAGTCCAAGTGAGTAGAGTTGTGTATTTTTTGTGCATCATGGGAATATTTTAGGCATGAAGTTCAGTTTTTAAACAAAAGGGCAAAATTGTCATTTCCTTTGGAGTGGGGTCAACAAATCAATTTTGGGATTGGTGAGATCATAAAATTCAGAGCCCAATCATTGAATCATGGGACATGGCCCAAAATGGTATGAATTTAGAAGAATTATCTTGAAAGGAATAATCAATATTCCTTTGAATTTTGAAAGGTCAAGTGTAGTACAATAGTACAAGTTGCAATTCCACTCACTCTCTTTCCTTTGGCTGCGAATTCCAGCCCCTTTTTCCCCATTTTTGGTTTATTTTATTGATTGCAAATTGTGTTTAAATCATGGCCTTCCATTCAAGTGTTAAATGCAATCCTCACCCTTCATTTGAATTAAAATGGCACTCTTGTAATATGCTTCATGAGAAAATACATTTTTGTAATTAAACTTATCCTTCACTCACCTCCTTATGCTACGCCCCTCAGCCCTCTCTCTCCTCACTTTGTGCTTTCTAATTGCCCTCAATCCAAGTGACATTGCATCTTGACCTTTGGTTCAAAACTAAAATGCAATCCTAGAACACAATGGAAATCAAAATGACCTAGAAGCCCTTAATGATAAGTGAGCATTATATATATCTTCATATGATCAACCCACACAGCTTCTTAGCCTCACTCTCCATTCAAAAAACCCTAGCACACCAACTCCTCTCCTCCCTTCTCCCCTTGGCCGTAGCCCCCTCACCCCTCCTCCTCCATTTTCTTTTCAACTTCCATCCACCAAATCACCTCAAACTCACTCCATATTCATATATCTTCTTTCTTTCATCCTTAGTCCCACATTTACATCATCAAAGGGGTAGTTTCTTCAAGGTTGCGTGGCTGTTTGTTGATGACTTGTGAAGATTGTTGGTGATTTTATTACTCTTGATCTTCATTTCTACTCTTGCTTAGTTTGGAACTAAGGTATAACCTAAAACCCTTTGCATTTTCATCCATTTTCTTGCATCAAAATCAGTTTTCAACTTATATTTGCATCTCATAACATCATTCAAATGTAGATTAGGGGCTGTTGTGGGTGAGAGCTGGCATCTCACCCACCAAATAAATTGTTCTTGCGACTATGTGTTGATTATATGTTGTTCTTGTGATTTGCTCTTTGTTCATGTGATTTTCACCAAAATAAAAACATGTCTCTTCTTGCTTAATCCTTGGGCCTAATTCATGATCCTTGTGTTGTTATTGTTCATTGGATGATTTGAAGTTGAATAATGCATGACTAATTGTGCTAATTTTGTGAAGTAATGATGAACTATGCTTGTTGTTGAATCTTGATGTTTTGGACTTGAATTTTGGGGAATGAGGCTTCGGTTTGGGGCTCCAATGTTAGGGTTCTTGCTTGTTTCTTGTTGTTTATCATGTATTCATGCTCATCTATGTGATTGGGTCAATTGTGATGAAAGAATTGAATGATTTTGGGGCAAGTAAGGCCTCGGGTTCAAGCCAATTTTTAGGGTTTTGTTGTTTTTTTTCCCTTTGATTTTTGCATGAAATAAATGTGGATTTGAGTTGTAGTATGCTTCGGCCTTGTGGCCCTTTTATGCATGTTTAATGTGTTTGAATCACAAAAAAATATTTGTTGCCAAGTCTTGTAAAAATAAAAGTTGTTTCAAGGTTGCTTTGACTTGTGTTAGGTTTTGTTATTTTATGTGAAACCGAAATGGTAGATGATTCAAAAATGACTTTCTCAAGTTGTCTACTATGTTTAGCTTGCAATATGTTGTTTGGTTGATGATTGGCAAGGTGAATCCCACTCGTGCCTAGTGCACATGCTTGATAGTGTGGAGGATTTGTCTAATATGATTCAACCTACTTTGAGGTGCAAATTGTTTAATTGTTGATGATTTAGTGAAATGAGTCAACATGAACTTTCGAGTTCCATTTTAGATGTTGATGATTGCTTTAAAGTGATTCAACCTATGCCTATGCTTTCATGTTGATTTGGTAAAGTGACTAGACGTTTATGCCTTGTGCATTGTTAATAAATGTCAAAGATTACCAATTGTTTCATTTATATCCGATTCGGTCCTAAGACCTAAGGCTTGAACTAAATTTTGCAAATCTTTCTTTGCTGGCCTTCCCTTGCAACTTCCTTGTTTGTTCTCGATCTCATGTACTCATGTCATCAATTATTCGTGATTCAATATCATTCTTGTGTAAAGTTTTTGTAAAAGGTAATGAGTATGTTTGTGTATTAATTGTTGATTACTGTGCTTGCAAATTAATGAGCATTATATTTCGGTTTTGGCTTGAGAATTTGGTTGAAATGTCCTACCTATTTTCCAAAATCTTTTCCCAAATCAAACTCTTTCTTAAACCATTTTTCAAATAAAAATCAAATGTTTTTTTTTTCCAATAAAAAAAACCTAGGGCATTTTCTTAAATAAATCATTAGCCATCACTCGAAGCCTTTGCTTGTTTGATCGCTAATGAGGAGTTATTAGTGGTAGTCACTCGAAGCCTTTGCTTGTTTGGCTATCATGAAAGCTCCCACACCTTAACTAAAAAATAGTTAAATTCCAACTTCAAAAACAACGTAATTATCACCAATGCTCACCTTTTTAAAAAATGATTTCAAAAAAGATAATAAAACGTCGTTGCTTGTAGTCACTCGAAACCTTTGCTTGTTTGATTACCGGTTTCGACTCTTTTCTTTCGAGTTAGTAATGAACGCCACTCGAAGCCGTTGCTTGTTTGGTATTCGTGAACACTTGAGTCTTATTTCAAAAACTCAAAACACTTTCAAAAACCAAAGCCTAGAACTACGTAGCTTTGATCCCTCTTCCAGAGAGGGTACGTAGGAGCGGGTCGTAACCCGTCAAGCACCCTTTTAAAAAAAAAACTTTGTTTTGTTCCCGAGAACTACGTAGCTTTGATCCCTCTTCCAGAGAGGGTACGTAGGAGCGGGTCGTAACCCGTCAAGCACCCTTTTAAAAAATCTTTGTTTTGTTCCGCATTTCAAAGATACCAAAAATATTTTTCTTCTCAATAAAACCGTTTCTCAAACGAAATAAAAAAAAAGGAAGTAGAACAAAAATCATTTCAAGTCAACTTTTTCTAAGCCACATATCAAAGTTAATGGTTCCCTTTCGGTAGAAAGGAGGTGCGGGGTGCTAATACCTTCCCCGTACCTAACCGACCCCCGAACCTACATCTCAATATTTTCGAAAGACCATCCGCCTTTTTCAAAAGACTTTTTCCAATGTTTTAGTCTTTAAAAAATAAATATTGGTGGCGGCTTCAAAATTTTTCACGTTGTCAAACTGAGGAATCCTTAAACCGGATTTTTCGGGGCGCAACAATAACAAAGCGGGCTATGGGTCCTATGTGGTAAGGTGTAATTTAACGAGCTAAATGTTCGCATGATTGTAGATATATGTATATTATATCGAGTTTGGGTGACGACCCATGTTGACATACTAGGCGGGGAAGTCATGAACCCTTACCCTAGGCTCTGTGCCATTAGGAAACAGTATTGGTTATGGGGTTCGCCGGGATTAGCAAGTGGATTGCGGTCGGTGTTGTGTCAAAAATTTGTACTACGTTCATCGGGATTAGCAAGTGGATTGCGGTCGGTGGTTCAAAGAAAGGCCTAGGATGTTAGTTCATCGGGATTAGCAAGTGGATTGCGGTCGGTGTTGTGTCAAAAGTTTGTACTACGTTCATCGGGATTAGCAAGTGGATTGCGGTCGGTGGTTCGTAGAAAGTCCTAGGATGTTAGTTCATCGGGATTAGCAAGTGGATTGCGGTCGGTGTCCTACTAGATCGAAGCCTTGTTGTATGGTACACCGGGATTAGCAAGTGGATTGCGGTCGGTGTCGTGTCACATCGTAAAAATGTTTTAAACGGACCGAGAGTGCTAGTAGGGGTCTCGGTAGAACTCACTGAGATTGTATCTCACTGTTTAAATGTTGTTGTTTTACAGATAAACAGGGACAGAAGAAACCTCAGAGGCACGAGTAGGTGGCCCCGGGAGAAGGATGATGACTTAGCTTTATGTTCAAGTTTATTTTCCTTCTATTGTCTATGTATCACAGCACTATGGCATTAGTGTTTTGTTTATCTTTCTTTCCGCTTTCTTGTATGACTCTGACTACCATAGTTGCTGACAGTTTATGGTCTGAGTACCGTATGGTCTTATTTGTGTATAAGACGGTTATGTTATATTTCAGCAAAAATTTTATAGTGGTATTCAGTGTCTAAGCAGGAATTATTATCTCTGATGTTTATACTTTGGTGCACTTGGGTATTTTTACATGTTAAATATACCGGGGTGTTACATAATGCAATTTCTATTTTCAAAAGTAACACACACATGAAAACTCAATAAATTCATATATGGTTTTAAATAACATTTAAGTAAATATTTGTATGAAATTTTCTTTAGATGTTTTTTTGAGGAAAAACATTTAACTAGTTGCGCCCGTAATTTCATGCTCATTCTTTTATGACTCACAATAGGTCAATTATATTTTGAAAGAGACTATATAAAAGTTAAGTGGGTCCAAAATGAACTATAAAAAGATAATATAAACTATTTCAAAAGACAAGTTGTGTGATCAAGCTTAATGGGTGTTTGAACTTGGTGTATAGATGTTTGGTTGTTTTGAAATTGAGTAATTTGTAATGTTCAATGTGATTGAATGTTGGTTGGGAAAGATTGGAAAAATTGGATTGAAGTTAAAGAAACAAAGTCAGCATTTTTGCACATAGTAGTAAATTTTTGGTAACCTTCCAACTTGTTTTATTCCTAACTTTTGATCCGAAACTCCGATTTATGTGTTCTTAGATGCGTTGGAAAGCTAACAATAAGATATACAACTATAAATAAACTATTAACTGTATTTTTACACGCATTCTAAGAAGTCTTCTTGATCTATCCTAACCATCACCTTTGGTGTATAATGAGTTGTAACTATATATTATTTGGTTATCAAAAACTTATGAAATGTCTTGGACTATGATGATTATGGTAAAGCAACTGATTGAGGTATATTATGATGATTGATGTGTTGTGTAAGACTAACTCGAGAGAGAATAAAATATGTACATATACGTAAAAACATGAAGAAGGAATAACTGAATGAAGCGACACACTCGGGGGAGGAGTCATGGGCCCTGGTCCAAGACTCTCATGTAGGAACTCGTCTAATATGTCGGGTTAGGGTTTCCCACTCGTGCGGATTGTAGAATTTGGAATGTATGTAAGATTGCATTTCTTTGGAAGGCGTCGTGGGTAATAGGTAACGTAAGTAGGAAGGGAGGTCATGGTCCCAAGTTTACTGCTCGTCTGATGCCCTTCTGAATTGTTGGGTGACGGGTCTCCACCGGTTGGGTAGCATTTATATTTTGTAAGACTACGCCATCAATTGGAGTGCACTAAAGGCTAAGAATATGGTAAACGACGTCTTAAGAAGTATTGATGAGGTGCGTGTTTGGAATTCATTGAGATTTCTTTAAAATCTCACCCCTTTATGTGTTTTGTGGTTTTTAGATAAACAAGGAGGTCGGGGTATCCGAAGAAAAGATATTTCACTTTTGAAGAAAATGTCTCAGCTTATGATTTTGATTGTAAAATGATACCCTCATTTTCATGAAATTGGCCTTTTTGTAAAGTTATTTTAATCTACTTAAACATACTCAAACATGGAAGGATCAATGGATTTTCTTTTGAAAGAAAATTATTAAAATAGGATTGTTGTACTTTCTATTTGCTGAACTTATAGAAATTTCAATAGTTCAAGATGTACTTGGTTTTATAATGTATTCTGTATATGGTTGAGCTTCATATATCTGCATCTAAATATTGTATATCTTTACTCCATTGGACTTCTTGACTCTTGTGATTTCCTAAAAAGAATTTCGGTTTTAGTCTCGAAAAGGACACTTATGAGGGTTTCCGTGAGTCAGATAAGTGTTTATTTTAATTCGCTCGGTCCTAAAAAACTTACGCGTCCTCTGATCTTTAAATTGATGTAAATATTATTCTTTGAAGTCGACTAAAAGATTTGGGATTATACATTTTCATTTGACATCTATATCACTCAAGTAATAATCATATTGGTCTTCTACTTGGTTACCTTTTTCCTTTTAAATTATCAATTTAGTTTCAATAAATTGTGTTCCATATCATTTGTTTGTGAACACTTGACTTTGAACAAAAAATTGAGCCTTGTGGTATATTTTATACTTAACTAATATGAGAAAGTAATTAATTAATTTCATAAGTAATTTTTTATATTAGTTATACTATCAATTTTAATTATAATCATATTTATGATTTAATTTTTTTCCAAAAGAAAGACATGAATTCTTGAATTAGACAATGATACTATGGTGTCCGTGAGATAGGAAGAAATCATTCACTAAAAGTCGTACTTTTCATATGATTCATTCATTCACTTCCACATGCCAGTGAAAGCCAACATTAGATCAAAGAGAGTGTACTAAACTACAATATTTCCATACTGAGCAGGGTTTCCCATATGATGGACAACATTCTGAGGATTCACAACAACTCTCGGAGTAGGAGTAGGTGAACTTCTTGGCAGCACAATACCAGGACTAGGAGTATGAATTTGTGGTCCCATAGCAGCTCCACTAGGTATAGTCATGACAGGTTGACTCGACCCCACAGGAATAGCTTCAGCAACGGGCGGCATATAACCCATTGGCATCCCCCAAGGATATATCTGTGCATTCAGATGACTCTGTCCGCTCGTCCCTGGAGAATGGGCAAAGTGACTGACCCCCTGCCCATAAGAAGTGTGAGTAGTTGTAACTTCAGCGGACACCGGAGGAGAAACAAAAGTAACAACCCCTTCAGGATTTACAACAGCGGCGGCTCCAGCAGCAGCTCCAGCCCTCAGATTCTGTAGCATACTCATTACTTCGACCATCTGTGCTTCCATAGCCTCAACTTTAGTCTTCAAGGCCTGATTTTCCTGAGCCAGTTGCTCAGGGTTAAGAATCTCCACACCCAACTCGTCTTGACTCAGGTGGTCCTCATCCCCGAGATGCTGATTGCTAGCCATCAATCTTGCTTGTAGACGGGTGTAATATCGGTGTTGGCGAACCAGCTTGCCTTTCGTTTCTGTTGGTAGAACATTTTTATGAGTACAAGTATGAATGCGTAAATGAATGCAATGCATATGCACATGGCCTTATGTTATTTTTGTGTTTAGCGCCAGGAATCGTGAGATAACTCGCTCTTGTCATAAGCAAACATCGAAACATTTTAAGAGCGTGACGAACATAGGGATCAACAAGCGATAGGGCATACTTCCTTCGAGTTTTAAGCCAATCATAAGAAAGAAAGAGAGTACAATACTATTAAGAGTGCAATGCAATATCTCTCAAAGAAAAATACAATGCTCTTAGAAAATTACGACATTCTAAAGAAAAATTATAACTTCCTAGAGAACATTCTAAAAAGAAAATTACAATGCACTGAAATCTAGTGGCATATGGTCTTCAACTTCTTTTTCTTTTCTCTTTCTTTGCTTGCAGCAGCGGCTCCTTCAGCCTTTTCCATGAGCTCCTCAGTCAGGGCCTTGCAGAAATTCACAAACTCATACACATGGACTGGGGTATTGAAGGGAAGCATCTCAGCTTCAGCCCTCTTTAGTCTTCTGGGGACATCCCTTACAGCCTGATTAGCTAGCCATGTTAACCTTGCAAATTTACTCTTCCAAAGCTGGACCTCGTCTCTTAGCTCTTTAACAATCTCTTGCTCTTCTATCTTGCCAATTAGTGCTAGGAAACGCTGCTCCCAGTACTGGCTCTCCGCTTGCACCTGCCTGTAAGACTCTCCTAAGTACTGGAGATTCCTTTTCAGTTCATTAGATCTTTCTTGCTCATACCTCAGCATTTCTTGATATTCTCTGAGAACATTCCCAATGGAATTTCTTTCTTGTTCAAGATTCTTCAGCTGCCTTTTCAACTCCACCACCAAGTGAGGTTCCTGCCTAGACTTAGTTGCCACAATCTTCCATTCTCTGGCTTCTTCAAGTGCTTTCCTTGTTTTCTGCTTGTACCTTTGGAGTTCATCTCTAGCCCCCCTTAGGTATTTCTGAGCTTCTAGTTTACTCTTCTCTTCCGCTTTGAATCGTTTGACATTCTCCTCAACAGCTATCATCTTGATCTCGTTCTCTTCCTCTAACTTCTCCTTTTGTAGGGTTACTTTCTCCAACTCTGCTTGCAATGCCTTTTTTTTCTTCCTCCGCTTTTGCTAAGGCAGATTTAACCTCATTCAACTCCTCAGGGGTAGGAAGGCGAGGCTCTGGCATCTCTTTCTCGACTGGCGGTGCCTCTTGGGAAGGTGGACGAGCACTTTGAATTCTTTCATGCAACCATTGGTAAAAAGTGACATCGCCAACCTTTTTCATGAGCTCATCTCTATTTTTACGGACCACGGTTTCCCATCCCTTTGAGATTTTTCGAAGTAAACCCTTGTTCTTTGGATCTTCTCTGTCAAGGAAAATGGGAGTCAGCATGTCTTCGGTAGGCATATTCCTCATAGGGTACCCAAGCTGTCGGATAATCAAGGAAGGATTATAGTTGATGCAGCCTTGAGTACCCATTAGGGGCACGTTCTGAAAGTCTCCACACTGAAACACAATGGAGGGTCTGTTCTTCCAACATGAAGGAGTGTACCAGCGGACCTTGGGGGCATTAAGACTCCCTAAGGTATGCACCCACTCCTGAGCACTTTTGACCTCTACCTCACAATTCAAGGCATAAGCCAACAGATCTGTAGCTGGATTCTTGTGAGCGATGACGTGGTTAAGGAGCCAAGCATATAGTACCTGAAGGGAGCAGGCAATCTTCTTTTTCCCCAACACTCGATGATGCGTAAAGGAGTAGTAAGTGTTTGCGAGTACGACTGGTACTGGGTTAATTGGATTATCCTTGCTTATGAAGGCTAAGAACACCCCAATGGCAACCTCATCAATGAACCTTTCAACTTGTGGGAAGAGGACAATCCCAAAGATGGTTAGTGCCAGCAACTGCTTAAAGGGACCCCATCTGTTGGCTTGAGCATGGTACTTCGTTAGGTCTTCAAAATAACTCAGTGGAAACCCCATTATACGGTTCTTTTTCTCTTTTCGAAGCTTTAACTCCCCCACTCCAACTTGCAGTAGCAAAGAGAGCCTCTGATCTGAATATTGATGCCCCTGGCACTGATAAGGCGTCGCTTCCGACTTAAAGAAACCTAAAATTTGCTCATACTCTTCTAAAGTTGGTGAGAGTTGGAAATCCTTGAAGATGAAACAGCGGATATCCGGATCATAGAACTGACTGAGGGCTTTCACAGCATTTTCTTGAAGATCCAACTGCAGCAACCGAAGAATATTCCCATAAGCCTTTTCAAATAACCCACGCTCATCCGGTCCCATTAGAGAGGCGCACTCTATCAAACTGGCCACATCTGCTTTCTTTACTACTGGAAATCTCGAATTTAGCATACCCTCGCTTCTTGATCCCATGTTGTCTCGTTTTTCACGCCTACGACAAGATTCCATATTACTCCAAGATTACCGGCAAACAAATTAGATGCATGAGGAATGCTGCATGAAGTTTTTTTTTTCAGAATTTTGCTTATGTAATGCATGATGTTATGATGCAAAGTGCGGATGATGAGGATACTTTTTCATGTTATTTACATAAAGAAAGATATTTACAGGTGCGGGTTTGAAAATTTAGGGCAGTATACCCTATATGCCACCTCATATAGGTATTTATGAAAGAGAAGGAAAAATCCATTCTTTTTGATTTTGTTGTTTTTTCGAAAATCGTTGAAGGAAAAGAACTAAACTAGATGTAATAATGCAACACACAATTTTGGAAAAGCCCTTGTGACCTAAGAAGAGGTGAGACCTACGATCTAGGGCAATTTAAAGGGTAATCCTCCCATGCAGCTCTATTCACTCCCTCACAAGGCCACTAGAGCCACAGTCCCTTTCACAAAACTCCCCACAAATGCAGCAAACTGCTAGGTGTGAGGCATCATGAAAGAGCACAACTCTGGTTGAAACTTTCGCAAGTAGCCAAACGGACAAAGGTCCTGATGGGCTCTCACTACTCGAATCCACTCTCCTATGTTTTTGCAGACCTGGGTTATGGTCCCCCTCAAAACACATAGTCACAGGGTATAAGTGTAGTGTGTGTCAAGGGCATTTTCCCTAGCACTACCCCTACCTGAAATGAAAACCAGAGCAGTCCAGACAATAGCAAGCAATAACAAGTTATCTACCCTAGGGTTCCATACCTAGGATATCTATAAACAAGGATATTGCTTAACTTAAGAAGAGGAGCCAAGAAGAGGGGACATGATAGAATAGGGGGAAAGATGCATGAACTTACCGAAGAAAGGGAGCGAAGAAGAAGGGATCATGGGGATTGGAAGAATGCATGGGCATAAGCAATAAAAGAAAAGGAATAAAAGATGAGATAGGGAACAACATAGAAGAAGACAAATGCATATGCCTACAATCAATGATAAGAAAGAAAGGCAAACAAGGTTTTAATCAAATCAACAATACATTAAACCACACATTTAAATTAGTTAGGCTTGACCCTTGTCTTTTAAAAAGTGGTCCCCAGTGAAGTCGCCAGCTGTTGCACCTGAAAAATCCGGTTTGGGTTTCTCAATGTACAACGTGGAAAATTTTTAAAGCCGCCACCAATATTTTAATTTTAAGACCAAAACATTGAAAAAAAGTCTTTTGAACAAGGCGGGTGGTCTTTTGAAAACTAGAGATATAGGTTCGGGGGTCGGTTACGCGCGGGGAAGGTGTTAGCACCCCACACGTCCTTTCTACCGAAAGGGAACCTTTAACTAAACGTGTGGTTTTAACATTTGATTTGAAAAAATTCCTAGATTTGCCTATTTATTTCTTGTTTGAAGATGAATGGGAAAACTTAATGAAAATTTTATTTTTGGCGCTTGACGAGAGTTGGCCTCTCGCTCCTACGTATATCCTGGTGCGATGGAGAATTCAAAGCTACGTAGTTCTTGGTTCTTTTGGTTTTGAAAATGTTTGAAAAGGGGAAGAGCTTTCATAATGATCAAGCAAGCAAAGGCTTTGAGTGATCATTACTAATGACTCTGGATAGTGTTCATGACAATCAAACAAGCCAGGGCTTTGAGTGATAGTCACTAATAACAATGGGTTTGAAAATGACTTTTTGGTTTGTTTTGTGAAAATGATGGGTTTAGGGTTGCGAAAAGGATTTTTATTTGTTGCGCTTGACAAGAACGTGACTCGCTCCTACGTATCCCAAATGGGAATCAAAGCGACGTAGTTCTAATGAAACTGTTTTTTGAAAGGGTTTGGAAGGGGAAGAGCTTTCATAATGATCAAGCAAGCACAGGCTTTGAGTGATCATTACTAATAACCCTTGATGGCGTTCATGACAATCAAACAAGCCAAGGCTTTGAGTGATAGTCACTAATAACTTGCATTAATTGGAAAAGAGTTTGAAAGATTTTTGGAAAAAAGGGTGAAGTTATTATCAATGATTGGTTACAAAGTTCAAGCACATTCAATAATCACGGAATCATGCATATGTTGGCCATTAATTAAGACTAGACATGCCAATATGATCAAAAGACCCACTTATCGAGGATGCAAGGTAAAGTTCTCAAAGCAAATGTGTGTGTGTGTAGGAAGCAGTGTATTTACCCTAATGACTCTATGCTACAAAATGCATGTAGACTTACGTCTTCATTAGGAGGTCATACACATGGATGGAATGGCATATAATTGAATCAAGACATTTAAAATGCATCAAAAACAAGCAAGCAATTGATCATAGGCCTAGAATGATCTTAATTAAACTAAGGAACATATGAGTAACGATTTCTCAATAACATGAACAAAAGGAGAAATTGCATCAAGGCTAAGGTAAGCCTATCCTTTGCATTCATGAATAAGTGCCCAAAGGCTAATAACACAATCAAAGAGGAGGGAGCATCAAGGTTTTGGGTAACCTATCCCTTGCAATACCCCACGAACCCTAAACCATGAACTTAACTATCTCCTCTTTTATTCATTAAGAAATTAAAAGGAGAAGGTTGAATCATCTAAAACCATCCTCACCACTTAGAATATGATGCACTAGGCATAAGTGGGAATCATATGGTTTATCATCAACAATGGACAATAATAAAACTAGAATACAAGAGCAAGTACATAAACACTAAAGCTAAGTTGAATCACATAGGGCAATCTTCTCACTTTGAGAAAAGTGCACTAGGCACTAGTGAGAATCAACTTGCCTATCATCAACAATGAACAATAAGCAAATTAAAATGCAAAGATTAAATAAACACATCACTAAGTTGAATCACATAGAGCAATCCTCTCACTTTGAGAAAAGTGCACTAGGCACTAGTGAGAATCAACTTGCCTATCATCAACTACTAACAATAACCAAATAAAAATACAAAAATTAAATAAACACATAACTAAGTTGAATCACATAGAGTAATCCTCTCACTTTGAGAAAAGCGCACTAGGCACTAGTGAGAATCAACTTGCCTATCATCAACCACTAACAATAAGCAAATAAAAATACAAAGATTAAATAAACACATAACTAAGTTGAATCACATAGAGCAATCCTCTCACTTTGAGAAAAGTGCACTAGGCACTAGTGAGAATCAACTTGCCTATCATCAACCACTAACAATAAGCAAATAAAAATACAAAGATTAAATAAACACATAACTAAGTTGAATCACATAGAGCAATCCTCTCACTTTGAGAAAAGTGCACTAGGCACTAGTGAGAATCAACTTGCCTATCATCAACAATTTACAATAATCAAACTAAGACACAAAGGTAAGTGAACACAAACTAAATTGAGTCCTTTCTAGCAATCTTCACCACTTAGATCAAGGTGCACTAGGCACTAGTGGGAATCATATTGCTAGATCATCAACAAATTAACAATAAGCACATTAAAATAAGACTAGATAAGAGGACACATAAACAAAGTTGAATCACATCTAGCAATCTTCTCACTTGAAGAAAAGTGCACTAGGCACTAGTGAGAATCAACTTGCTAGATCATCAACAAATTAACAATAAGCACATTAAAATAGGACTAAATAAAAGGACACATAAACAAAGTTGAATCACATCTAGCAATCTTCTCACTTGAAGAAAAGTGCACTAGGCACTAGTGAGAATCGACTTGCTAGATCATCAACCAATTATTTGCAAGTGAAATATGTTGAAAATAACATTTAACGCCAAAATCAAATACCAATGCCAAGGTTGCACATCATCAAACAAAGAGGAACAACAAAATTAGCACAAGCATGGATTCACATTTTATTTTACAAAAAAAAAAGAAATTAACACAAAACAACATGAAACCAATTATTCAAGGCTGAGAGGCACCTTAAACACCCAAGCCTCCCTAAGTGCTTGTCAATAGTGTTTAAGGCTCCTCTCACCAACAACAACAAACTACATTTTAAACAAATAATGGTGGTATGCGAAATGAAGAGTTAAGAGGAAAATGGGTTTTAATGCAAAAATGTTGAAGATGATGCAAAGGTTTTAGAGTATACCTTAGATCCTAGCTAGATTATGCAAGAAATGGAGATCAAGAACACAAATCAACCAAGGACACCAACAAAGAAACCACGCCCCAAAATGAAGAGCACTTGATCAAAGTTCTTGAGTTTTAGTGGAGAATGGAAGTAGTATGTGAGAGAGGGATGAAGGGGAGATGGATTGGTGGTGCTTGGATGAAGAAAAATCAAATAAAATGGAGGAGAGGAGGGTGGTATAGCATTCGCATATGAGCGGGAAGGGAGGAGAGGAGAGTGATGTGCTAATTTTAGTGTAGGAGAGAATGAGCCAAAAAGTTGTGATGTGTGGAAAATGAAAGGGTATTTATAGGATTGGTGAGGAGCTAGGGTCAAAATGGTAATTAAACAATAAAAGGGAATTAATATTCAGCTGAAAATAAAATAATTGAACTTGGGCACCAAGCAAAGGGGTCACTTTGGTCATTGTTCTTGAGAGGTGCTCTAGGATTGAACTTTGATTTTGAATGGAGGGTTGAGATTAATCCTCTCATGGATTAAGGGTTTTGAAGAAACACAAAATGAGAGTGAGGGAGAGAGAGAGGGGCGAAAGTGAGGAGGAAAAAAAAAGAAAAGAAAAATGAATTTTCTTATTTTGGAAGAGATATTTTATGTGAGGTAGGGTTAAGGGCATTTTAGGGAAGAATTGTGACCAAAGAGGGAAATTTGTGTTTTCTTAGGAATAGGTTAGTGTAAGTGGGTGAAGTAATTTACCAAAGAGGGCAATGATTACAAAATGGAAGAGTGTGGAAGGGTTTGGAGAGAGAGAGAGAGAGGGGGGCGAAATTTAGAGGATAAGAAGAGAGAAAAAAAAACTTGTTTTTGGTCTTTTGTCTTATTGAGGACACTTCCTTATTTTGAGTTTGAATTTTGGTCATGGGAATAAAAGTGCATCTATTGGAAATGTGTCACATATTTTTTTTTGGGCACCATAAAATATTCCCTCTAATCACCCATGACAATAAAAATTGTCACTTAAGAATTGAGGAATATTTAATGGTCCCTTTTTTATTTTTCTATTCACTAAAAGTGGAAAAATACATTTTTAATTATTTTTGTCTAGGGTTTTCTTTCTAAAAATTGTACAAAAATTATCCTTGATAGAATAAAAATGTACTTTTTGTGGATGTGCATTTTTGGCGAGAAAATCATCTTTTTGCGAAAAATGACCAAAATGCCCTTTTTGACCCTAAAACCCTAATTTCCCCAAAAAGTGCATTCTAACCCTAAAAATGATTTCAAAAACTTTGGAATGGTTTCTAGGATCCAAAATGCAATGCATAACTTATTTTATTTATATTTTTTTTGTGTGTGGAAAATTAGGGTTTTGACCTAAGCCGGACAAAATTGGGGTATGACAGCTGCCCCTCTTTACCCGAATTTTAACGAGGAATATGAATTGGCCGAAACATATTCCAAGGCAAAATGAAGATAAAGAATTCAAAAATTATACCGATTTTGTCTACTTGGGAAAACCCGAATTTTCCTCTTTTTCTTTTTCTATTTTTTGAAAAGATGGGCTTGAGAACAAACGGGGAACGGTTAACACTTGGCGCATTAACCGAGATAGAAAATGACGGACCACTCGGGATCTGAAGGAGCACTAAGGCTCTGAAGGACCACTCAGGGTCTGAAGGAGCACTAAAGCTCTGAAGGACCACTCAGGGTCTGGAAGGCTGCCTAGGCCTTAATTGAAGGACCATCTTGGTTTGAAGGAGCGCTACTAGCTATGGTACTAGTAAAACTGTCTGAGGGGGCCTTTGTACTCGAGCGGCCATGATGGGTCAAGATCAGATCCGGAACTGATATGTTGACCATGAAGGACGTCCACTGTGTCTTAGGCTGACACAACTAGTCTGAAGGACCACTCGGGGTCTGAAGGACTTACCCGCAGCTCGAATACGAGGTGAAGTCTGCTTTTGAAGGGACACATGGGTCCTGAAGGGATTCGCAAATCCTGTTGATTGATTGATTGAAATGGTCAATGCTGCCGCACTGAGTTGAGGTACCTGCATACATCAGTGGATGCAAGGAATAGTGCATGGAGTATGGGTGCATGTTATGCAAGGGCCTGTTATGCATGTGCATGCAATGCTATGATTTTGGTGTGATGATGAATGTGGTGAAATGCTATTCCTGATTCTTCATCTCTTTGATTTTTCTTTGGTCAGCTTTCTTTTTTCTGACTGTTTGTTTTTCTTTGCCTTTTCATTCTTTGATCAGCTTTCTTTTTTCTGATCGTTTGTTTTTCCTTTTGCTTTTTTTTGAATGATTTTGCCTGATCGGCTTTCTTTTTTCTGATCATCTGTTTTGTTGTCTGCTCTTTTGCTCTTTTGGCTTATTTCCTTTTGCTGGTTCGACCAACCCATGACGAGACTGAGGAACCCATTAGACTTGTGGCGGCGCATGGGCCCAGTGCAGGTTTGCCTTATGTTTTGTCTTTTGAAGTGATTATGAGCGCAATTATTTCCTTGCGAACATAATTCGCTTTAAGAAGTTGTTTCCTTCCCATGACTTTTAGAAATTTCGCAATGATTGTGATGCTCTATGATTTATGCACATGTTTTACAGATCAGTGTTACCATCATCATAAAACGTTTATTTTGAGCAGAAAAAGCAAAAATAGAAGACAAAGAGATACGAAAAGGTTGGACTTTATTGATATAGAAGCCGATTGTACAGAAGGTTACACCGACTATTCAATACATTTGAAAATTTAAACTGCAAAGAGACAAGAAAAAGAGGAGCAAATCTCGGAATGTCCGTCTCTGTGGAACAGTGCCAAACACTTATGCTCATGACCTTGACCATCCTTTTATCCCGACCTTCGGGGGTGCTGTATGTCTTTGTTTGCTTTCATGCCCTAGCTTTCTGACCCTAATTTTTGCCTGGATCGCCCTTTGCGGGTTTTCAATCCACCGGGTCGCTCAGATTTTGCTTAGGCCGCCCTTTCGGGTTTTCAACCTAGCGAGCTAATTCTTGCTGGGCTCATCTTTCTCTTTTTTTTCATTTATTTTTTCTTAGGCATAGTACTTCTTGACAGAATCCGAATTGACTGGGTTTCGTAATTCTTCTCCATCCATATGAGTGAGTATCAGCGCTCCTCCGGAGAAGGCTTTCTTGACTATGTACGGGCCCTCATAGGTGGGAGTCCATTTTCTGCGGGGATCACTTTGAATAGGCAGGATCTTCTTGAGCACTAGGTCTCCCTCATTGAATTCTCGGGGACGAACTTTCTTGTCGAAAGCGGTTTTCATCCTTTGCTGGTATAGCTGCCCATGACAAAAGGCTGTGATTCTCTTCTCCTCAATGAGATTTAGCTGATCTAGGCGAGCTTGTACCCATTCTGCTTCTTCCAGCTTGGTTTCCATTAGTACCCGCAGGGAGGGTATTTCAACCTCGATAGGGAGGACTGCCTCTGACCCGTATACCAGAGAGAAAGGGGTTGCCCCGGTCGATGTACGCACTGAAGTACGATAGCCGTGTAGAGCGAAAGGAAGCATATCGTGCCAATCTTTGTAGGTTACCACCATTTTCTGCACTATCTTCTTGATGTTCTTGTTGGCTGCCTCGACTGCCCCATTCATCTTGGGCCGATAGGGTGAAGAATTATGATGTTGGATTTTGAACTCTGCGCACAAGTCTTTCATCATTTTGCTGTTCAGGTTGCTGCCTTTATCAGTGATGATCTTGTTGGGAAGACCATAACGGCAAATCAAGTCTTTCTTCACAAATTTGGCGACCACTGAACTGGTTACACTGGAGTAGGAAGCAGCTTCGACCCACTTGGTGAAATAATCGATTGCAACCAGAATGAAACGATGTCCATTTGATGCTTTAGGCTCTATATGGCCAATGACGTCCATGCCCCACATTGAGAATGGCCAAGATGCAGTCATGACATTTAGAGAGGCAGGTGGCACATGAATATGATCAGCGTAGATTTGGCACTTGTGACACTTTCGGACGAAGCTGTAGCAGTCTGACTCCATTTGCAACCAATAATAGCCGGCTCTCAAGATTTTTCTTGCCATGGCGTGCCCACTGGAATGAACCCCGAACGACCCTTCATGGACCTCTTTCATAATTTTTGCTGCCTCTTCCTCTGTCACACACCTCAGGAGGACCATATCATAATTTCTTTTGTAGAGAACTTCACCATTCAAAAAGAAACTCCTCGACAATCTTCTGAGCGTTCTTTTGTCATTCTCTGATGCCCCGGGGGGATATTCTCTATTGATGACGTACTGTTTGATATCATAATACCATGGCTTGCTATCAGGCTCTTCCTCAATTGCAGTGCAGTAATGATGTGCCGGGAGACCCCGATGTTGGATTCTGATATGAGTTAAATTTTTGTCGCAATTGATGTTGAACATTGACGACAGAGTTGCCAAAGCATCGGCCAACTGATTTTCACCTCGAGGGATATGCTGGAAAGTAATTTCGTCGAAAGACTCCATCAATTCCTGGACATAATTACAATAAGGGATCAATTTAGGATCTCTGGTCTCCCAATCACCTCTCACCTGATGAATAACCAAAGCCGAATCACCATGCACATCGAGTCTTTTAACCTTCCATTCAAGGGCTGCCTGAATCCCCAAGATGCACGCTTCATATTCTGCGATGTTGTTAGTGACATAAAAGCTCAATCGGGCAGTGACCGGAACGAAACGGTTATCTGGGGAGATTAGCACAGCCCCAGCTCCGTGCCCCCACACATTGGATGCGCCATCAAATATCATCCTCCACCTTTCGTCCTCTTGAGACTTCCCCTCATCAAACAGTGCCATGATGTCTTCATCGGGAAAATCATACTGCATTGATTGGTAGTCTTGGATTGGCTGACATGCTAAGTACTCGGCAAGTGCACTGCCCTTGACCGCTTTCTGCGTGACATACAGGATATCGTACTCTGACAATAACATCTGCCAACGAGCGATCCGTCCGGTGAGTGCTGGCTTTTCAAAAATATACTTGATTGGATCCATTTTAGATACCAACCAGGTTGTATGACTCAGCATGTACTGCCTTAGACGATGAGCGGCCCATGCTAAGGCACATTAAGTCTTTTCTAGCATTGAATATCTCGTCTCACAGTCAGTGAATTTTTTACTCAGGTAGTATATGGCATGCTCTTTCTTTCCTGATTCATCATGCTGCCCCAGCACACACCCCATCGAATTGTCCAACACGGTTAGATACAGGATAAGTGTAACGCCCCAAATTTAATTAGTCATCTAATTGAATTATTTATTTTAATCAATTGGGGATTATGTGGTGATAGAAAATAAAATAAATATATATGAGGTAATTGGACCTATTTATAAGGTGAGGGCTAGTATTAATTAATTTAGGGTTTTAATTTATTTAGGAGGTGTTGTCATGAATTAGGTGGTGCTCAAAAAGGGCCCATGATCCATTAGTTGGCCCATGACCCATCATTTATCCTTAAGGGTCGAATATGTAGGGGTTGCTAGGGTTGGTTCATTTTCCCACTTATCACCAAAAGAAAGAAAAAGAAAAGAAAAGAGAGAGAGGAGAGGAGTGGCCGAAGCCCTCAAGGAGGAAGGGGAGAGAGAAACTCGTGGAAGCAAGAAAGGGAAAGAAGAGGAAGGCTACAATCCTTGGTGTCTATCTCCCTAAGTTTTCTACTCATCTAAATCTAAGGTTAGGGGGCTCTCCTTTGCATCTTTAATAGTGTATGTGATGAGTGTTGTCTAGGTTAGGTCCTAGGGTGACTTCCATGAATGGTTGGTGTGTTTTAATGTTGTTATCATGCTGAAAATGTGTTTGTGCAAAGACTTGCTTGATTGGTGTTGAGTAGGACACAATATGAATGATGCATGCTAGGTGTTTGATGTTATGACTAAATGGTACTTTTTTGGTGAAAAACGTGATGGTTAGCATCCATAGTGATAATTGGTGTGGGGTTTTATTCACTTCGATGAAATTGTGGTGTTGGTGATTGAGTATGATGAGTCTATTCACTTAGGGTTTTCGGTGCATTCTGATACTGTTTCGGTTTTCTGAAAAACTGGTACTGTTTGGTTAACCCAAAAATTATGTGGCTGATTGTTTTCGAAAATAGACTTAAAGCCGGTCGTTTTGGCACTAGTTTCGTTCAATTTGGAGCTGTGTAGCTCAAGTTATGAGTCTCCAGAGTTGGGTCAAATTTCTGGAACCAATCTGTGTATAGGTTCGGTCTTGGCAAGTTTTGTGTCCTCATTCGAACTCCGTTTTTAATGATTCTTGCTTAGTTGGAAAGTAGACTCAATTCCCTTCAAAATGAGCACTGGTTTCATCAAATCTAATTAAGAAATGAGAAAGAAAATTGATGTGTAAGATGGGCAAACAGTTTTGTCAATTTCTGGTACCTTAGGGTAGTATTCTATAAAACTGTACCACCTGGGTGTGTATTTTGAAAAATGAAAATTTTGGGCAGAAACTACACTCAGAGGGCTTTCCAATGAGTGGTCTTTTGTTGAAATCCGACATCGTTTGCCATTTCAATTAATTCGCCGAAGTAGGTGCACTGCTGTAGGAAAATGCTACTGTCCCGAATTTAATAGTGCTGCTGTATGTCAATTTCGAAATGATGCTGTTTGTCAATTTAAATGTTGCTGTTTGCAGAATTAAAGTGTTGCTGTATGTCAATTTCGAAATGTTGCTGTTTGTCAATTTAAATGTTGCTGTTTACAGAATTAAAGTGCTGCTGTATGTCAATTTCGAAATGTTGCTGTTTGTCATTTAAATGTGTTGCTGTTTGCTGTTTTTGTCAAGGAAAAATGCTGCTGTTGCAGAATAAAAATCTGCTGTTTATCAAATAAAAATCTGCTGTTTATCAAAATAAAAAGGGGTCATTTATCTAAATAAAAGGGTGCTGTCTTGCTGTTATTTTTTTTATAAAAGAGTGGCTGTTTTATGAAGGAAATGCGCTACTAATCTACAAAAAGTAAAGCGCTGTTTTGTGTGTAAAATTGTGCTGTTTTCTCACTGCTGTTTGCGCAAAAAGGCCCCTAATTTGATGTTGTTTTTGGACTCGAAAAGAAATACCGCTGTTTTCCACACTGTTTTTCTCAAGTGTAGTTGTGATGTCGAAAATGAGATGTTTGTCCAAAAATTTAAACAAGTTGTACTCGAATTTTTTGTTTAGATAGGATGTCACTCAAATTGTTAACGTGTAGTTAATTAAATTTAAATGGTCTGTCACTTAAATTTTAAATTAGTGTTATTTAAGATTTAAGGACGTTGTTACTCCAATTTTGGATGGGATGTTTTATGAGAAAGTGGTGATTTTATTATGGTGATTATGACGAGTACACTATATTAGTGTTTTTATGACGACAATGACGAGTACTCCGGGTGAGTTGAAATTGGTGATTGCACATGTGTCCATAGTGTCTCATAGCATGTGCATACTATGACGAATAGGCTTCGGCCTCTTATTGACGAGAACCAGTGACGATGTGCCCAAGTGGCTATTTATGACGAGTATGGTACCATCATGCATATGCCCAGGCGTGGGTTGCATTTTCATGTGCATACATTTTTTTTATGACTGGTGATGTGATTGTGACTTGGGTTTTGTGTGTACTGACGAGGAAGTTGATAATAACGATGATGTTGTTGTGTTGATTGTGGTTGTTGGTGTTGAGGTGCCATGATTGTTGTTGTTGTTGTTTGGTGATGTCTCGTGATGAGCATGAGTTGAGGTGTTATAGATGATGATACGTGTTTGTTTATTGAGCAGTGGTGTTTCTTGGAGTTTGTGAAGTAAATAATATATATTGATATTGTTGTGAATTGGTGTTTAGTTGCCTTCCTCAATATAATGCTTATCATATTTACTATTATTTATGTAAAGAGACTCACCCTACTGCTTTTATGTTGCTTCTCATGTCGGCAACGTGCAGGTGTTAGCGAGTGAAGGTTCTACCTTCTTCTGGTCGATTGTGTCTGGCTCTGATACGTAGCATTGGGTGGGCGGGTAGTCTATTTGTTGTTTTATTTTATTTAAATGTTGAGCTATATCTTGAGATATATTTGTGATTGAGGATTCACCCAGTTAAGTCGTGCTATGTATCACGCAGTTAATATTTATTAATGAAAGGTATTGTTGACTAGATTAAAGTTAAGTTTGGTTTGAAACGTAGCATTCCCTTGAGGATGTATTTGTAAAAAAAAAAAAAAAAGAAAAAACGATTTTTGAACTCTGATTTTAAATCAAATTACCGATTAGAAAAGGGGGTGTTACAAGTTGGTATCAGAGCAGTTCGGTCTGTCCGGCCAAGTTGTCCAGTGTCGAGTCTAGCTATCTCTCGAGTCTTGGTACTCGTTCTAACCATAATTTGTGTTGCAGTGATTAGCTAAATTGGTCAGACGGTATGACTGCTATTGTTGATACTGGCGCTGTTTAGTGCCTTATTGCTGCTATGTGTGTGTTTACTCTGAGTACTTCGTGTATGACTGTAATGTGTTGCTTGGTGTGTTTTCTGTGTCTCTCGTCGATTTCCGACGAAGACTTTGTGGTGAACTTTGTTTGTTTGCCGTTGGGTGTTTTTAGTATTGTTGTGATTTGATGAGTAGGTGTAAAATTGATGAGGAATTGAGTACATTGTGATGAGTTGTGATGTTGATGTTGTCACGTGTAACTTCGTGCCTTGATGTTTGATGATGATTGAGGTTGAATTAAGATGAGGAGTATGATGTGTTATAAATTTTAATAATTAACTTGTATGTTTTGATGTGTGAATACAATGAGTTGAGACGTTTTAAAAAGAAAAATAGGTCGCAAGTTGCGTAAGAAATTCTGTCTAAGTCGCTGTTTTCCAAACGTTGCTGCTGCTATTTGGTATAAGAATAATTGTTGCTGTTGCTGTCTTTATAAAATGCCTTGCTGTGCTGTTTTCAGAAAAATGCTCTTGCTGTTGCTGTGTTGTTTTTACCGCTGTTTTGCGATTTAATGTTGCTGTCTTCGAACTGTTTTTACTGCTGTTTTTGCAACTTAATGTTGCTGTTTTAAAGGGTTTTGCTGCTGTTGTTGCAAATTGATGTCACCGTTTTCACGTTGTTTTATCGCTGTTTCTGAAAGTAATAGTACTGTTTTTGCACTAGAGTGTGCTGCTGTTTTCTTAAAATTTGAAGAGCTGCTTTCTTCAACTTAATTGGTGCTGTTCCCTTATATTTAAAATGCTGTTTCCTCAATCTAAATATGTTGCTTACTCAAATTTAAAGTGCTGTGTTCTTAAAATTAAAATGTTGTTTTCATGAAATTAAAGGTGTTGTTTCTTGAATGTAAAGGTGCTGTTTCGTCATAGTTTAAAGTGCTGTTTTCCCTATCTCCAAGTGGTTGTAGTTACAATAATTTCTGCCGTCCTTATGTTGCGATGCCCAATGTTTATGACTAATGATAAATATAACGATGTGTCAATTGTGCCAAGTTACCTATGATGATGATGTGGATGTGATGTGAACGTGTTGTGTGTCGATTAAATGATGATGTGAAGTTGATGTGAGTGTGTTGTGTGCGTGCCCGTGAGGATAGATGAGTGAGATAGAATGCAAGTTAGTCTATCAGAGTGGCGCAGCGGAGTAGAGAGTGAGCCTGATTGTTACTTCTTGAAGTTACCTGGCTGAACAAGTAGGAGGGACGGCCGCCCAAACACTTACCGCCGGTAATCAAAGCAATAGTAATCAGCAGGATGGATAGCAATAGTTGTCTAGATGGCTTAGTCGGTTATTGGAGGAGTGTTAGCTTTGGCGAGAAGATTTCGAGGACGAAATATTCTAAGTGGGGGAGAGTTGTAACGCCCCAAATTTAATTAGTCATCTAATTGAATTATTTATTTTAATCAATTGGGGATTATGTGGTGATAGAAAATAAAATAAATATATATGAGGTAATTGGACCTATTTATAAGGTGAGGGCTAGTATTAATTAATTTAGGGTTTTAATTTATTTAGGAGGTGTTGTCATGAATTAGGTGGTGCTCAAAAAGGGCCCATGATCCATTAGTTGGCCCATGACCCATCATTTATCCTTAAGGGTCGAATATGTAGGGGTTGCTAGGGTTAGTTCATTTTCCCACTTATCACCAAAAGAAAGAAAAAGAAAAGAAAAGAGAGAGAGGAGAGGAGTGGCCGAAGCCCTCAAGGAGGAAGGGGAGAGAGAAACTCGTGGAAGCAAGAAAGGGAAAGAAGAGGAAGGCTACAATCCTTGGTGTCTATCTCCCTAAGGTTTCTACTCATCTAAATCTAAGGTTAGGGGGCTCTCCTTTGCATCTTTAATAGTGTATGTGATGAGTGTTGTCTAGGTTAGGTCCTAGGGTGATTTCCATGAATGGTTGGTGGGTTTTAATGTTGTTATCATGCTGAAAATGTGTTTGTGCAAAGACTTGCTTGATTGGTGTTGAGTAGGACACAATATGAATGATGCATGCTAGGTGTTTGATGTTATGACTAAATGGTACTTTTTTGGTGAAAAACGTGATGGTTAGCATCCATAGTGATAATTGGTGTGGGGTTTTATTCAATTCGATGAAATTGTGGTGTTGGTGATTGAGTATGATGAGTCTATTCACTTAGGGTTTTCGGTGCATTCTGATACTGTTTCGGTTTTCTGAAAAACTGGTACTGTTTGGTTAACCCAAAAATTATGTGGCTGATTGTTTTCGAAAATAGACTTAAAGCCGGTCGTTTTGGCACTAGTTTCGTTCAATTTGGAGCTGTGTAGCTCAAGTTATGAGTCTCCAGAGTTGGGTCAAATTTCTGGAACCAATCTGTGTATAGGTTCGGTCTTGGCAAGTTTTGTGTCCTCATTCGAACTCCGTTTTTAATGATTCTTGCTTAGTTGGAAAGTAGACTCAATTCCCTTCAAAATGAGCACTGGTTTCATCAAATCTAATTAAGAAATGAGAAAGAAAATTGATGTGTAAGATGGGCAAACAGTTTTGTCAATTTCTGGTACCTTAGGGTAGTATTCTATAAAACGGTACCACCTGGGTGTGTATTTTGAAAAATGAAAATTTTGGGCAGAAACTACACTCAGAGGGCTTTCCAATGAGTGGTCTTTTGTTGAAATCCGACATCGTTTGCCATTTCAATTAATTCGCCGAAGTAGGTGCACTGCTGTAGGAAAATGCTACTGTCCCGAATTTAATAGTGCTGCTGTATGTCAATTTCGAAATGTTGCTGTTTGTCAATTTAAATGTTGCTGTTTGCAGAATTAAAGTGCTGCTGTATGTCAATTTCGAAATGTTGCTGTTTGTCAATTTAAATGTTGCTGTTTGCAGAATTAAAGTGCTGTTGTATGTCAATTTCGAAATGTTGCTGTTTGTCATTTAAATGTGTTGCTGTTTGCTGTTTTTGTCAAGGAAAAATGCTGCTGTTGCAGAATAAAAATCTGCTGTTTATCAAATAAAAATCTGCTGTTTATCAAAATAAAAAGGGGTCATTTATCTAAATAAAAGGGTGCTGTCTTGCTGTTATTTTTTTTATAAAAGAGTGGCTGTTTTATGAAGGAAATGCGCTACTACTCTACAAAAAGTAAAGCGCTGTTTTGTGTGTAAAATTGTGCTGTTTTCTCACTGCTGTTTGCGCAAAAAGGCCCCTAATTTGATGTTGTTTTTGGACTCGAAAAGAAATACCGCTGTTTTCCACACTGTTTTTCTCAAGTGTAGTTGTGATGTCGAAAATGAGATGTTTGTCCAAAAATTTAAACAAGTTGTACTCGAATTTTTTGTTTAGATAGGATGTCACTCAAATTGTTAACGTGTAGTTAATTAAATTTAAATGGTATGGTCTGTCACTTAAATTTTAAATTAGTGTTATTTAAGATTTAAGGACGTTGTTACTCCAATTTTGGATGGGATGTTTTATGAGAAAGTGGTGATTTTATTATGGTGATTATGATGAGTACACTATATTAGTGTTTTTATGACGACAATGACGAGTACTCCGGGTGAGTTGAAATTGGTGATTGCAGATGTGTCCATAGTGTCTCATAGCATGTGCATACTATGACGAATAGGCTTCGGCCTCTTATTGACGAGAACCAGTGACGATGTTCCCAAGTGGCTATTTATGACGAGTATGGTACCATCATGCATATGCCCAGGCGTGGGTTGCATTTTCATGTGCATACATTTTTTTTATGACTGGTGATGTGATTGTGACTTGGGTTTTGTGTGTACTGACGAGGAAGTTGATAATAACGATGATGTTGTTGTGTTGATTGTGGTTGTTGGTGTTGAGGTGCCATGATTGTTGTTGTTGTTGTTTGGTGATGTCTCGTGATGAGCATGAGTTGAGGTGTTATAGATGATGATACGTGTTTGTTTATTGAGCAGTGGTGTTTCTTGGAGTTTGTGAAGTAAATAATATATATTGATATTGTTGTGAATTGGTGTTTAGTTGCCTTCCTCAATATAATGCTTATCATATTTACTATTATTTATGTAAAGAGACTCACCCTACTGCTTTTATGTTGCTTCTCATGTCGGCAACGTGCAGGTGTTAGCGAGTGAAGGTTCTACCTTCTTCTGGTCGACTGTGTCTGGCTCTGATACGTAGCATTGGGTGGGCGGGTAGTCTATTTGTTGTTTTATTTTATTTAAATGTTGAGCTATATCTTGAGATATATTTGTGATTGAGGATTCACCCAGTTAAGTCATGCTATGTATCACGCAGTTAATATTTATTAATGAAAGGTATTGTTGACTAGATTAAAGTTAAGTTTGGTTTGAAACGTAGCATTCCCTTGAGGATGTATTTGTAAAAAAAAAAAAAAAAAAAAAATTTGAACTCTGATTTTAAATCAAATTACCGATTAGAAAAGGGGGTGTTACAATAAGCGGTCTTCCGGACACTGGCGGCATCAGAATTGGTGGGTTTTGAAGGTAATCCTTAATTCTTTCAAAAGCTCTTTGTCAATCATCGCTCCACTCTAATCTTTGGTTCTTGCACAACAGCTTAAAGAGAGGCTCGCAAGTGGCGGTCAATTGGGATATGAACCTTGAGATGTAGTTCAGTCTCCCAAGGAAACTACGTACCTCTTTTTCAGTCTTTGGTGCTGGCATTTCAAGGATTGCTTTGACTTTATCTGGACCGACCTCTATCCCTTTCTGACTGATGATAAATCCCAGTAACTTTCCAGATCTCACACCGAAGGTGCATTTTGCTGGGTTTAACCTGAGCTTGAACTTCCGTAGACGTTCAAAGAGTCTTTGCAGATTAACAATGTGCCCCTCATCAGTCTTGGATTTTGCAATCATATCATCTACATACACCTCAATTTCTTTGTGCATCATGTCATGGAATAATGTCACCATTGCTCTCTGATAAGTCGCACCGGCATTCTTGAGTCCAAAAGGCATCACTTTGTAGCACAATGTTCCCCAGAGAGTTATGAAGGTGGTTTTCTCCATATCTTCTGGGGCCATTTTTATCTGATTGTACCCTGAATATCTTCTGGAGCCATTCACTATCTTCCATGGCGGTACCGACCTTAACCTCCCTTTTATCCTCTTCTGTACCCAAGTTGATTATCTCAATCGACTCTCCATGAGGCTGAATGATCTTTTCTTCCTTCTCTATTAGTCTCGTTAATTCTGGAGGAGTTTCCCAGTTATCCTCAACATCCCCTTCAGTTTGGTTAATTGGATGATCAAAGTCATAATAGGAATCATTGGCACTGTTATTTTCAGAGATAATTACTTTTGATCTGCATTCGTAGAAGCAGAAAGTAGAATGAAAAGCGAAACAAACAAAATAAAGCGAAAAGAAAGAAAAGATAAATGAAGAAAAGAGATTTTATTGATGGAATTCAAAACAAGCGTTTTTATTGATGATGGTGTCATTGAAAATAAAAACATGCATGCCCTAACAAACTATCCTAAGGCCTTGGGCAGAGCCAAAGGATTGCATTACAATTCATTACTTTGGATTAAAAGTGACGGGCAAGTCGACAGCTTCCCAATTCTTGAGTTTTTCTCCAGCAAGGCAACGACGGACTAGACTGGTACCGCCTTCTTCATCCTCTGAACCATTCTCAATAGCAGTGATCTGGTCTGGATCTAGCAACCCTGCACTGTGTAACACCCCGGTAAATTTAACATGTAAAAATACCCAAGTGCACCAAAGTATAAACATCAGAGATAATAATTCCTGTTCAGACACTGAATACCACAATAAAAATTTTGCTGAAATATAACACAACCGTCTTATACACAAATAAGACTATACGGTACTCAGACCATAACTGTCAGCAACTATGGTAGTCAGAGTCATACAAGAAAGCGGAAAGAAAGATAAACAAAACACTAATGCCATAGTGCTGTGATACATGGACAACAGAAGGAAAATAAACTTAAACATAAAACTAAGTCATCCTCCATCACCCGGGGCCACCTACTCGTGCCTCTGCGGTTTCTTCTGTCCCTGTTTATCTGTAAAACAACAACATTTAAACAGTGAGATACAATCTCAGTGAGTTCTACCGAGACCCCTACTAACGCTCTCGGTCCAATTATGAAATGGTTTTGACTTTATACGGCATCGACTGCGCGAACGCTCCAAACCCTATGAACCGCACCATATAACTTTCAACAGATTACCGACTGCGCGAACGCTACAAACCCGGCAAACCTGTTATAACTCAGCACGATACCGACTGCGCGAACGCTTCAAACCCGACAAACCTGTTATAACTCAGCACGATACCGACTGCGCGAACGCTACAAACCCGGTAAATCGCACAACAAACCATTTAACACACCACCGACTGCGCGAACGCTACATACCCGGTGAACCGCGTTATTTAACCTTTGACAGGTCATCGACTGCGCGAACGCTACATACCCGATGAACCTGATACAACCAAGTCCGATACCGACTGCGCGAACGCTACATACCCGGTATTCGCACAACAAACAATTCAACATACCACCGACTGCGCGAACGCTACATACCCGGTGAACCACCTTACCAATAGTACTTTCCCTATTGCAAGAGGCCTAGGGTAAGGGTGCATGACTACCCCGCCTAGTATGTCTACATGGGTCGTCACCCAAACTCGATATAATATATATATCTACAGTACCATAATCCCACAGTCCATCAAATCAGACAACCAATGAAACACTTAACCCACGCTTTTATAAAATCAAGTTCACACTCGCACTCTAATTTACCTCTTTTCGACACAATTTACAACTTCGAAAACAGTTTATTTTGCCTTAAAACTAGAATATTCAGTTAGGCCTCTGAATAAGCTTTCCAACGCATTTTAGAACACCTCAATCGGGTTCCCGGATCAAAAGATATCGCGAAAACAAAAACAGTGTACAGTTGCTGAAAATCTGCAAAGTGTCGCG
This sequence comes from Astragalus membranaceus, assembly GCA_039519185.1. NCBI lineage: Eukaryota > Viridiplantae > Streptophyta > Magnoliopsida > Fabales > Fabaceae > Astragalus > Astragalus membranaceus. The sequence continues at coordinate 62,293,398 of CM076854.1, forward strand.
ACGCGAACTGCTACCGTCGCGACGCGAAAAACGACAGAAACATTTTGCGTGACAAAACTGCACTTGGTCGCGACGCGATGCCCTGCGGGTCGCGACGCGATGGAGGTCTGTCTGGTGCAGATTTTGCGATTTTCGTGAAATCCGCTATTCCGCTCAATTCCGATTTTAGTTCCGATCGAAAACAGATCCAACAACCAGTATAATGAATCCAATACAAACCACACAATCGATCAATCCAATCCAAAACGTAATTTAAACGGATTTTTATCCAAAACGCTATTTTTCGAATAACGGTTTTTGACTCAAAATTTCTCGGAACCAATCAACGCACAAATTATACCAAAACGGAATAAACCTAAACGTGAGTAAAACTCACCCTTGAAGCGAGAGTCGTTGCCGAGCCGAAATCACCGACGTGTCGAAATCGCCGAATCGAACCCAAACAACACCGAACCGCTCCTAACTTCGTTTCGAACTCCCAAACGCGTTCCACCGCTCTTGGCTTCGTTCCTAATCACGTTTCCATTATCAATTTCATCTCACAACTCAAGATTTGAACAAATTCATCAACCAAACCCTATAATTTCGTAGGTCAATATAATGAGGAAAAGTGGAAGGGAATTTTACCAAGTTATGGGGTTATGTTGAGGGAGAGGAGGTGATGAAGATGATGAAGTTTGGAGCTTGGAGGTTGAGGATCCTTCTTCTTCTCTTCCCTTTTTCCTTCTTCTTTTCTCTTCTTCCTTTCTCTTTTCTTTTCTCTTTTCCTTTCTCTGTTTCCAGCGCTTCCTTCCTTCTTTTCTTTCTTTCATTAAACACACACACACACACACACACACACACACACACACACACACACACACACACACACACACACACACACATATTTAATTAATAAATAAGTGGTAGCGTGGTCCAATTATCGTATTGATCTTAATCCCTTATTTCGATTTCGACACTTCCTTGACCCGTATTATCCGGTTAACGATCTAATGACATTCAATAAATAATTTTAGTACTCAATAAATTTACCAGTCGAGTACTAAATTATTCCCACTGGGTTAACATCCAAATAATTCGCCTAATTATTTTGAGGATGTTACATTCTCCCCCACTTAAAAGAATTTTGTCCTCAAAATTAAACACAACGTACCTCAAGAAAACAAATACGGATACTGAGTCTGCATATCATCCTCCAACTCCCATGTAGCTTCCTCGACGGAAAAACAATCCCAAACCACCTTGACAATAGGAATTGCCTTCGTCCGCAGCGTCCTCTCGCCACGTTCTATGATGTAACTCGGATGAGGTTGGAAGGACAAGTCCGGTCGAAGGTCAATCGTTTCAAAATCTAACGGCTGACTTGGATCGGGAATGTACTTCCGTAATTGAGACACGTGGAATACATCATGCAGATTCGACAATGGTGGAGGCAAGGCGATACGGTATGCAAGAGGCCCAACTCGCTCGATAATTTGGAAGGGTCCAATATACCGAGGACTGAGTTTCTTCACCCGTAATGCCCTACCTGTGCCAATTGTTGGTGACAATCTCAAAAACACATGATCACCTGACTCAAACTCTAACGGCCTTCTCCTTTTGTCGGCATAACTCTTTTGCCTACTTTGAGCAGCTTTCATTCTTTCCCTGATCTGGCGGATCTTTTCAGTAGTGTCTTGAATCATCTCGGGTCCTAACAATCGGTTCTCACCGACTTCCCACCAACACAATGGAGTTCTACATTTCCTTCCATACAATGCCTCAAAAGGTGCCATTCCGATACTGGAATGATAACTGTTGTTATATGAGAATTCAACCAATGGAAGATGATCCTCCCATTTCTTCCCGTTATCAAGTACCGAAGCCCTGAGCATATCCTCTAATGTCTGGATAGTTCTCTCGGTCTGCCCATCTGTCTGCGGGTGATAAGCGGTACTAAGAAGTACTTTAGTCCCCAATTCTTCATTCAGAGCTTTCCAAAATCGAGAAGTGAATTTCGGATCTCGATCCGAAACTATACTGGTAGGAACCCCATGTAACCTCACTATGTTCTGTAAATACACCTCAGCTAACTTGGATACTTTACTGCTCGAACGGACTGGAATGAAATGAGCTGATTTGGTTAACCGATCGACAACTACCCAAATGGAGTCGTTACCGGCTTGAGACCTTGGCAATGCCATTACAAAATCCATGGAAATGTCTTCCCATTTCCACACTGGTACATCTAGTGGCCGTAGCAGGCCAGCAGGCTTCTGATGTTCTATCTTAACCCTTTGGCAAGTCAAGCATTGAGATACGAATTCAGCAATCTCTAACTTCATCCCATGCCACCAATACATCTGCTTTAAATCTCTATACATCTTGGTGGATCCAGGATGTACAGAAAATAAGCTTCGGTGTGCTTCTTCTAGCACTTGCTTTTTAATATCATCATTATCTGGCACACAGATCCTACCGTTGAAACAAATAACTCCATCACTATCTTCGGTAAAGTCTGGCAACACTTTTTGTGATTGTAGCTTCACATCATTTTCCTGTGCTAAGCGAATAGAATCCCTTATTGAGCTAGAGATCCTCATGTGGCTCAGCACTAACCGGTTCTTCCTTGATCTTGCATTCAAATTCAAGTCCCTAAAGGACTCCAACAATTTCATTTCATGCATCATAAACTCTGCTATGTGGATGGACTTCCTACTTAGTGCATCAGCTACAACATTAGCCTTTCCCAGATGATACTTTAATTCGAAGTCATAATCCTTCAGAAATTCTACCCACCTTCTCTGCCTGTTATTCAATTGCTTCTGATCAAACAAATACTTCAAGCTTTTATGATCACTGAAGACTTCGAAACGAGACCCATATAGGTAATGTCTCCAAATCTTCAGTGCGTACACAATAGCTGCCAACTCCAAATCATGAGTCAGATAGTTCCCTTCATGAGTCTTCAACTGTCTGGAGGCATAAGCTACCACTTGTTGGTTCTGCATGAGAACACATCCCAAACCCTTCCCAGAAGCATCGCTGAAAATTTGAAAATCTAAAGACAGATCTGGAAGAATTAGGATTGGAGCAGAAGTCAATCTAACCTTCAATTCTTGAAAACATTCCTCACAATCGGCATCCCATGTAAACGGTTGGGCCTTACGAGTTAACCGAGTAAGTGGAAGAACCAATTGTGAAAAACCTTGAATAAACCTCCTATAGTAACCAGCTAGACCCAAGAAACTTCTTATCTCAATAACGGATGTTGGTCGTTCCCAGTTCAATACAGCTTCCACCTTACTGGGATCCACCGCAACTCCCGATTGGGAAATCACGTGTCCCAAAAACTTCACTTCCGGCATCCAGAAGTCACATTTCGACGGCTTGGCATACAATTTCTTTTCTCGGAGTACGTTCAGAACAATGCGGAGATGTTGAACATGGTCCTCAATGGTCTTAGAGTACACCAAGATATCGTCAATAAAAACTACCACAAACTGATCGAGATAAGTGTGGAATACTCGATTCATGTAATCCATGAATACCGCTGGAGCATTAGTCAAACCGAAGGGCATTACTACGAACTCGTAATGTCCATACCTCGTACGGAAAGCTGTCTTCAGAATATCTAAGGCTCGTACCTTTATTTGATGATAGCCTGATCTCAGATCAATTTTTGAAAATACCACGGCACCTCGAAGTTGATCAAGCAAATCGTCTATCCTTGGCAATGGATATTTGTTCTTAATCGTCACTTTGTTGAGTTGACGGTAGTCAATACACAATCTCATGCTTCCGTCCTTTTTCTTAACTAACAACACCGGAGCACCCCAAGGAGAGGCACTCGGTCGGATGAATCTCTTCGAGATCAATTCTTCAAGTTGAGACTTCAATTCCTTTAATTCTAAAGGAGACATTCTATAAGGAGCAATAGAGATTGGTCCTGTACCAGGAATCAATTCTATTGAGAACTCCACCTCTCGGTCAGGAGGTAAGGATGAAACTTCTTCTGGAAAGACATCTAGAAATTCATTTACCACTTGCACAGATGACAAATCTAAACCTGTTTCAGTAGATGCAGACAACATAACAAGAATAGCTTCCGCACCTTGGAATAATGTCTGGCTTGCTTCGGTGTAAGAGATCGTTGCTTCAAAGTCTGCCTGTGTCAAGCCTATGGATTCGGAGGCGAAGCTAATGGTTCGATCAGCACAGTTGATAATCACATGATTTTCAGCCATCCAATTCATACCCAGAACAATGTCCATACTTCTCATAGGCAAGCAAATAAATTTCACAACAAATTGTCTGTCCCCTATGACAAGTAGGCAATTTTCACACAACGATTGGGTCTGGACACGACCCTTGGCAGCAGTTAAAATAGTTATCGGTTCGGATAGCTCAGACAATGCTAGTCCCAACCGATCCACACACGCTTGTGATATAAAACAATGAGTTGCACCAGAATCATATAAAATATTGACTGAGTTATTAAAAAGAGATCCCGTACCCCTTAGAAGATTATCAGTAGGTGTGATGGTTCGAGCATCCAATGTGTTGATTCGCCCCTGCTTAGGAGCATTTGGTGCTCCTTGAAAGCTTTTCTTTGCTGGGCATTGATTTGCATAATGACCCTCTTCATCACAGACATAACATCGATTGGATCTTTGCTGACAATCCCCAAGGTGATACCTTCCACACTTCGTACAATTTCTGCTCTTTGATGAATCGAAGGATTTCACCTGCTTCCCTTTATAATTACTTCCCTTGAATGGCCTGGATGGAGTAGAAGATTCAGCAACCTTTTTCTTACCCTTCCAATAGTCTTTCTTTTCAGCATATATTTTCCTCAGATCCTCCTCAGCAACATATGCTTGTTGCACTAAGGCAGGATAACTAACTAAAGTGTAAGAACTGAGTCCTTGGCTCACATCAGCTCGGAGACCTTCTTTGAACATTTGCATCTTCCACATATCATTTGGGGCATACCTCCCCAACTCATAGAACTGAGACAGTCTTTCAAATTTTGCAGCATATTCCCCAACTGACAAATCACCTTGCTTAAGATTCACAAACTCTGCTTGTTTACTCAGCTTCTTCACCGAAGGGAAATATTGCTTCATAAACAATTCCTTGAAGTTGTCCCATGTGAGGGGAGTTCCTTGGAGTTCCATCATTTGCCTTGCATTACACCACCAGGTGTGGGCATCTTCATTGAGCACATTGGCCGCACATGTTACCTTCTCTTCTTCCCCGCATTGCAGGGTTTGAAAAATTTTCTCCATTGAATCAATCCAATAGTAAGCAGTCATTGGATCCGGTCCACCCTTGTAAGTCGGGGGCTTCATATTTTGAAATTGGAAATATGTCCGGTTAGGGTCTTCCGGATGAGGTTGAACATTGGGCTGCTACAGAGCCATTTGGTCATGCTGCATTTGCAACATATCCTGCATCATCTTTTGTTGATTCTCAATGACATTCTGCATCCATTCGAATTGTGGATCAACAGGAGGAGGAACGCCTCTACCTCTTCTGGCCATGATTCTGCGAAATATGCACAAAGTATTAAGTTGATCAAGCTCAATGTCTAATAGCATACTAAGAAAATCACGACTGGAGAAAGCAAAGACCCTAAAAGCTAAGTCCGACTAGGTCGAACCGCTCTGATACCAAGTGTAACACCCCGGTAAATTTAACATGTAAAAATACCCAAGTGCACCAAAGTATAAACATCAGAGATAATAATTCCTGTTCAGACACTGAATACCACAATAAAAATTTTGCTGAAATATAACACAACCGTCTTATACACAAATAAGACTATACGGTACTCAGACCATAACTGTCAGCAACTATGGTAGTCAGAGTCATACAAGAAAGCGGAAAGAAAGATAAACAAAACACTAATGCCATAGTGCTGTGATACATGGACAACAGAAGGAAAATAAACTCAAACATAAAACTAAGTCATCCTCCATCACCCGGGGCCACCTACTCGTGCCTCTGCGGTTTCTTCTTTCCCTGTTTATCTGTAAAACAACAACATTTAAACAGTGAGATACAATCTCAGTGAGTTCTACCGAGACCCCTACTAACGCTCTCGGTCCAATTATGAAATGGTTTTGACTTTATACGGCATCGACTGCGCGAACGCTCCAAACCTGATGAACCGCACCATATAACTTTCAACAGATTACCGACTGTGCGAACGCTACAAACCCGGCAAACCTGTTATAACTCAGCACGATACCGACTGCGCGAACGCTACAAACCCGGCAAACCTGTTATAACTCAGCACGATACCGACTGCGCGAACGCTACAAACCCGGTAAATCGCACAACAAACCATTTAACACACCACCGACTGCGCGAACGCTACATACCCGGTGAACCGCGTTATTTAACCTTTGACAGGTCATCGACTGCGCGAACGCTACATACCCGATGAACCTGATACAACCAAGTACGATACCGACTGCGCGAACGCTACATACCCGGTATTCGCACAACAAACAATTCAACATACCACCGACTGCGCGAACGCTACATACCCGGTGAACCACCTTACCAATAGTACTTTCCCTATTGCAAGAGGCCTAGGGTAAGGGTGCATGACTACCCCGCCTAGTATGTCTACATGGGTCGTCACCCAAACTCGATATAATATATATATCTACAGTACCATAATCCCACAGTCCATCAAATCAGACAACCAATGAAACACTTAACCCACGCTTTTATAAAATCAAGTTCACACTCGCACTCTAATTTACCTCTTTTCGACACAATTTACAACTTCGAAAACAGTTTATTTTGCCTTAAAACTAGAATATTCAGTTAGGCCTCTGAATAAGCTTTCCAACGCATTTTAGAACACCTCAATCGGGTTCCCGGATCAAAAGATATCGCGAAAACAAAAACAGTGTACAGTTGCTGAAAATCTGCAAAGCGTCGCGACGCGAACTGCTACCGTCGCGACGCGAAAAACGACAGAAACATTTTGCGTGACAAAACTGCACTTGGTCGCGACGCGATGCCCTGCGGGTCGCGACGCGATGGAGGTCTGTCTGGTGCAGATATTGCGATTTTCGCGAAATCCGCTATTCCGCTCAATTCCGATTTTAGTTCCGATCGAAAACAGATCCAACAACCAGTATAATGAATCCAATACAAACCACACAATCGATCAATCCAATCCAAAACGTAATTTAAACGGATTTTTATCCAAAACGCTATTTTTTCGAATAACGGTTTTTGACTCAAAATTTCTCGGAACCAATCAACGCACAAATTATACCAAAACGGAGTAAACCTAAACGTGAGTAAAACTCACCATTGAAGCGAGAGTCGTTGCTGAGCCGAAATCACCGACGTGTCGAAATCTCCGAATCGAACCCAAACAACACCGAACCGCTCCTAACTTCGTTTCGAACTCCCAAACGCGTTCCACCGCCCTTGGCTTCGTTCCTAATCACGTTTCCATTATCAATTTCATCTCACAACTCAAGATTTGAACAAATTCATCAACCAAACCCTATAATTTCGTAGGTAAATATAATGAGGAAAAGTGGAAGGGAATTTTACCAAGTTATGGGGTTATGTTGAGGGAGAGGAGGTGATGAAGATGATGAAGTTTGGAGCTTGGAGGTTGAGGATCCTTCTTCTTCTCTTCCCTTTTTCCTTCTTCTTTTCTCTTCCTCCTTTCTCTTTTCTTTTCTCTTTTCCTTTCTCTGTTTCCAGTGCTTCCTTCCTTCTTTTCTTTCTTTCATTAAACACACACACACACACACACACATATTTAATTAATAAATAAGTGGTAGCGTGGTCCAATTATCGTATTGATCTTAATCCCTTATTTCGATTTCGACACTTCCTTGACCCGTATTATCCGGTTAACGATCTAATGACATTCAATAAATAATTTTAGTACTCAATAAATTTACCAGTCGAGTACTAAATTATTCCCATTGGGTTAACATCCAAATAATTCGCCTAATTATTTTGAGGATGTTACAGCACTCTTGAAGCTCTGACTGATGTCACTGATGGGGATCCTCTTTGACCATGGATCCTGGCCTCTCAACTTGGCCAACCATTCACCTCTTCTCTCTTCAGCCAACTTCCTCCTTTCAGCCTCACTTGGGTAATATCCCAACCCGCAACGATCTTTGTTTTCTTTCAGCTGGATAGGAGCAAGAATTCCTTGTCCAGCCTTTCCCAAGCCGCGTCCCAGCTGGTATCCCTGATCCATCATGATTCTTGCAATCATCTCTTCATCTTTTGACAACTTTATCACAGGCGACGGCTCACCCCCTCCAAACACAGCGTTGGCAATTTCGAGAGACTGGAAAGAAGTCTCCAGGGATTCTTCGGCCGCTTCCACATAACGGAAGGGGGAAGGCTTGTTGACTAACATTTCCTCCTCTCCGAACACTACCACAATTTTATCATCGACCACAAACTTGACTCTCTGATGCAGAGAGGAAGGGATGGCTCCCGCCATATGAATCCATGGCCTTCCAAGCAGACAGCCATAGGACGAGGAGATGTCCATGATTTGAAAGTTAACACAGAATGTCTCAGGACCTATCTGAATGGGGAACTCCATCTCCCCTATTACCTCTTTCTTCGATCCATCAAACGCCCTCACCAATGTGGAGCTAGGTTTCATGAAAGAACAATCCACATCCAACTTGTTTACAGTGGACTTTGGCATCACATTCAGAGAAGAACCATTGTCAATCAGAACACGAGCTAACACGAAATCCCCACATTTAACAGAGATGTGTAGGGCTTGGTTGTGTTTCCTTCCTTCTGGGGGAAGTTCGTCATTAGCAAAAGTCATATGGTTTGCAGCCACGATATTCCCGACTATTTCGTCAAATTGGCCCACGGAAATATTCTGAGCAACATGAGCCCCATTCAGTACTTTCATTAGGGCAGCTCGATGCGCTTCTGAACTTAGCAACAATGACAGCATTGAGATCTTTGCCGGGGTCTGATTCATCTGGTCAACCACCTTATAGTCACTTTGCCTTACAATCTTTAGGAACTCATCAGTTTCTTATTCTGCCACTTTCTTTTTCTGAACATTCTCCACTTCTTTATCCTTCCCTTTGCGAACCCTATCTTCAGCTTCTTTGGATGATTCACCCTGAACGAGATTGGGGGTATACATACGGCCACTCCTTGTCATTCCACTTGCCCCCGTTATATTGGTAACAACAGAAGTGTTTGGAGAACTCTCTACTAGAGGCAGAGTACTATATATCCATGGCACTGCACTGTCCTTCTCATATGGGAATGGAGCAGGAATTCCAATAACCACTGGCTGAGGCTTGGCTTGGGCTGGTTTCGGATTGTACAATATCTCAATTGGCTTCCTAGCCTTTTTACCATCATTGAACTACAACATCAGCACACTTTCTTCCTTTTCAACTATTCCCACTCGAACCACATAACGATCCATCAAGTCTTGCAGAACTGACTTGAAAACTTCACAGGCACCTACACATAAAGGATCAGCGCATACACAGCCCTTCTTGATAACACCACAACGGCACAGCTCAGCATGTATATTTTCCAGAGGAGTCTGGATACACTTAACATCTTTTATCATTGTCTGTCCCACAGAATCCTCTACTGCATTAGCGGATGGTGTCCCATGTCCCGGTAGGGGGTTTGTAGTTGTGCTTGGACTGTTCGGCTTGAAAGAGATCCAGTTGGCGTCAATCAAATCCTGGATTACATATTTGAAAGCCTTGCAGTCTTCCACCGTGTGACCGACCCCTCCACTATGAAAGCTACAGGTAGCATCAGCATTGTATCCCCTAGGAAAGGGAGGTTGCATAGGCTTCATGGGGCGGGTATTGACCAAATTCTTTGAGACAAGGTGATTGAACAACTCAGTATAGGTTATTGGAATTGGGTCAAAATTAGCACGCCTCTTCTCTTGATAGTTCTGGGCTCTGTAGCCTGAATTAGTTTGCTGTGGCTGAGCTGGAACAGAAAATGGCACTGTTTGCGGTGGAGAACTGAAAGACGGGCTTCTCCCCCCAGTAATAACATTGGTCTCCCCTTCTTTCTTCTTGGGGAAATTGGAAAAGGACTTCTTTTGTCCGCTAGAACTACCAAAACCACCAGCAATCTTCCCGCTGCGTAATCCATGCTCTAATCGTTCTCCAATGAAAACCATATCCGAAAAACTGGATGAAACACTACCCACCAACATATCATAATACAGCCCTGGAAGAGTCTCCATAAACATGTACACCATCTCCTTTTCAGTCAACGGCGGCTTCACTTGAGCGGCTATGGTCCTCCACTTTTGAGCATACTCTTTGAATGCTTCTCTATCCCCTTTACTCATGTGCTGTAATTGAGACCGGCCAGGGGCAAGGTCCATGTTATACTGGTATTGTTTCAGGAATGCTTCAGAAAGATCCTTCCAATTGTGAATGTCGGAGGATTGTAGCTGCAAATACCAATCTAATGATGCTCCTGTCAGACTGTTCTGGAAATAGTGAATGAGCACCTTATCATCATGGGCATAAGCTGCCATTTTTCTAACATACATCGTCAAATGACTGGACGGACACCCAGTGCCACGGTATTTATCAAAATCAGGTGCCTTGAATTTAGGAGGGATGACAACATCTGAGACGAGACACAAATCTCGGGCATCTTTAGCTCTAGTACCCGACCCTTCCATAGCTCTTAGGCGTTCTTCCAACAGGTGATACCGATCTCTTGGCTGCAAACTCTCAAACAGATGACCCTGTGGATAGTTCCCCGAACTGTGATAATAACCTCCATACTGAGCAGGGTTTCCCATATGATGGACAACATTCTGAGGATTCACAGCAACTCCCGGAGTAGGAGTAGGTGAACTTCTTGGCAGCACAATACCAGGACTAGGAGTATGAATTTGTGGTCCCATAGCAGCTCCACTAGGTATAGTCATGACAGGTTGACTCGACCCCACAGGAATAGCTTCAGCAACGGGCGGCATATAACCCATTGGCATCCCCCAAGGATATATCTGTGCATTCAGATGACTCTGTCCGCTCGTCCCTGGAGAATGGGCAAAGTGACTGACCCCCTGCCCATAAGAAGTGTGAGTAGTTGTAACTTCAGCGGACACCGGAGGAGAAACAAAAGGAACAACCCCTTCAGGATTTACAACAGCGGCGGCCCCAGCAGCGACTCCACCCCTCAGATTCTGTAGCATACTCATTACTTCGACCATCTATGCTTCCATAGCCTCAACTTTAGTCTTCAAGGCCTGATTTTCCTGAGCCAGTTGCTCAGGGTTAAGAATCTCCACACCCAACTCGTCTTGACTCAGGTGGTCCTCATCCCCGAGATGCTGATTGCTAGCCATCAATCTTGCTTGTAGACGGGTATAATATCGGTGTTGGCGTACCAGCTTGCCTTTCGTTTCTGTTGGTAGAACATTTTTATGAGTACAAGTATGAATGCGTAAATGAATGCAATGCATATGCACATGGCCTTATGTTATTTTTGTGTTTAGCGCCAGGAATCGTGAGATAACTCGCTCTTGTCATAAGCAAACATCGAAACATTTTAAGAGCGTGACGAACATTGGGATCAACAAGCGATAGGGCATACTTCCTTCGAGTTTTAAGCCAATCATAAGAAAGAAAGAGAGTACAATACTATTAAGAGTGCAATACAATATCTCTCAAAGAAAAATACAATGCTCTTAGAAAATTACGACATTCTAAAGAAAAATTATAACTTCCTAGAGAACATTCTAAAAAGAAAATTACAATGCACTGAAATCTAGTGGCATATGGTCTTCAACTTCTTTTTCTTTTCTCTTTCTTTGCTTGCAGCAGCGGCTCCTTCAGCCTTTTCCATGAGCTCCTCAGTCAGGGCCTTGCAGAAATTCACAAACTCATACACATGGACTGGGGTATTGAAGGGAAGCATCTCAGCTTCAGCCCTCTTTAGTCTTCTGGGGACATCCCTTACAGCCTGATTAGCTAGCCATGCCAACCTTGAAAATTTACTCTTCCAAAGCTGGACCTCGTCTCTTAGCTCTTTAACAATCTCTTGCTCTTCTATCTTGCGAATTAGTGCTAGGAAACGCTGCTCCCAGTATTGGCTCTCCGCTTGCACCTGCCTGTAAGACTCTCCTAAGTACTGGAGATTCCTTTTCAGTTCATTAGATCTTTCTTGCTCATACCTCAGCATTTCTTGATATTCTCTGAGAACATTCCCAATGGAATTTCTTTCTTGTTCAAGATTCTTCAGCTGCCTTTTCAACTCCACCACCAAGTGAGGTTCCTTCCTAGACTCAGTTGCCACAATCTTCCATTCTTTGGCTTCTTCAAGTGCTTTCCTTGTTTTCTGCTTGTACCTTTGGAGTTCATCTCTAGCCCCCCTTAGGTATTTCTGAGCTTCTAGTTTACTCTTCTCTTCCGCTTTGAATCGTTTGACATTCTCCTCAACAGCTATCATCTTGATCTCGTTCTCTTCCTCTAACTTCTCTTTTTGTAGGGTTACTTTCTCCAACTCCTCTAACTTCTCTACCTCTTCCGCTTTGCAATGCCTTTTTTTCTTCCTCCGCTTTTGCTAAGGCAGATTTAACCTCATTCAACTCCTCAGGGGTAGGAAGGCGAGGCTCTGGCATCTCTTTCTCGACTAGCGGTGCCTCTTGGGAAGGTGGACGAGCACTTTGAATTCTTTCATGCAACCATTGGTAAAGAGTGACATCGCCAACCTTTTTCATGAGCTCATCTCTATTTTTACGGACCACAGTTTCCCATCCCTTTGAGATTTTTCGAAGTAAACCCTTGTTCTTTGGATCTTCTCTGTCAAGGAAAATGGGAGTCAGCATGTCTTCGGTAGGCATATTCCTCATAGGGTACCCAAGCTGTCGGATAATCAAGGAAGGATTATAGTTGATGCAGCCTTGAGTACCCATTAGGGGCACGTTCTGAAAGTCTCCACACTGAAACACAACGGAGGGTCTGTTCTTCCAACATGAAGGAGTGTACCAGCGGACCTTGGGGGCATTAAGACTCCCTAAGGTATGCACCCACTCCTGAGCACTTTTGACCTCTACCTCACAATTCAAGGCATAAGCCAACAGATCTGTAGCTGGATTCTTGTGAGCGATGACGTGGTTAAGGAGCCAAGCATATAGTACATGAAGGGAGCAGGCAATCTTCTTTTTCCCCAACACTCGATGATGCGTAAAGGAGTAGTAAGTGTTTGCGAGTACGGCTGGTACTGGGTTAATTGGATTATCCTTGCTTATGAAGGCTAAGAACACCCCAATGGCAACCTCATCAATGAACCTTTCAACTTGTGGGAAGAGGACAATCCCAAAGATGGTTAGTGCCAGCAACTGCTTAAAGGGACCCCATCTGTTGGCTTGAGCATGGGACTTCATTAGGTCTTCAAAATAACTCAGTGGAAACCCCATTATACGGTTCTTTTTCTCTTTTTGAAGCTTTAACTTCCCCACTCCAACTTGCAGTAGCAAAGAGAGCCTCTGATCTGAATATTGATGCCCCTGGCACTGATAAGGCGTCGCTTCTGACTTAAAGAAACCTAAAATTTGCTCATACTCTTCTAAAGTTGGTGAGAGTTGGAAATCCTTGAAGATGAAACAGCGGATATCCGGATCATAGAACTGACTGAGGGCTTTCACAGCATTTTCTTGAAGATCCAACTGCAGCAACCGAAGAATATTCCCATAAGCCTTTTCAAATAACCCATGCTCATCCGCTCTCGAATTTAGCATACCCTCGCTTCTTGATCCCATGTTGTCTCGTTTTTCACGCCTACGACAAGATTCCAAATTGCTCCAAGATTATCGGCAAACAAATTAGATGCATGAGGAATGCTGCATGAAGTTTTTTTTTTTCAGAATTTTGCTTATGTAATGCATGATGTTATGATGCAAAGTGCGGATGATGAGGATGCTTTTTCATGTTATTTACATAAAGAAAGATATTTACAGGTGCGGGTTTGAAAATTTAGGGCAGTATACCCTATATGCCACCTCATATAGGTATTTATGAAAGAGAAGGAAAAATCTATTCTTTTTGATTTTGTTGTTTTTTCGAAAATCGTTGAAGGAAAAGAACTAAACTAGATGTGATAATGCAACACACAATTTTGGAAAAGCCCTTGTGACCTAAGAAGAGGTGAGACCTACGATCTAGGGCAATTTAAAGGGTAATCCTCCTATGTAGCTCTATTCACTCCCTCACAAGGCCACCAGAGCTATAGTCCCTTTCACAAAACTCCCCACAAATGCAGCAAACTGCTAGGTGTGAGGCATCATGAAAGAGCACAACTCTGGTTGAAACTTTCGTAAGTAGCCAAACGGACAAAGGTCCTGATGGGCTCTTACTACTCGAATCCACTCTCCTAAGTTTTTGCAGACCTGGGTTATGGTCCCACTCAAAACACATAGTCACGGGGTATAAGTGTAGTGTGTGTCAAGGGCATTTTCCCTAGCAATACCCCTACCTGACATGAAAACCAGAGCAGTCCAGACAATAGCAAGCAATAACAAGTTATCTACCCTAGGGTTCCATACCTAGGATATCTATAAACAAGGATATTGCTTACCTTAAGAAGAGGAGCCAAGAAGAGGCGACATGATAGAATAGGGGGAAAGATGCATGAACTTACCGAAGAAAGGGAGCGAAGAAGAAGGGATCATGGGGATTGGAAGAATGCATGGGCATAAGCAATAAAAGAAAAGGAATAAAAGATGAGATAGGGAACAACATAGAAGAAGACAAATGCATATGCCTACAATAAATGATAAGAAAGAAAGGCAAACAAGGTTTTAATCAAATCAACAATACATTAAACCACACATTTAAATTAGTTAGGCTTGACCCTTGTCTTTTAAAAAGTGGTCCCCAGTGAAGTCGCCAGCTGTTGCACCCGAAAAATCCGGTTTGGGTTTCTCAATGTACAACGTGGAAAATTTTTAAAGCCGCCACCAATATTTTAATTTTAAGACCAAAACATTGAAAAAAAGTCTTTTGAACAAGGCGGATGGTCTTTTGAAAACTAGAGATATAGGTTTGGGGGTCGGTTACGCGCGGGGAAGGTGTTAGCACCCCACACGTCCTTTCTACCGAAAGGGAACCTTTAACTAAACGTGTGGTTTTAACATTTGATTTGAAAAAATGCCTAGATTTGCCTATTTATTTCTTGTTTGAAGATGAATGGGAAAACTTAATGAAAATTTTATTTTTGGCGCTTGACGAGAGTTGGCCTCTCGCTCCTACGTATCTCCTGGTGCGATGGAGAATTCAAAGCTACGTAGTTCTTGGTTCTTTTGGTTTTGAAAATGTTTGAAAAGGGGAAGAGCTTTCATAATGATCAAGCAAGCAAAGGCTTTGAGTGATCATTACTAATGACTCTGGATAGTGTTCATGACAATCAAACAAGCCAGGGCTTTGAGTGATAGTCACTAATAACAATGGGTTTGAAAATGATTTTTTGGTTTGTTTTGTGAAAATGATTGGTTTAGGGTTGCGAAAAGGATTTTTATTTGTTGCGCTTGACGAGAACGTGACTCGCTCCTACGTATCCCAAATGGGAATCAAAGCAACGTAGTTCTAATGAAAATGTTTTTTGAAAGGGTTTGGAAGGGGAAGAGCTTTCATAATGATCAAGAAAGCAAAGGCTTTGAGTGATCATTACTAATAACCCTTGATGGCATTCATGACAATCAAACAAGCCAAGGCTTTGAGTGATAGTCACTAATAACTTGCATTAATTGGAAAAGAGTTTGAAAGATTTTTGGAAAAAAGGGTGAAGTTATTATCAATGATTGGTTACAAAGTTCAAGCACATTCAATAATCACGGAATCATGCATATGTTGGCCATTAATTAAGACTAAACATGCCAATATGATCAAAAGACCCACTTATCGAGGATGCAAGGTAAAGTTCTCAAAGCAAATGTGTGTGTGTGTGTGTAGGAAGGAGTGTATTTACCCTAATGACTCTATGCTACAACATGCATGTAGACTTACGTCTTCATTAGGAGGTCATACACATGGATGGAATGGCATATAATTGAATCAAGACATTTAAAATGCATCAAAAACAAGCAAGCAATTGATCATAAGCCTAGAATGATCTTAATTAAACTAAGGAACATATGAGTAACGATTTCTCAATAACATGAACAAAAGGAGAAATTGCATCAAGGCTAAGGTAAGCCTATCCTTTGCATTCATGAATAAGTGCCCAAAGGCTAATAACACAATCAAAGAGGAGGTAGCATCAAGGTTTTGGGTAACCTATCCCTTGCGATACCCCACGAACCCTAAACCATAAACTTAACTATCTCCTCTTTTATTCAATAAGAAATTAAAAGGAGAAGGTTGAATCATCTAAAACCATCCTCACCACTTAGAATATGATGCACTAGGCATAAGTGGGAATCATATGGTTTATCATCAACAATGGACAATAATAAAACTAGAATACAAGAGCAAGTACATAAACACTAAAGCTAAAATGAATCACATAGGGCAATCTTCTCACTTTGAGAAAGGTGCACTAGGCACTAGTGAGAATCAACTTACCTATCATCAACAATGAACAATAAGCAAATTAAAATGCAAAGATTAAATAAACACATCACTAAGTTGAATCACATAGAGCAATCCTCTCACTTTGAGAAAAGTGCACTAGGCACTACTGAGAATCAACTTGCCTATCATCAACTACTAACAATAAGCAAATAAAAATACAAAGATTAAATAAACACATAACTAAGTTGAATCACATAGAGCAATCCTCTCACTTTGAGAAAAGTGCACTAGGCACTAGTGAGAATCAACTTGCCTATCATCAACCACTAACAATAAGCAAATAAAAATACAAAGATTAAATAAACACATAACTAAGTTGAATCACATAGAGCAATCCTCTCACTTTGAGAAAAGTGCACTAGGCACTAGTGAGAATCAACTTGCCTATCATCAACCACTAACAATAAGCAAATAAAAATACAAAGATTAAATAAACACATAACTAAGTTGAATCACATAGAGCAATCCTCTCACTTTGAGAAAAGTGCACTAGGCACTAGAGAATCAACTTGCCTATCATCAACCACTAACAATAAGCAAATAAAAATACTAAGATTAAATAAACACATAACTAAGTTGAATCACATAGAGCAATCCTATCACTTTGAGAAAAGTGCACTAGGCACTAGTGAGAATCAACTTGCCTATCATCAACAATTTACAATAATCAAACTAAGACACAAAGGTAAGTGAACACATAAACTAAATTGAGTCCTTTCTAGCAATCTTCACCACTTAGATCAAGGTGCCCTAGGCACTAGTGGGAATCATATTGCTAGATCATCAACAAATTAACAATAAGCACATTAAAATAAGACTAGATAAGAGGACACATAAACAAAGTTGAATCACATCTAGCAATCTTCTCACTTGAAGAAAAGTGCACTAGGCACTAGTGAGAATCAACTTGCTAGATCATCAACAAATTAACAATAAGCACATTAAAATAGGACTAAATAAAAGGACACATAAACAAAGTAGAATCACATCTAACAATCTTCTCACTTGAAGAAAAGTGCACTAGGCACTAGTGAGAATCGACTTGCTAGATCATCAACAAATTATTTGCAAGTGAAATATGTTGAAAATAACATTTAACGCCAAAATCAAATACCAATGCCAAGGTTGCACATCATCAAGCAAAGAGGAACAACAAAATTAGCACAAGCATGGATTCACATTTTATTTTACAAAAATAACAAGAAATTAACACAAAACAACATGAAACCAATTATTCAAGGGTGAAAGGCACCTTAAACACCCAAGCCTCCCTAAGTGCTTGTCAATAGTGTTTAAGGCTCCTCTCACGAACAACAAAAAACTACATTTTAAACAAATAATGGTGGTATGCGAAATGAAGAGTGTAGAGGAAAATGGGTTTTAATGCAAAAATGTTGAAGATGATGCAAAGGTTTTAGAGTATACCTTAGATCCTAGCTAGATTATGCAAGAAATGGAGATCAAGAACACAAATCAACCAAGGACACCAACAAAGAAACCACACCCCAAAATGAAGAGGACTTGATCAAAGTTCTTGAGTTTTAGTGGAGAATGGAAGTAGTATGTGAGAGAGGGATGAAGGGGAGATGGATTGGTGGTGCTTGGATGAAGAAAAATCAAATAAAATGGAGGAGAGGAGGGTGGTATAGCATTCGCATATGAGCGGGAAGGGAGGAGAGGAGAGTGATGTGCTAATTTTAGTGTAGGAGAGAATGAGCCAAAAAGGTGTGATGTGTGGAAAATGAAAGGGTATTTATAGGATTGGTGAAGAGCTAGGGTCAAAATGGTAATTAAACAATAAAAGGGAATTAATATTCAGCTGAAAATAAAATAATTGAACTTGGGCACCAAGCAAAGGGGTCACTTTGGTCATTGTTCTTGAGAGGTGCTCTAGGATTGAACTTTGATTTTGAATGGAGGGTTGAGATTAATCCTCTCATGGATTAAGGGTTTTGAAGAAACACAAAATGAGAGTGAGGGAGAGAGAGAGGGGCGAAAGTGAGGAGGAAAAAAAAAGAAAATAAAAGTGAATTTTCTTATTTTGGAAGAGATATTTTATGTGAGGTAGGGTTAAGGGCATTTTAGGGAAGAATTGTGACCAAAGAGGGAAATTTGTGTTTTCTTAGGAATAGGTTAGTGTAAGTGGGTGAAGTAATTTACCAAAGAGGGCAATGATTACAAAATGGAAGAGTGTGGAAGGGTTTGGAGAGAGCGAGAGAGAGAGAGGGGGGCGAAATTTAGAGGATAAGAAGAGAGAAAAAAAAACTTGTTTTTGGTCTTTTGTCTTATTGAGGACACTTCCTTATTTTGAGTTTGAATTTTGGTCATGGGAATAAAAGTGCACCTATTGGAAATGTGTCACATATTTTCTTTTTGGGCACCATAAAATATTCCCTCTAATCACCCATGACAATAAAAATTGTCACTTAAGAATTGAGGAATATTTAATGGTCCCTTTTTTATTTTTCTATGCACTAAAAATGGAAAAATACATTTTTAATTATTTTTGACTAGGGTTTTCTTTCTAAAAATTGTACAAAAATTATCCTTGATAGAATAAAAATTTACTTTTTGTGGATGTGCATTTTTGGCGAGAAAATCATCTTTTTGCGAAAAATGACCAAAATGCCCTTTTTGACCCTAAAACCCTAATTTCCCCAAAAAGTGCATTCTAACCCTAAAAATGATTTCAAAAACTTTGGAATGGTTTCTAGGATCCAAAATGCAATGCATAACTTATTTTATTTATATTTTTTTTTGTGTGTGGAAAATTAGGGTTTTGACCTAAGCCGGACAAAATTGGGGTATGACACTAAACTACAATATTTCCAAACCTTCAGTGCCCTATTCAAAATTGCTTTCTTGTTTTTCTTGAAAATTGCCATTTTAACCGCATTGTATGTGATGTCCATGTGGCACGATTTTCCTACGTCATTCACAAGACCTAGACAACACTCGTTGCTAACTGTTTGATTTCCAACAAATACACCAAAATATACTTGTTGACCACAATTTGCCGTCAATTTGGTTACACATTTACTTAAATATATCTCATACGATGACGCTGGCCTTGGGGGAAAATTCAACTCACTAGAAGGACCTTGAGATGGTGGCTGAAGAGTTTCAGAACCAACAGATGTTTTCAATAACAAAGTAAAGCTGATAAAGAAGGTCACAACTATATAATATTTGTTGAATGATGCCATGGTCTTTTAAAAGATTGTTTTATGTTCAAGTTCTCGTAGATGTTGTATCTGAGTTAAATGAAGGAAAAAAAAGTCATATTTATAGTATAAATATTACAATCTTAACGTTCATAAGTATTTAATAGATTGTTCTAACTCTTTTAAAACCGCAAAAGCAAATATATGTTTATTGTTAATATGTATAATGATTTTCTTATCAAAAGATAAATTTCTTACCAAAATCTCATTTCTTAATGCAATTTCAATTTTCAAAAGTAACACACACATGAACACTCACTAAATTCATATGTGGTTTTAAATAACATTGATAGGAAGATTTTCATGGCATAATTTAAGTAAATATTTGTATAAAATTTTCTTTATATGTTTTTTTGAGGAAAAAAATTTAATTAGTTGCGCCCATAATTTCATGCTCATTCTTTTATGACTCACAATAGGTCAACTATATTTTGAAAGAGACTATATAAAAGTTAAGTGGGTCCAAATTGAACTATAAAAAGATAATATAAACTATTTCAAAAGACAAGTTGTGTGATCAGGCTCAATTGGTGTTTGAATTTTGTGTATAGATGTTTGGTTGTTTTGAAATTAAGTAATTTGTAATGTTCAGTGTGATTGAATGTTGGTTGGGATGGATTGGAAAAATTGGATTGAAGTTAAAGAAACAAAGTCAGCATTTTTGCACATAGATAGAAAAAACAGCCGTGTTTGAAAAACACTGGCACCCGTGTTTTAAAAACACTGGCACTCGTGTTTTTTTCTATGTAGTAGTGGATTTTTGGTAACCTTCCAACTTGTTTTATTCCTAACTTTTGATCCGACACTCCGATTTATGTGTTCTTAGATGCGTTGGAAAGCTAACGAAAAGATATACAACAATATATAAACTATTAATTGTATTTTTACACGCATTCTAAGAAGTCTTCTTGATCTATCCTAACCATCACCTTTGGTGTATAGTGAGTTGTAACTATATATTATTTGGTTATCAAAAACTTATGAAATGTCTTGGACTATGATGATTATGGTAAAGCAACCGATTGAGGTATATTACGATGATTGATGTGTTGTGTAAGACTGACTCGAGAGAGAGAATAAAATATGTACATATACGTAAAAACATGAAGAAGGAATAATTGAAAGAAGCGACACACTCGGGGGAGGAGTCATGAGCCCTGGTCCAAGACTCTCATGTAGGAACCCGTCTAATATGTCGGGTTACGGTTTCCCACTCGTGCGGATTGTAGAATTTGGAATGTATGTAAGACTGCATCTCTTTGGAAGGCGTTGTGGGTAATAGGTAATGTAAGTAGGAAAGGAGGTCATGGTCCCAAGTTTACTGCTCGTCTGATGCCCTTCTGAATTGTTGGGTGATGGGTCTCCACCGGTTGGGTAGCATTTATATTTTGTAAGACTACGCCATCAATTGGAGTGCACTAAAGGCTAAGAATATGGTAAACGACGCCTTAAGAAGTATTGATGAGGTGCGTGTTTGGAATTCACTAAGATTTCTTTCAAATCTCACCCCTTTATGTGTTTTGTGGTTTTTAGATAAACAAGGAGGTCGGGGTATCCGAAGAAAAGATATTTCACTTTTGAAGAAAATGTCTCAGCTTATGATTTTGATTGTAAAATGATACCCTCATTTTCATGAAATTGGCCTTTTTGTAAAGTTATTTTATTCTACTTTAACATACTCAAAGTCATGGAAGGATCAATGGATTTTCTTTTGAAAGAAAATTATTAAAACAGGATTGTTGTACTTTCTATTTGCTGAACTAATAGAAATTTCAATAGTTCAAGATGTACTTAATTTTAAAATATATTCTGTATATGGTTCAGCTTCATATATCTGCATCTAAATATTATATATCTTTACTCCATTGGACTTCTTGACTCTTGCGATTTCCTAAAAAGGATTTCGGTTTTAGTCTCGAAAAGGATACTTATGAGGGTTTCCGTGAGTCAGATAAGTGTTTATTTTAATTCGCTCGGTCCTAAAACACTTACGCGTCCTCTGATCTTTAAATTGATGTAAATACTATTCTTTGAAGTCGACTAAATGATTTGGGATTATACATTTTCATTTGACATCTATATCACTCAAGTAATAATCGTATTGGTCTTCTACTTGGTTACCTTTTTCCTTTTAAATTATCAATTTAGTTTCAATAATTTGTGATCCATATCATTTGTTTGTGAACACTTGACTTTGAACAAAAAATTGAGGCTTGTGGTATATTTTAAACTTAACTAATATGAGAAAGTAATTAATTAATTTCATAAGTAATTTTTTATATTAGATATAATATCAATTTTAATTATAATCATATATATGATTTAATTTTTTTCCAAAAGAAAGACATGAATTCTTGAATTAGACAATGATACTATGGTGTCCGTGAGATAGGAAGAACTCATTCACTAAAAGTCGTACTTTTCATATGATTCATTCATTCACTTCCACATGCTAGTGAAAGCCAACATTGGATCAAAGAGAGTGTACTAAACTACAATATTTCCAAACCTTCAGTGCCCTATTCAAAATTGCTTTCTTGTTTTTCTTGAAAATTGCCAATTTAACCGCATTGTTTGTGATGTCCATGTGGCACGAATTTCCTACGTCATTCACAAGACCTAGACAACACTCGTTGCTAACTGTTTGATTTCCAACAAATACACCAAAATATACTTGTTGACCACAATTTGCCGTCAATTTGGTTACACATTTACTTAAATATTTCTCATACGATGACGCTGGCCTTGGGGGAAAATTCAACTCAGTAGAAGGACCTTGAGATGGTGGCTGAAGAGTTTCAGAACCAACAGATATTTTCAATAACAAAGTAAAGCTGATAAAGAAGGCCACAACTATATAAAATTTGTTCAATAATGCCATGGTCTTTTAAAAGATTGTTTTATCTTCAAGTTCATGTAGATGTTGTATCTGAGTTAAATGGAGGAAAAAAAAGTCATATTTATAGTATAAATATTACAATCTTAACGTTCAAAAGTATTTAATAGATTGTTCTAAATCTTTTAAAACCGCAAAAACAAATATATGTTTCTTGTTAATATGTATATTGATTTTCTTATCAAAAGATAAATTTCTTACCAAAATCTCATTTCTTAATGCAATTTCAATTTTCAAATGTAACACACACAGGAACACTCACTAAATTCATATGTGGTTTTAAATAACATTGATAGGAAGATTTTCATGGCATAATTTAAGAAATATTTGTATAAAAATTTCTTTAGATGTTTTTTTGAGGAAAAAAATTTAGTTAGTTGCGCCCATAATTTCATGCTCATTCTTTTATGACTCACAATAGGTCAATTATATTTTGAAAGAGACTATATAAAAGTTAAGTGGGTCCAAATTGAACTATAAAAAGATAATATAAACTATTTCAAAAGACAAGTTGTGTGATCAAGCTCAATTGGTGTTTGAATTTGGTGTATAGATGTTTGGTTGTTTTGAGATTGAGTAGTTTGTAATGTTCAACGTGATTGAATGTTGGTAGGGATAGATTGGAAAAATTGGATAGAACTTAAAGAAACAAAGTCAGCATTTTTGCACATAGATATAAAAAACAGCCGTGTTTGAAAAACACTGGCACCCATGTTTGAAAAACACTGGCACTCGTGTGTTTTTTCTATGTAGTAGTGAATTTTTGGTAACCTTCCAACTTGTTTTATTCCTAACTTTTGATCCGAAACTCCGATTTATGTGTTCTTAGATGCGTTGGAAAGCTAACAAAAAGATATACAACTATAAATAAACTATTAATTGTATTTTTAAACGCATTCGAAGGAGTCTTCTTGATCTATCCTAACAATCACCCTTGGTGTATAGTGAGTTGTAACTATATACTATTTGGTTATCAAAAACTTATGAAATGTCTTGGACTATGATGATTATGGTAAAGCAACTAATTGAGGTATATTATGATGACTGACGTGTTGTGTAAGACAGACTCGAGAGAGAGAATAAAATATGTACATATACGTAAAAACATGAAGAGGGAATAATTGAATGAAGTGACGCACTTGGGGCAGGAGTCATGAGCCCTGGTCCAAGACTCTCATGTAGGAACCTGCCTAATATGCCGAGTTAGGGTTTCCCGCTCGTGGGGATTGTAGTGTAACACCTTAAATTCACAACTAGGTGAATCAAAACTATTAACATAATCATAACTTGGTCATTATAATGGACCAAATAAAAACTAAAGCGGACTAAAACCACTTTCTTAACTTTGAGATAAAAATTTCTCAATTACACTTCCGAAATAAGTACTCAAAAAGTACATATTTCAAAACGAGAAACATGACTATTGTCCATCTACAAGACAAGGTTATAAAATACTACGTAACCTTGATATAATTCAAGGATTTAAAACTTAATGATATATAAGAAGGGAAAAAGCAAAATACATCATAAAGATCACCAAAGGATCTTCCCTCTAACTAAGTAGCTAAGGCCTCTGCTACTTCTCCTCAATTTACTTTGCTTTACCTTGCACATCTGAAAACACCACATAAAAATAGTGAGATTACAAATCTCAGTGAGTTCCTTTGCACCCCCTCAAGCGTGTCTTTTAATCTTGTCTGTGGCTTAGCATTATCCGAAAAATAATGCCAAGTATTCTAGAATACCCAATTTCAACGGAAACCCCAATTCATATAGCTATACCGAATAATGCCAGGGCCCTAACTTCGGGTTCATGACTCCCGTAAGCTAATGCTACATGAAACTCGGGATCGTCATCCCCCTCGATATCTTTTATTATTATCTCGGACATTAAGTCTGTTACTCGACACAAGGTCATATTCTTTCAACTTATTACTTTAACTTAGACGCTTAGGTCTATAACTTGATACTTGTGTCGTTTTTGTTGGACTATATGATAACCTTAGAGGGGGGTGAATAAGGTTATGTGCAAAACTTGATTTCTTTTTCTGTTTTCAAAAACTTTTGCAATGCTTGTTTAAATCGAATGCGGAATCTGAGATTTAAACTTATATGATGTATGTAAGCAGACAGATTAGGCACAGTGAGGTATTACTCTAATGTTACTATTTTCAATATTCACTATAACAAGACATTTATAACTAAACAGGCAGATCAGGTATAGTGCAATATTACGCTATTATCAGAGTTTAGGATAGACAGATATTATAAGCAGCGTAATGATCGCAATAAACAGATCGGCGCAGTGATATTGAGTATAATTATAAACAGATATAAACAGTAAATAAAGTAAAGAGAGAGGGATAGAGATACACCAGGAATTTTACGAGGTTCGGGATAAAAGCGTCCTCGGCCTCCGGCTTTGCAACCTTTGGACTTTGCTGACAACCACTATATGAAGAATGTTTTACAAACAGGCAACTTCAAATAGCAAATCTCAATTCCCCCGAACTGAGAACCCGAGCTCCTCGCTAAGGATTTCAATACCGCTTCAATCTCCTCGATTGAACGACCCAAGAGCACCTCCCAGGATTTCACTACCACTTCAATCTTCCCCGATTGAACGACCCAAGATCACCTCCCAGGATTTCAAACCAACTCAATCACCCAGATTGAGAGACCCAAGAACACTTCCAAGGATTTCAAACCAACTCAATCTCCCAGATTGAGAGACCCAAGAACACGTCCCAGGATTTCAAAATGACCCCACAATAGTAGATTACAATATAGAAGCTATGATCTAATCACTTCAGATAGTATGACAATATAATAACTGAGAGAGATGAGTGACTAGGTCTATAGAAAATGATATGACTATGATAGCTCTATTTTCTCTCTTTCTCAGATCTAGAATTTTGAAGGTGAGAAGTAGAGAGGTGTTGTTGTGTTGTGGTGTATTCGAAATGTGAATCACACCTGCCTATTTATAGGCTAAGAAAAATATAGGATTTGGAAAAAACATTTAATGCAATGAAAGAATCGATTATGGAGATAGTGCAACAAGTGTATAATCGATTCCTTGCCTTTGAAAAATCACATGAATCGATTCCAAGCTTAGTTAAATGAGTGAGGAATCGATTCTTGGCTCCTTAAAACATCAAAGAATCGATTTCATGATTTAGTTAAAATAGGATATAATCGATTACATAGTTAGGCTTAAAATATAGGAGAAATCGATTATGTGCTTCCTAATCTATTAGATAATCGATTATGTGCTTCCGAATCTGTTAGATAATCGATTTCATTACTTCATAATAAGGTAGGAAATCGATTTATTGCTTCCTAATAGATTAGGAAATCGATTTTGCACTTTAGAAAAGAGATAGGAATCGACTATGCACTTTAGGAAAAAAAGAAAGGAATCGATTCTAGGTTTTCACAAAGTTGTTTTTAGGTTTAGGGCTTTGCCATGCATGCATAAAATATTTTCCAAAGCTTGCCATGCATGCATAACATATTTTCCAAAGCATAGGTTTAGGGCTTTGCCATGCATGCATAAAATATTTTCCAAAGCTTGTCATGGATGCATAACATATTTTCCAAAGCTTGTTTTGATGCATGATGCATGTTTTCAAAAATCATCTCTCAACTATTAAAGTGTCATCAACCTGAAGTGATAGGACCTTACACTTTGTCCTATTGAAAGCGGATAAACAATTAGGTATTGATTCTCAAAGGTGGCTTCTTCTCCAAGCCGCTCCACTTTAATATTTCCTGCTTTTGATTTCCATCCTGTACTTCATTCAACTTGATCCATTAGTAGACAAGATGTAATTTGTTATCATACAAAACAATGAGTGTGTGTCCTTGGTTCAACAAACTCCCCCTTTTTGATGATAACAAATTTACATTATGCATAGGGAGACCATAATAAAGAAACAATGGCAGAAGCTCCCCCTAAGCATAAGCATATCTAAATAAACAGCACAGCAGCAGATATTTTTCTCCCCCACATAATAACATGCATATTCTCTCCCCCTTTGTTTTCATCAAAAAGGAGGGGGGTGAACACATAGATACATAATCATACTATAACCTTGCAAAATCACGCAACAGTATCACATAGCATAAGATAGATCAAAAACAGTTTAATGCTATGCTCCCCCTTACTTGATGATCCCTCTGATTGATTATAGAAAGCAAAGCTTAGCCAAAAGAAGGTGGACCATCACAGTTTTTAAAAAAGGTATTATAGAAACTAGGATACCCATGAGATATGTCATACTTGGTTCATCACTATAGGTACCATATTTAACTTCAAAATATGTTGCATCAATGATCCATCACAAGAGAGAGATAACGCGTAAGATAGGCTGAGAAAAAACCCGAAAGATAACACTTCAAAAAAACTTTGATGCACACACAAAAGAATTATTTCACATATGTGTCTAATACTTGATAAATTATTCGTAAGTTCTTCTATATAACCCATTTTCAATAGAGGTGAACACAATTTTACCAATCTAACCTTCACCGGTGATTCTTCCTCTATTGTTGATATCACAAGTCACATGACTGCTTTTTCCGGGGGTGAGTGTTTAAGAACCTTTTTCCGTCTCCAGTCATGAACTTCGAGTCTCTGCTATCAAGGTATCGATCTGACCCCCATACCTTGTAGCACACCTGCACTAAAATCAAGTAGAGAATTTTGGTACCCAATTCTCTTTGGGTCCTTGTGGGTTAGTCCTCAAGGGGTTTGTTTTCACAATCCACCTTGGTTTCTCACAGGCAGGTATAAGGGTACCAAGCTCACACAATTTACGAATAGGACATCTAAGTGAGCCATGGTTCCCTTTTTGTCAGTAAGTGCAAGAGAAAACAGTAGGTGTATAACTTGAAGTAGCAGCTACAAAAGTTATTTTCTTGTTCAAAACAGAGGAGATGGAATCACCTTTATACCTGATACCTCTCCTATCAATATATTCATGTTGGGAGTGGAGTATCTTGGTTAAGGTCATTTCACCTACCTCAAACCTTTTTAAAGATTCTTTTAGAATTTCATTTTCAACCTTGGCTTTTTCAAAATTTTGTTTAAGCTTAAGAAGTTCAAGGTTGAGAGGTTTCATTTCATGTAGCACATTCTTCAACTTAGCTACCTCATTTTCAAGAGTCTCAATTTTAGTGAGCATGCTTTTGTTGCTCTTTGTCAATTTCTTAGATTTTAACAAGAGAGCTTCATGTTCAAAATAAAGAGCTTCAAAAGCCTCACTCAAATCTTGACTACTATACATATCACCAATTAAATTATCATGCTCAAGTGAATCAGAAAGATTATGGTTATCAAGGATTACCTCAGGTGCGTCATTTGCCATATCACAAACAACATTGGCAGTTTGCTCTTCTTCATCTGTTTCACTATCAGTTCCAAGACTGTCCCATATTGTAGCCTTAGGTGTTTCACTTGCCGTGAGACAAATAGCATTTGCAACCTCCTCTTCTTCATCAGAATCACTATCAGTATCAGAATAGTTCCATGTAGCCTTCTTATCTTTCTTCTTTTGGTACTTGGATTTCTTTGAGTAGTCACCCTTTCCAAGCTTGTTGAATCTCATGAATTCTTCAAACATTTTAGCCATGTCTTCATCATCGGATTCATCATCAGACTCAACCTTTTTCCTTGCCACCTTAGGAGTTTTAGCAGCAAGAGCAAAAGACTTCTTTTCTTTGACTACTTCCTTTTCATGAACTTTCTTCGCGGCCAATACCACCTCAAATGCAAGAAGTGACCCGATCAAGTCTTCTTGGGGAAGAGTGCCAATATCTTTGGCTTCAGTGATTGCACAAGTTTTTGGAAAGAACTCACTGGTCAGGGATGCAAGAATCTTCCCATTTATATCCTTTGTAGAATACTTCTTCCCCAGTGCCCTCAAGTTGTTCACTATCAGAACAGTCTTTGGTGCATAGCTGCAACAGATTCACCTTCCGTCATTTTGAAGGCTTCATACTCAGACGTGAGGATTCTGATTTTTGTATCCTTCAGTTGGCTTGTACCGACATGTGTAGCTTCCAAGCAATCCCAGATCTCTTTTGCTGTCTGACACCCTTTTACTCTTCCATATTCTTCTTCACATAGAGATAAGTGAAGAATGTTCATTGCTTTGGCGTTTTGAGATATTTTCTCTAACTCAGACCTTCTCAGCTCACTCAGATCAATGGTGTAGATATCTTCAACAGGAACTTCTTCTGCTTTTCCAGTATCTTGAATTTTTGTAGTATCTCCGTCAACAGCACCACCAGGTTTTTTAATTTTGATTTTCATCGGAATTAGTGGTCCATCAACAATAATCCTCCATAGGGTGAAGTCTATAGCCTGCACATGACATTTCATTCGACTACTCCAGTAGTCATAGTTAGTCTCATGAAACAGGGGTGGCCTATAGAAGGACATCCCCTCTTTCATAAAAGAACCCATGATCAAATAATGATAAATAAAATAAAACTGCGAGATGTTAAGCTCTATATGCAATTTCTAACTCTGATACCACTTGTTGGACTATATGATAACCTTAGAGGGGGGTGAATAAGGTTCTGTGCAAAACTTGAATTCTTTTTCGGTTCTCAAAAACTTTTGCAATGCTTGTTTAAGTCGAATGCGGAATCTGAGATTTAAACTTATATGATGTATGTAAGCAGGCAGATTAGGCACAGTGAGTTATTACTCTAATGTTACTATTTTCAATATTCACTATAACCAGACATTTATAACTAAACAGGCAGATCAGGTATAGTGCAATATTACGCTATTATCAAAGTTTAGGATAGACAGATATTATAAGCAGCGTAATGATAGCAATAAACAGATCGGCGCATTGATATTGAGTATAATTATAAACAGATATAAACAGTAAATAAAGTAAAGAGAGAGGGATAGAGATACACCAGGAATTTTACGAGGTTCGGGATAAAAGCCCTACGTCCTCGGCCTCGGCCTCCGGCTTTGCAACCTTTGGACTTTGCTGACAACCACTTTATGAAGAATGTTTTACAAACAGGCAACTTCAAATAGCAAATCTCAATTACCCCGAACTGAGAACCCGAGCTCCCCGCTAAGGATTTCAATACCGCTTCAATCTCCCCGATTGAACGACCCAAGAGCACCTCCCAGGATTTCACTACCACTTCAATCTTCCCCGATTGAACGACCCAAGATCACCTCCCAGGATTTCAAACCAACTCAATCACCCAGATTGAGAGACCCAAGAACACTTCCAAGGATTTCAAACCAACTCAATCTCCCTGATTGAGAGACCCAAGAACACGTCCCAGGCTTTCAAAATGACCCCACAATAGTAGATTACAATATAGAAGCTATGATCTAATCACTTTAGAAAGTATGACAATATACTAACTGAGAGAGATGAGTGACTAGATCTATAGAAAATGATATGACTATGATAGCTATGTTTTCTCTCTTTCCCAGATCTAGAATTTCGAAGGTGATAAGTAGAGAGGTGTTGTTGTGTTGTGGTGTATTTGAAATGTGAATCACACCTGCCTATTTATAGGCTTAGAAAAATATAGGATTTGGAAAAAACATTTAATGCAATGAAAGAATCGATTATGGAGATAGTGCAACAAGTGTATAATCGATTCCTTGCCTTTGAAAAATCACATGAATCGATTCCAAGCTTAGTTAAATGAGTGAGGAATCGATTCTTGGCTCTTCAAAACATCAAAGAATCGATTTCATGCTTTAGTTAAAATAGGACATAATCGATTACATAGTTAGGCTTAAAATATAGGAGAAATCGATTATGTGCTTCCTAATCTATTAGATAATCGATTATGTGCTTCCTAATCTATTAGATAATCGATTTCATTACTTCATAATAAGGTAGGAAATCGATTTCTTGCTTCCTAATAGATTAGGAAATCGATTTTCCACTTTAGAAAAAGGATAGGAATCGATTATGCACTTTAGGAAAAAAAGATAGGAATCGATTCTAGGTTTTCACAAAGTTGTTTTTAGGTTTAGGGCTTTGCCATGCATGCA
Organism: Astragalus membranaceus; assembly: GCA_039519185.1. NCBI lineage: Eukaryota > Viridiplantae > Streptophyta > Magnoliopsida > Fabales > Fabaceae > Astragalus > Astragalus membranaceus. Next base: position 62,324,163 of record CM076854.1, read on the forward strand.
TAAAATATTTTCCAAAGCTTGTCATACATGCATAACATATTTTCCAAAGCTTGTTTTGATGCATGATGCATCTTTACAAAAATCATCTCTCAGCTATTAAAGTGACATAGAACTTAAGTGATAGGACCTTACACTTTGTCCTATTAAGAGCGGATAAACAATTAGGTATTGATTCTCAAAGGTGGCTTCTTCTCCAAGCCGCTCCACTTTAATATTTCCTGCTTTTTGACTTCCGTCCTGTACTTCATTCAACTTGAACCATTAGTAGACAAGATGTAATTTGTTATCATACAAAACAATGAGTGTTTGTCCTTGGTTCAACAGTTTTCTCACTCGTTAGTAAACTATACGGTTTAATAACAACGAGTATACTTGAATGTCAATCATTCCACATAAAAATTTCAGCAAATATGCATAAACTTCGGAAAATTATTTGACCGACCAAACGATGAAGGAATTCAACAAATGAATCCTCTACGGAAAGCTTAGGATGTCTAGTTTCTGAATGACATTTTTGTTTAGCAAAATTATGGGCCATTTAGTACAGTTTCACAAAACAAACTGACTGGTTCCTAAACTGGACAGATTCTGTTTTCCAACTTGTGACACCTCTAAAATGCTCAAACCTCAATCAAATGGCATGGGACTTGAGCCTAAACTAAAGCAAATTGAATGTAGTTTTCAATGGAACAAGAATTATTCAAAAAGGAGTTCAAATGGAATTACCATGCCCGAAATACGGAACCTTTACCCAGATTGCTTCCAGAATTTTACTCTAACTTGTAACACTCATAACTTGAGCTGTACAAATCCAAATTCAACCAAACTAGTGCCAAAACAACAAGCATTCAATCTAGTCTCCAAACTAAATTTTCAATCAGTAAAACGTTCCCAGTCACTGAAATACCGAATCTACCCCAGAATGTCTCAAAATAGTGAACTTAACAACAAAATTAGCACCAAACAAGCACCAAATCCATCAATCAAGGCATGTTATCATCAAGGATCAAAAAACCACTTGTTTCTACAGAATTAAAACACAATAAAAGGTAGAACTCACCTTCAACGGCGAGAACAAAGATTGAACGAAATACCAAAAATCCGCAAATCGAAACCCTAAGTCACCAACTAGCTTCAACGTCAAATCGAACTTCAATCCTTGCTCAATCTACCTTGGGGTGACTCCTAATCATCTAAGGTAGGAAAGTTGAACTTACTTTGAAGATGGGAAACGAAAATGGTAGGAAAGATGATGATGATTCAAGGTCAGGGTTTTGGGTGGTGGTGGTGCTCCTCTTCTTCTCCTTCTTCTCTTTTTTCTCTTTTCTTTCTTTTCTCTCTTCTCTTTTTCGACCTCTTCTTCTCTTTTTCACTTTCTTTCTTTGTTTTCTTTTTGTTTTTTTTTGAAAAAAACATAAGTGAGGTTGTGGGGGTGAAATGACCTCTATGCCCTCACTCAATTCTAATATCCTAAAATACTCCTTTATAGCACTCAATTAACAAATTTTATCAATCAAGTCCTAAAATAAATTAATTGGGTTAAACATCAAAATAATTAATTTAATTATTTTGGGGATGTTACATTACACCCCAACTTGGAAGTTTTTCTCCTCAAAAATTGTTTAAGTCTCGTTTCTGCAATAGGATCGAGAAATCAATGGGTCAGCCCCAAAATTTACTACTTAACAAGTAAAAATTTCTAAGGGACCTTGATTGTATGTATTGAAACCATTAATACGAAGACACATAACATCGAATCCATAACTAGAGACAAACCAGCCACTTTCAACACAATTATTATTTAGTCATGATGTTCGTGGTTCTTATTAGTAATACATTAATCAAACTAAAAGAGTTTCGTTTATCTTTCTATTTTGAAATTAGCTCTTTATTTTGTGTTTGATGGGGTACTGCCAGAATTACTATTCCAAACAGCTTAATTCACACCCCAACTTTGATTAACCTTACTTAAAACATTTAATATGTGAAAACCTTCTGGTAGAAGAAGTGTTAGTGTCTGTTAAGACTTTTGGCAAGTGTACCAATTGTTGTCGCATGTAATAAAATACGGTAAGTAACCGGTTGATTCCACAGGGATTGCGCGTTGAAAACAATAGCAAAGTTGCAAATTCTTAGATTGTAATGGTTTGGTAATTTGAGTAACAGTAACGGTACACAAAACGTGAATTAAGAATACGAGAAAAACGACTTGGGATCGAATCCTCTCTCCTCGCCTATCACATGAACCTTAGCCAATTCAAGTTAATTATTCAATTTCTAGATTCAATTCACTAATTAAGGTCAAGGGCAATTCCTTGCCTCAAGACCCCTATTACCCTAAGAGTGACCCTAATTCCTTAAGCGAGACATGCCAAAGGGTAATGCATTAAGATCGGGAATTTTACACGAATTCACCTAAGCCATCACATATCCCTATGCTGATTACTAGCAGATGATCTAACTACCCAATTTCCAGCTACTAATTCATATTCTTATGCAATCACTAGCCTGGATCATGAAAATTATCATATGTAATTGAAAAGCATTAAGAGCATAGGTATTTAGACAAAGTAAATCGAATAACAACTGAATTGATTAGAACAATGGTTCACATGATAGGGTTGGGAGATTCATCTCTCCCTAATCTAAGCAAATTAGTTACAATCCATCCTAAGAGTAGAAACCAACATAAAATAGAAAACAAACATAAAGGAAGACATTGGAACCTTCAATCCCTTGTTCCCAAGTGGTGAGAAGGCCCCAAAATCGCACCCTCCAGCTGCTCCAAAGTGTGGTTCCGTTCCCAAGACCAAGTCCCTGTGAAAAACGCTGAAACTGCTTTAAAAACCCTAATTTTCGCTCACCATCGCGACGCGACCCGTGACCATCGCGTCGCGAAATAGCACAGAAAGTCCTGGCTTTGCAAAATTCCTCCAGGTCGCGTCGCGAGCCCTCCTGGTCGCGACGCGATATTGAACAGAATTCAAATCCCTCCATTTTGCTGCATTTTCGGGCAAGTGTCTGGTTCGCCGAATGATGCCACAACCAATTAGAGGTCTTCAAGTCCAAATTAGCTCCAAAATTGAAGAAATTATTTACAAATGAACTTCCTACTACAATTATCTAAAACTAGACTAAATCCCCGGATAATGACTGTGATACAATGAAAAACCTGCACAATTGGTCCTAAAAATGCATAACTTACATCATATGATTGAGAGTCAACAGTGTCCTAGATTTATTCAGGACTAATGAGCACCGTAAAACCCATATTGTTGTCCGACCAGTCTCTCAGTTATTGAGATGATGTCTAGTCGTCAACCCTACCGTGTAGCACAAATTAACTCCAACATATGTTTCAGCCCCAGTGAGATCCATTTGGATAGTCATGGTTCTAGATCATGTTGCCTTTCCTAAGAAACACCTTACCCAATGCTATGAAACCGAACTAGTAAACTATTATTGCGCTTGCAATTTTGTCAAGTAGTACCACCCAGTGTTTATTAGAATAGTTTCCTTGTCAAAATTTCTGAGTTGTGTTCCTATCAAAAAGGGACAAGTATTTCATGTCAATAGAAGTAACCATATCACAACCTTCCGATTAGGAGCATGTCAGTTTCTCTCTGTCAGAAATTTTTGGTAGTCTTCCAACTTGTTTTATCCATAAGTTTTGATCCGGAATTCTGATTTATGTGTTCCCGGTTGCGTTGGAAAGCTAACGAAAATTTCTACACATACCAATGGATTTTGGAATGTGTTCTATCCTAGTTAAAGAAACTCTTCCTACTCTACCCAAGCCCTTAAGCTCTAAGTGCTAGTAGAAGGTAAACCCTAGATTGGCATAAGAAGTATGTAGTGAATCCCCAATAATTAAGACTAAGTATTTAGGACCCAGATTGGGACTATTCCTTTTGGCGTCTTAACGAAGGCTATTTCTCGGAAATGGCCATTAGCAGTTATATCTCCGCTTATGGGAATCTTCAGATTTAGTGAAAGTCCAATACGATTAGGCACTCAGTTTGTATGTTGAAAAAAGGGAGAGTTTGGTTTATCTAAGTGTCAAATGTTTTTGTTGTTCTATGGGTAGGACGAGTGGTTCGGATTTGATTGATCACGATAGTTGTAATAATTTTATTTGTATTATTTATGGAATTAGGAAAGATGGAGGACCAAAGGAATGCTCAAAATAGTTTAGAATTCATTTTCTGAATCAACACAGGAAGCACTAACCGTGCGCTCGTTTGACTCCTTAAAAGAATCCTTCTATTTTCTCATTTCTTTGAAACTACAACTATCCCAATTCCATACTTAATCCAAATGTAAATATTTACACCTAGATTAGTCAACGATCAATCATGATAAAGTTTTAGAAAGTTTTGTTTAAAAAGGGTAGTTCGGTCGTGTAGGATTTCATCTGACTAAGAGTTTCCCCAAGAGTCCCTGCACTTGCTTTATGATTGAAGATTATATGGTTGTTGAGTTTAAGGCTCAACTCAAAAGTTATAAAGAATCGCCCATACTAGTATTTTGGGTAAGTTGATAGAGTCGACTCCGATAGGTCACAGAAAATTGTTTTATGTTCAAAGATTTCAAGTAAGGTTTTATAAAAATGCTATCAATATGTGAGTCATTGAGAACAGTGATTGTTCTTGAGTCTAACCCAAAGTACTAGATGCTTCTCCAAGAGGACCGAAAGGTAATTTTCCAAATTTTCTATCCGTTGCGAAGAAAATTTGGAACGAAAGTTGTTAGTGCATCGACTAATAAGGAAAAATAGAGGTTTTAAGCATTGAGTTGGGCAATAGTCCATAAGCCATGAGGCCTACACAAGTCTCCACTATGGTGGCGAGGTTTTAGTTGGTTAACCCCTTGTTGTGAAGGTTAACAATTAGATTGTATTTATGCGACTTGTAACACCCCGGTATTTCTTTAACAAAGAAATACCTAAATATACAATTTGGTATAAATCAGAGTATAAAAATTCCTGTTTAGATATACATCTTTACAAGAAACAGCGGAAACTAATAAAATAAATAATACAAGCTCGAGTCATACGACCGAATACAGATACAACTGCAGAAGAACAAGGACAACTATAAAGGAATAAATCTTCGATCTTCTCCTCGAACCCGATAACCAACTATGCCGCCAGCTGTCCTTATAACCTGTTCTCTGTAAAAACAACAAATATGGATTGGGTGAGACAACTTGTCTCAGTGAGTCCTACCGTGCCCCCTCACCGACACTCGGTTCAATTATTAAACCGTTAACAATCATATTGATAACGAACACGTTACAGCGAATTGTTGATCGTGAACCTTGCCACAAATCTCAACAAGTCGAGTCCAATCAAACAAGTCTTTATGTTTTATGAGGGACAGCCAGCTGTGAACAACCACGAATACCGGAGATTATATTTGTTGATTAGTGTAAACCAGTGGTGAAACCTCACTCATCCCGGCACACAATCATGTAATTAATTTAGTGTAAACCAGTGGTGAAACCTCACTCATCCCGGCACACTAATACCTTATTATTTAATTAATTTGTTTAGTATAATCCGGTGGCGAAACCTCGCTCATACCGGAAACCCGTGAGTTGACCACGCCAAAACACATACAGGGCCTAGATAAGGGGTCATGACTACCCTCTCTAGTATACTACTTGTCAGGTCGTCACCCAACGAACGATATATACGACAATACATATCAACGATCACCAAAGGATCAAACATAAGCTTATGATACTTATTCCATTTCATTTCATAGTCCGTTTATGAAGAGTTCTATTAACTTCCAGAATTATAATCAATTCCAGGTCTTATATCCATATATAAGTTCAGCCCAACCATTACTCGGTGTGCTCACACGTAATCTAGGGTTTTCGTTCTCGACCAAATAGGTTTCAAGACTCTTTTTCAAAAATATAGTTTAAACGGTTTGAAATTATGTTTTCAATAGGTTGGTAGCTTTAAAATAGTTTGAAGTAGGGATTAGGAAAGGTTCGGGATTGAACGGAGCGTTGAAACGAGAAAAACGGAGTCACGCATCAGAAGTGAACAGTGGCGCGCGGCGCGCAACCCACGCGTGACTGGCGCGCGACTTGACAGAAGCGCAGCCCAGAATCACGCACGGCGCGCGACTCCCGCGTGAACGGCGCGCGGATGGACAGAACCACCAGTCTGATGCTCAACTCGAATTTTCTCACTTTCGTTCTCCGTTCGCTCTCGATTCGATTCCTAATTTCCGTTCCACCTGAAACTCAGAAAATTCCAAATTTTCCAGATAGTTTACAAATCATTTTATTTCAACAATTTAATCACAACTTCATAAATTGTTCAACAATTCCATAAAAACCGTAAAACGTAATATTTCTCAAAAACGGTTTTCGGTTCAAAAATCTTTCGAAAACGGATAATGCCTTATGACTCAAACCCGATATATTTTCAAGACATGTAAAAATATCCCTATCCGTGAGTAGAACTCACCCGGTTGACGATCCCGCGAGAAACCACGCCGGAGCACGGACGACCGGACCGTAACCACTCGAACAATCCTCGTAGTCACGTACCCGCTCCGAATGCCTCCGCAACTGAATTCCGCAACCAACACCCCTCTTGATACTGACTTCATCTCTGGTGGATAGAATTGACGTCTCGCGCGACTTGGCAACTCGAATTTCGAATCCGACGAATCACATTTCCAGCTTTCTTCTTTCTGTTTTCCAGCAACATGACTCAGTTTTGCAACAGGCATAATTTGGTCAATCCGTGACCAAATCTATCCAAACAGGTGCTCATTGTGAAGATAATTTCGTCTACTTTCTGATGGAAGAAGTTTCACACGCATGCATCCAGTAGATTGAGAGATATCACCGAAACTATGTGACTGATTCAGTACAGTGGCAAATTCTTTAACTAAAATTTGTGGACAAGATATCTCTCTGATTTCCAAACGAAACTCGATGGTTCTTGTGCCCATTTTGAAGGATTTTTTGTCTAATTTCCAGAGAAACAAAAATCATGGCCATAGGAGTAGTGTACCTGGAAATACGATGATTATACTGAGAGTGGTTCCTACGGGTTTTGCCCAGAATTTTCCCAGCAACATGCTTCCTTCTTCCAACCCTTTTTGTCTCCACGAATTTGAGCTCCAAACTTGCCTAAATCCACTCCTCAAATTCACATGCAAAAAGCTGGAGATACAATTGCAAGTAAGAACTTGGTCCTTTGAGTATTTCCAGCGACATTGTAGGGTCGATGATGTTGATTTATGTTTCCCAATCAAACATGCAACAACAATAGGATCTCCTTTTGGCTTCCTAGCTTTTTCAGCTGAAAATCCAACGCCAACATCTAACCCAACATGAAATGCTTTAGTGACCCAATTTCAGCTCTTCCACTTCACATGCAAGTCGAAATAAAATCTCAAGAGAGGGTGGTGATGACAACTCAGAATTTTGATGACCCAATCCTCTAAGGAATGTCGATGGTGAAGCTGAAATGGTGAGATAGTTGGTTAGGAAATAGAATGGGGCTGGGTATTCAAGTCACAGTGGAGAGTTTTGGAGTTAGAAGGAACAATAGTCTCCCCTCCTCTCTCTCTCCCTCGAAGACCCTCTTTCTCTCTCTCACAAATGAACAAGAAAATCCCAACTGTTTAATGTTTGCTTTGACTTATTTCACTTTCAGCTGAAAGAGAGATGGGCAAAAAGGGAATGGGTTGGATCTTATTTAAAAAAAAATCTGGGCTTGGATCAAACTAAGTCCATCCGTTACTTGCACCCCCACTATTCTAATCCTCACATGATCCATTTTAATCCATCAAACACTCCTCAATTCATTTGACTTAGGAATTTAATTATCATTCTCACGATCCTACCATGAATGGGGCCCAGTTTAATATTCTTCAAATGACCCATCATCAATAAGAGGCGAAATAACGATTTTACCCTTCAGCTGAATTGTTCATTTAAATCATGACTAAGCCACAATTAAATGTAGAGTAGGATTTCTTTGGACTTTTCCTCGACTATTAATCCCCGAGACACGACCAATTATTCCCACAAATAATTACTCGGTCTTAGGCATTATAGTTCGAGTCTTTAAAAATTAGGGATGTTACAATCACCCCAACTTTTAAAAATTTTGTCCTCAAAATTGACAAGAAGAACCTTAAGCAAAAAAAGATATTGATATCGGGTCAACATGTCCTCTTCCAATTCCCAAGTAGCCTCTTCGGCTGAGAAGCCTTCTCAGACTACCTTGACAATCGGAATAGTCCTTGGACGCAGAGTCTTCATACCACACTCCAAGATATAGATAGGATAAGGTTGGAATGATAAATCCGGTCGAAGATCGGTCGCTTCAACGCTCAACGGCTGAAGTGGATCGGGAACTCGTTTTCTCCACTGAGACACGTGAAAGACATCATGAAGATACAGACTTTCTTCAGAAATTAACTATTCCGACCTCTTGAAAGCTGACACTAATTGTTATAGATAATGGAACGCCTACAATCTGTTGAGAATACGAACTCATAGTTTAGGGTATTTATACATCCTGCACTATCAAAGTCAAGAGCTCAAAGGTTCCGGCTTAGCCGTTACTTGAATTGGAACGAAACGATGACATTAAGAGAATTTCTTTGGAATCAAACCATACGGTATCCAGAAGAAAAGTTTTCTTCTCTTCCCGAGTTACACTCAAATAAGCGTTTGACTCATTTTACTAAAATCTCGACTGAAGCAAACAGCGTTATTTTATAAAACAGGTTGACTCTCGGTTCAAGGAATCTAGGAGCGATTCTCCTTGCAACCGAATCTAGGGAAAACTCTAAAATAAGAGCAAAATATTCTTTCATTAAATCGGTTCCAAAACTTGAAAGTACAATAGTTCCATTTAATGAAAATTCTTTTCAATGGGGTTTCTAATGACGATAGTTTGAAAACACGACTATCCCAAAAGTTAATTCACCCCAAGTTATAGACGACCTAACTCAATGCACGGCGCCCCAACAAAGCGGAATCTCATTCTCTGGTATTTAAAAGCTACGAGTTTGAAAGTGAGAGTAGAAGTGTTACTTTGTTGGAACCAGCCATTTGTTCGATCAAGATCTCACAACTTCTATTGTCGTGCTTGAGTTCGACTCCGTTAAGACAAAACAATTGGGTTCGTTCGAGGAAGGGATCGGGAAGGACATTGAGCCGAAAGGGAAAACGGGTATTTGTTTTAAAAATCTTTCCAAGCCGCTTTTCTGTTCGATTCAATTCATTTCCCTTCAATTCCTCTCTCGAATCAGTCCAAGATAAAACTTCGAGGTTAGAACAAAGGCTTGCATTTCGTGGCAAAAATAGACATGACACAATTGTCTCAAAAGACTATACAATGGTTATAGGATGCACTATCAAGGACTCATGTGTCATACATTCACTGTCCAATCATTTAGTCTTAGACCGACCTACGGTTCATCCTCAGACATTCTTCCATCATACTGGTGTGTTGGGTAAAAGAAAGATGCACTATGCGTATTCAACTTATCGAATTCTTAGGAAGCCTCGTGTACTGGCTAAATCAGACAACTCTGAATTCAGTACATACTTGCTTTATTGACATCTTGCCGATAGATTATTAGCATGGTGAAACTAGCTTCGATCCATCCGATGGATCAAGGTCATAACAACTTACTGTCAACCCTAACGGGATCCAGATTAACGATTGGAGTTTCACTTCAGTAGCGGAAGCTTGAGCACTAGAAATGCCGAAAGATGATTGCCCTATAACGTGGCTTGATACTTCTCCGACTAGCTATTATATTCACGTGTTACCTAGCCTTCCATTACTTCTGAGCAAACGTTTTGGGTAACCCACATCTTTGGTTATCTTAGAAACATTTCTAGTATTTCAGGTAGTCACCGGTACAACCGATGTTTTATCTAACCCAAAATAACGATAAGGGTGCGTCTTTCGACCATTATGACTCTGTCCTCATAATTGAACCTACAGTTCGGTGCCCTTATACAGGTTATGGGTCATTCAGGATTGTCTAAGTCAACGACTTATCCAATCATAGTTGTCTTTTTAGATCAACCAGGCTTTGCATTTCGATACCTATCTTTCATAGATATTGTTTACTCGGATCTTAAGGAGATGCGAATTTCGATATTAGAAATCTTACTAGAATGACATAAGGTTTTCTTTAGAAGATGAGATTTAGAGTCATCCTAGACAATCCTTGGTTTCTCGATTAACTTCGATGTAGTAATTATTCTCGGATTAGTCACGAAATTGAAATTGCGGTGGCACCAGGGAATTTTTGAAAACAAAAGTTATTTTGGGAATCACACGAGCACACCATAAGTGTCCTTGTATTGATTCGTTAAATTTATCATTTAGAATTTTCCTTGGCCCAGCTTCTCTCCGAACTTCCGCGACTATCCAGACATAATTATTACATTTAATTAATATAGCTTCAGAATGGGTTCTAGGAGTCTAAACTGACTGATTGGAGACCCTTTTTTTTCCAATTTCCCGTACAATAGGGAGGTCCACATTCCACGAATGCCTAGAGTTTACGGTTCAGATTTAAAACAGAGGTACACTTCAAAATACAATTGAAGATACGGTTCACAACCCATTCATCGGTGTAGATATTTTCGTTAGCTTTCCAACGCCTCTCGGAACATAAAAATCGGAGTTCCGGAGAAGAAGTTACGAACAATTGGGTCGGAAGACTAACGAGAATTTCTCACATACCGTGATCGGAATGCTTCCAGCAGCGGATTGAAATAAGGTTACTTCTACCGATTCCACATACTGATCTGCTTTGAAGGATCTGATTCATAATTCCTGATCGGGACTTAACCTGATCGGCACTTATGATTCCACTAGTCAATACTAACGACGGAGTATTTTTACTCTATTGGCTTTGTCATCCGTCACATTGTGACTCGGAAGAAAAAGAATTGGAATCTATGCTCAAAATTAACCGATAAGGATTTTCCTTGACTGCTGCCCTAACTGGGATTGACTGACACCAGAAGGTAAGGTTTATGATGCAAACGATATCTCGAAAATTGATACGCTGACTAAATAAAGGTCAGGATTTTGGGTGTTAACTAATCTGACAGATTTCAGTACACTGACGTTACTGCCGCACAATGGCTTCGCTTGATTTGTACTTCTCGATAAAATCTAAAACGTTTCATGCCGTGACTCACTAGCCGCATCAGGTTTATTTATTGAGCAGCCGCCCACAGTTCCCTCGAACCATTGCAGGTGCCCGTCATTGTTTCCAAATGTAATATGTAGCCCTCTGCTACCGCTGCACGTTCTGATGAAACGAGAAGGCTGAGAATCCTATGGTGTAGGGTCTCGGACATTTTCGGGGCTGAGGCAACTATCTGTCATAATTTTCAGTAACTTACATGAAACATTGAGTGGATCCTGACTCAATACGTCACATAATATACTAAAAAGGTCTGACACATACTTGTCTAAGTCCCTAGCTGACTCGATCCTATACTCTCGACCCGAGAGTCACTAAGTCCGACAAGGTCGAACCGCTCTGATACCAAATGTAACACCCCGGTATTTCTTTAACAAAGAAATACCTAAATATACAATTTGGTATAAATCAGAGTATAAAAATTCCTGTTTAGATATACATCTTTACAAGAAACAGCGGAAACTAATAAAATAAATAATACAAGCTCGAGTCATACGACAGAATACAGATACAACTACAGAAGAACAAGGACAACTATAAAGGAATAAATCTTCGATCTTCTCCTCGAACCCGATAACCAACTATGCCGCCAGCTGTCCTTATAACCTGTTCTCTGTAAAAACAACAAATATGGATTGGGTGAGACAACTTGTCTCAGTGAGTCCTACCGTGCCCCCTCACCGACACTCGGTTCAATTATTAAACCGTTAACAATCATATTGATAACGAACACGTTACAGCGAATTGTTGATCGTGAACCTTGCCACAAATCTCAACAAGTCGAGTCCAATCAAACAAGTCTTTATGTTTTATGGGGGACAGCCGGCTGTGAACAACCACGAATACCGGAGATTATATTTGTTGATTAGTGTAAACCAGTGGTGAAACCTCACTCATCCCGGCACACAATCATGTAATTAATTTAGTGTAAACCAGTGGTGAAACCTCACTCATCCCGGCACACTAATACCTTATTATTTAATTAATTTGTTTAGTATAATCCGGTGGCGAAACCTCGCTCATACCGGAAACCCGTGAGTTGACCACGCCAAAACACATACAGGGCCTAGATAAGGGGTCATGACTACCCTCTCTAGTATACTACTTGTCAGGTCGTCACCCAACGAACGATATATACGACAATACATATCAACGATCACCAAAGGATCAAACATAAGCTTATGATACTTATTCCATTTCATTTCATAGTCCGTTTATGAAGAGTTCTATTAACTTCCAGAATTATAATCAATTCCAGGTCTTATATCCATATATAAGTTCAGCCCAACCATTACTCGGTGTGCTCACACGTAATCTAGGATTTTCGTTCTCGACCAAATAGGTTTCAAGACTCTTTTTCAAAAATATAGTTTAAACGGTTTGAAATTATGTTTTCAATAGGTTGGTAGCTTTAAAATAGTTTGAAGTAGGGATTAGGAAAGGTTCGGGATTGAACGGAGCGTTGAAACGAGAAAAACAGAGTCACGCATCAGAAGTGAACAGTGGCGCGCGGCGCGCAACCCACGCGTGACTGGCGCGCGACTTGACAGAAGCGCAGCCCAGAATCACGCACGGCGCGCGACTCCCGCGTGAACGGCGCGCGGATGGACAGAACCACCAGTCTGATGCTCAACTCGAATTTTCTCACTTTCGTTCTCCGTTCGCTCTCGATTCGATTCCTAATTTCCGTTCCACCTGAAACTCAGAAAATTCCAAATTTTCCAGATAGTTTACAAATCATTTTATTTCAACAATTTAATCACAACTTCATAAATTGTTCAACAATTCCATAAAAACCGTAAAACGTAATATTTCTCAAAAACGGTTTTCGGTTCAAAAATCTTTCGAAAACGGATAATGCCTTATGACTCAAAACCGATATATTTTCAAGACATGTAAAAATATCCCTATCCGTGAGTAGAACTCACCCGGTTGACGATCCCGCGAGAAACCACGCCGGAGCACGGACGACCGGACCGTAACCACTCGAACAATCCTCGTAGTCACGTACCCGCTCCGAATGCCTCCGCAACTGAATTCCGCAACCAACACCCCTCTTGATACTGACTTCATCTCTGGTGGATAGAATTGACGTCTCGCGCGACTTGGCAACTCGAATTTCGAATCCGACGAATCACATTTCCAGCTTTCTTCTTTCTGTTTTCCAGCAACATGACTCAGTTTTGCAACAGGCATAATTTGGTCAATCCGTGACCAAATCTATCCAAACAGGTGCTCATTGTGAAGATAATTTCGTCTACTTTCTGATGGAAGAAGTTTCACGCGCATGCATCCAGTAGATTGAGAGATATCACCGAAACTATGTGACTGATTCAGTACAGTGGCAAATTCTTTAACTAAAATTTGTGGACAAGATATCTCTCTGATTTCCAAACGAAACTCGATGGTTCTTGTGCCCATTTTGAAGGATTTTTTGTCTACTTTCCAGAGAAACAAAAATCATGGCCATAGGAGTAGTGTACCTGGAGATACGATGATTATACTGAGAGTGGTTCCTACGGGTTTTGCCCAGAATTTTCCCAGCAACATGCTTCCTTCTTCCAACCCTTTTTGTCTCCACGAATTTGAGCTCCAAACTTGCCTAAATCCACTCCTCAAATTCACATGCAAAAAGCTGGAGATACAATTGCAAGTAAGAACTTGGTCCTTTGAGTATTTCCAGCGACATTGTAGGGTCGATGATGTTGATTTATGTTTCCCAATCAAACATGCAACAACAATAGGATCTCCTTTTGGCTTCCTAGCTTTTTCAGCTGAAAATCCAACGCCAACATCTAACCCAACATGAAATGCTTTAGTGACCCAATTTCAGCTCTTCCACTTCACATGCAAGTCGAAATAAAATCTCAAGAGAGGGTGGTGATGACAACTCAGAATTTTGATGACCCAATCCTCTAAGGAATGTCGATGGTGAAGCTGAAATGGTGAGATAGTTGGTTAGGAAATAGAATGGGGCTGGGTATTCAAGTCACAGTGGAGAGTTTTGGAGTTAGAAGGAACAATAGTCTCCCCTCCTCTCTCTCTCCCTCGAAGACCCTCTTTCTCTCTCTCACAAATGAACAAGAAAATCCCAACTGTTTAATGTTTGCTTTGACTTATTTCACTTTCAGCTGAAAGAGAGATGGGCAAAAAGGGAATGGGTTGGATCTTATTCAAAAAAAAAATCTGGGCTTGGATCAAACTAAGTCCATCCGTTACTTGCACCCCCACTATTCTAATCCTCACATGATCCATTTTAATCCATCAAACACTCCTCAATTCATTTGACTTAGGAATTTAATTATCATTCTCACGATCCTACCATGAATGGGGCCCAGTTTAATATTCTTCAAATGACCCATCATCAATAAGGCGAAATGACGATTTTACCCTTCAGCTGAATTGTTCATTTAAATCATGACTAAGCCACAATTAAATGTAGAGTAGGATTTCTTTGGACTTTTCCTCGACTATTAATCCCCGAGACACGACCAATTATTCCCACAAATAATTACTCGGTCTTAGGCATTATAGTTCGAGTCTTTAAAAATTAGGGATGTTAACGACTCCTGTTTGACAAGTCAAACATGAATACTGCTATGAAAGAGTGTTGCGACTGCTGACTGTGTTTTATGTTATGAATAGCCATCAAAGGATAAATTGATTGAACTACATGCAATTTACTAAAATAGAAGTACATTTGAATTTTGAGCATATTGATTGTGGCATAGAGTACATGGATATTTGAAATGATGACTTGAGGTCTGTTTTTATGAAATTGCATTGTGTCTTTGGATGAATGAGTTGTGACTGAAATTTTTGAAGTGAAGATTGGCATGCTGGATTGTTGCCTTAGGAAAAAAAACTGTCCTTACAAATCGACACCACTCAGGTGAATGCTTGCTTAAAAGCTTCATTACGGTTCAGATTATTTTTCTAATTACTTTGGTGTAAGCCTAACTTTTTCCTATTTTAAAGAGATGTTTATAATTAGTCAATCATCTTGATATGATGTGTTTTGAAGTTTCGAAATTTTGAGGGAAACTTCGATTTTGTGAAGTGCTCCCCATAAGACACTTAATGTTTGCATAGCCGTGTTCGTGACTATTTCTTTTCATTAACACTATGACATGGAAATCAAATATTGTAGAACACCTTGTGGAGGGGAGTGATGATCCCGAAGCTAGGACTCTTTCATTGTTCGGTATAGCTATACGAATTGGGGTTTCCGTTGAAATTGAGTGATTTGATTTCACAGATTGTGCTAAGCCATAGAAACAAGAGACAGACAAGGAAAACACCGAGAGAGGAATTGTGAGGGGGCGCGAAAGAACTCATTGAGATTTGTAATCTCACTGTTTTTATGTGGTGTTTTCAGATATACAGGGTAAAGCAAAGCAGACTGAGGAGAAGTGACGGATGTCATAGCCACTCGGTTTGATGGAAGATCCTTTGAGATCTTTCTGATATATTGTTTCATTTTCCCTCTCATGTATCTTTGGACCTAAATCCTCGAATTATAGTCAAGGTCATGTAGTTTTGATAGACCTTGTCTTGTAGTTCGACCATAGTCATGTTATTTATATCGAATTCATACCTCTTAAGTACTTAGTTCGGATTTGTATTTGAGAAATTCCATCTCAAAGCTATGACAGTGGTTTCAATCCGCTTTAGTTTTAATTTGGTCCAACATTATAAGCAGGTTTATACTCTGATTTGTTATGATTATGTTAATGTTTTTAGTTCACCTAGTTGTGATCTTAAGGTGTTACACCGTTCACCTCAGACCAAGAAAGAAATTCAAAAGCAATAATGTTATAGTGTTGTACATATCTCATTCTACTATATAGTGCAATAATTATACTTTACATATTACTTACAAATAACTGAGGGTTCAAAGATCTTCCATTTCTTTCCATCTTAGCCCCCAAAGAATGTGTTAATGATGTCATCACTATAACATATTATCTACTTGCTCCAAATGAATATATACAAAGAAAAATAAGAGATGGAAAGCTGAAACAAAAAAAAGATTTTGTACACACAAAAAGAAACTATCAATGTTTCTAAACAAGGCCTGCATGCCAACATCAAAGCCAATAATTCAGTATAATGGATCTAAGCTATGTTATGGCCTTCTTTAGTTGTAGTAAGTGTCATGTTTCATCATCATTGGATTTTCATATATATACCATGTGTTTCATATCTAAATTTTGTCACTCTACTTCCTTTTTTCTGAATGTGTCTTCCCATGTTAATAGCTTTTCACTTATTAGTAGCTTTTCTCCCTTTTTTCATATAGCTAATTTCCTGTGAAATAAATTACCAACACATTTCTTTGGGGGAGTGGACAATGTTACTTGGACAAGCTAATTGTCACTCATTGCAGAACAAGGGGAGGTCAACAGATCAACTGGGGTGTGTCTAACTGTTACAACATCTGCAGCAAATTTAGCCAAGATTAATACATGTAATAGTCCTTTTAATGAAAAACTGACACTTGCACACGTGGTCGATTGAATGCATACTACACATCACACTGCAGTGAAGTAAAACTGATTGTTAAGAATCATAGGATCATACATGCATAGATCAAATCCATAGGAAAGGTATTGAGCATAAGAGTACTCATGTGGTAAAAGAGGTAAGAACTCTTCATAAGGAATCATATTGAAAAAAGATACTAAATGTGAGTACAATGTGCTCTATATATAGAGCTCTAGGAAATACTAACTAACGCAAATTACTAATTAGTCCCTAAGAGAATGTAACACCTCCTAAGTCACTATTCTTTTTAATAGCCTCCCTCAAGCGGATATTGGGATCACCTTATCAGCTTGAAATACAAGCAATTATTCCAAACACTAAAATAAGAGAAGCAAACAATAAACTCAAATAGCAATTTGAGCCCAATCCAAATCTGTTAAGGTGGAAATTCCATGGCCCAAAAAATCTCTTGAGAATGGACACTATACACAGAACAGACCCAAATAACTTCTACCAAGTAAAACAAGTCCAAAGAAAACCACATAATGTTGGAAATGACTGAAAATGGGCAAGCCCAAAGAGAAAGGAGCGAAGGTTCTGGCCCAAAGCATGAGGGAAGGGAAACACGAAGGGAAGCTTCTCGAACGTGTTCTCAAACCTGCCATGGTCATGTGGTTGAGATCCGAGCTCCAACGGCGGTTCCGGTGAGGAAACCGTGTTCAACCTTGGTTCTGGAAATCGATTCAGATTCCACGACAGATCTGTTGAAGCGTTGGATAAGGGCTTCGCAGAAAACAGAGGCTTCGCGATGCCAGAGAACGGATCGGGAAACAGTAATGCGTCTTCCTCCCTAATATTCCATGGCGGTGTAATTTCTTCTTCCTTACCAACAACAGAAAATGGCACATCAATGACTCCTCTACAAATCAGTCGCAGAGAGCTCTTGACATTATAAGGAACTTAAAAATACATTTCCTTCATCATTTTTTCAAGAACCGAAAATTTGAGAAACGATTTCGCACAAATTTCCAGAGGCAACTATTTCGCACATCGGTAGAAGCAATGAGGGCATTCGAGCTTCGATTGAAGAAGGAAGTAGAATCATCACCGCAATGAAGAAATTTATTATAACTCACTAGAGAACTCTGTTTCAGATCCAGTTCTTTTCCCATGGATTGTTGAGTAGTCAAATTCCTGCAAACACAAACAAGAACAACTTGGCGGATCTGATTGAAAAGATAGTAAAGCTGTGAGTCGTTCACTTCATCGTCGAGATCCGGTGGTTTCTTGACAGTTTCATAGTCGGGCTTCATTGCTTGATTTGTGATCTGATCGTTGCATCCAAAGGCGAGATCGACGCATTCAACAATCTTCTCCGGCGATGACACATCAATTGACGACGATACAAGCTTTTTGAGCTTGAAGCGTGACTGATGAATCACATCAGGTACGAGAAAAACAGACTCTGTGTGTGAACCGCGATCTGGATATGGTGATGCAGGAAGAACATTCTTAAGAGCGAGAAGACGATCTGGTAACCGAAACATTTTCTTGAAGAGGTTCGCGATCTCAGATCCGAGATCGGAGGAAATCTTCTCTGATTGGTTCTCATCAATGAAAATCGTCTCTGATTTGTTTTCATCATTTACTTCTGGATCTGAGAGCAATGCATCACCACATATTTTGGTTTGTGGCTCGACTGTGTTGAGGGAACAGATTATTTGACCGATTTTGATAGTACTTCCTTCAATTGCTGGTTTGATTGGATTCAACGAAATTGCAGAAACTATATTGAGATCAGTATCCTTACCAAAACTGCCGAAAACAATATTGAGATGATCGTTTTCTTGCTGAATCGGTAAGGCATTTTCCTTTTCAAGATCAGCAAACAACCATGGTGGAACTTCATCTTCCGCATCGCTGAAATCAGAGTCAGAATCGAAATCAGAATTGGCTTCGGAAGCATAATCCTCTTCTCTAGGGTATCGCTCTGATACCATGTTAAGAATCATAGGATCATACATGCATAGATCAAAACCATATGAGAGGTATTGAGCATAAGAGTACTCATGTGGTAAAAGAGGTAAAAACTCTTCATAAGGAATCATATTGAAAAAAAATACTAAATGTGAGTACAATGTGCTCTATATATAGAGCTCTAGGAAATACTAACTAAGTAGCAAATTACTAATTACTCCCTAAGAGAATGTAACACCTCCTAAGTCACTATTATTTTTAATACCGATCAGTATTGCAATCAGGATTCAAGATTGCATAACATTATTACAATTGACAAATAGAATTGAAATATTGTTTCTACACCATATAATGACGGGGGAATCCAAAGAAAGGCATCACATTAAAAATATCTAAGCAACAGATATAATTATAGGTGCAACTAATTGAATAAGCTATTTCTATTTGGTCAATTCAAAAGTGAATATTGTCCAATTCATTTTCCACTCAAATTAAACAGAGTTGAGAAAGTTTGCAGTTTACAATGGCTAACCTGAATCCAGAGGACCATAATACAGAGAACCAACAATGAGACTATTTTGTCAAAAAAAAAACAATGAGACTATTAGGATTGTCTTGTCTATACCATTAACTGTCTCAATGCTATCCATACGAAACCCAAACCTGTTTGCTAACGCTTCAACACTATCTCCATCTTGATTACATAGCAAACGAAATAATTCCACAGTCCACGTACTGAGAAAATCTCATGTCCCACAATGACTAGAGATATGGTCTCAAAAGAGTTTATAAGTGGGAGGCAACCCTCACCTTACAAGCCAGTTTTGTGGGGTTGAGTAAACCACATTCTAACATGATGAAGTTCCAGCATGGTTGTTCGCCGAACTTGAAGAGGAAGATGCCTCGCCGATTCAGCAAGAAAACGATCCTCTCGAAATCGTTTTCGACAGTTTCGGTATGAATCTTAATCTTGATAAAATTTATGTCGTTCCTTTCTTTCCAATCGAATGGGAAGTTGATGAATCCACTGTCAAAATTGGAGAAATCACGTGTTTGACTGCTGCCTTCAAAAAGAGAAATGACGAAGGAAGTTCTTTCAAGAATGAAATTACAACACCGTTAGTGGATCTTGAATCAAACACAGTGGAGGAGATGGAAATGTGATTTAGGACTAACTCAACCCCACGAAACCGGCTTGTAAGGTGAGGGTTGCCTCTCATTTATAAACTCTTTTGAGACTATATCTCTAGTCAATGTGAGACTTGGGTTTTTCCCAATACACTCCCGCACGCCCAACACTATTGGGCTTGGGGTGTGGATTATAATGGTGTGTGGCCCAAATGATCTAGGATAGGCTCGGATACCATGTTGAAAAACATGGCATCCATGGAAATTAGAGAGAAAACCCTTAAAAATCTATTATAATGAAGTAGTGTGATATTATAAAATGAGAAGAGATTATTACAAATGAGTCTACCATCTACCTTATATACTAACCAACTAATGGGCCTTACTACTAACTAATGGCATCACCTTTGCTTGCCAAACGGGTAGTATTAGGTAAGAAAGCAACCGCCGTTGCCGTCACCGCTAACGCCGCCTCCACCGCCGCTCTCCTGTTTGCTCTTTGCAGCGGCTCTTGTGAACCGCCCCATGGATATTTTTCTCCCACGCCTCTTTATCTCCCTCAAGACATCTATTAGAAAGGCATGAACATGAACATACTGGACAGGAAGTTAAGCTGATAGCTAGCTTCTCCAACTCAGGGTCACATGCTATACCCACGTTAGATGCTCAACCCTGCAAAGCACGCGAATTATAGCATACTCATTACCATTAGAATGTTAGTTTGTAATGCGCCAAAAGACTTAAATATGTTATAAGCCCTTCTCAACATATCCAGCAATCATAGCATTCCATGTTGTAGGCTAACATTTTAGTCATAGAAGGGCTTATAACAAAATATGTCATTTTGCAAGGGCTTTTAACAAAAAAAAAATTTTGCAGGGGCTTAAACCAAAACACCATATATTTGCAGGGCCTAAAACATATTTAAACCGCGCCAAAATATTAATAGAAGAAAAGAAACCATAAGTAAATCCTAATTAGAATTTGATCAAAGACATAAAAAATCATGTAGATGCAATAGTTGTCCCAACTCCAAACACAAGTTCATTCTCAATGTCAATAGTCTGCTAACTAAAAAAATAACAAACAACAATGCATATTTGCAATCACCTTGCTATAAGCTTTCTTCCATATGTTATTCATATATATATGCAGTTCTTTTTCAGCTATCAGATACAAAAATAAAAACGTGGTTTATAGATCTTATTTTTCCGAGGATGAATAATATAACCTCCAACAAAAATTGTAAAAAAAGTGAAATAAAGAAACTTGTCTACGGCAGTGACAACTGAGGCAACATTATCTTTATCAAAATTTTGCAAGCCTGAGATAATATCTTCAAAAGAAGGAAAAGACTATGCATAATTAGATTTTAATGGACAAATCCAACGAATTGAGGACTTAGGAATGGTTTATGGTTTACCTTGAGAGCAGTTTGTTGGTGAACATCTTTGAGGACAGATTCTTTGGTGGATGAGAGTAGGGCTTTGGTAGTGAAGCTAAAGCTGGCTCTTCTTGTTAATGGGCATGGCCTTGAAGTTGCACCAATTAGCATAGGGTTGTTGATTTCTGTTTTTTCTTTTTTTCTCTCTCCAGATTCTTCTTTTCTCTGTTAGTGAAAGTAGGGGGCAGATATGTAGCTTGAAATTTCTAGTAGAATATTATATTTGTACGTTTGGCTATTACTTTTAGACGGGGCCATCATCTGAACCTGGAAATTAAAAACACAAGTTGCAACTACTTTGCAGTTATTACAGGAGAGAGAAGGAATTAAAACATTTAATGGGCAGCTCTGTGAAGTAATGAGAGGAGAGAGAGAGAGAGGAGCCAATGACTTAAATGAGGCAGGGTTTTACTAACCCACACCAAGGCATGCACTAACTCAATACCGTATAAAAAAACAACGAAAATACGTGCTAAATCATGAACGTGTGGATTGCAGAATAGTTCAGATTCGTTTATTGCTCTAAAACCAAAAGGGAACAGACAGGCCTTCTCTGAATCTCCTTGCTTTAAATCAGTATCTGTGTATCTCCACGCCTGACGCCAGCCCACCACACCACCACTCGATCACGTGGAGATTAATTTATGAAATGGGTCAAAAAAATTGATGAATGGGGTCAAAAGAAAAATTGATGAAATGGGTCAATTTGGGTTAAAATTCGTTTTCGTTCCTTCCTTTGTTTTTATTTGTGATTTCTCCTTTTTTTAACTCATTTTTGGTGCTATTACTTAGTTTAGTTTTGTGACTATCAAAAAAAAATTAGTTTAGTTTTGTGACTTTGCGATTTTTTTTAACATTTTTAGTTTTGTCCTTAACTTCTTAAATTTTGAATTTATAATTATATTTTTATTTTCAGTTTAGTTAAACAATGGATCCACCAGAAGAATTTCCAATTGGTAGAGCAGATGATGCTCCGAGTGATGATATTGGTTGGCACTTTGGAACAGTTGTGCAAGGTAGAAAAACAAATAGTATACAATGTAAATATTGTGGAAGAATAATAACTGGTGGAATAATTCGATTGAAGGAACATCTTGCACACCTGTCAGGAGAAGTCAAACATTGTGCTAGTGTCGGAACTTTTGTTAGAGAACATATGATGAGGCTTTTATTAGATAGTAAAGCAAAGAAAAATGATCAAAGAAAAAGAAAGGAAGAATTTGTCTCACGTTTAAGAGGGAGTGACGATGATGAAGATGAAGGTTTTATTGATGAAGATACAACAATGAGACATGCTACACAAGAAAGCATGATGTCACATAGACAATGGGAGGATAGACAAATATTCCATAGGAGTGGCATTGGCAGTAGTAGTGGAGCTTCATCTGAATATCAAGAGAGAAATATTCAACAAAGAATGAGGCAAGTAGATGTTGATCTAGAGAGAAGTAAGAGTATGAAGCAAACAAAAATTGGTGTTGGAATGTTGAAAAGTGCGAGAAAGAAGTTGGGAAAAGCATTATCCAAATTGATAATACACGAGCGTCTGCCTATGAACTTGAGCACTTCTCCTTGGCTACACGGCTTGTTAGCTGAAGCTGCAAAGTTGGGACCGAGTGTCAAATGCCCTTCTCCTTATGAGATTTCAGAGATCTACTTGAATGAAAAATGTCAGGAGATGCAAACATATATAGATGAACTAAAACCAGTCTGGAAAGAAAAAGGGGTCACTATAATGTGTGATGGTTGGACGAATGGTATAAATCATATGCATATCATGAATTTTTTAGTATATTGTAGCCAAGGAACAGCATTCTTAAAGTCTATTGATGCCTCTGATTTTGCAAGTAGAAACACTGATTATTACTTTAAGTTGGTTGACAACATGGTGGAAGAGGTAGGGGAAGAGTATGTTGTCCAAATAGTAACTGATAATGAGGCAGCATTGAAAGCAGCTGGTCTTAAATTGATGGAAAAAAGAACTCACCTTTATTGGTCTCCATGTGCAGCTCACCTGTTTGGATTTGTGTTTGGAAGATATTGGAAAAAAGACAAATCTCAAAAAATTGCTTGAGGATGCAAAAACGATAACTTTATTTATCTATAATCATATTTGGACTGTGAATTTGATGAAGAAATATACTGGTAGCAAAGAAATTATTCGTCCAGCAATTACTCGTTTTGGTACACAGTTTCTACAACTTGAATCTATTGTGAAAGAGAGACAGACTTTAAAAAATATGTTTGATTCTGACGAATACAAGAATTCCAAATTTGGAAAAGATAAATCAGGAACTGCATATCAAGCCAAAACGATTGTAATGAACAAAGAATTCTGGACTAAGGCAACTGGAATAATAAAGGTGTTTGAACCAATTGTCAAGGTTTTAAAGTTGGTAGATGGTGATAATAAACCTACCATGGGATTTCTCTATGAAGCAATTGATAGAGCTAAGCAAGCTATTGAGAACAATTGTCGTTACCATGCCTATTATAATTCAGTTATTGACAAAATATGGATTTACATGCATACTGATTTGCATTCAGCAGGTTCGTATCTAAATATTCAATTATTTTACATACTTGGGTTTGACTTTGGAGTAAATATACCGATTATTCACTTATTTTTAAGGTAATTTTCTTAATCCACAATTCCAATTCGGAGTTGTCCATGGAAGTCATGTAGCTAAGGAAACCTTGGAAGGAACCATAAAAGTAATAACTAAATTAGAACCAGATATTGATAGGGAAATAAGAGCTATCAATCAGGTGAGAAATTTGTTGAAGTTATATATTTATAATATATAATATTATACTAAAATTTCAAAGAAAGACTTATATGGTATATTGGTCTTCATAGTTGTTACTTTTTAAGGATAAATAAGAAACATTTGGAAGTCAACTAGCTCAAAGAGCATGGTCTCATATGAAACCCGGTATGATTTATTATTTTTGCTTGTTGATTTCCTAGTATGAAAATATTGCAAATTCTTTATTTTTGTTACGCTGATATGGAGTAACTTACTATCTTCCTTATTCAGCTGAATGGTCGATAATACATGGATCTTGTGCCACTGAACTTCAAAATATAGCTGTGAAAGTTCTTAGCCAAACAACTTCAGCTTCAAATTGTGAGCGAAATTGGAGTACTTTTAGCTACATACATACAAAGACAAGAAATAGGCTGAAGTATCAAAGGCTACAAAAGCTTGTCTTTGCATATTACAACAAGAAGCTAAAAATGAGGATCACCATGAGAAGAAGTCAGGAAGACATTGAAAGAGGTTTCAATCCTATCAACCTTGATCATATATTTCAGGAAGATTATTTGTCTCCAATGGCTATCTGTTGATTCTGATGATGAGATTGAAGAACTAGCTGGTGGAGATGCTTCAGATTCAGGTCAAGTACCTAGTGAAGGTGGTGATGGCGGTTTAAGTCCACCTAGTCAGGGAAATAGTGGCAGTAGTGGTGGTAATGATTGTGATGGTAATCTTGATCAAAGTCATAGAATAGGTGAAATGCCTTTTTTCTCTTATTAACGAAGAACCATATGTTAGGCGTGATGAAAATCTATTGACTCCTAGAATGGAAGAAGATTCACGTGAGAATATGACTGGTGGTGGGCGCAGAAGTCAAGCTAGACGCGGTAAAAGGAGAAGACATGAAGCAACCCCATTGGAGGATTCTTCTTTGTCTAGTGTTTCTCAATCATTTGGTGATTTTGGTATTGCTGCACAATCTGATGGTAATCAAGGTAATTATCCATCATATTACCAACATCCATCTTACATGCCACATGAGTATTATCCCTATATGCCAAATCCTAACCTACCACAATACCAACCTCCTATGAATTATAGTGATTCATCAGCAACTTCTTCATATGGTTACCACTACAAAAAAAAAAAAGCTTATTTGCGAGGGAATTAGCGAGGGAATTTTTAGTCCCTTCGCTAATTCTGTCATTAGCGACGGATTTTTAGGTCCCTCGCTAATTAGCGACGGATTTTTCAGTCCCTCGCTAATTCCCCCGCTAATTTCTGACAGCTTTTAGATGACAGGACTTCGTGCAGGTGATTAGCGACGGAATTGTCAGTCCCTCGCTAATTCCCTCGCTAACTTTCTGACTTTTCAGCTTATTTATCCTCTCACACGCCACTCTTCCCTCCTACTCTCCTCAAACTCTTCTCTCTTCTTCTCTCCTCACACTCTTCTTCTCTCTTCACTCTTCCACCACCACACCACCACCTCCTCTCACATTCTTCCACCACCACCTCCTCTCACACTCTTCTTCTCTCTTCACTCTTCCACCACCACCACCACCACCACCACCACTCGTTTCTCTCTCTCTTTCTCTCCTTCTCCCTTACTATTCTCCTTCTCTCTCTACCATAATACCCTACACCACCACCACCACCACAACTACCATGACATAGCTCATTTCTCTCTCTCTCTCTCTCTCTCTCTCTCTCTCTCTCTCTCTCTCTCTCTCTCTCTCCTTCTCTCTACCCTAATAATAATAATAATAATAATAACTATATAAAAAAAACGTGGCTGTCAGAGTTAGCGACGGAATTCCCTCGCTAATGGGAATTAGCGACGGATTTGGGGCATTTAGCGAGGGAAAAATCCATCGCTAATGGGCAATTTTTTTGTAGTGTACCAACAAATAGAACCACCAAGAAGCTCTGGATTGTTTGATTATGTTTTTGGAGGAAGTGGATATAACAATGATGAAGGTGATAGTGAAAGTTATGATCCTGCACGTCGTTCTACCATGTGGTGACTAGTGATCCAATTAACAACTTTTTAGTAATCTTTTTTCAAATATATTAGTAGTTTCTTATGATGTAATGTGAACTCGAGGTATCCAATTTATCATGAACTTTGTTTGAAGATCTATTTTATCATGAACTTTGTTTTAAGATCTAAGATGAACTGGTATTAGATAATTTATCATAAACTGTTATTAGATACTAACTTATTCATATTGTTATTTTTTAGTTTACTTTAGACTTCTTATAATAATAAAAAAACATTAATTTAAGTTATTATATATTATATGATAGTACAAATAATTTTAATTAATTTTTTGCATTATTGTGGTTAATTCACACCGCGACGGCTGCAACACGTATCGCAACGACCGAAACCACGAAAGCCTTAACGCGACTGCGACCGCAATTTAGAACCTTGGCCAGATCCACAAAGGAGGGACTTAATGATGCACATGTATAGGATTTAGCCGTTTTAATGACCGGTTAGGAGTGTGTATACATTGGTTTTACTGTCTAGGATTAATAGTTCTAGATAATTTATCTAGATTTCTAGTTTATTTATCATAGGTTTAACATAATGATTATTCTCAATATCAAGTGGAGGTTGTTGAGGCTTGCTAGGCTAATGCAGTGATAGTCTAGGCGCTGTCATGGTCCAACTCGGGTCGTGACATGCTTGGTCCCCGTGACGCCTTCAGGGGCGTTCTCAGGCTGAGATTGAGCTATTGCGATGCTTCAAACCCGGGGTCTGCCGCGAGGTGTGTAACACCCCTTTTCTACCCAGTAATTTATTTACTAAAAATCAGAGTCTCTTTTTTTTTTATAATAAATCATTTTTCACCACACGGGATGTCACACATAAATCCACACCACATTATGCATCAATATAAAATAGTTCATCGTCAATAATAATGCGATACATAGCACATCACCACTGGGGTGAGCTCAACGCTTAATTCAATCAACATAGTAAAAACTCAGCATCTACGTAGCGGAAAGTCATAAAAACATCAACTACAACGGTCAAATAATCAAAAGAACTAAGGTTCATTCCCTCCCCACTGAGTGCTACGTATAAGAGCAGACGACCTGACTCAGCTAACGAAGGTACCTAAGCCTTCACTCGAGATCACCTGCACGTTACCGCATAGGGGTAACATTCAAACAGAAGGGGTGAGTTCATCTAACAATATAATAGTGCATATGATAATTATTATGCTAGAGCTACAACGCTATATAAACCACATCGCAACATCAAATCAGTCATCACTGCAAGTCATCACAATGTCATGAACATGTATGAAATGCAACCCATCACAACGGGCGTATGCATGAGGTACCTGTCATCATCGTCACTAAATAGCCTTTATGGCATCATCGTCACTAAATAGCCTTTATGGCGTCATGGTCACTTGTTTATGCACATGAGATGTATGAAGCACCATGATATGTACCGGAGACAGTCACATACTATCACAATCAACTTAGTGATCCATCACTTACCAATTTGCCAATAAAAGGCACATCACCTGTCAGGTTATCGTCACACATATCATTGCCACTAACATTCATCGTCATTAATATCATCATCGCTAATAGCCTTTATGGCATCATCGCACTTATAAGACCACAACTTTTATTCATCATCAATACCATCGGCAATCAAAATAATAGCCACTAGGGCATTGTCGTCAAAACATCAACACATCATTATTGACACCGGGACACTAATATTACCGATACACCAAAAGGTTTTACTCCAGCTCACGACACCAAAAAGGACACCAAAAAGGGTTTTAAACACCGAAATAGTTTTACAACGCCAACAACAACGACCACCGGGGACAGCCACTTGAGGCGCCCAGAAAGTATCAGAAAATAATAATTTTTACCTTAAAGTAGAATATACAGGTAGGAAACTGAAAAAGCTTCGCAACACATTTCGAAACACTTAAAACGGACACCCGAGTCAAAAGATATGTCAAAAACAAAACCGGGGAAAAATTGAGGAACATCCTGAAAATGGCGCCCAGGCACTGGGCGCCGAACAGGCAACACGCTGGAAACTGGCCAGCAACAGAAACTGGCGCCCTTGGCGCCCAGGAAACACCAACACGCAACATCGCAGGAATTTGGCGCCCTCTCAGCAGGGAAAACCGCAACAACGCAACATAGACACAAGGCGCCCTTGGCGCCCCTGTGCCAAGACACAGCGCGCATCACACACAGAAATCTGACGCCCATGGCGCCCCTGCGCCAAGACAGCGCACAACACCCTGACACAGGTGCCCAGGTACAGGGCGCCAAGGCACAGAAACACGTACCCACACACACAACAACACACCCACACACGGCGCCCAGCACCAGGGCGCCTAAAACAGCAAAGGCACAAGACACAAAACGCAACACACTTGCACTCGGCGCCCAACAGCAGGGTGCCTAAAACAGCATACTTAGACATGGCGCCCAAGGCGCCTAGGCTTCACAAATTCTTGTTTCATCATCAAATTAAAACACCAATTCAAATCACCAAGGTTAAATCACCAACATGAACATCAATTATCATAGTCAACCCAATTAACATCAATTTAAAACACCATCAACAAATATTCAAGCACTTGGCATGCAAATCATGGGTTCTCAACCACAAGGCATTTTTTTTTTAATTAGCACATTCATGTTATCTCTATCATCAAATCAATATCAAATCAAATACTAGGCATCATAGGTCTAAGCCCCCACCCTAATACCCATCATACCCACCATTATAGTGAAAGAGAGGTCTCACCCTTACCTTAACTATTTGGATTAGAAGACCCTGGAGAGAAAGTCACCAACAGAACACAGCAACACAGCTTCTTTTCTCTTCTCCTTGATTCGCGAAATCTCCCTTCTTCTCCTCTCTTGGATGTCGCCGCCCCTCCTTCTCTCTTTCTCTCCTCTTCGCAATTTCTTTCTTTTTTTTTCTCAACAATTCGCAAATGAGCTAGCAAACCCTAGCCTAGGAGCTTCACCTATGCGCCTAACTAGTGGGCTTGGATCACAGGCTTCTTCCCGCTTAAGCCCGATCACTAACACCACCTCCTGAATCCAATTATACGCCTCTTAGTCAAAGCTAATATATTTACACCATTAAAATAAATAAAATAAATAATTGAATACCTAAATATTTAATTAAATAATTTAATTAAATATTTGGGCGTTACAACTCTCCCCCACTTAGAATGTTTTCGTCCTCGAAAACTCACCTGAATCAAACAGCTCTGGATAGGACTCTCGCATCTTACTCTCCAACTCCCAAGTCATGCTCTCATCGGCAGCTCCTAGCCAGACTACCTTCACCAATGCAATTTCCTTGCCTCTTAATACCTTCACCTCATGATCTTCAATCCGCACAGGCATCGTCTCCACCGTGAGATTATCCCGCACCTCCACATCATCCATGTGGATCACATGAGATGGATCTGAAACATACTTCCGAAGTTGCGACACATGAAACACGTCATGCAAATTCAAAAGATTTGGCGGTAAAGTCACTCTATACGCCACATTCCCAACTCTCCCGGAAATCTGATAAGGACCAATGAACCTAGGAGTGAGCTTCTTCGACTTCAAGGCACGGCTAACACCGGTCACTGGAGTGACTCTCAAAAATACATGCTCACCTTCCTGAAACTCTAGATCTTTTCTCCTCTTGTCGTGATAACTTTTCTGACGACTCTGCGAAGCCTTCATCTTCTCACGGATCAACTTTATCTTCTCGGTTGTCTCCCGAACAATTTCTGGTCCAAGCACCACACTCTCTCCAGACTCATACCAACATAACGGGGTTCTACACTTCCGACCATACAATGCCTCAAAGGGTGCCATCCCGATACTAGAATGGTAACTATTGTTGTACGTGAACTCAATCAGCGAAAGGCAGGAATCCCACGAACCTCCTTGTTCCAAAACACAAGCCCTCAACAGATCTTCTAATGACCAAATTGTCCTCTCTGACTGACCATCTGTCTGAGGATGATACGCCGAACTCAACCTCAGCTTAGACCCCAACTTTTCTTGCAAACTCTTCCAGAAATCTGAAGTGAACCTCGGATCTCTATCTGAAACAATACTCTTGGGAACTCCATGAAGCTTCACAATCTCTTTGACATAAACTTCTGCTAACCTCGACACCGGATAAGTGATATTAATAGGAACAAAGTGAGAAGACTTCGTTAACCTATCAACGATCACTGAAATAGCATCGTGACCTCTAACTGTATTTGGCAATCCCGTCACAAAATCCATCGAAATGCTATCCCACTTCCACTCTGGAATTTCCAACGGTTGCATCAATCCAGCAGGCTTCTGATGCTCCACCTTCGACTTCTGACAAGTCAAACAGGCATACACAAATTGTGCTACATCCCTCTTCATGCCATGCCACCAAAACATCTTCTTTAGCTCTTGATACATCTTTGTCGCTCCAGGATGAATACTCAACTTACTTCGGTGACCCTCTTCATAAATTGTTTTCCTCATTTCTACATCATCCGGAATGCAGATCCTACCACGGAACCTCAACACACCCTGGGAATCAAACTTGAAATCTTCATTCTCAGATTGACCAATCCCGTTCATTAAGTCCACCAACTTAACATCTGATTTCTGAGCCTCTCTGATGCTGCCCAGAAAGTCATTATCGATCCTTAGCATCCCCAGCTTGACACTATGAGGTGTCGTCCTACAAACCAGACTTAGATCTCTGAATTCCTCAATCAACTCTAACTCTTTGACCATCATCGCCGACATATGCAAAGACTTCCGGCTCAAAGCATCAGCCACGACATTAGCTTTGCCCGGATGATAGTTCAAACCGAAATCATAGTCTTTCAACAATTCCAACCACCTTCGCTGTCTCATATTCAGCTCCTTCTGGGCAAATAAATATTTCAGACTCTTATGATCACTGAACACCTCAAATCTGGAACCATACAAATAGTGCCTCCAAATCTTCAACACAAAGACTACTGCAGCCAACTCCAAATCACGCGTTGGATAATTCGTCTCATGAACCCTTAATTGCCTCGACGCATAAGCAATCACCTTCCCATCCTGCATAAGCACGCCACCTAGACCCATTTTCGAAGCATCACAATACACCACGAACGGCTCGCCCGGATTTGGCAACATCAAAACAAGAGACGTCGTCAATATCTTCTTCAACTCAAGGAAACTTTCCTCACAACGAGCATCCCACACAAAAGCCTTACCCTTACAAGTCAACTGCGTCAACGGAAGGGCCAACTTAGAAAAACCTTCAATGAACCTTCTGTGGTAACAGGCTAACCCTAAGAAGCTCCTAATCTCCGTAACCGACTTCGGACTCTCCCACTGCATCACAGCATCAACCTTAGAAGGATCCACAGCAATACCACTACCAGAAATGATGTGACCCAGAAAACTCACTTCTGACAACCAGAATTCACACTTAGACAACTTTGCATACAGCTTCTTCTCTTTCAGGGTTTCCAATACTAATCTCAAATGCTCCGCATGCTCTTCCTCCGATTTCGAATAAATCAGGATGTCGTCAATGAACACAACCACGAACCGATCCAAGTAAGTATGGAATATACGAGTCATGTACTCCATAAATACACCCGGCGCGTTAGTGACACCGAACGGCATCACCGAATACTCATAATGCCCATACCGCGTCCTGAAAGCAGTCTTCTGAACATCCTCATCCTTCACCTTGATCTGATGATAACCTGATCTCAAATCGATCTTGCTGAACACTCGAGCACCCACTAACTGATCCATCAAATCATCTATCCTCGGCAGTGGATACTTGTTCTTAATGGTCACCTTATTCAGCTGCCTATAATCAACAAACAGCCTCATGCTTCCATCCTTCTTCTTCACCAGCAATACAGGAGCTCCCCACGGCGACACACTTGGCCTAATAAACTTCTTCTCAAGCAGATATTCAAGTTGCTTCTTCAACTCAGACAATTCTGATGCCGACATCCTGTACGGTGCCATAGACACAGGCCTCGTACCGGGTACAAGATCAATAGAAAACTCCACTTCCCTCTCAGGCGGAACACTAGGGATCTCATCAGCAAAAACATCTGGAAATTCGCGCACCACCTGCAACTCTTCAATGACAGCCCGACTCTCAGCAGACAACGATCCCATCAACGAAAATAGCTGAACTCCTTCCTTCATAAACTCCTTCAACTGACTAGCGGATAACAAAACAGAATCTTCCTCTCTGAAACTAACCGATTTGCTACGACAGTTGATATTGACATGGTTATGCTCTAACCAGTCCATGCCCAAGATTACGTCCTATCCTCTCAATGGCAAGCAAACAAAATCCACGACAAAGTCCCTGCCGAAGATCGACAAGGGACACAGAGAACACACCAAAGAAGTGGTCACCGACCCCTTAGCAGGAGTGTCGACAACCATTTCCCCACACATAGCAGATAAAACAAGGCCCAATCTTTTACAACAATCAACAGAGATAAAGCAATGGGTAGCACCAGTATCAATAAGGGATTTCAGAGGAGTACCATGAATGTAGCACGTACCTCTAATGAGACAATCATTCTCAGCAGGCTCCTCTCCTGCCAATGCGAACACTTTCCCACTGGACCTTTCTTTCTTCGGCTTCGAACACTTCGTGCTGATATGCCCAGACTCACCACAGTTGAAACACACCATGTCCTTGCGCCCACACTCAGCCGCTACATGACCCTCCTTACCACAACGGTAACAAACCCTCCCATCAGATTTGCACGTGAAACTCTTGTGGCCAGCCTTGCGACACTTGAAACATACAATGCCAGCAGGAGCATCTCCCCCACTAGCTCTCTTGCCTCCAGCAGCTCTAGGATGACTCTTACCCGCAGGAACCTCATACGGCTTGCTTCGACTCGGAAATTTGCCCTTTTTCTCAGTCACAGCTTTGTAGTGCGCAGTACTGTCCTCCTCAAAAATTCTGCAGCTATCTATCAGGTCAGCGAACACACGGATCTTCTGGTAGCCAATTGCCTTTTTAATTTCAGGCCTCAAACCATTCTCGAACTTAATACATTTTGAGAACTCGGCTGTAGCCTCACTATAGTGCGGATAGAACTTCGCCAACTCCACGAACTTCACCGCGTACTCAGTCACAGACATGCCACCTTGCTTCAGTTCCAAAAACTCTATCTCCTTCTTCCCTCGGACATCTTCCGGAAAATATTTCCTCAGAAACTCTCTGCTGAACACCTCCCAAGTAACCTCCTCCTGAACAGACTCTAACCTCTGCCTAGTAGCCAACCACCAATCGTCGGCCTCCTCTGCCAACATGTGTGTACCAAAACGGACCTTCTGCTCCACAGTGCAGTCCATCACTCTAAATATTCTCTCGATCTCCTTCAACCAGGCCATGGCACCGTCTGGATCATACTTGCCCTTGAAAGTGGGCAGATTCTCTCTCTGGAATGTAGTCAGACTCCGAAACCCAGCGTTCTCTCCAGCATTGTGCTGATTCTGCACGGCCTGAGCCATGGCAGCTAAAGCAGCAGCAATCGCAGTGTCGTTCCTCCCAGCCATATCAACTCAAGCTGCAACCAAAAACAACAGTTAGAATAAGTCGACAATACTAGATTGTCAATGACTGGACAACTTGGCCGGACAGACCGAACTTTTGCTCTGATACCACTAATGTAACACCCCTTTTCTACCCAGTAATTTATTTACTAAAAATCAGAGTCTCTTTTTTTTTATAATAAATCATTTTTCACCACACGGGATGTCACACATAAATCCACACCACATCATGCATCAATATAAAATAGTTCATCGTCAATAATAATGCGATACATAGCACATCACCACTGGGGTGAGCTCAACGCTTAATTCAATCAACATAGTAAAAACTCAGCATCTACGCAGCGGAAAGTCATAAAAACATCAACTACAACGGTCAAATAATCAAAAGAACTAAGGTTCATTCCCTCCCCACTGACTGCTACATATCAGAACAGACGGCCCGACTCAGCTAACGAAGGTACCTAAGCCTTCACTCGAGATCACCTGCACATTACCGCATAGGGGTAACATTCAAACAGAAGGGGTGAGTTCATCTAACAATATAATAGTGCATATGATAAGTATTATGCTAGAGCTACAACGCTATATAAACCACATCGCAACATCAAATCAGTCATCACAATGTCATGAACATGTATGAAATGCAACCCATCACAACGGGCGTATGCATGAGGTACCTGTCATCATCGTCACTAAATAGCCTTTATGGCATCATCGTCACTAAATAGCCTTTATGGCGTCATGGTCACTTGTTTATGCACATGAGATGTATGAAGCACCATGATATGTATCGGAGACAGTCACATACAATCACAATCAACTTAGTGATCCATCACTTACCAATTTGCCAATAAAAGGCACATCACCTGTCAGGTTATCGTTACACATATCATTGCCACTGACATTCATCGTCATTAATATCATCATCGCTAATAGCCTTTATGGCATCATCGTCACTTATAAGACCACAACTTTTATTCATCATCAATACCATCGGCAATCAAAATAATAGCCACTAGGGTTTTAAACACCGAAATAGTTTTACAACGCCAACAACAACGACCACCATGGACAGCCACTTGAGGCGCCCAGAAACTATCAGAAAATAATAATCTTTACCTTAAAGTAGAATATACAGGTAAGAAACTGAATAAGCTTCGCAACGCACTTTGAAACACTTAAAACGGACACCCGAGTCAAAAGATATGTCAAAAACAAAACCGGGGAAAAATTGAGGAACATCCTGAAAATGGCGCCCAGGTACTGGGCGCCGAAAAGGCAACACGCTGGAAACTGGCGAGCAACAGAAACTGGCGCCCTTTGCGCCCAGGCAACACCAACACGCAACATCACAGGAATTTGGCGCCCTCCCAGCAGGGAAAACCGCAACAACGCAACATAGACACAAGGCGCCCTTGGCGCCCCTGCGCCAAGACACAGCGCGCATCACACACAGAAATCTGGCGCCCATGGCGCCCCTGCGCCAAGACAGCGCGCAACACCCAGACACAGGTGCCGAGGCACAGGGTGCCAAGGCACAGAAACACGTACCCACACACACAGCAACACACCCACACACGGCGCCCAGCACCAGGGCGCCTAAAACAGCATAGGCACAAGACACAAAACGCAACACACTTGCACTCGGCGCCCAGCAGCAGGGCGCCTAAAACAGCATACTTAGACATGGCGCCCAGCGCCTTGGGCCCCAAGGCGCCTAGGCTTCACAAATTCTTGTTTTATCATCAAATTAAAACACCAATTCAAATCACCAAGGTTAAATCACCAACATGAACATCAATTATCATAGTCAACCCAATTAACATCAATTTAAAACACCATCAACAAATATTCAAGCACTTGGCATGCAAATCATGGGTTCTCAACCACAAGGCATTTTTTTTTAATTAGCACATTCATGTTATCTCTATCATCAAATCAATATCAAATCAAATACTTGGCATCATAGGTCTAAGCCCCCACCCTAATACCCATCATACCCACCATTATAGTGAAAGAGAGGTCTCACCCTTACCTTAACTCTTTGGATTAGAAGACCCTGGAGAGAAAGTCACCAACAGAACACAGCAACACAGCTTATTTTCTCTTCTCCCTGATTCGCGAAATCTCCCTTCTTCTCCTCTCTTGGATGTCGCCGCCCCTCCTTCTCTCTTTCTCTCCTCTTCGCAGTTTCTTTCTTTTTTTTCTCAACAATTCGCAAATGAGCTAGCAAACCCTAGCCTAGGCGCTTCACCTATGCGCCTAGCTAGTGGGCTTGGATCACGGGCTTCTTCCCGCTTAAGTCCGATCACTAACACCACCTCCTGAATCCAATTATACGCCTCTTAGTCAAAGCTAATATATTTACACCATTAAAATGAATAAAATAAATAATTGAACACCTAAATATTTAATTAAATAATTTAATTAAATATTTGGGCGTTACAAGGTGCCATCGGGAGGCTAGAGAGAATTGTTAAGAGGTAAAGAAGATGTGAAAGCTAGACAGCTCCCACTGTGGTCGCCAATGTTCAGTACCTTGCAGTGCTGTGGAGACTACAGTTGGTAGGTCTCCTGATGTCCGAGTAATGCCACTCCGACGCTCAAGTCAGTATTGAGAATAAGAGAGTAATATGTCTAGGAATCAGAATGTACCTATTAATGGCAATGTTGACCAGTATTTATAGGGATTCGTGCCGGTTTTAAGTCGTTGGATTGATTGGATGAATCTGAGTCGTCCAAGTATGAGAGTCATAAATGGGCTATTTATTTTGGATATGCATCAAAGTGATTGGGCTTATCCATGTCTAATTGCTGAATGGGCCTCTTGGTCCCGTCCAGAACAGTATTGGTCCTCAACTTCTCTCTATGCGGTTTAGTAAGTCGATGAGTAAATAATGGGGACTATAACAAGTCCTATTTATTTCTTTAAACTCAATTAATTTTATTTAGTAATTTAAAAACTTCATTACCCTTTATTTGAAACACTTTTTTTTGGAACATGGTAAAATCATTTTATGGCTTGATAACTTGAATGTGAGGATTCCATTGGAATGTTTTGAACACCTGAATTTTAAAATTTTTATGACTTCATGTTTTCAAGAATGGATGAATATTCACGTTAAAAAAAAGAATGGATGAATATTTGGTTTGATGTTTGGGAGTAATGTCTTGAAACTACTGATGCACTATGATATTTGTTGATCGAGAGGTTTTTGTTCCTATGAGTTTATTTTACTGGAGTTTCGAACCAATTTGGGGTAAAACTATGTCGGAACACTGCATGCTAACAGCAGTATGTGTTAGCCTTGGTGCACCATGATTTGTCTTTAGGCGGGGAGCCTACATTTATATTTTGAGGCGGGGAGCCTATTATTGATATTTCGAGGCGGGGAGCCTATTGTTGATATTTCGAGGCGGGGAGCCTATTGTTGATATTTCGAGGCGGGGAGCCTATTATTGATATTTCCAGGCGGGGAGCCTATTTCAGTTTTGTATATGTATTACCCCATTTACGATTTTATACGATTTACTTTCTTATTTATTGTTTTCTTGGAAACCCCTTTATTATTGATATTATCGTGTCTCGCTTGTTATGCTCTTCATTATTTACTCACATAGTCTCTCTTCTATGTTTCAGATTCCCAGGTCATGTCGAACTGAGTACCTCTGGTAGAGTTTAGTCTCTTATTTCTAGGTGACGCTCGCTTCTTGTTTTGGAGGGCCACTGTTTATGTTACCTATATTTTCTTTTGTGTCCTTATGTATTTAACTTGTAAAAATATTTAGAGGCTCTGTCCCATTAAGTGGTAGTCTGATAGTAGTTATTTACTTTATGTTGGCCTCTGTGAGGGCCTATGTATATTGGTATTTTGTGTTATAAATACACAGGTGTCATATTGTGGGATGTTCATGTTTTAGGGGAGGTTTTGCCGAACTTTCGGTAGAAATTTCTTTAAAATATAGGCTATTATATGTTTAAAAAGATGACTATTCCTCAGGTCAGCTTGGTTTCGTTGAGGCTTGCCAGATTAGGGTAGTAGTAGTATGTGCGCTGGTCATGGTCCAATTTGGGTCGTGACACGGGTGTCCGCCGGTTGGGTAGCATTTATATTTTCTAAGACTACGTCATCACTTGGAGTGCACTAAAGGCTAAGAATATGGTAAACGACGTCTTAAGAGGTATTGGTGAGGTGTGTGTTGGGAATTTGTAACACCCCGGTATTTCTTTAACAAAGAAATACCTAAATATACAATTTGGTGTAAATCAGAGTATAAAAATTCCTGTTCAGATATACATCTTTACAAGAAACAGCGGAAACTAATAAATAAAATAATACAAGCTCGAGTCATACGACCGAATACAGATACAACTACAGAAGAACAAGGACAACTATAAATGAATCAATCTTCAATCTTCTCCTCGAACTCGACATACCAACCGTGCCGCCTGCTGTCCTTATAATCTGTTCTCTGTAAAAACAACAAATATGGATTGGGTGAGACAACTTGTCTCAGTGAGTCCTACCGTGCCCCCTCACAACACTCGGTTCAATTTATTAAACCGTTACAATAAAAGCTGACATAACAATGTCTTATTCATTAATCGAATGCCGACCGCACAACGACTGCTAATCCCGGCAATTCGTGAATTTTAATTATTAATCGAATGCGGTTTTCGTCACCCAACGTGATACATATGACAATACGCATCAAATTCTCGAGAGTTAGATAATTTATATCTTTTCGATCACCAAATGGATCAATTACATAACAATTAGATAAACAATATCCATATCGATCAAAATCCGTTTTGAGGAATTCATAAATCAGACCTCCGACATTATAATTATTTTCATTTGACATATATAAACATATATATTCAGTCAGTCCATCAGTCGGTGTACCCACACGTATACTAGGGTTTTGGTTTTTCAATCAATTATGCTTTCGAAGCCCTTTTCAAAAACATGAGTTGAACAAGTTCAAAATACGGTTGTCAGTAAGGCAATATCCTTAAAATTGGGTGGGAAGAAGATTAGGAGTGATTCGGGATCGAAAGGAGCGACGAAATGAGAAATCGGAGTCCGGTAACAGCAGCTCACGCACGGTCCGTGCCCAGGGGCGCACAACCCGTGCCTGATTTACCAAAACCACACAGCCAACCCGAAGAGGGCGCACGGTCCGTGCCCAGGGGCGCACGACCTGTGCGGCCTGTTCTGTTACCGAATTCTAGTTTCTCATTCCGTTTTCCATTTCTCGCCCAAATCGAATTCCGATCGTTCTCCAACCTGAAAACGGATTTAATAAACAACATTCCAGACCATATACCAGTGAAAGCACTAAAAATCACAATTTCGTAAATTGTTCAACAATTCAATAAAAACCGTAAAAACGCGATATTGCTCAAAAACGGTTTTCGGTTCCAAAATCTTTCGAAAATTGATAATTGCCTTATGACTCAACCCGATATAATTTCAAGACACGAAAAATATCCCTATCCGTGAGTAGAACTCACCCGGTTAGACGATCGTGAGATGGCTCCGCGGAATATGCGATGACCGAATCACTTAGGCACACGAACGATTTCAAATAGGCACCAACTACCGTAAGGACAGCAACGAATCTCCAAGTCAACAACTGGACATCAGCTTCAAGGGACTGAACCTCTTCTCCAGTATGTCGAATCTGGTGAATCTCGAGAATTTAACAAATCGAACCCAAATTCAACGAACGACATGTCCAGCTTCTGTTTCGGTTTTCCAGAATCAAAGTGCAGTTTTGAAACAGAATTATCTCAGTCAATCCGTAACCAAATCTACTCAAATGAGTCCCCATTTTGAAGAGAATTTCGTCTACTTTCAGATGGTCAAGGATTAACACGCATGCATCCAGTGGTTTGGGAGATATCACCAAGACAATGTGACTGGTCCAGGATAACGCTTGATTCTGAATCCGAAACTTGGGGACATGATATCTCATTCATTTCTCCATGAAATCGTACGGTTCTTGTGCCCAAAATGAAGAGATTTGTGTCTACTTTCCAGAGAAACAAGAATCACGATTATCGGAGTTGTGTGCAGGGATATACGATGAAATCACTGAAGGTATACCATACGGGTTTTACCCAGAATTTTGTTGAACTTGCATCTTCTTCATTTAAGCTTGAAGCTTCATCAATGGAGGATAGAGTTGGAGGGAGATGTTGGTTCAGAATTTAGCATGGTTGTGTAGAGGAAGAAAAATGGAATGAAATGGAAGGAAGAACACTTGCATGCATTGGGGTGTGGTGATCTCCTTCTTCTCCCTTCACTCTCCCCTCTCTCCTCCCTTCTCTCCTTTCTCTTTCTTTTTCTCTAAACTTCTGAAACTGATCAATAATGAGAGGAAACAGAAGTGATGGAGGTTTTGACCAGCGGAGGGGAAAGTTTAATGAGGGTGCAATTACCAAAGTGCCCTTCTTCTAATTCTCTTTTAATTTCTTCTTCAAACTTAATCCCAATCAATCATGCAACTTTTCTTATCATTAACAATTTGATTAGTTAAATTACTTTGGTCGACCAACGAAGACAACACTGACCACTTACTAGATTGATCCGATGATATTTAGTAAAATGATCATTTTACCCTTGCGCTCTAATTGTTCATTTAAATTATGACTAAGCCACAATTAAACGTAGAGTAGGATTTCTTTGGACTTTTCCTCGACTATTAATCCCCGAGATACGACCAATTATTCCCACAAATAATTTCTCGGTCTTAGGCATCATAGTACGAGTCTTTAAAAATTAGGAATGTTACAGAATTCAATGGGATTTCTTTGAAATCTCACCCCCTTTATGTGTTTTGTGGTTTTCAGATAAGCAAGGAGGTCGGGGTATCCAAAGAAAAGATATTTCACTTTTGAAAAAAATGTCTCAGCTTATGATTTTGATTGTAAAATGATACCCTTATTTTCATTATATTGGACTTTTTGTAATGTTATTTTACTGTACTTAAACATACTCAAAGTCATGGAAGGATCAATTGATTTTCTTTTGAAAGAATATTATTAAAATATGATTCTTACTTTTATAATGTATTTTATAATGTACTTTTATAATCATATTTACGATTTAATTTTTATCCAAAAAGAAAGACCTGAATCCATGAATTAGACAATGATACTATGGAATCCGTGAGATTGGAAGAACTCATTCAATAAAAAACGTACTTTTCATTTGATTCATTCATTCACTTCCACGTGTTAGTGAAAGCCAACCTTAGATCAAGTAGAGTGGACTAAACTACAATCATTCCAAACTTTCAGTGCCCTATTCAAAATTACTGTCTTGTTTTTCTTGAAAATTGGCAATTTAACCGCATTGTTTGTGATGTCCATGTGGCAGGATTTTCGTACGTCATTCACAAGACCTAGACAACACCTGTTGCTAACTGTCTGATTTCCAACAAATACACCAAAATATACTTGTTGACCACAATTTGGCGTCAATTTGGTTAGACATTTACTTAAATATTTCTCATACGATGACGATGGCCTTGGAGCATAATTAAAATCACTAGAAGGACCTTGAGATGGTGGCTGAAGAGTTTCAGAACCAACTGACATTTTCAATAACAATGTAAAGCTGATGAAAAATGTCACAACTATATAAAATCTGTTGAATGATGCCATGGTCTTTTAAAAGATTGTTTATGTTCAAGGTCTTGTAGATGTTGTATCTGAGTTAAATGGTGGAAAAAGAAAGTCATATTTATAGTATAAATATTACAATCTTAACGTTCAAAAGTATTCAATTGATTGTTCTAACTCTTTTAAAACCGCAAAAGCAAATATATGTTTCTTGTTAATATGTAAAATGATTTCTTATCGAAAGATAAGTTTCTTATCAAAACCTCATTTCCTAACCACAAAACTTGTGAAATGTTTTTTCCTAATGCAATTTCTATTTTCAAAAGTAACACACACATGAAAACTCACTAAACTCATATATGGTTTTAAATAACATTTAAGTAAATATTTGTATAAAATTTTATTTAGATGTTTTTTTGAGGAAAAACATTTAATTAGTTGCGCCCATAATTTCATGCTCATTCTTT
This sequence comes from Astragalus membranaceus, assembly GCA_039519185.1. Lineage (NCBI taxonomy): Eukaryota > Viridiplantae > Streptophyta > Magnoliopsida > Fabales > Fabaceae > Astragalus > Astragalus membranaceus. The sequence continues at coordinate 62,365,898 of CM076854.1, forward strand.
TATATAAGTGGGTCCAAATTGAACTATAAAAAGATAATATAAACTGTTCTGGGCTGGGCCGCAGCCCTCTAAAACTACTTGGCCGGCCTCAAGCGGCCCAACGAATAAAGCAGCGCTAACCAACCAAGATCCGCAAATCGACGAAAGAGATGAAGCCACTTGCGATCCGACGGTCGTCAGCAGAGCCCCTGACTCTATATATATGGGGGTCTGACCTCAGCTAAAGGGTACATACTATTCATATCGTTACTTTGCCGAAATATCACCCCACTGACTTGGGCGTTGGAGTACCATTGCAGGTACACCCCGCAGGAGTTCTGAACGCGACCAGCCGTAACTCGAGGCCGACCTCAACGCCTCTCGCTCCCAAGGCAAAAGAATCAACTTCAGTAAAGCGACTTACTTATCTAATCAAAGGAACCAATCGCCCGTTGCAGGGTCCGGTTCATTGGCGACCACAGTGGGAGACGATTCTTTCCCACTCTGACTGACATCCAACCGTGAGGGCGACCACGCGGCTCCCCACGCTTGCGGAACGCTACAGTAATTCCTCGGCAGCAACAACAGACCCCAGAAGGCCACGCCATCAACGCTGAAGATACTGCCTCTAGCGCCCGAGGGGCACCCGCCCATCATGCAACAATAGGGCTGCCGAGCGCGATCGTACAGGAATTGCGCGATCTGTTGAGCATCCACTAGCACGACCTCGTTACCATGATACCACCCCTGAACGACGTGGTCATCGGGCGCGCCGCCACGAGGACCGACCACCTCGTAGGAGGAGGATCGACGACGACATGGGGCCCTTCACTCGCAACATAGAGGAGTATCCGATCCCGCGAGAACTAGAAAAGCCTTCCTCCCCTCGGACCTCAGGATGTATAGCGGAGTGAAGGACCCGGACGCCCACTTGAGGTATTTTGATTTGGTAATGAAGTACAGAGGGGTGGATAGGCCGGTGAAATGCAAAATCTTCCCATTAACCCTGGAGGGACCCGCCTTGGAATGGTTCACCGAGTTAAGGACCAACAGTATCTCGCCATGGGAACAACTAGCCCGAGTTTTCAGTGCCCGCTTTACCGCATCCAGGGTAAAGCCCAAATCGCATGCTGTAACACCCCATTTCTACCCGGCAATTTAAATTTACAATATCAGAGTTTAAAAATTATTTTTCAATTCATCCAAACGGGATGCTACATTTACTTCAATTGACGTCACCAATATCACTTATAAATTCAAACATGATACGTGGCACATAACTAGTGGGGCAAATCCTCAAAACACGATTTAGTACACATAATAAAAACTTCGTCATCATGCAGCGGAATAAAAGAGAACAGTTTCAAAAACCCTGTTGTGACAACCTCAATACAAACTATTCAAACAGCGTCACATAAAATAAAACAAAATGACATTTATTCACCCCCAGGTGCTACGTATCAGAGCATGACCGACGCGAGGGATGAAGGGTTAAAAGCCTTCACTCACGGTTACCTGTAGTAATAATCAACATAAGGGGTGAGTCTAAACCGTATAATAAGGTTTATGATAAGCAGTATGCCAGAGTAATGAACTACATCAACCACAGCAATATATATACATAACAGCTATTTAATATACAGATATATATAACAACTAAGATAGTATCACAAAATGGTATGGAGAATGCATGAAGTGCAACCCACAACGACGGGCATATGCATGTGGTACCAATCAACGTAAATTTGCCATTCGCGCGACCCACAACAACGGGTATATCAACAACAACAATTTGCCACAAGGGCACCCACAATGCGGGCATATGCATATGAGAGCATGAGACACCATGAACGATGCACCACGACACAATCAACACACAACACATTTATTTAGCATATCAACAACGTCATTATCAACCTTTGGCCATTAGACCCAACATATTAATTAACAACATCGAATCATTTGGTCATTAGACCCATCGTCATTAACATCCACGTAATTTAACAACATCGACAATAACAACCACCGGGGACAGCCATTTGAGGTGCCCAGAGACCATCAGAAAATTAATAATTTTTGTCTTAAAACAGAATGTAATTGTGGGTAACTGAATAAGCTTCACAACGCACTTTGAACCACTTAAAACAGACACCCGAGTCAAAAGTTATGACAAAAACAAACTAGGAATAAACTGAGACACATGCTGAAAATGGCGCCCAGGCACTGGGCGCCTAGCAGGGAACAGCAACACACAAAATTGGCGCAGGAGAACTGGCGCAGGAGAACTGGCGCAGGAAAACTGGCGCAACTTAGACACAACCAGCAACACAGAAACTGGCGCAACTTAGACACAGCCAGCAACACAAACTGGCGCATCTTAGACAGAAACAGCAACACAGCAACACAAAAACTGGCGCAACTTAGACACAACCAGCAACACAGAAACTGGCGCAACTTAGACACAGCCAGCAACACAGAAACTGGCGCAACTTAGACACAGCCAGCAACACAAACTGGCGCATCTTAGACAGAAACAGCAACACAGCAACACAAAAACTGGCGCAACTTAGACACAACCAGCAACACAGAAACTGGCGCAACTTAGACACAGCCAGCAACACAAACTGGCGCAGCTTAGACAGAAACAACAACACAAACTGGCGCAGCTTAGACAGAAACAGCAACACAGCAACACAAAAACTGGCGCAACTTAGACACAACCAGCAACACAAACTCGCGCAGCTTAGACACAGCCAGCAACACAAACTGGCGCAGCTTAGACAGAAACAACAACACAGCAACACAAAAACTGGCGCAACTTAGACACAACCAGCAACACAAACTGGCGCAGCTTAGACACAACCAGCAACACAAACTGGCGCAGCTTAGACACAGCCAGCAACACAAACTGGCGCAGGCAGCAACATTGGCGCCCATAGGGGATCCTAGTGACATTTCAGAATACGCAATCTAGCAACCAAAATTCAGGACCAATGACATCCAGGCAACATAACTACACGGAAACACAACTTAGGAACGCAACACGGGTGGCCAAAATTAGGCGCCCTTGGCGCCCAGGCACAGGGAACTTGCGCCCATGGCGCCTCTGCGCTAGGACAGCAACACAGAAATTCATCATGCGCCCAGGAGGGCGCCCGGACAGCATCAAAACGCATGGCAATGGCAACAACAATGGCGCCCATGGCGCCTAAGACATGAACAACGACGCAACCAATTTATCGAACACCTCATATACGACTATGGCAACATCAAAACATCACTTTCTTAATAACCACCATCAAAACACCCAATCTCTACAAGTCATCATCGATCAAAGTTTTCAATCAACATGGTTACATCTCAATTATCACTAATCAGACACTAAACAACATCCTAATGCGACGTAGATCCTACCCCACATACATCCCATCATATCCCTTATTATAAAGCAAGACCCACCCTTACCTTGGTTATGCCGAAGACGATGAGACCTCTACAAAGCACCGAAGTAACCGCAGCAACAGCTCCTTGCTCCTCTTCTCTCTTGCGCCGTACGCCCTTCTTCTCTCTTCTCACTCTCTTCGCAACTTTCTTCTCTCCCTTCTCTCTTCTCTCTTTTGCGATTTCTTTTTTTCTTTCTCTCCTCTCTCTTTCGCGATCCCTTCCTTTCTTTTCCTCTCCAATTTCGCGAATGAGTCCCCCTTCCCTAACCCTTGCTACATGCGCCTAGGCCTAAGTCAATGGACTTGGGCTTGGGCCAATCTTACCACCCCGGGATTACCAACACCACCCCCTTCAATTTAAATAAAAACAATATATTAATAAGTTAATATAACAATAATAATGCAACACTTAAATAATTTAATTTAATAATTAATTAAATTATTTTGGGTGTTACACATGCCATCCTAAAGGCGATTAGACAAGGACAGGATGAGACCCTCCGTCACTGTAACACCCCGGTATTTTTATCGAGTAAAAATACCCAAGTGTACCATCATAAAATAATCAGAGATATTTTTCCTGTTTTAGATATTGAACATAAATAAAAACAGCTCAAAACCTAGAGTCCAATATCCAAATAACAAGAAATAGCGGAAACGATTTTACAACTTTTACTGATACAAGTTATACAATCGGAAATACAAAAATCTCGAGGGAAAGACAATAACAATGAAAACTAAGTCTTCACCGTCTTCATAAGCACACCACCTAGCTGTGCTTCTTCACCTTTTCTTTTTCCCCTGCTTCTCTGTAAAAACCACAAAATATAAACAGTGAGATACAATCTCAGTGAGTTCTACCGAGACCCCTACTAACACTCTCGGTTCAATTATACAACCATTCGAACACGACACCGACTGCGCGAACGCTAAGCTGCGGTGTATCACGTTCTTTAACTTTAAACAAATTGCCGACTGCGCGAACGCTAAGCTGCGACAACTTATTACGACAAAGTACGACACCGACTGCGCGAACGCTAAGCTGCGGTGTATCGCACGAAAAACTTTTTAATATAATGCCGACTGCGCGAACGCTAAGCTGCGGCTAACCTGTTATGACTTGGTACGGCACCGACTGCGCGAACGCTAAGCTGCGATGAACCGCACTGTACGACACCGACTGCGCGAACGCTAAGCTGCGATGAATCGTACAACAACAATTTAACATAACACCGACTGCGCGAACGCTAAGCTGCGATGAACCCCATAACCGATAGTGTTTCCTAACGGCACGGAGCCTAGGGTAAGGGATCATGACTGCCCCGCCTAGTATGTTAACATGGGTCGTCACCCAAACTCGATATAATGCATATATCTACAATCATATATAACCACCCACATTGGGCCGACTCCTTTAATCGATATAATTTATATATCGTGAATTACTCACCGGTTTAGACGAATGAATAATAATCATTCCGCGTCGGTTATACCATACCGCGTAGGACTCATAATCCGCTTTATTATTAATAAAACATATTCGCACACGTGTACTATTATTCGGCTTTTCGAAACAATTTCATCTTCGAAAACAGTTCATTATACATTTTAAGTCATTTATTTGATTAGGCCTTTCAATAAGCTTTCAAACGCACCTGAGAACACCTCAATCGGGTTCCCGGAACAAAAGTTATCGCGAAAACAAAATCAGTGAAAAACTGTTGAAAATCTGCAAAGCGTCGCGACGCGAACTGCTACCATTGCAACGCGAAAATCGACAGAAAGTTTTTGTGTGACAAAACTGGGCCAGGTCGCGACGCGAAAGGGACGGGTCGCGACGCGACCCTCTGCAGAAAAGTGCAGGTTTTCCGTTTTCTTGCAAAATTCGCTATTCCGCTGAATTTCGATTCTCGTTCCGGTTGAAAACAGTTTTGACAACTATAAAAACAGTCTCAATCAAAGTCACACAATCAATCAAAAATTCATTTTAAACGAATTGTATCAAAACGCGACATATTTTCCAATTATCGGTTTTCAACCCAAAATCTCTCAAACTCGATTACCAAATAATATTCCAGTCCAGCGAAAGCGGTAAAACGGTTAATTAATTAATTCGAAACATAAAATCCTAAGCGTGAGTAGAACTCACCCTTGAAGCGTGATCCACGATCGAGCCGAAATCACCGAGTAGCCACACGAACGCTCCCCGCTCCGGCGACACCAAATCCGCTTCCAAAGCTTCCCACTCGATCACGAAACCGCTTTTGACCGGAATGCCGAATTCCTCGAAATCCTCCACGGACACTATTCATCATCCCTAACCTCCAAAAGCTACTATTCATCCATAACCCCAATCTTTGATTTTCAACTCCAAATCACCCAATCGATCTTCAATACTCGAGTAATCCACCTCGTGCTCGCTCCTAAACATCGTCCTTAGCTTTCCCTTGAGTTACAACCATCGAAACTCCGATTTTCCCTCTCAAGTTCGAAAATGGCAAAGTGAGAGAGAGAGGGTTGATGATGAAGATCTTGGTACCAAATCGAAGAGGAAGTAACGCTGAGCATTTTTCGTGTTGGAAGGAAGTCGTTTTGTTGAGCCGAACCCTTCCCTTTTTCTTCTTCTTCCTCCTCACCCTTTCTTTCTCTTTTCTCTCCTTTTCTTCTCCGTTTCTCACACTTCCTTCTCTCTTTTCTTTCTTTCTTTTTTAATTCTTTCTTTTTCTTCTCACTCACACATACGCATACATATATATATTTATTAATATATAAGTGGTAACGCGATCCAATTACCATATCGATCTAAATCTCCAATTTCGATTCCGAAACTTCCTTGATCCATATTATCCGGTTAACGATCCGATAGCGACCAATAATTAATTTTTGCACTCAATAAATTTACCAGTCAAGTACTAAATTAATTTAATTGGCTTAACACCCAAATAATTCTATTAATTATTTTGCGGATGTTACAGTCACTACGTTGAACGATTCAACAAGGAAGCCACCAACGTGCGAGGCCTGGAGGACGACAAGCGTTTGTGGTTTCTTCGAGACGGTCTCCGCACTGGTAGCCTATTTGAGATAGAGGTTGGGGTGAACGAACCACCAAATCTTGAAACATTCCTTCGACAATCTCAGAGGTTCATGATTTATGAAGAGAAGGAGATGGCCACCCAAGCCGTCCCGGTCACGGCAAGAGAACCCCAAGTGAACCGGGGTCAAGGATTCAGGAGGGATCAAGAAGGACCCTCAAGGGAATCCAGGCAAAGGAAGTTCTCCGACCGAACAAAGCTCAACGCCTCATATGCCCAAATTCTATCTGAGTGCGCAAACACGGAACTCAGCGATATCAACAGACCCGATCCTCTCGTCCTCAAGGAAGGACAGCGCCCGTCCCGAAAATATTGTCGATATCATAGAAGCAACAGGCACGACACCAACAATTGCATGGCCCTCAAGGACGACATAGAGGAGCTAATCAGGAAAGTTAAGCTAACCCAATATGTTAAAAGAGGGCAAACAAGCGGACACGAGGAGAGGAATGGAACCCGATCCCCTCGAAAAGGGAAAGCCATTGTCAGTGAAGTCAGTAAAGGCGGAAAAGAAGACGATGAGGTGGATGACGAAGTCGAGAACGACCAAAGGAGGTCAAGAGGACGCCCCGTCGCTATGGTGATCGCTGAAGGATGCCCCATAGAAGGAGGGGAAACAAACAATTCTATGAAGAGGAGATGGAAAGAGATAATGAGCGTCGCGTCAACCTCCACCGCTTGCGCTCCACCGGGTCGACCACCCTTGGCATTCAACGATGACTACATGCTTGATGGAAAGCCAAACAAGTATGTCCCTTTGATTGTCACGGCAGTAATGGAAAACGTCGAGGTCTGGAGAATCCTTATCGAGCAGAGGAGCTCGGCGGACATCATCTTCGAGGATCTTATAGATGTCATGCGAATTCCAAGAAGCGAGCGAAAGGCCTATCGTGGTTCCGATTTAATAGGCTTCAAGGGATCATCGACCACACGCCTAGGAACAGTGGAACTCATGGTAACGTTCGGGTATGATAGCGGGAAGAAGCCAAAGTGTAGGACTGTGAAGACCAACTTCCTCGTTTTGCCATGCATATCAGTATACCAGTGCATTATTGGGCGACCCAGATTGGGGAAACTAGGGGCAGTAACCTCCAAAGTCCACTTAAAGATGCAGTTTTACTCCGACAATAATGAGGTGGTTACCGTTCCGGTCTACTTACAAGCCGCTCAACGATGTCATTTCATGGGCATGAAAGAGCAAGGGAAGTACGAGACGAGAAAGGGGGACACCGTAAGTAAGGGCGGGAGCCAAGTCAACATGGCCGACCTAGAGGCCAGGTACGACCCGGACAGTGACACAGAAGAAGGAGACGATGATCAAACCCGAGAGCTCAAAAAGAGAATTAAAAGACCAGAGCCGGACGGAGAGCTCGTCCAGATACAGCTGGGGAGCGACTCGGAGAAGACCGTGGCGGTGGGAAACGACCTTCCCCCGGAAGTACAAGATCAGTTGATCCAGTGTTTAAAAGAACACGCTGATGTATTCGCTTGGAGTGCTGCCGATTTGCCAGGCATTCCGCCAGAGGTAGCTTGTCACCACCTGGCCGTTAACCCCACAGCCAAATGGGTCGCCCAAAGAAGAAGGGTGCAGAGTGAGGAGAATGGACGAGCGGCCATTAAAGCGATCGATGACTTGCTGGAAGCCGGGTTCATTAAAGAAATCAAGTATACGGCATGGGTATCCAACATCGTCCTGGTCAAGAAGGCCATTTTGAAATGGCGCATGTGCGTTGACTACACCGATCTTAACCGGGCATGCCCAAAAGACGTGTTTCCGGTGCCTAGTGTAGATCGATTGGTAGACAGTGCAAGCGGGTTTCGATTACTCTCATTTTTGGATACTTACTCGGGCTACAACCAGATCGCAATGCACCCACCCGATCAAGAAAAGACAGCCTTCATGACAGCAAGAGGGAACTACTGTTACCTAGTCAGGCCCTTCGGGTTGAAAAATACGGGAGCTACTTACCAAAGAATGATGAGTAGGGTTTTTCGAGCACAAATCGGCAGAACGGTGGAAGTATACTTAGACGACATGACCATTAAAAGTGAGCAAGACATTGATCATGTGGCCGATCTAAAAGAGGTATTTATGGAAGCCCGCAAGAACTCGGTGAAGCTAAACCCTGATAAGTACACGTTCGGGGTCAGAGCGAGAATGTTTTTAGGGTTCTATTTGACAGATCGGGGAATTGAGGAGAATCCAGATAAATGCAGGGCGGTGACAGAGATGAAGTCGCCCACTAGTAAAAAAGAGATCCAAAAGCTGAACGGGATGATAGTCGCACTCTCAAGATTCATTTCAAAGGCAGCCAGCAAGTCCCTCCCACTCTTCAAACTGCTTAAGAAAGAGGCACAGTTCGAGTGGTCGCCCGAGTGTGACCAAGCTCTAGACCAGTTGAAAGAAGCTCTATTGCAACCACCTATCTTGACATCTCCAGAACCCAAGGAGACTTTATATCTGTATCTCTCCATCAGTGACGAAGCTTTAGCAGCCGTGCTAGTACAGGAGGACGAGGCAAAACAGAATCCCGTATATTTTGTGAGTAAAGTACTCCAGGGACCAGAGCTCAGGTACCAAAGGATTGAGAAGCTAGCCCTGGCGCTGATTGTGGCAGCCCGAAGGCTGAGATACTATTTCGTGGCCCACCAGATCGTCCTCAGAACAGACCAGCCCATTCGACAGATCTTGCATCGACCTGACCTAGCGGGAAGAATGATTAAATGGGCGGTGGAGCTCTCGGAATTCGGCATCAAGTATGAAACGAGAACGGCCACGAAAGCAGAAATCCTAGCGGATTTCATAGCTGAGATGACCCCGATCAAGGTAGAAGGACTTGAATCGACCTGGACGTTGTATGTGGACGGCTCCTCTAATAGCAAAGGGAGCGGGGCGGGGATGATCCTAGAGGGCCCAGAAGGAATGATGGTGGAGGTCTCTTTGACATTCTCGTTTTCCACCTCAAACAACCAAGCGGAATACGAGGCGTGCATTGCGGGACTTATGCTCACTTGGGAATTCAAAGTGCAACGGGTCGAACTCCACTCAGACTCTCGGTTGGTAGTATCCCAGATTAAAGAGGCGTTCGATGCAAAGGATGAAGTGTTAAGGAGATACTTGGCCAAAGTAAGCTAACTACTCGAGTAGTTCGACCATGCAGAAGTCCTACACATTCCCCGATCAGAGAATACAAGGGCTGACGTGCTCTCAAAACTAGCCAGCACGAAAAACCCGGGAAATCATAGGAGTGTCATTCAGAAAATCCTCCCCCAGCCCAGCGTCAACCTGGAAACATCTCCAAACCCAGATGTTTCCACGATCACCCTTGACGAGACGTGGATTGATCCCATTCTAAAGTATATCACGGACGGGGAAGAACCAACCGATCCAAAGAAGGCGGCTTTGACGCGTAGACGAGAATCGTCTTACACTGTCATCGAAGAGGGTTCTCGATGCCCTTACTAAAGTGCCTAGCACCAGAGGAGGCCGACTACGTACTGAGGGAGATTCATGAAGGCATATGCAAGAATCACCTAGGTGCACGAGCTCTAGCAAAAAAGGCACTCAGAGCGGGATACTACTGGCCCACAATGGAAGGGGATGCAAGTAAGCTAGTTAAGAAATGTGACATGTGTCAGAGGCACGCAAATATCCATGTCGCACCCCCGGTTGAGCTGAACTCCATGACCGCCCCATGGTCGTTCGCATCGTGGGGGATCGACCTCTTAGGTCCTTTTTCAGTCGCTCCAGGACAACTGAAATATCTGGTCGTGGCAGTGGATTACTTCACAAAATGGGTCGAGGCCGAGCCTCTAGCGACCATCACCTCCAGAAACTGTTTGAAGTTCATCAAAAGGAACATATTGGTCCGGTTTGGAGTCCCAAATGTGCTGATCTCAGATAACGGCACCCAGTTCACTGACAAAAACTTTCAGGGGTACATGGCCGAGTTAGGGGTAAAACAGCGCTTCACCCCCAGACCAACGGGCAGACCGAGGCCGCAAACAGGGTAATCTTGCGCGGTCTGAGAACGCGGCTGGATGAGGCCAAGGGAAAATGGGCAGAAGAACTCCCATACATATTATGGGCGTATAGGACCACCCCACACTCTACTACAGGTGAGTCTCCCTTAAAACTAGTCTACGGGACGGACGCCGTTATACCGGTCGAAATCGGGGAGCTGAGCTGGAGAACGACTAATCCCAAGCCGCCCCCAGAAGACGGAGACATAATCAGAGAAGAGCTAGATTTGATCGAAGAACTCCATTCCCAAGCCGCCCTAATAGAGGCACTGATCAAACAAGGTATGGCCACGAGGCACAACGCCAAGGTCGTCCCAGGAGATTTTGCTCTGGGTCAGCTCGTCCTTCGCCGAGCCAGTATCGGGCAGAAGAATTCTGCTCAGGGCAAGCTCGCCCCCAATTGGGAGGGCCCTTACAGGGTCATCTCGAAGACGGGGAAGGGAGCTTACCAACTGGAAATCCTGAATGGAGGACTCATCCCAAGAACATGAAATGCCATGAACCGGAGAAGATATTTTATTTGAACTTGTAAACAATAAAAATGTAAACCGGGCGGGACACTCTTTTTCCCACAGGGTTTTTTATCGAGGCCCGCCCGTCCGTCATGAATAAGACGAGGCATCATTTTATATATTCTACATCGTATAAATGCTTTATTTTACTATAATTCACTCCGCTCAAGATTTGTAGACCGCGCGATATGGCCCGACTGGATCAGGGCATCGTAGGGTCGATCTACCAACGCGGCGGGTTAAAACCGAGCCGAGACCAGTAAACCGCCCCGTCTGGAATAAAGTGCTTGGACGAACCTAGCCGCAACGAAGCGATCTAGCGATCGCACCTCCATAAAGCGAGTTCGATCTAGACAGAAGTCCGGTAAACTGCTCGTGGACGGGCATGAATATCTTACGTCGATAATCAAAGAAATACGATTAATAAAGCATACAGAAAGAGTGCTTTGATAAAAGTTCCAAAAATACATATTACAAAGACGAGGGCGATATCGTAGGCCGCCCAAATTGAAATACAAACCCACGAGGGGGAATTAAAAAAAGAATTTAAAAGCTGGTCAGGCAGGTCGCTCGTAAATCTTGGCTTCAGGGTGGATCAAGTTACCATCATCACCCCCCTCAACGGGACGAACGATCCGACCGTTCCGGAGGAAGTGATAACTGCTAATAATGCTGGGGTCGACCTCGAGGTCGGGATGAACGTACTTCACCTGAGCCAAGGCTTCCTCAAATCGCTCCTGGCACAAGTTCACCGTAGAATTGATCAGTCCATCTTAAGCACCTTGAATCTCATCCCGTTTTTCTTCCACAACTTTAACACTCTTCCGAAGAGCGTCGACATCCCCTTCAAGCTCCTTAACCCGATCTGACAGAACCCCAAGCTCAACCTCCCCAGATTTCATCTTCTCATCCGCCTCCGCTTTGGCGGCCTTTAAGTCATCTCGCTCTTTGGTTACCCGAGAGAGCGATGTCCTGGTCGCATCAAGGGCATCGGCTGTTGGCTTAACGGCAGAATCTTGCTCCAAAAGTTTCTTTTTGGTGGCCTCTAGCTCCGCTCGAAACTCTGAAATATAGCCATAAGCACGAGCTAGCTTGTCAGTTTTATCTAAGTTATCTCCCTCCAACCATAAGTTTTGGGCAAGAAGGCGCTTACCTGCAGTCTGATCCGCCTCTCCCTGCTTTAGCTCCACTAGCAGGCGTGCCCGCGCCTTGGTCACGTCGACCGCAAAGAGTAGGGGATTCTGACGACAACGATCCAAATCCAATTCAGACAAATTTTCCAGACCGAGTTTAGAGGAGGACTTCGTCTGAACGTCTTTTTCTTTGGCAGCTTGGACTCTTTGTGTGGAGGATCGATCTCAGCGCCTTTCGCACTGGTCCCCGCAACTTGCTGAGAATGGCCCCTCTTTTGTGAATGGGCGAGGAGAGGTCACCACCCGCATCCACTCCAGTAATGGCCCCATCCCCAACCAAAGAGGGAACGGTGACATTCGGAGAAGGGGTGAGCGGAGCCTTCTTCCCTTTCTTGGCCCTCTTAAGAAGCTCCTCAAACCCGACACCACCAGCCATACTATCTCCTGCAAAAGACAGTAACAAATCGATTAGAACGATGAACGAATAACAATAAAAGGAAAAATCAAGTCCCAAGAGTGACTCGCACCAAGAATGGCTTTAAACTCGTCATCGCCCCTAGCACGGGCCAGTTGATAGCACTTGAATTGCCCCTCGGTCATCCAAGAGGCCATATTTACTAGTGTCTCCAAAGCTGTCGAGTCGCTCTCTGAAAGACGGGCTCGAGTCCTGTAGGTCGCCGGCCTACGGTGATATTGAGAAAAGGTCCACCCCATGGGAAATTTGAAACCACTCACTCTTCCCCGGTTATCCAAAGAAGCAACCGCCTTGCAAGCCTCCTCACACACTGAGAGGACCAAGAGAAAAGAATGTTTCCACGGCTTCAACGAGTCAGAATAAGGATTGAAGAGCTTGAAGACCTGATGGCCCTTGATACTCAAATGCTCCCATCTCGTCCTATTACTGTTAAGTTCAGGTCACCTGCTCATTTCGAAGATTTTGAAGAAAATGTAATGGGAACACTCACGCCCGATCACCCTCAATAACTGTTCGAACACCTTGACAAACGCCCATGTATTAGGGTGCAACTGAGACGGGGCGACCCCAAGAGAGCGCATGACCCGACGCTGAAAGAAAGTAAAAGGGGGTCAAATTCCGATGTCGCGAAGGACATTCGTGTACATGGTAAACTTAAGTGTTGAAGGGACGACGGCCACATGTTCAGCCTCAGCAACACCTTCAACTCTCCACCTTTGACCAGGGTAACCCACCATCCTCACGTAATAGAGGAGAAACTCGTTCCCGGGCTTGATAACTGAGGCTTGATCAACAATGCCCAGCGAAACCCAAGACCGGTCTTCACCAATGCTGCCTCCCCAGTCTGGTTCCCGAACATCAACAACGGGCTCGACCTGCTCCTCTTCCGTTTGGTCATTGTCCTGATCCTGAGCGATTTCATTACTAGAAAGAGTGGCACCGCTCCCTGACGCTGGAGAAGCCGACTGTCCAGAGGGGGCAGGAGGAGAATCTTCCCCCCGCGAGCTTTGATCGGATACGTCCAAAGAAGGAGAGTCCCTCGACAATCTCAATATGTGTCTGGAGGAAGAGCAAGAACTATCTTCGGACGAGAGCTTACTCATCTTTTCAACTATGACCGAGCGAGTTACTTGCTCGGCCAAGTGAATAGGAGGTTCACTTGAAATACGAGTGGTTTTCTTCGTCCGCCCCAGGATAAATTGCCCTGCGATGAGGGGGCAAGAAAGTCAGGACCACTGAAATTAACGGAAGGGCCGACAAGGTCGACCCCGGGCCCGACACCCCCTCGACGATCAAGATAAAAAGAGGACGTGAAAGAAAGGCAAAGTAAAATACCTGAAACAAGGATGGGATTGAAAGTAGGTCACTTGCCGGAAACTAGATCGGTCGCCGGAATAATGATCGTTCACCGGAAAAGTTCAAGTCGCCCTTGGAGCAAATCTCTAAAGCTTCGAATTACAAATAAGGGAGGAAAGACCTCATATATATAGGAGGAGCAGGTAGGAAGTTGAAGGGACACGACCCATCGCCTCCTGCTGCAAAAGGAAGCCTCGATAATGTTAGACTTGAGAGTCTATAAAGTAACCTTAGAGGGGGGGTGAATAAGGTTATGAGTAAATATGAATTCTTTTCGCTTTTCAAAAACTTATGAAATGCTTTGTTTTAAATCAAATGCGGAAACTTAGATTTAAACTTTAAATGGTGCAAGCAGGCAGATTTAGGCACAAAGAGATATTATACTATTTTCAATATACACAATAAGATTATTTATAAGAAGTGTAGTGATATTGAATATAGTAGAAAGTAAATCAATTTGAGTGATATGGAAGATGATAGACAGACAGATCAGTAATATAACGAGTATAACTATAACCAGATAAACATATTCAGATCAGAGTAGGGATATAGTTATACAACCAGATTAACAGATTCAGATCAGAGTAGTGATATTATAAACAGATATAAACAGTAAATAAAGTAAAGAGAGAGGGATAGAGATACACCAGGAATTTTACGAGGTTCGGGATAAAAGCCCTACGTCCTCGGCCTCCGGCTTTGCAACCTTTGGACTTGCTGAAAACCACTATATGAAGAACCAATGTTTTACAAACAATCAACTTCAAATAGCAAATCTCAATTCCCCTGAATTGAGAACCCGAGCTCCCCGCTAAGGATTTCAACCGCTTCAATCTCCTGATTGAATGACCCAAGAGCACCTCCCAGGATTTCAATACCACTTCAATCTTCACCGATTGAACGACCCAAGTTTACCTCCCAGGATTTCAAACCAACTCAATCTCCTGATTGAGAGACCCAAGTACAAAGCCCAGGATTTCAAAACACCAGCTCAATCACTTGATTGAGAGACCCAAGTACAAAGCCCAGGATTTCAAAACACCAGCTCAATCACTTGATTGAGAGACCCAAGTACAAAGCCCAGGATTTCAAAATGACCACTTAGAAAACGAATACAATATGAGATCTACGAACCAATCACTTCAGCAGTATAGTAACAATATAGTAGAGTGAGAGATGATTGGTTTTTGATAATGAAGAACTTTGAAATATAGATCTGAAAATGAAAGCTCTTATTTTATTTTTCTCTTTTCTTTTTGATCTGAAAATACGTAGCAGAGAAGTGGAAGTGGTGTGTTGATTTGTGAATCCAGACTTCCTATTTATAGGGAATGAAAAAAAAATAACCGTTGAAATGAAAACCACAATGTTGAAATCGATTTTCTGATGAAGTTAAAAAGTAGGAGAATCGATTCTTTGCATTTAGACAACTTAGGAATCGATTCATTTGTCTTTGGAAAATTGAAGGAATCGATTCTTAGGACCTCCTGAGTAGGCAAGAATCGATTTTAATTTTGGTTTAAAAAAGGAGGAATCGATTCTTTAGTTTTGCCAAAACATAGGAGTAATCGATTATGATCTTTTAAATAAGGAAGGCAATGAGTATGAAATCGATTTCATGCTTAAGCCATTGAATATTTAAAATCGATTTCATGCTTGAGAAAGGGAAGTTGGAAATCGATTCATTTCTCTAAATACATAAGGAGAAATCGATTTCATGCTATGAAACATTGTGTGACAAAATCGATTTCATGCTTTGCTCATTGTGTATTGAAATCGATTTATTTCTTCAACAATAGTTTAGCAAATCGATTTCAAGCTTCATAATAACTTAGGAAATCGATTTCAAGCTTTTCACAAAAATTGTTTTTAGGTTTAGGTGCCACCTTATGCATGCATGCCATTTTATAAAATATTTTTCAAAGGCTTTTAACACAACAATTTTATTTTAAAAACATTTTTAAAAACATCATCTCTCTTCTACTAAATGTCATAAAGCTGAAGGGATAGGATCTTACATTTGAGTCCTATCAAAAGCAGATAAACAATTAGGTCTTCAACTTCATTGCTGCTTCTTCTGCAAGCCATTGCACTTTAGTCCCTGCTCTTTGATTTAATCACTGTACCTTCATTTTTTCCTGTACTTTCATTCAACTGCAACCAATAGTAAACAAGATGTAATTTGTTATCATTCAAAACAAAGAGTGTTTGTCCTTGGTTCAACAGATAATTGAACCATTGCGTCATTACACGTCATCATTATCCTCAAAAGACGTAAAGTCGCGTCTGTCAGAATCTGTCTGCCACGTCATCCTACTTCACGAATGACCCCGTCGAACGGGTATAAAGCTCAGATCGCGCCTCAGCGTAGGTGACCAGATAAAGTCAAGCCGCCCTAAAGTAGGCGGTTAGATAACGCCTCAGCGAAGGCGGTTAGACAAAAGCAAATGGCCATGCCATCCAAGGACACAAGGGATCTCGTCGAACGAAGACGAACGAAGATCACCCTTCCCTGGGGCAACCGCTCTCAGGGTTGAACCCGCTCTCAAACTACTAGGCCGGCCTCAAGCGGCCCAATGAATAAAGCAGCGCTAACCAACCTAGATCCGCAGATTGACAGAAGAGATGAAGCCACTTGCGATCCGACGGTCGTCAGCAGAGCCCCTGACTCTATATATATGGGGTCTGACCTCAGCTAAAGGGTACATACTATTCATATCGTTACTCTGCCGAAATATCACCCCACTGACTTGGGCGTTGGAGTACCATTGCAGGTACACCCCGCAGGAGTTCTGATCGCGACCAGTCGAAACTCAAGGCCGACCTCAACACCTCTCACTCCCAAGTCAAAAGAATCAACTTCAGCAAAGCGACTTACTTATCTAATCAAAGGAACCAATCGCCCATTGCAGGGTCCGGTTCATAAACAATTTCAAAAGACAAGTTGTGTGATCAAGCTTAATGGGTGTTTGAATTTGGTGTATAGATGTTTGGTTGTTTTGAAATTGAGTAATTTATAATGTTCAATGTAATTGAATGTTGGTTGGGATAGATTGGAAAAATTGTATTGAAGTTAAAGAAACAAAGTCAGCATTTTTTCACATAGATAGAAAAAACAGCCGTGTTTGAAAAACACTGGCACCCGTGTTTGAAAAACACTGGCACTCGTGTTTTTTTCTATGTAGTAGTGAATTTTTGGTAACCTTCCAACTTGTTTTATTCCTAACTTTTGATCCGAAACTCCGATTTATGTGTTCCAACTTGTTTTTTTCTAAGAAGTCTTCTTGATCTATCCTGACCATCACCTTTGGTGTATAGTGAGTTGTAACTTTATACTATTTGGTTATCAAAACTTAAGAAATGTCTTGTACTATGATGATTATGGTAAAGCAACTGATTGAGGTATAATATGATGATTGATGTGTTGTGTAAGACTGACTCGAGAGAGAGAATAAAATATATACATATACGTAAAAACATGAAGAAGGAATAATTGAATGAAGCGACACACATGGGGGAGGAGTCATGAGCCCTGGTCCAAGACTCTCTTGTAGGAACCCGTCTAATATGTCCGGTTAGGGTTTCCCACTCGTCCGGATTGTAGAATTTGTAATATATGTAAGACTGCATCTCTTTGTGAACACTTGACTTTGAACAAAAAATTAAGGCTTGTGGTATATTCTATACGTAACTAATATGAGAAAGTAATTAATTAATTTCATAAGTAATTTTTTATATTAGTTATAATATCAACTTTAATTATAATCATATTAATGATTTAATTTTTTTCAAAAAAAAAACATGATTTCTTGAATTAGACCATGATACTATGGTGTCTGTGAGATAGGAAGAACTCATTCACTAAAAGTCATACTTTTCATATGATTCATTCATTCACTTCCACGTGTCAGTGAAAGCCAACATTAGATCAAAGAGAGTGTACTAAACTACAATCTTTCCAAACCTTCAGTGCCCTATTCAAAATTGCTATCTTGTTTTTCTTGAAAATTGCCAATTTAACCGCGTTGTTTGTGATGTCCATGTGGCACGATTTTCCTACGTCATTCACAAGACCTAGACAACACTCGTTGCTAACTGTTTGATTTCCAACAAATACACCAAAATATACTTGTTGACCACAATTTGCCGTCAATTTGGTTACACATTTACTTAAATATTTCTCATACGATGACGCTGGCCTTGGGGGAAAATTCAACTCACTAGAAGGACCTTGAGATGGTGGCTGAAGAGTTTCAGAACCAACAGATGTTTTCAATAACAAAGTAAAGCTGATAAAGAAGGTCACAACTATATAATATTTGTTGAATGATGCCATGGTCTTTTAAAAGATTGGTTTATGTTCAAGGTCTTGTAGATGTTGTATCTGAGTTAAATGGTGGAAAAAGAAAGTCATATTTATAGTATAAATATTACAATCTTAACGTCCAAAAGTATTCAATTGATTGTTCTAACTCTTTTAAAACCGCAAAAGCAAATATATGTTTCTTGTTAATATGTAAAATGATTTCTTATCGAAAGATAAGTTTCTTATCAAAACCTCGTATCCTAACCACAAAACTTGTGAAATGTTTTTTCCCAATGATCATTCTTTTATGACTCCCAATGATCATTCTTTCATGATCATTCTTTTATGACTCACAATAGGTCAATTATATTTTGAAAGAAACTATATAAAAGTTAAGTGGGTCCAAATTGAACTATAAAAAGATAATATAAACTATTTCAAAAGACAAGTTGTGTGATCAAGCTCAATTGGTGTTTGAATTTGGTTTATAGATGTTTGGTTGTTTTGAAATTGAGTAATTTGTAATGTTCAATGTGATTGAATGTTGGTTGGGATAGATTGGAAAAATTGGATTGAAGTTAAAGAAACAAAGTCAGCATTTTTGCACATAGATAGAAAAAACAGCCGTGTTTGAAAAACACTGGCACCCGTGAAAAACACGGGCACTCGTTTTTTTTCCATGTAGTAGTGAATTTTTGGAAACCTTCCAACTTGTTTTATTCCTAACTTTTGATCCGAAACTCCGATTTATGTGTTCTTAGATGCGTTGGAAAGCTAACGAAAAGATATACAACTGTAAATAAACTATTAATTGTATTTTTAAACGCATTCTAAGAAGTCTTCTTGATCTATCCTAACCATCACCCTTGGTGTATAGTGAGTTGTAACTATATACTATTGGGTTATGAAAAATTTATGAAATGTCTTGGACTGTGATGATTATGGTAAAGCAACTGATTGAGGTATATTATGATGATTGATGTGTTGTGTAAGACTGACTCGAGTGAGAGAATAAAATATGTACATATACATAAAAAACATGAAGAAGGAATAATTGAATGAAGCGACGCACTTGGGGAAGGAGTCATGAGCCTTGGTCCAAGACACTTATGTAGGAACCCGTCTAATATGTCGAGTTAGGGTTTCCCACTCGTGCAGATTGTAGAATTTTGAATAAATGTAAGACTGCTTCTCTTTGGAAGGCGTTGTGGGTAATAGGTAATGTAAGTAGGAAGGGAGGTCATGGTCCCAAGTTTACTGCTCGTCTGATGCCCTTCTGAATTGTTGGGTGACGGGTCTCCACCGATTGGGTAGCATTTATATTTTGTAAGACTACGCCATCAATTAGAGTGCACTAAAGGCTAAGAATATGGTAAACGACGCCTTAAGAAGTATTGGTGAGGTGCGTGTTTGGAATTCACTGAAATTTCTTTAAAATCTCACCCCTTTATGTGTTTTGTGGTTTTCAGATAAGCAAGGATGTCGGGGTATCCAAAGAAAAGATATTTCACTTTTAAAGAAAATGTCTCAGCTTATGATTTTGATTGTAAAATGATACCCTCATTTTCATGAAATTGGCCTCTTTGTAAAGTTATTTTATTCTACTTAAACATACTCAAAGTCATGGAAGGATCAATGGATTTTCTTTTGAAAGAAAATTATCAAAATAGGATTCTTGTACTTTCTATTTGCTGAACTAATAGTAATTTCAATAGTTCAAGATGTACTTAGTTTTATAATGTATTCTGTATATGATTGAGCTTCATATATCTGCATTGGACTTCTTGACTCTTCCGATTTCCTAAAAAGGATTTCGGTTTTAGTCTCGAAAAGAATACTTATAAGGGTTTCCGTGAGTCAGATAAGTGTCTAAAAGATTTGGGATTATACATTTTCATTTCACATCTATATCAGTCAAGCAATAATCATATTGGTCTTCTACTTGGTTACCTTTTTCCTTTTAAATTATCAATTTAGTTTCTATAATTTGTGTTCCATATCATTTGTTTGTGAAAACATGACTTTAAATAATTAATTAATTTCATAAGTAATTTTTTATATTAGTTATAATATCAACTTTAATTCTAATCATATTTATGATTTAATTTTTTTCCAAAAAGAAAGACATGAATCCTTGAATTAGACAATGATACTATGGTGTCCGTGAGATAGGAAGAACTCATTCACTAAAAGTCGTACTTTTCATATGATTCATTCATTCACTTCCACGTGTCAGTGAAAGCAACATTAGATCAAAGAGAGTGTACTAAACTACAATCTTTCCAAACCTTCAGCGCCCTATTCAAAAATGCTGTCTTGTTTTTCTTGAAAATTGCCAATTTAACCGCATTGTTTGTGATGTCCATGTGGCACGATTTTCCTACGTCATTCACAAGACCTAGACAACACTCGTTGCTAACTGTTTGATTTCCAGCAAAGACACCAAAATATACTTGTTAACCACAATTTGCCGTCAATATGGTTACACATTTACTTAAATATTTCTCATACGATGACGATGGCCTTGGTGCAAAATTCAACTCACTAGAAGGACTTTGAGATGGTGGCTAAAGAGTTTCAGAACCAACAGATGTTTTCAATAACAATGTAAAGCTGATAAAGATGGTCACAACTATATAAAATTTGTTGAATGATGCCATGGTCTTTTAAAAGATTGTTTTATGTTCAAGTTCTTGTAGATGTTGTATCCGAGTTAAATGGAGGAAAAACAAAGTCATATTTATAGTATAAATATTACAATCTTAACGTTCAAAAGTATTTAATAGATTGTTGTAACTCTTTTAAAACCGCAAAAGTAAATATATGTTTCTTGTTAATATGTAAAATGATTTTCTTATCGAATGATAAGTTTCTTACCAAAATCTCATTTCCTAATGCAATTTCAATTTTCAAAAGTAACACACACATGAACACTCACTAAATTCATATGTGGTTTTAAATAACATTGATAGGAAAATTTTTATGGCATAATTTAAGTAAATATTTGTATAATATTTTATTTAGACGTTTTTTTTTAGGAAAAAAAATTAATTAGTTCAATTTGGAAAGAGAGTATATAAAAGTTAAGTGGGTACAAATCGAACTATAAAGTGAAAGATAATATAAACTATATCAAAAGACAAGTTGTGTGATCAAGCTCAATTGGTGTTTGAATTTGGTGTATAGATGTTCGGTTGTTTTGAAATTGAGTGATTTGTAATGTTCAATGTGATTAAGTGTTGGTTGGGATAGATTAGAAACACTTGGATTGAATTTAAAGACACAAAGTCAGCATTTTTGCACATAGATAGAAAAAACGGTCGTGTTTGAAAAACACTGGCACCCATGTTTCTTTCTATGTAACGGTGAATTTTTGGTAACCTTCCAAGTTGTTTTATTTGTAACTTTTGATCCGAAACTCTGATTTGTGTGTTCTTGGATGCATTGGAAAGCTAACGAAAAGGTATACAACAATAAATAAACTATGAATTGTATTTATAAACACATTCTACGCAATCTTCTTGATCTATCCTAACTATCACCCTTGGTGTATAGTGAGTTGTATCCATTTCACGATTTGGTTATGAAAGCTTATGAAATGTCATGGACTATGATGATTATGGTAAAGCAACTGATTGAGGTATATATGATGGCTTATGTGTTGTGTAAGACTGACTCGAGAGAAAAATACATATGTACATAAAGTTAACACTTGATGAAGGAATAATTGAACGAAGTGACGCACTTGGGGGAGGAGTCATGAGCCCTGTTCCAAGACTCTCATGTAGGAACCCGTCTAATATGTCGGGTTAGGGTTTCCCGCTCGTGGGGATTGTACCATTTGGAATATATGTAAGACTGCATCTCTTTGCAAAGGCGTCATGGGTAATAGGTAGTGTAAGTAGGAAGGGAGGTCATGGTCCCAAGCTTACTGCTCTTCTTATGCCCTTTTGAATTGTTGGGTGACGGGTCTCCGCCGAATATTGGGTAGCCTTTATATTATGTAAGACTATGGCCATCACTTAGAGTGCATTAAAGGCTAAGAATATGGTAAACGACGCCTTAAGAGGTATTAGTGAGGTGCGTGTTGGGATCTCACTGAGATTTCTTTGAAATCTTTTACGACCCGACTTGGACCATGACCGGTGTCATACCCCAATTTTGTCCGGCTTAGGTCCAAACCCTAAGTTTCCACACAAAAATAAATTATGCATTTTGGATCCTAGAAACCATCCCAGAGTTTTTGAAATCATTTCTAGGGTTAGAATGCACGTTTTGGGAAGCTAGGGTCAAAAAGGGGATTTTGGTCATTTCTCACAAAAGGGTCTATAAAAATAATTTTTGCAATAAGCCTCATGCATCCAATCAGGGTTTTTGAAAATGTGTTATGTATGCATGGCAAGTTTTGAAAGATATGTTGTGCATGCATGGCAAGCTTTGGAAAATATTTTATGCAAGCATGGCAAAGACCTAAAAGCATTTTGGTGGAAAGCAAGAATTGATTTCTATTTTGTTCCAAAGGCCAAGAATCGATTTATAGTATATTGCATAGGCCTTGAAATCGATTTTCAGGCTATTCCATAGGCCATGAATCGATTCCTAATTGTTTTAACTAAGTGAAGAATCGATTTTCACCTATTTAGGATGTCCTGAAAATCGATTTCCCTCTTCTTGCATAGGCCTTGAAATCGATTTTCAAGCTCTTCCTTAGGCCATGAATCGATTCCTCATTGTGTTAACTAAAGCAAGAATCGATTTTCACCTATGCAAAAGGTCCTGAAAATCGATTCCTCTTGTTTTCAAAGGAACCAAGAATCGATTCTTTATTATTTCCAAAGGCCCATGAATCGATTCCCACTATTTTAACTAAAGCAAGAATCGATTTTCACCTATGCAAAAGGTCCTGAAAATCGATTCCTCTGGTTTTCAAAGGAACCAAGAATCGATTCTTTATTATTTCCAAAAGCTCAAGAATCGATTCCCACTATTTTAACTAAGCTTGGAATCGATTCATGTGACTTTTCAAAGGCAAGGAATCGATTATGCACTTATTACACTTCATCAAACAATCGATTCATCCTTGCAATAAATGTTTTTTAAAAAATTCTACGCTTTCCTAAGCCTATAAATAGGGAGCCTCAAATCACATTTGGGGGGAGATGGGACGAAATCAGAAAACACAGACACATCTCACAAGATCAGAGAAGAATTGCTCCAGACACACATTTCACGAGATCTGAGAAGACAACTCTCGCAAATCTCATTTTCCAGTTCTGCGCTTCATTTTTGCTCTATTCGCGTTGTTGGTCCGTCTGAGCTGATCTCCTGCAAGGGTTAGTCGGGGTTTGCGTTCTTCAGAGTTGTAATATCTGTCTTCATCAGAGGTATTTCAGTCTTTTCATTTGTTAATATTTAGTTATTGTGATCCATGTGATTTAACTTAGCTATAGCGTTTATCTACTCGTTCTTGTATATTATCGTCCATTGTTGATGACGAACCATATGATTCCCACTTATGCCTAGTGCATCATGTTCTAAGTGGTGAAGATGGTCTCGGGTGATTCAGCTTGCCCCTTTCAAACCCTTTCAAAAACATTTTTCATTAGAACTACGTCGCTTTGATTCCCGTTTGGGATACGTAGGAGCGAGTCACGTTCTCGTCAAGCGCCACAAATAAAAATTCTTTTCACCCCCCTAATCCAATCATTTTCATAAAACAAACAAAAATCATTTTCAAACCCATTGTTGCTAGTAGCTCATCAGAGCCTCTGTTCGTTTAGCTATTAGTGACAATGTCCTTTTCTCCTAAAAATAATAAACGATGATCCATCATAACCTTTGTTAGTTTGATCATCGTGCGAATCAATCTCTTTCGAAAATCACTTTCAAAAAAAGATAATAAAAAACGAGTTGTTATCAATAGTCCATCAGAACCTTCGTTCGTTTGACTAGCGGTACAACTCTCTCTTTTGAGTATTTAGTAAGTGATTCATCATAGCCTCTGCTAGTTTAATCATTCACTAATGCTCATCCTATTTCAAAAATTCACTAAAAAAGATAAAAAACAAAAACTCTTCAAAAAGACCCTAGAACTACGTCGCCTTTGATTCTCCACCCGGAGATACGTAGGAGCAGGGCCACGCCCCTGTCAAGCGCAAAAATAAACAATTTCTAAATTAAAAAATACAAACACATCTCTTTCATAAAACAAAAATCAAAAAGTCTTATTTTCAAAGTAGGGGATTAAGTCGGTCGTACGGCCGGGTTAATCATTGTTTTAGGATAAGTGAACTGTGGTCCTTCAGAGCCCCAGCGCTCCTTCAGCCCCCAGCGGCCCTTCAGACCCCCAGTGGTCCTTCAACACAGATCACACAATCCTAAGACCCCTATATTAAAAAAACATCAACACACAAACATTTTCTAACCAAGAACTACGTAGCTTTGAATTCTCCATCGCACCGGGAGATACGTAGGAGCGGGCCATGTCCCGTCAAGCACTTTTTCTAAAAACCTTCTTTCCCCCCTTCCTCATCAAAAATAAAATTTTCATTAACTTTTCCCATTCATCTTCGAACAAGAAATAAATAGGCAAATCTAGGTATTTCTCAAATCGAATGTTAAAACCACACATTTAATTAAAGGTTCCCTTTCGGTAGAAAGGACGTGCGCGGTGCTAACACCTTCCTCGCACGTAATCGACCCCCGAACCTATATCTCTAGTTTCCAAAAGACCATCCGCCTTGTCCAAAAGACCTTTTTTCAATGTTTTGGTCTTAAAATTAAAATATTGGTGGCGGCTCCAAAATTTTTCCACGTTGTACATCGAGAAACCCGAAAGGGGATTTTTCGGGGTGCAACAGCTGGCGACTCCACTGGGGACACTTTTTTTTAAAAGACGAGGGTCAAGCCTAACTAATTTAAATGTGTGGTTTAATGTATTGTTGATTTGATTAAAACCCTGTTTGCCTTTCTTTTATCGCTTATGCCCTTGCATTTTTTCAATCCCCATGATCCCCTCTTCTTGGCTCCTTTTCCTAAGGTGAGCAATATCCTTGTCTATAGATATTCTAGGTATGGAACCCTAGGGTAGATAACTTGTTATGGCTTGCTTTTGTCTGGACTGCTCTGGTTTTCATTTCAGGTGGGGGTAGTACTAGGGAAAATGCCCTTGACACACACTACACTTATACCCTATGACTATGTCCTTTGAGTGGGACCATAACCCAGGTCTGCAAAAACTTAGGAGAGTGGATTCGAGTAGTGAGAGCCCATCAGGACCTTTGTCCGTTTGGCTACTTGCGAAAGTTTCAACCAGAGTTGTGCTCTTTCATGATGCCTCACGCCTAGCAGTTTGCTGCATTTGTGGGGAATTTTGTGAAAGGGACTGTAGCTCTGGTGACCTTGTGAGGGAGTGAATAGAGCTACATGGAAGGATTACCCTTCTAATTGCCCTAGATCATAGGTCTTACCTCTTTTTAGGTCACAAGGGCTTTTCCAAAATTGTGTGTGCATTATTGCATCTAGTTTAGTTCATTTCCGCCAACGTTTTTTGAAAAAACAACGAAATCAAAAAATAGGTTTTTTTCTTCTCTTTCATAAATACCTATATGGGGTGGCAAATAGGGTATACCGCCTTAATTTTTCAAAACCCCACCTGTAAATATCTGTCTTTATAACAAGCATCCTCATCAAACGCATTTTACATCATAACAGTATGCATTACATAAGCAAAATTCTGAAAAATTCATACAGCATTCCTCATGCATCTAAATACAAAAATAACATAAAGCCATATGCATTGCATTCATTTACGCATTCATATTTGTACTTATAAAATGTTCTACCAATAGAAACGAAAGGCAAGCTGGTTCGCCAACACCGATACTCCACTCGTCTACAAGCAAGATTAATGGCTAGAAATCAACATCTCGAGAATGAGGACCCCCTGGGTCAAGATGAGTCGGTTGTGGAGATTCTTAATCCTGAGCAGCTGGCTCAAGAGAATCAAGCTTTGAAGACCAAAGTGGAGGCTATGGAAGCACAGATGGTCGAAGTAATGAGTATGCTACAGAATCTAAGGGGTGGGGCCGCCGCTGGGGCCGCCGCTGTTGTAAATTCCGAAGGGGTTGTTACTTTCGTTTCTCCTCCGGTGTCCGCTGAAGTTACAACTACTCACACCTCTTATGGACAGGGGGTCAGTCACTTTGCCCATCCTCCAGGAGCGAGCGGACAGAGTCATCTGAATGCACCGATATATCCTTGGGGGATGCCAATGGGTTATATGCTGCCTGCTGCTGAAGCTATTCCTGTGGGGTCGAGTCAACCTGTCACGACTATGCCTGGTGGAGCTGCTATGGGACCACAAATTCATACTCCTAGTCCTGATACTGTGCTGCCAAGAGGTTCACCTAGTCCTACTCTGGGAGTTACTGTGAACCCTCAGAACGCTGTCCATCATATGGGAAACCCTGCTCAGCATGGGGGTTATTATCACGGTCCGGGGAACTATCCACAAGGTCATTTGTTTGGGAACACTCAGCATGGGGATCGGTATCACTCGCTTGAAGAGCGGTTAAGAGCTGTGGAAGGATCAGGAACTAGAGCCAGGGATGCCCGAGATTTGTGCCTTGTCCCAGATGTTGTTATACCCCCTAAATTCAAAGAACCTGACTTTGACAAATATCGCGGCACCGGGTGTCCATCTAGCCATTTGACGATGTATGTTAGAAAAATGGCCGCTTATGCTCATGATGACAAGGTGCTCATTCATTATTTCCAGGATAGTCTGACTGGGCATCACTAGATTGGTACATGCAGCTGCAATCCTCCAAAGTTCACAGTTGGAAGGATCTCTCTGAAGCCTTTCTAAAACAATACCAGTATAACATGGACCTTGCTCCAGACCGGTCTCAATTACAGCACATGAGCAAAGGAGATAGAGAATCATTCAAAGAATACGCTCAAAAATGGAGGAGCATAGCTGCTCAGGTGAAGCCGCCATTGACTGAAAAAGAGATGGTGTACATGTTTATGGAGACCCTTCCAGGGCTGTATTATGATAGGTTGGTGGGGAGCGTTTCGTCCAATTTCTCAGATATGGTTGTCATTGGGGAACGATTAGAGCACGGATTGCGTAGCGGAAAGATTGCTGGAGGTTTTGGCAATTCTAGTGGACAAAAGAAACCCTTTCCCAATTTCCCCAAGAAGAAAGAAGGGGAAACCAATGTTATTTCCGCAGGGGGAGGCCCATCTTTCAGCTCTCCACAGCAGGCGGTGCCATTATCTTTCAACTCTCCGCAGCAAACTAATTCGGGCTACAGAGCCCAGAACTATCAAGAGAAGAGGCGTGCTAATTTTGATCCGATCCCAATGACCTATACTGAATTGTTCAATCATCTTGTCTCAAAGAATTTGGTCAATACTCGCCCCATGAAGCCTATACAACCTCCCTTTCCTAGGGGGTACAATGCTGATGCTACTTGTAGCTTTCATAGTGGAGGAGTCGGCCACACGGTGGAGGACTGCAAGGCTTTCAAATATGTAGTCCAGGATTTGATTGACGCCAACTGGATCTCTTTCAAGCCGAACAGTCCCAGTACAACTACAAACCCCCTACCGGGACATGGGACACCATCCGCTAATGCAGTGGAGGATTCTGTGGGGCAGACAATGATAAAAGATGTTAAGTGTATCCAGACTCCTCTGGAAAATATACATGCTGAGTTGTGTCGTCGTGGTGTTATCAAGAAGGGCTGTGTATGCGCCGATCCTTTATGTGTGGGTGCCTGTGAAGTTTTCAAGTCAGTCCTACAAGACCTGATAGATCGGTGCGTGGTTCAGATAGGGACCCATGATATTGAAGATGAAAAAGAAATCAATGAGGAAGTAATAGCGGTGCCTATGAAAGAGGGATGTTGGGATACCTTAGGGGAGTCCAGTGGAAAGTTCGACTACTTGGTCAGATATGACGCTCCCGAGAGTGCTCAAATCCGAATAAAAGACATCCAGCCCACAGGATGGGATGAGGAAGAGGAACAACACGATCAAATTGCTGTCATCAATGATGAGGGTGGTGCAAACCTGGTTTGTCGCTGCAGTGCTGGTGAAAGAATTAAAGAATTGAAAGACTGTTGATGCTCCTGGGACCTCTGATTTAAAGTAGTCATTTGTAATGCAACCATGTGGCTCTGCCCAAGGCCACAGGACCAGTTGTTAGGGGCGCACATGTTTTTGTTTTCTAAATCATCATCATCAATAAAAACGTTGTTTTTGAATTCCAATCAAATAAAATCAATTTCTTTTTCATTTCATGTGTCTCTTCTTTTCTTTATTATTTTTGCCTGCATGTCTCACCTTCCATTCTGCTTTTTCGCCTCGGCAAAAAGCAAATCCACAGCAATTGTCTCTCAAAATAACAGTGCCAATAGTCCATATTTTGACTTTGATCACCTTATCAATCAAGCAGAGTGGGACGTTGAGAAAGACCGGGAAAATCCTCCAGAAGGTTAATGAAGCAAGGAAAAAGGGTTATTCAGCATCACGGGGAATCCACTGAAGTGATCAACTTGGGGACCGCTGAGAACAAGAAAGAGGTCAAGATGGGTACTTCAATAAAAGAAAATTAGAGCGCAAAAAGGAAATAAAGAAGAAGGGCAAGTGCATGAAAATAAGTGAATTATTATCCCAGAGTTAAGTTTTGAGGAAATAAGCAATCATGATTTGAAATGAAGTCGGACTACCATTCCATATTCAAAAACAAAATCCTCTCCTAACCGCCTTAAGCCAAGAAAATCCCAAAGAGAAAAACAAAATCCTCTCCTAACCACCTTAAGCCAAGAAAAGAGAAAAACAAAATCCTTTCCGACCCATCTTAAGCCAAGAAAAAGCCAAAAATCCAAAAGTCACCTTAGACAAGGATCACCTCGAATAAAAAACAGTGCATCGTTCTTTATCAGCTCACCCAAGCTCAAGAAAAAGAAGAAGTCAAAGAAGGAAAAATCATTTAAAAAGGAAAATCCCAAAACCAAAAGAAAAAACATGTTACCACAAAACTCAAGAGATCCTCGTCTCAATAAACCTTCAAACACTTTCTCATTTCCATACACCCCTCCTCTCATAAACCGCAAACACTCTCCTTTGACCTCGACAGCCCGCCCTCCACAGACCTTTAGCCAGGAATAAAATTTCCTAATACCTCATCAAGCCAGTTAACCATCATAAATCATCGATCGACAGCCAACACCAAATAAAAACCATCCTGCCATTAGCCCCAAATACCTCATTAAGCCTACTCATCTCTCCTCCACAAAACACCACAATCCCGAAAGGTCCATTCCGATCAATGATTGATTGTTGTTGTTTTCTCAAAGTTTTAGCTCAAGGACAAGTAAATTCATTTGTTTACAATATGCCAAGTGGGGCAATTCTATCGCTCTTCACCCCTCCTACAACTGGGGAAATTGATCCTACACCTATCTCATCCCTTGTCGCACTCACATTCATTGAAATCATACAGGGGGCAACCCCCCTTTCTTCTCTAGTGTATGGGTCAGAAGCAGTTCTTCTCATCAAGGTTGAAATACCCTCTCTACGAGTAGTCATGGAGGCCAGGTTAGAAGAAGCAAAATGGATCCAAGCTCGTCTAGATTAACTGAATCTCATTGCTGCCCTGCGCCATGGCCAGTTGTACCCACAAAAGATGAAGGCAGCTTTCGGCAGGAAAGTCCGTCTTCGAGAATTCGGCGAAGGAGACCTTGTACTCAAAGAGATCCTACCTATCCAGACTGACTCCGTGGGAAGTTGATACCCACTTATGACGGTCCATATGAAGTCAAGAAAGCTTTTTCCAGAGGAGCGCCGATACTCATAAATATAGACGGCGAAGATCTCGGGAATCCAGTCTATTCAGATTAAGTGAAGAAGTATTATGCCTGAAAGAAATATAAGAAAAAAAGAGAAAGACAATCCAAGTAAGAATTAGCTCGCTAGGTTGAAAACCCACAAAGGGGCGGCCTAGGCAAAATCAGAGCGACCCGGTGGATTGAAAACCCGCAAAGGGTGATCCAGGCAAAAATTAGGGTCTAAAAACTTAGGCATGGAAAGTAAAGAAAGGCATACAACTCTCCTACAAGTTTGGATGAGGGAGTGATCAAGGTCAAGGACATAGATGTTTGGCACTGTTCCACAGAGACGGACAGTCAGAAATTGGCTCCTCTCCTTTTTCGTGTTTTTTTTACAGTTTAAACTTTCAAGTGTAATAAACAATCGGCGTAACTTCTTGTGCGACCGGTTTCCGCATTAATAAAGTTCAAATTTCTCGTATCTGTTCACTCTTTTATTTTCTGCTTTTTCTGCTCAAAATAAACGTTTTATGATGATGATGGTCCTGAACTATAAAACATGTGCACATATCATAGAGCATTGCAAATCATTACGAGATTCTTAAGAGTCCTGAGAGAAAGCACACCCTCAAAATCAGTCAATCATGCAAGAGAAAGCAACCATATCCACGATTGCTTCAAACCAGCAAAGTCAAGACCAACATGCACTCGGCACATGAGCCCCGCAAGTCCAACAGGTTCCTCAGTCTCGTGTCATGAGTGTCGCGGGTTGGCTGAACCAGCAAAAATAAAAAAATAAACAAAAAAAGGCAATAAGCAAACACAGTCATGCATTACATTCATCATGCATAAAATCATGCATTTATCAGACATAAAAATAATGATAATAAAGTAAAGAAAAAGAGAAATTCAGGCATTTGCATTCATCATAAGAGAAAGAAAAAGAAAATAGCAATCATGGCATTTGCATCATGCATCTCATAGAAAAAACAAAACGAAGCCTTCCATTGCATACACTGGCATTCCATGCGGTTAAACCAGACCTTTGTGTCCTTAAACCAGACCTTTAAGGTCCATAAATCGGACAAGTATGCAGACACATATTGCTCCATAAACCAGGCTTGTCGGCCCATAAACCAGACTCGTTGTGATCCTTAAATCAGACTAATGTCGAGTCCATAATTTAGCATTCCATCAAATAAACCAAAGCATTTCACAACTCTCAAGCATTGCATTTGCATACCCGCACTTCATAAATAAAAAAAAAGAAGCAACCATCAAGGAAAGCCAAAAGAGAATATCAAAAGCGTCCAGCATTGCATGCATCAGCGTCACATGCATCCACGTAGCGTACATCTGCATAACCACATCTTGCACATTCATCATTACACCAAAATCATAGCATCGCATGCACATGCATAACATGCCTTTGCATAACATGCACTCATAACGTGCACTCATAACATGCACTCATACTCCATGCACCATTCCTTGCATTAACCGACGTATGCAGGTACCTCAATTCAGTGCGGCAGCATTGAACATTTCAATCAATCAATCAACAGGATTCGTGAATCCCTTCAGGACCCGAGTGTCCCTTCAAAAGCAGACTCCACCTCGCATTCGAGCTGCGGGTAAGTCCTTTAGACCCCGAGTGGTCCTTCAGACTAGTTGTGTCAGCCTAAGACACAATGGACGTCCTACATGGTCAACATATCAGTTCCGGATCTGATCTTGACCCATCCTGGCCGCTCGGAAAAGGCCACCCCCCCAAGCAGACCGTTTTACTAGTACCGTTGCTAGTTTGCGTTCCATCAGACCCATTGGTCCATCAGGCTTAGGCATGCCCTTCAGACCTCGTCGGTCCTTCAGTTTAACTCCAATCAATGCGCCAAGCATCGACTGCGAATTAGACCTTCAGAGCCTTAGTGCTCCTTCAGATCCCGAGTGATCCGTCATTTTCTCTCTCGGTTAATGCGCCAAGTGTTAACCGTTCCCCGTTTGTTCTCAAGCCCATCTATTCAAAAAATATAGAAAAAGAAAAATGGGAAAATTCGGGTTTTCCCCAAGTGGACAAAATCGGTATAATTTCTGAATTCTTTATCTTCATTTTGCCTTGGAATATGTTTCGGCCAATCCATATTCCTCGTTAAAATTCAGATAAAGAGGGGCAGCTGTCATACCCCAATTTTGTCCGGCTTAGGTCCAAACCCTAATTTTCCACACAAAAATAAATTATGCATTTTGGATCCTAGAAACCATCCCAGAGTTTTTGAAATCATTTCTAGGGTTAGAATGCACGTTTTGGGAAGCTAGGGTCAAAAAGGGGATTTTGGTCATTTCTCACAAAAGGGTCTATAAAAATAATTTTTGCAATAAGCCTCATGCATCCAATCAGGGTTTTTGAAAATGTGTTATGTATGCATGGCAAGTTTTGAAAGATATGTTGTGCATGCATGGCAAGCTTTGGAAAATATTTTATGCAAGCATGGCAAAGACCTAAAAGCATTTTTGTGGAAAGCAAGAATTGATTTCTATTTTGTTCCAAAGGCCAAGAATCGATTTATAGTATATTGCATAGGCCTTGAAATCGATTTTCAGGCTATTCCATAGGCCATGAATCGATTCCTAATTGTTTTAACTAAGTGAAGAATCGATTTTCACCTATTTAGGATGTCCTGAAAATCGATTTCCCTCTTCTTGCATAGGCCTTGAAATCGATTTTCAAGCTCTTCCTTAGGCCATGAATCGATTCCTCATTGTGTTAACTAAAGCAAGAATCGATTTTCACCTATGCAAAAGGTCCTGAAAATCGATTCCTCTTGTTTTCAAAGGAACCAAGAATCGATTCTTTATTATTTCCAAAGGCCCATGAATCGATTCCCATTATTTTAACTAAAGCAATAATCGATTTTCACCTATGCAAAAGGTCCTGAAAATCGATTCCTCTTGTTTTCAAAGGAACCAAGAATCGATTCTTTATTATTTCCAAAAGCTCAAGAATCGATTCCCACTATTTTAACTAAGCTTGGAATCGATTCATGTGACTTTTCAAAGGCAAGGAATCGATTATGCACTTATTACACTTCATCAAACAATCGATTCATCCTTGCAATAAATGTTTTTTAAAAAATTCTACGCTTTCCTAAGCCTATAAATAGGCAGCCTCAAATCACATTTGGGGGGAGATGGGACGAAATCAGAAAACACAGACACATCTCACAAGATCAGAGAAGAATTGCTCCAGACACACATTTCACGAGATCTGAGAAGACAACTCTCGCAAATCTCATTTTCCAGTTCTGCGCTTCATTTTTGCTCTATTCGCGTTGTTGGTCTGTCTGAGCTGATCTCCTGCAAGGGTTAGTCGGGGTTTGCGTTCTTCAGAGTTGTAATATCTGTCTTCATCAGAGGTATTTCAGTCTTTTCATTTGTTAATATTTAGTTATTGTGATCCATGTGATTTAACTTAGCTATAGCGTTTATCTACTCGTTCTTGTATATTATCGTCCATTGTTGATGACGAACCATATGATTCCCATTTATGCCTAGTGCATCATGTTCAAAGTGGTGAAGATGGTCTCGGGTGATTCAGCTTGCCCCTTTCAAACCCTTTCAAAAACATTTTTCATTAGAACTACGTCGCTTTGATTCCCGTTTGGGATACGTAGGAGCGAGTCACGTTCTCGTCAAGCGCCACAAATAAAAATTCTTTTCACCCCCCTAAACCAATCATTTTCATAAAACAAACAAAAATCATTTTCAAACCCATTGTTGCTAGTAGCTCATCAGAGCCTCTGTTCGTTTAGCTATTAGTGACAATGTCCTTTTCTCCTAAAAATAATAAACGATGATCCATCATAACCTTTGTTAGTTTGATCATCGTGCGAATCAATCTCTTTCGAAAATCACTTTCAAAAAAAGATAATAAAAAACGAGTTGTTATCAATAGTCCATCAGAACCTTCGTTCGTTTGACTAGCGGTACAACTCTCTCTTTTGAGTATTTAGTAAGTGATTCATCATAGCCTCTGCTAGTTTAATCATTCACTAATGCTCATCCTATTTCAAAAACTCACTAAAAAAGATAAAAAACAAAAACTCTTCAAAAAGACCCTAGAACTACGTCGCCTTTGATTCTCCACCCGGAGATACGTAGGAGCAGGGCCACGCCCCTGTCAAGCGCAAAATAAACAATTTCTAAATTAAAAAATACAAACACATCTCTTTCATAAAACAAAAATCAAAAAATCTTATTTTCAAAGTAGGGGATTAAGTCGGTCGTACGGCCGGGTTAATCATTGTTTTAGGATAAGTGAACTGTGGTCCTTCAGAGCCCCAGCGCTCCTTCAGCCCCCAGCGGCCCTTCAGACCCCCAGTGGTCCTTCAACACAGATCACACAATCCTAAGACCCCTATATTAAAAAAACATCAACACACAAACATTTTCTAACCAAGAACTACGTAGCTTTGAATTCTCCATCGCACCGGGAGATACGTAGGAGCGGGCCATGTCCCGTCAAGCACTTTTTCTAAAAACCTTCTTTCCCCCCTTCCTCATCAAAAATAAAATTTTCATTAACTTTTCCCATTCATCTTCGAACAAGAAATAAATAGGCAAATCTAGGTATTTCTCAAATCGAATGTTAAAACCACACATTTAATTAAAGGTTCCCTTTCGGTAGAAAGGACGTGCGCGGTGCTAACACCTTCCTCGCACGTAATCGACCCCCGAACCTATATCTCTAGTTTCCAAAAGACCATCCGCCTTGTCCAAAAGACCTTTTTTCAATGTTTTGGTCTTAAAATTAAAATATTGGTGGCGGCTACAAAATTTTTCCACGTTGTACATCGAGAAACCCGAAAGGGGATTTTTCGGCGTGCAACAACCGGCGCATAGACTATTACTGCATTAGTCAGGCAAGCCTCAACAACCTCAACTTGACATGGAGAACAATCATTATATTAAACCTTTAATAACCGATATCAGAAGAAGTTTCTAACAAATGCTTGGCAGAATCTCCTCTTAAATATTGACATCCCAAAATAATATATACATCTGTCTAATCAAAACACACAATACCAACTAATATAGGTCCTCACAGAGGCCAACAGAGTCATATCCTACTACTATCAGATAACCCAATAATGTAACAGAGCCACTACAGACTTTTCAGGTTAAATACATAAGAACACTAACAGAAAATATACACAATATCACCAGCAACTCTCTAAACTCATAATGGATCATCACGTAGAAGTATGACATTAGCACGGGTGCATAGTTTGATACAAGGCAGGGAATCTGAAACATATAAGAGAGACGAGGTGAGACACCACTCGGTGAGCAAATAATGAAGAGCATAACAAGCGGGACACGATAATATCAATTTTTAAACGATTCAACACCAGAAAATATATATATATATATATATATATATATATATATATATATATCTCCCCGCCGATATATATATATATATATATATATATATATATATATATATAAATAATAGGCTCCCTGCCTCGAAATATCAATAATAGTCTCCCCGCCTCGAAATTTCAACAATAGGCTCTCCGCCTCGAAATATCAGTAATAGGCTCCCCACCTGAAAGGTAAATCATGGTTCACCTAGGCTAACACATACTGCTATTACCATGCAGATTTCTGACAAAGTCTACCCCAAAAACCGTTGAACATCCAAAAGCCATCAACTCATACTTGCGAAAATATCAACAAAGAATTGGACACATAACATGAATTCTTGAAATACCAAATAATAAGCTAGAAATTTTGAAATCCGAGAGTTATAACTCTTCTGGACTAGGCCGAAAGCCCACTCTGGCTTAGACTGGCCAAAGCCAGCCCATAAACAAGATTAGCGGCCAGCCCTTGCAAAATGAAAGGTTTAGATCCATCTTGGCAGAGACTCGCGTGATCAACGGCCGAGATCGACCACACTGATCCAAGGGCCAGCGCTGCCCTTCTGACACTATATAAAGGAGTACTGTTCACACTGAGAGGTACACTTTTTACCCATATCGTTACTCTGCTCACACTCTTATTCCCCTGACTTGGGCGTCGGGGTGTCGTTGTAGGTACAACCCGTTACTCTACTCAGGAAAATGTCGTTCTACCGGCCAACGCCGTTCAACAGATTCTGGAAATGTTAATGCAAGTAACTTTAGGGCGACGTTTAATCTCCAATGGCAAGAAGAAATCCGTCTAGGCGACATAGATCTCTGCCGAGAAGACATCTTGTACACAGGTCCCCGCCCCGGCAAAGAGGTGAAGGAGGAGGTCAAACGCCAACAGGGTCACCACGCTCCTCGACCGATCCTACTTATTGGCCAGAAGATCCCTCGTACCAGGAGTCATCTTACGATTCATCTAGATCGACCACCCGGTCAAGGAACAGGTCATTTGATCAATATTCCTTCCCCCATCACAAGAGGCGTTCACCAGAATGACACTATCAATACAGGTACTCACCAGGGCGACGTGGTCACCAGAAGTGCAAGATATTTCCACCAACCTTGGAGGGGTCAGCTTTAGAATGGTTCACGGAGCTGAGGCCGAATACCATCTCCTCCTGGGAACAACATGCTAGGGTTTTTTCTGCCCGTTTCACAACTTCAAGGGTGAAATCCAAGTCGCACGCAATCTTGAAAGCGATCAGACAAGAGCCTGGGGAAAGCCTCTGTGACTACATAGAATGATTTAATAAAGAGGCTGCCAACGTGAGGGGACTGAAGGACGATATGAGACTATGGTTGCTCTAGGACGGACTACGTACGGGCAGTCTGTTCGAAATTGAAGTGGGCGTGAACCAACCGTCCAATTTGGAAACTTTCCTCCGCAGGCATTAGAGATTCATGAATTATGAAGAGAGGGCGATGGCGACGCAAGCTGTTGCAGTGGGGCCGACCAAAGAACCCCAAGTGGAGCGCGACCAGAGGTTAAGAAGGGACCATGGAGGTCCGTCAAGGGACTCTAGATCTAGAAAGTTCTCAAATCGCACTAAGCTCAACACCTCCTACGCCCAAATTCTGAATGAATGAGAAAATACAGAGTTTAAGGATATCAAGAGGCCTAAACCACTTGTCCTTAAAGAAGGACAGCACCCGTCCCGTAAATACTTTCGCTATCACCGCAGTAACGGACACGATACCAACAACTGTATGGCTTTAAAAGATGATATAGAAGAATTGATCAGAAAGGGTAAGATTACCCAATATGTAAAAAAGGGACAAACAGATGAATGAGATGAAAAGCAAGCAGTTCGATCCCCTCGAAAGGGGAAGGCAGTGGTCAACGAAGTGTCTAAAGCCAAAGAAGACAACGATAGTGAAGAAGAAGAAGAGCTAGACACCAGAAAATCAAAAGGGCGGCAAGTCGCTATGGTGATTACCGGGGGATGCCCAATTGAGGGAAGAGAAACGAACAAGTCGATGAAAAGAAGATGGAAGGAGATCATGAGTGTCGCTTCAACATCCATGCCCAGGATTCTCTCGAAGGGACCGCTCATATCTTTTGGGGACGAGGATTTGCTCGATGGAAAGCCAAACAAGAAAGTTCCACTACTAGTAGTCGTTGTAATGGCAAATGTGGAAGTAAGGAGGATCCATGTCGACCAAGGGATTTCAGCCGATATAATCTTTGAAGACCTCCTAGACGTGTTGAAGATTTCGAGAGACGACTTAAGACCTTACAAAGGAACAGATTTAACCGATTTCAATGAGTCATCCACAACACCCCTCGGTCGCATCGAGTTGATGGTCACCTTTGGGGACGACAGAGCAGAAAAACCTCAATGCAGGACTGTGAAGACCGACTTCCTAGTGTTCCCATGAAAATTAGTATACCACTGTATAATTGGCCGACCAACCTTGGGACGACTAGAGGCAGTCCCCTCGACCGTCCATCTAAAGATGAATTTCTACTCTGATGAAGGCGAAGTGATCACCCTCTTAGCTGACCTCCTTTCGACAAAAAGGACGTTCTGAATGAGTTTAAAGGAGCAAGGTGAGCTCGAGATGAAAAAGGCGGATAACCCGAGAAAACGAGGGAACGAAGTCAACGTGGCTGACTTAGTGCTCGCAACGATCCAGATAGGGAGGAAGAAGAGGGAGATGAATCTCTGACCAGAGAATTGAAGAAAAGAGTTAACAGGCCAGAGCCAGATGGAGAGTTCACCCAAATCCAACTGGGAGATGATCCCGAAAAAACAGTCAAGATCGGGAGCGACCTCCCAGAAGAAGTGCGGGATCAAATCGTCCAATGTCTAAAGCAACATGCTGGCCTGTTCGCTTGGAGTGCGGCCGATATGCCAGGGGTCCCACCAAAGATATCCTGCCATCACCTAGCGGTCGACCCGTCAGCCAGATGGTTCGCTCAACGAAGACGTGTCCAGAAAGAAGAAAAAGCGCGAGCTGCAACAAAGGCAGTCGAAGACTTAATCAAGCCCGACTTTATCAAATAAATCAAATATACAACATGGTTGTCTAACATGGTATTAGTCAAGAAGGCCAATAGGAAACGGCGCATGTGTGTAGATTACACCGACCTCAATCGTGCATATCCTAAAGATGCCTTCCCAGTCCCCAATGTTGATCGATTGGTAGACAATGCCAGCGGGTTCCAATTATTATCATTCCTAGATGCATACTCGGGATATAACCAGATCGCCATGTACCCACCTGACCAAGAGAAGACAGCGTTCATGACAGAGAAAGGAAACTATTGCTATCAGGTTATGCCCTTTGGGCGGAAAAATGCAGGAGCGACCTATCAAAGAATGATGAATAAAATTTTCCAAGGGCAGATAGGAAGGGTAGTAGAAGTCTACCTAGATGACATGATTGTCAAGAGTAAAGTGGATACTGACCATGTGGCCGACTTAAAAGAAGTATTTGCGTAAGCCCGTAACAACTCGCTCAGGCTAAATCATGAGAAGTGCACGTTTGGCGTAAGGGCGGGCAAATATTTAGGCTTCTACTTGACAGAAAGAGGAATTGAGGCCAACCCAGATAAATGTCGGGCTGTGACAGAAATGAGATTGCCCACCACCAAAAAAGAAATACAAAAATTGAACGGGATGGTGGCCGAGCTTTTACGATTCATTGCCAAAGCAGCAAACAAGTCGCTCCCACTCTTCAAGCTGTTCAAGAAGGAGACAGAGTTCAAGTGGTCCCCCAAGTGCGATCAGGCATTGGATCAGCTGAAGGCCGCTCTACTACAACCGCCAGTACTGACAACACCAGAGCGAGGAGAAACTTTGTACCTTTACCTAGCGATCACTGACGAGGCACTGGCCGGAGTATTGGTACGCGATGGCGACTCCAAGAAAAACCCTATTTATTTTATCAGCAAAGCCCTTCAAGGTCCTGAGCTCAGGTACCAAAAGATTGAGAAGTTAGCTCTCGCGTTAGTTGGTGGCCGCTCGCAGATTAAGAGCATATTTTGTGGCCCATCAGGTCGTCTTGAGGACGGACCAACCCATACGGCAAATCCTCCACAGGCCGGACCTAGTAGGAAGGATGATAAAGTGGGCGATTGAGCTGTCATAGTTGGGCATCAAATATGAACCCAGATCGACCACTAAAGCAAAAGTATTGGCCGACTTCCTTGCTGAGATGACCCCGGTCCCTGAGACAATAATGCAAGTTTGGACCTTACATGTGGACGGCTCGTCAAACAGCAAAGGCAGTGGGGCGGGCATGATTCTTGAAAATGCTGAGGGGACGACTATTGAATTGGCTTTGACGTTCTCATTTTCAACATCCAACAATCCAGCGGAGTACGAAACATGTATTGATGGACTTTTTCTTGCCCGCGAGTTCAACGTAAGGAGGGTGGCGCTGCACTCGGACACACTCCTGGCAGTATCCCAAATCAAAGAAGTGTTCGATGCCAATGACGTGATCTTGCAAAGGTATCTGGCAAGAGTAAGAGAACTACTCGGGCAGTTTGAATATGCATAGGTAAAACATGCCCCCCCCCCCCGATCAGAAAACACTAGGGCAGACATATTATAAAACTTGGCCCGCACGAAAAACCCTAGGAACCATAGAAGTGTGATTCAGAAAGTCCTAACTCAGCCTAGTGTCCGACTTGATGTCGCTCTGACTCTAGATATTTGCGTGGTCGATCTAGAAGATTGCTTGATCGACCCTATCCTCAGATACATCAGAGACGGAGAAGAACCAGGAGACCACAAAAAAGCAGCCTTGGTACGTAGGCGAGCGGCATCTTACTCGATATTTGAGGGGAAGCTTTTTCGAAGAGGATTTTCCATGCCGCTCTTGAAATGTCACCTCCCAGAAGAGGCTAGTTATGTCTTAAGGGAGATACACGAGGGGATATGTGGAAACCACCTTGGAGCTCGAGCTTTAGCAAAAAAGGCATTAAGAGCGGGATACTACTGGCCCACAATGGAGGACGATGCGAAGAAGTTAGTGAAGAAATGTGATAAGTGCCAGTGACACGCAGACATCCATGCCGCTCCCCCAGTCGAATTAAAAAAAATGACTGCACCATGGCCATTTGCATCGTGGGGGATCGACCTCTTGGGTCCATTTGCAGTCACTCTGGGGCAATTGAAATACTTGGTCGTTGCGGTAGATTATTTCACCATGTGGGTAGAAGCCGAACCTCTGGCAACCATCACATGCAGGAGCTGTTTGAAGTTTGTCAAGAAGAACATCCTCACCCATTTTCGGTTTCCTGAAGTGTTGGTATCAGATAACGGTACTCAGTTTACAGATAAAAACTTTCAAGAGTACCTGACCGAGCTAGGGGTGAAACAGCGCTTCACCTAAGTCGAGCATCCCCAGACCAACGGTCAGACAGAGGCTGCCAACAGAGTCATCTTGCGCGGGCTGAGGAGACTGTTAGATGAGGCAAAGGGAAAATGGGCAAAAGAACTCCCATACGTACTATGGGCGTACAAGACAACCCCCCACTCTACCATTGACGAGTCATCTTTCAAGCTAGTTTATGGCACAGACGCAGTTATCCCGGTCGAGATCGGGGAACTGAGCTGGAGAACAACAAACCCTAAGCCGCTCCAAGAAAATGAAGAGTCGATCAGAGAATAACTTGATTTGATTGAAGAACTCCGTTCACAAGCCGCCCTAAGAGAAGCATTGATCAAAGAGACTTTGCTCTGGGACAACTCGTCCTTCGAAGACCAAGCATCGGTCCGAAGAATGCTTCTAAAGGGAAACTCGCCCCCAATTGGGAGGTCCCTTATAGGATCATCTCCAAGATGGGGAAGGGTGCTTACCAGCTTGTAACGATGAATGGAGGACCTATCCCAAGAACTTGGAACGCGATGAACTTAAGGAGACTCTTCATTTAGTTGTAAAGAATGAATATCATGATATGAAACGAACTATGTCAACCGGGCGAGACACTCTTTTTCCGAAAGGTTTTTTATTGAGGCCCGGTCGTCCGTCATAAATAAGACGAGGCACTATTTTTATTTTGTGTCCAAGTTTATTTTCCCGCTCTAGGTTCGGTAACCTAACAATATGAGCAGGCCCTAATCATAGCCCCGATGGGTCAACGACCTACGTAGCGAGTTAAATCTGAACCGAGTTTGGTAAACTGCGCGTTAGGATTAAAGTACTTGGACGAACCAAGCCACAAACGAAGCGAACTAACGAGACGGCCGCACCTCCACGAGCGAGTTCAATCTGGATAGAGATCCGGTAAACTGCCCGTGGACAATCATAAATATTCAACGTAAAAGAACGAGCACAAACAAGTAAAATAAAAAGAGAGTGCATTAAAAGAGATTTGCCTGGGAAAGGCCGGGATCCTCAAGTGCATATTACAACAACAAGGGCGACATAGAAAGCCGCCCAAATAAGTATAAACCCACGAAGGGGACAATAAACAAGATCAAATGAATTACGCAGGTCGCCCATAAACCGCGGTCTCAGGCTTGATGATATTGCCGTCCTTATCCTTCTCCGCAGGTTGAACGATGCGGCCGTCCCGAAGGGAGTGAGCATTATTGATAATGTTGGGGTCGATTTCAAGATTTGGATAAACATATTTCACTTGAGCCAAGGCTTCGTCAAAACGCTCCTTGCACAAAGTCACCGTAGATTCAATCAACTGATCATACTGCCCCAAAGCATCATCTCGCTTCTTACACAAGACCGACTGATCTTTCTCCATTACTTCAATGTTTTTCTTCAGAACGACAACCTCCTCTTCAAGCTCCTTAACCTTATCTGATAACCCGTTGAGTTTGATCTCCCCGGACTTCACTTTCTGATCCGCCTCAGCTTTGGCAGTCTTTAAATCATCTTGCTCTCTGGCTCTAAAAGTTTCTTTTTTTACAGAATCCAGCTCCGCCCGCAACTCTGAAATATATTCATAAGCACGATTTAACTTATCGGTTTTATCTAAGTTATCACTCTCCAACCATAAGTTTTGGGGGAGGAGACGCTTACCTGCAGTCCGTTCTTCCTCCCCCTGCTTGAGTTTAGCAAGCAGGCGAGCACCCGCCTTGCCAACATCAGCCATGAAGACAAGCGGATTTTGATGAAAGCGGTCTAAATCTGACTGTGATAGATCTTCCAAGTCGAGATTGGAGGATGGCCTCTTAGGAGCATCTTCTCCTTCGTCGGTTTTGTTTTCTTGTGGGGAGGGTCGATCTCAACAGCATTCCCACTTGATCCAGCAACTTGATAAGAACGATCCCTTTTCTTATGAACCTGTGCGAGCACCTCACTCCCCTGATCTGTCTCAGTGTTAATCCCTACCTCATCCAAAGGAGCAATGACAAGGGGAGAAGGGACGGCTTGAGACTTTTTACCTTTCCTGGCCCTCCCCATAAGTTCTTCATACCCTACGCTGGCCATTTCACCTACAACAAGAATAAAAAACGATTAGAACGCTGAACGAGTAATTAATGAAAAAGGAATATTTTGAAAGCCGGTCGCACCCTTAACGACTTTAAACTAAGCGTCACTCCGAACCCTTGCCAACTGGTAGCATTTAATCATCTCTTCGTTCATCCAAGAAGCCATATTCTCGAGTTGTTCAAGAGTTTCCAAGTCGCTCTCCCGAAGGCGACATCGTGTCCTATAGTTGATCGGACTACAACGATAATGTGTGTATGTCCACCCCTTGGGAAATTTAAAACCAGTCACTCTTCCCCAATTGTCCAAAGAACGGGCCGCTTTTCAAGCCTCATAAAAAATGGGGACGATCCACATAAAAGAATGCGTCCAAGGTTTTAAT
The DNA here is from genome assembly GCA_039519185.1 of Astragalus membranaceus. NCBI lineage: Eukaryota > Viridiplantae > Streptophyta > Magnoliopsida > Fabales > Fabaceae > Astragalus > Astragalus membranaceus. The sequence goes on from CM076854.1 coordinate 62,409,320, forward strand.
GAATCAGAATAGGGCTTGAAAATTTTGAAGTCCTGTTGACCGTTGATGCTTAAATGCTCCCACCGTGTCCTGTTGCTATTGGGTGTGACACCCATTTCCCAAAAATAATTTAATAAAGAAGTTTATGGAAAACTAGAGGACCTTCTTGAAATAAATAAAATAACGTGAATAAAATAAAATTAGAAAAGATTTACATATTGGATCCGCACTCGGGAAAAAGGTACCACGTGCATCATTCTTTCTTTAAATCTATAGACACTTATAGATAATTCGCTTTTAATGAAAATACATCGAAATAAAACCCATCATCCCGACATTAGACCTATTCAGAGCTTGGCACCATATAATCAAGAGGACATGGGGACCTGCATCCCATATCCAAAAACATCCGACTGAAATGGACTCCCAGGTAAGACACGCAACACGTCAAAATTATCCAAAAAATGTGGTTGTACGGTGAGAATCACATTCGAGCCATATTAAGACTATAAGATAAACATCAAGGAAGACACTAGTCTCATCTAATCATGCACAACACTAAATTCACTTAATAACATACACGTGAAACAGGTATTTCAAAATACATTTAGGTTACACCTTCTGTTCATTTAACAACAAACGGTTGAAATTTATAAACCATTATATAAGGTAAATCCAGCAAGTCATTACAAACATCAATCTTTTTCAGAGATAATCACGAGTCATTCATCACTAATCATCACTTGTCACGAGGTATGATATGCATGTCTAATAATGCCAACACAAAAATGTCTCTCCCTAGACTCAAGTGAAAAAAAGAGAATCATCTTTGTCTCATTGTAGGGCCAGATGACTCGGACTCCATGACACGTAACCAAACACCATAGCAACTGAGCACCAGCTTCACCTCTCACAGGCTAGGTAGCTCAGACTCAATGAAACTAAGTGAGTTATATTTCACTTAAACACCATTATTGCCTCTCATCACAAGCTAAGTAACTCAAACTTGGAGACTCTATTCGCCTCTCTCAGACTAGCTAACTGAGACTCAACCACACCGGGTCAACTATGGCATCACTTGAGTACCGAATCGCCTCTCACAGACTTGGTAACTTAGACTCAAAGATACTAGGTTTCCCATAACACGACTTGATTATTATTCTCGCTTCTCACATGCTAGGTGACTTAGACTCAAGGATAACATATCACAACACGCACAACCACATATCACAAACACAATCAGAGTGTAGTCACAGTATCACCTGAGCACCATTCTCACCTCTTACAGGCTAGGTAGCTCATCACAATGATATCAAGTCATATTCATATATCATGATTAAAATAGCAACAAAGACATTCACATTTTACTCGCTCCTTTCGTTATTCAAATCCGTATAATTCCTTATACTCTTAAATCCACCAATAATATTCATTTCTTATTCAAATATTAGAATATCAAAATATTCATCTAAATTTAATTACTGACTCTAATCATTTTTTTTCTATTTTAATATAGCATGTAACATTTTTAAACATAAAATCTTACACTACTTATTGTCTCTTTAAATCCTTCCTAAAAGCAATATAATGATTTCATATTTTATAATAAATCAATCCTCAATTGAAGCATTTACCAGGTATCAACTTAACACTCAAGTCCCAATTCCGATACATGACAAGCACACCAAGACAATTCAGTTTAATCGGTTTCTATAAACATAAAAATAACAACATTTAATCACGCATGAGTAGCAGATCGACATATCACATAGGATACTCGATTAACACTACAACTCAGGAGTTCAATAATAACAAACACGTACAAACAATATCCATAATAAACATAAATGCCACCTTCATTATTAATAATTAAACAATAATTCAAATGCTTCACAACAATCTCTTAGGTGCTGACCTCATTTTATGAGGCCATATGCATATTTAATTAGGTGTTTAAGGGATTAGTTGAAATCCCTACAACCTTAATGATACCCTACAGCCCGAATATAACCCGAAGATTATTCGCCGTCCCAGGTTTGACGATCTCATACGATACAAAATTAAATTGGGTTCCGGCATGACGGTCCACACAACGAACGATTCCGTATAGAAATTGTTCAGCGGAAGGTTTACAGAGCTAATGAAATACGACTGTAAAATTATGCGAAGTATAACGACTAGTGTTAAATATTTAATAAAATACTAGGTGGGTGAAAGGAGTGAAAAGGACACAAAAACTGACCGAAAAGCTTTACCGGCACAACAGAGCTTTGACAGGTCCAACGTCAAGTTCGTTATAATGCGAGAACGGGTAGTGCCTTTGAAGAGGAGAATCCAAAAACGATGTCTATTTTTGGTGGGAATCAAAAGAAAAGAGTAGCTTGATGAGTTCCAAAATACGCGGGAGTCATGCCTCCAAGTTGAAAATGGGGTAAATTGTTAACAACGTGAATGTTTTAAATAGGCGCTGGACTTGTAATCTTGAAATTGGCATTTGAATGCCATGTTAGGAGTCATACGAGTGATGTACTACGTAAATTAGAAACTTGACATAGCTGGATTATGACCATCGAATTGGAAGAAACCAAGTGCCATGATTTTTCCACGATACAGGAGCTTTATTATCAAGAAACTAAGTGACATGCCTTTACCATCAATGTTTAATATTATGAAAGCAAGATGAAGCATTGGCTGAAACTGAATGAGGGGAATCACTACAAGAATAAGCTCCGTTTCCTGCGAAACTTTCCGACGAACTCTTATTCGTCGCAATTTCCGACGGATTTCCGACGACAAAGTCGTCGCAAATGCTCAGTAGAAGAGGCGCTAAAATTCCCGCTCATGTTTGCGACGAAGTTGTTGTCCGTCGCAAATTTCCGACGGATATTTTCGTCGGAAACGTCAAAAAGTCCGTCGCAAAATAACAGATCCAAAATTAAATGTAAACTCTTCCCCGTATCGTTTCTTTCTTCCTCTTCGAACCCTCTCATACTATCAAACATCTCAAAACCTCTCAATACTCAGCCTTCTTCTTCTTCCTCCCTCCACATCCTTCCTCCCTAAATCACCGTCCACCACCGTCCACCACCGTTGTTCCTCCCTATTCTCCACCACCACACCACAAACACTGTTCTTGCTCCCTAAATCGCTCACCACCACAGTCTCTTCTCTCTCCGCCAGAAAGCTTGGTCGTGTGCCATCGTCAGACGCTCCTCGCTGGCCAGTCGTTCTTCTTCTTCCTCAAGGGTAAGTGTTCTACTAGTATTTTACTCTTTTCTGAATATAATCATAAAACCCCTATTTTTGAAGTAACCGAAAACCTAACCCCCCTTTTCTCTTTCTCATTTCTTATTAGCTCGAAACCCTAACCCCTTGTTCCTAATTTTACAGCTTCAATCTGAAACCCTAACCCCCTCTTACTAATTTGACAACTTCATTTGTCCCTCATGCTTCATTATTTTGTTGGAATCTTAATTTTAAATGTGAAAGTATTTGTTGTTGATAATGATTATCACTGTTTCAAGTTTCAGATGATGGGTTGGACGAAGAAGTCATGCTTCCTAACAGTGATTATCACTGATGCTTCAATTTGAACCTTTCCCCTTTGCATTTCATTGTGTTTTTTACTCTTAATTTGTTGTTTATGCTTTTATGTTAGATTTTGTAGTGGTTCATGGGATTTTTACTATTTGGAAGGATTGATGTTTTGTCTACGCTACACGGGATTGATGTTTTCTCTGCTCAATCTGGTATTGTTCAATTTCTTGAATGTTTATTTGTGTTCTCTAATTGTCTTTTATGCTGTTGCTGTATAATATAGCAATTGTTTTTATTATTCGGCCCATTAGAGATATTTCTTTATGATAATTTGAAAAAAATCACTGGAAGAAAGACATCTAGTAAAAATAATTATGGGAAACAATGAAATTAGCAGATGAAGGTATCCTTAAAATGAGTCTAGAAAAAATGTCCTTGATCATCGCAGCTTCTACTTTAAGCAACAGGACACAAAAAGCTTGAGATGGTAATAGAAAACTTTTCGCTTTATGAACTGTACTTGAATAGAATTTCATTGATGAACTAGGATTACTTGGAAAATCAACTGGCATTCGGCACACTGTTGTGAGTAATTGGCTCCGTATTTGATGTTCTAATGTGATAGATATGAGACACTGACGTCATACAAGAGTTAGATAAACATGCCATATCAATTAGTGCATAAAATGTTGAAGCAGCTGATGAGATTTATGCACCAGGTTATTAAGAATGGAGAGATGCTTGACGTTTCACATTTGAGAAATAGAAGAGTCCTTTCTAATGGTTTTATTTCACTTGGAAAAGAGAATCTGCAGGTGTGTAGTCCTCAAAGTATTCTAGTGGCCTCTTTTTTAAAAAAATTAATAATTCTTAGATCCTACCTCTCTTTTCATGCAGTTGAAGTATAGTGATGGTGACAAAGCATTTGGTACATCAAGTGAACTCTTCATCGATGAAAGATTAAAAATTGCATTAGATGGCATCATTGTGGTCAGGTATAATTTTCAAGTCTTGAAGTTAGTAAAAGCCAGGTTTAACATGTTCATTCACATGCTGATATTGATCTGTTTTACAGCATGGAAATATGTCGCCCTCAAACTTTTGACGGATCAGTAGAAAACTCCTTAAAAGGCAAGAATAGAATTACCACAAGATGCCTATGGCTTGACAAAGGGAAGCTGTTGGACGCACTCTATAAAGCTGCTCATGGTGCGGAAGTATAGTGGCAAACGTCCTGAAGTTATTGCCATTGCTATAGAAAATCCTGCAGCTGTTCTCGCTAGTGAGATTAACACAAGGTTGTCTGGAAAATGCAATGGACGTCCATGGTTTATCATGTTTTGAATTTTTACTATATTTGATGGAGATATCAGTGAATTTCAATTGATATTTCTTCTGCTGTTATTTCTTATTAAGTCCTGTATCCCTTTTCTCACCTTTGTTATATTAATGGGTGCAGATGATAATATTGGTGTTGAAGATCTTCTACCTAAGGAAGATGCTGCTACCTCAAATGGAGCTGCGGGTGACTTGTCTAAAACAGAGGATTCAGATGAATTTTGGAAACCATTTGTTGCTTCCTCACCATTTGAGAAGTTAATTGAATCTAATAATGCTTATTCACACAGCATTCCCTCCCTGCATTGTATGCCTTCAAACCTTTGACACTGTACATGCAATTTGAGAAATCAACGACCATATCTTAATTTGTATGCCTTCCATGGTTTTTTGCTTGTTGTTTAAAACAGATATACAATGGAGAAATTGGGGATTTCCTTGATCCAGCCCAGAGGAACCTTGAGGTAAGCATATCTCATCCTCTGTGGTACAATTTCTTATACAAACATTACATACTACTTCTGTTTGCATTGCCGCATGCTTATTTTGCCTTGGTCGATATTATTGCAGATGAAGAATGATTCCAAGAATGCATTGTATATAGAGAATGTGACTGAGGAATATGTCGCTAGCTATGATGATGTGACAGGAACAAAGTTGATGGTGTAGGCAGACAGTGTCTAAAGGAAAGCAAAAATGTAAAGAAGTCTTTATCTCAACTTGGGTAAGGATGCTATGCCATGACTACATTACATTTATATTTTCTACTGCTAAGTCGGTGGTTTTTCAATTATCTAGGTTGAAAGTAAGATCTTGGTCTTATTTTACTTTGTTTCATTCTTTGTAACAGTTTCATTTCATTGATGTAGGTGCTTAGTAGATGCTTTGACTAAAAAAACCTTCTCAGGAAAAGCAGTAGAAATTCCAAACAGGAACTCCTGTTTAACACGCTTATTACATGAATCCCTTGGTGGAAATGCAAAACTCTCAGTGATCTGTTCCATCTCCCCTGATAACAAGTATTTACCTAGACCAATGAATAATTTATATTCTTGAGTGCCTAAAATGAAAACATTGTATATTCCATTTCCAGTGGTAAAGATGTTACTCATTGTTTGTAGGAATAATGGTGAAACATTGCACACACCCAGATTTGGACAGCGAGTAAGATCGATTAGAAATGAGCCTGTTATCATTGAAATAAAGGAGGATGATGTTAATGATTTGAGTGATCAAATCCGAAAGCTGAAGGTATTATTCATCTCCATGATTTCACTGGAAATCCTTTTTAAAGGATTATTTAACATCTCTTAGCTTGTGTTCCACTCTGGAGATTTTACTAATATACCTGCTTTGTTACTGAAATTTTGATTATTTATTTCAATGAATGCAGTATTGCTAAGGACAAGGTTATTTTTCCAACAGTAGATGGAAAATTCTCTTTTTTTCAGCAGTAGATGAAAGTTGATAATATAGACAACTTTTGTATCCGTTTGTTGCTGATTAATTGACTTTCATTGGGAGAGAAGTGTGACATGGGAAATTCTTTATAAGATATTAGCAAATAAACTCCCTTTTGATCTTCTAACTTGGTGCATGATTACTCTCATCTATAGGTTCTTCCTCTTGCAAGAAAGCACTTTTGCTTTACAAAGCAATGTCAACTTCTGTATCAAAGTATATACATGATGCTTCTGAAATTGATTGAGCGTGTCCTACCATGGTTGGTAGGTTCTTTAACTGAAGAAGAAGCAATGATGTTTATGAGAAACATGAAATTAGCAGGTTCTATTTCTAACTTAATTTCTTGGCTGCTAAAAGGCTTTCTATTTTATTAAAAGGCCCTGAAGCTTGTGATTTCTATTTTATTTAACACAGGATACTATAGTTGGGTTTCTGATGGCTGGAGTGGGAAACATTGACATACGTAGAAAGACAAATTACCTTATTGTGGATTCAAGTATGTCACTGAACTACATTCACCCTCTATCTTATTGAGAAAGACAAATTACCTTACTGAGAAATACAGGGGTCTGTTACTGGTCTGTCAGAAAACAAGTTGGTTTGCAACCAATAAATTCAGCTATATTTGCACTCATTTCTTCTGTTCCATCTATCTTGTTATTCAGATTTTCTTATAGTAAAGGTCCTATGCAGCATCTGTTTTAAAGGAAAAGCTTTCAGCCTTGGGTTCATCAGGGGTGTTAGCTGACAATCAACTTCAAGCTGAATTACAAGAGCATAATCTGAAAGGGTGAGTTACTATCTTTTTGTCTTTTTGTATTAGATGGTATTCTCTTGTGTGCATTTATGTGAGTACTTTAATATCTTTTTGTATCAGATGGTATTCTCTTGTGTGCATTTATGTGAGTACTTTAATATTTATCTTCATTCTTGTTATAGCTGTGGTGCTATGACACGTGATTCCAAAGCATGCATGGAAAGACCAAGAAGAGTAGGAGCGAAGTGGAAAAGCAAGCACATTGCACCTGATGAAAAGATAGAAACTTTTGAGCTTGACTATGATGGAAAACGTGACAGATGGAATGGATATGATGCATCAACTTATGCTCGAGTCATTGGAAGATATGAAGCTAGAGATGAAGCTCGAAAGAAGTACTTGAAAGAACAGCAGCTAAAGAAATTGGAGAAGAGCAACCAAAATGATGAGGGTGCTCCAATTGATGAGGATGAAGACGAAGACCAGGATGATCTATAAGAGTAGATGAGGCGAAGGTTGATGAAAGCAAACAAATGGAGTTTGCAAAGGTTGAGAAGTGTGCGAACGACGGGTGGTGGGAGTACAGGAACTGTGAGGTAATTCTTATGGTGCTCTAATATGCAAATGAGAAGTTTTATTTGGCAAGTTTTCTCAACAATCAAAAAATTTAGGAAACTGATTTGATTTTACTTCTTTTCCATTAATCCGGTATTTGAGCTTAGTTTGTTTTTGTTCTGTAGGGTGATAACCAATATAGAAATAGTGGTCAAGCTTTGGAATTCAAGGAATTAAGTGCTATAAGTGCTGCAAGCAGACAATACGAAATAGCTATTGGTATCGAGGCTGCTGAGGCTGCAAATGATCTTGTACTGTATTTAATAAAGATGAGATGGAAAACGATACAGGAAGAACCATCTCCATAAAGACACAAAATTGTATACCTATTTTTAGTAATGCTTAGAGATAAGCTATTTTTGCAATTTATTATATTTGAATTCTGAGCTACTATTAGAGCAGTGTCTGTTTGGAATTTGCTGTAGAGGTTTTATGCGTAGTTTTTATGAAAATTTGATGATATATGTGTTGTTGATTGTTGAGTCTTTTATAAATTGTTGGATTTGATAGTTTATAGTTCTGTCAAATTTAGATTGTTAGCTATTATGAATAAGTTACCAAATTGTTAGTTATTAGGAATAAGTTACCAGAAGATTTTATTTTTTTTATTTTTTTTTAAAATTTCCGACGGATTTCCGACGGAAAGTTTCGTCGGAAATGGTTTTTTTGTGACGAATTTGCGACGAAAATTTGCGACTCATTTGCGACGACTTGCGACGGACTCATTTGCGACGAACATATCCGTCGGAAACCATTTCCGACGAGCGATTTTGCGACGAAAATTTGTCCGTCGGAAAGTCTGTCGGAAACGTTAATTTGCGACGAAAATCAGTGCGTTTCCGACGGATTTTGCCGTCGGAAATCGTCGATTTTCTTGTAGTGAATATTTTAGAGGATGATCGAGATATTCAAGCTACACATGAATTCATACACTATATGGTAATTGTAGATATATGTTTTTGGGATTGCGGCTGATCATCGGAGAAAGAAGGAGAAGTTGCGAATCAGGTTAATTCTAGTTAATGGGCTTCACAATTAGAAGATATAAAAATCCAGCCCAACTGTAACACCTCGGTATTTCTAAAACAAGAAATACCTAAATATACAATTTGGTTCACATCAGAGTATAAACAAAATTCCTGCTTAGATATACATCTTTACAAGAAATAGCGGAAACTCATACATAAAATAGCTCAAAATTCCAGTCATGATATTAAATATAGAGACAACGACAGAAGAACATAAACGACTAGGAATGAGTCAATTTTCAATATTCTCCTCGAGTGTGACAACTGACCATTCCGCTTGCTTTCCTGTTTCCTGTTCTCTGTAAAAACAACAACAGATGATAGGGTGAGACAACTTGTCTCAGTGAGTTCTACCGAACCCCTCACAATCACTCGGTTCAATTATAAAAACCGTTGCAACATAGTTTAATTTATAAACTATTTGAACAAATATATACTTAGCCATTTACTGACTGTGCAACAGCCACAATCTCGGTATCTAATGCACTAATTATTTGTTTCTAAGCCTTGTAAGTTACTCTACAATTACAAGCTTAATAATCGAAACACCGACCGTGGAACAGCCACAATCTCGGTATCTAATGCGCTAATTATTTGTTTCTAAGCCTTGTAAGTTACTATACAATTACAAGCTTAATATTCGAAACGTCGACCGTGCAACAGCCACAATCTCGATGAACCCACGTTAGACCATTCCATAACGTTGTCCGTGCCTAGGTTGAGGGCTCATGACCTTCCCTTCATAGTATGCTATATTTGTTCGGTCGTCACCCAACTTAATATAATTTACATATCATACCCGCATTGGGCCGACTCTATGTTCGATATAATCCTATATCTAAAGTTGTTCTATAACCCGTTTTGATTAATACGATACTAGACATCCGGCATTATAATCAAAGTACAAAATTGGACATATAATCCGGATTGTTATTCAAAACGTGAACTCACACGCGGTCTACTTTTCGGTTTTTTGAACAATTAAATCCTTCAAAACCCTTTTCTCAAATCAAGTTGAACACACTCAAAACATTGATTTTATTAGGGCAATATCATCACAATTGGTTGGTAAGAAGATTAGAAGAGGTTTGCAATCGAAAGGAGCGATGAAACGAGAAGTTTGCACCCGGAAACAGAACCACACGCACGGTCCGTGCCCTAGGGGAGCACGACCCGTGAGTGTTGTGCCAAATTAAATGGCCATCGGCAAAGTGGGCGCATGGTTCGTGCCCAGGGGCGCACGGCCCGTGCGTCCTATTCTATTTCTGAAATTCATTCTGATTCTCTCGTTCCGCTTCTCCGTTCGCGTCCAATCTGAATTCCGATCAAATTCCAACCTCAAAACAGATAATATATCCAGCAAATCCAGTCCAAACATTCAATCAACAAATCAATAGAACACACATATATTTTTATAAAAACCGTAACACGTTATTTTCCGAAAAATGGTTTTCGACTCGATAAATTATTTCGCAACCAAATAGCTTTCCAGAACAGATTATTCCGACATTTGAAATCAACGAAATAAACTCCCTAACGTGAGTAAAACTCACCGGTCGTGATGAAAATCACTGAATTTGCCGAGACTTCGAAACGCTCCAATACGTAAACACTCGAACAATCCCCGAATTTGATTCCCATGCTCCAACGAATTTGAAACCGCTTCAAAACTATCCCCACCATAGAACCAGGTCCTAGAGCGTATCCAAATGGATCGCAATTCAACTATGTAGTTCCCTTCTTAGGACGATCTAACCTCAACTCCGGGAATGCGGCCATTAATCTTCAAATCCGGTTTGGCAGCATCTGTAAGCTGTTTTGCAACAGACATAACTAATTCGATTCTTAACCAAAACCTTTCAAACCAGTACCTAATGTGTAGATAATTTTATCTACTTTCATATGGCTCAAGTCCCAAACTGTTATGACGAGTATTCAGGGAGCTATGGCGAAAATCGAGGACTGGTCCGAAAATATTACTTTGAGGAAAGTGAAATTTGTACTTAATGTTTCTCCCTCAATACTCAGTCAAATCCAGTGGTTCTTGTGCCTAAACTGAAGGATTTCATGTCTAGTTTCGAAAGAAACAACAACCACATTCAATGGGTGACCATGAAGGGAGTTACGAAGGATTTACCATACGTGGTCAAAACTGTTTCTTGAGCAGAAATTGTTGTGTGTCTATATCCTCTACTCCAAAATGTACCCAACCACGAAATTAGCTCCAAGACCGAATCCAATCTACTCCAGCATCCCTCCTACTGTCCAACTCACTGAATTCAAAATGTAGCTAGTGTAGGCCCTCTAATAGGGTTGTTGAACTTCAATGATTGCTTAGAACTCCATTATTTGTCAAGTGGAGCCTCTAAGTTCAGAAATGGTAGATGAAGAAGGAAGAGGATAGAGTAGATGGAATCAGTATCAACAGATGGAGCTTGAAAAATGAAGAAGAATGATGTAGAATACACTTATATGCAAGAATTATTCAAAGCACCCCCTTCAATTCTTCCTTTTCTTCCTCTCGCCCTTCCCTCTCTTCTCACCCTTATTTCTTTCTTATTTCGAGTTCTGAGTTGTGAGTTGTGAGAGTGGTTTGCTATTTTATTTTTAATAAGAGGGTCAGCTGGGTGTTAAAAATGGTGAAAGGTCCAAAATGCCCTTGCACTCAAATCTTTATTTAAACACTCCTTTAGCTCCAACTCTCTCAAATTCATCTCAATTTCAGCATATGACTGTTTTTGGGAGTTTGGGCGTGGTTGGTTAGTACTGATCTGGAGGTAGCCTTTTAATGAGTGGGAAAAGACTAAAATGCCCTTACCCTAAATTCTCATTTAAATCCACTCCAATCCATCAAGCACTTATCTATTCATATGACTTAGGAGTTAAAATATCTGTTTCATGATCCTACCATGGCTAGGACCCAGCTCATTGTTCATCAAATGACGCATCGTCAATAAGAGGCGAAAAGACGATTTTACCCTTGTGCTCTAATTCCCACAATAACTCTCGGAATTCAAATAAAATTGCATATAGTTCATATGATCGAGCAATTAAATATTGCTTTTGCGACATAGTCATATCCGAAACTCGATCCATCATTTAATCGAATAAGAAATCGTGAGTCAATTTCGCAAAACCGGAATTAACGAAACTAGGGGTGTTTCATCACCCCAACTTAAAAGATTTTGTGGTCAAAATCGTTTATAACTCGTACACCTCGTTGACACGAACTTCATCCGGAATTCAACTATACGTCCTACACCATCAAAGCTAAAGACTCAGAAGGTTCCTGCTTAGCCGTAGCTTGAATTGGTAGAAGCGATGTCTATGAGAGGATTACTTTGAAATCAAACCATGCGGTATCCGGAAGAACAGCTTTCTTCTCTTCCCGAGTTACGCTTACCTAACTGCTTGACTCATTTTACTAAAAATTTTGACTAAAGTAAACAGAGTTATATTATAAAATAAGTTGACTCTCATTCCCAATGGATGTAGAAAACGATTTTGCTTGCAACTCGACCCAAGAAAACTCTAAAATCGTAGTGCAATGTCCTTTCATTCCATTAATCCCAAAAACTGGAAAGTACTATCGTTCCATTTGGATAAAAATTCCTTTCAATGGGGTTTTCAAATAATGATACCTTGAAAAATACGATTATTCAAAAACGTTTATTCACCCCAACTTATAAATGACCTAACTCAATGCACGACGTTTCAACAAAGGTAACTTCGTTCCAGGATTTTAAAATTTACAATGTTGAAAGTGAGGATAAAAGTGTTACTTTGTAGGAATCAACCATTTTTGTGATCAAAATCTCACAACTTTCCCTTATCGTGCTTGGGTTGGGCTCCTTTCAGATTAAAAATAAATTGGTTCTTTAAGGAAGGAATCAAGAAAGACATTGAGCCGAAAGGAAGGCAGGAATTTGATTTTAAAATAGGGATAGAGTCAGGTGCTCAGATCGGGCCTTAGGGCGCATGATTCGGGCTCCTAGTTTTGTACCTGTGCCGAAAACGTTGTTTTTCTTAAACCACTATTCTATTCGATCCAATTCACCTCCCTTCAATTCTTTTCTCAAATTAGCTCAAACATAAGACTTCAAGGTTAACACAAAGATTTGTATTTCATGACGAAGAACAGACATGGTTGAACGCCTCGAAAACTATACAAAATGGCCATATGGTTCACTATCAAGGACTCGTGTGTTATACACTCACTATCCAATCATTTAGTCTCAGGCCGACATATGGTTCATCCTCAGACATTCTTCCATCAAACTGGTGTAGTGGATAAAAAATATGTATTACACGTATCCAACTCATCGGATTCCTTAGGGACAGCCTCGTGTGCTGGACTATAATCAGACAACTCTGAATTCAGCACATACTTGTTTTATTGACGTCTAACCAATAGATTATCAGAATCGAGAAACTAGTCTTGATCAACCCGGTGTATTAAAGTCATAGCAACTTACTGTTAACCTTGACGATATCGAGGTTAACGATTGGAGTTTTACCTTAGTAGCGAAAGCTGGAACACTATAACTGCCGAAAGATAATTGCCCCAACATGTCTTAATACCTCTCCTACTAGCAATTATATTCACATGTTAACCCAGTCTTCTATTACTTCCGAGTAGACGTTTGAGTAACCCACATCTTCGATTATCTTAGAAACATTTCTAGCATTTCAGGCAGTCACCGGTACAAACGATGTTTTTGACTAACCCAAAATACTAATAAGAGTGCGTCTTTCGACCCTTATAACTCGGTCCACGACTTCGGAACCACTTCCAATAGTTGAATGGCTATCACTCAAAGGTGTAGATAATTTCGTTACCTTTCCAACGCCTCTCGGAACATAAAAATCGGAGTTCTGGAGCCGAAGTTATGAACAAAATGAGTCAGAAGACTAACGAGAATTTCTTACAGACCGTGATCGGGATGCTTCTAGTCCGCAGATTGAAATAAGATCACTTCTACCGATCCCGCATACTAACCCGCTTAAAAGGATTTGGTTCGTAAAATTCCTGATCGGGACTTGACCTAATTGGCACATTTTGAGTCCGCTAGTCAATACCGACGATGGACTATCGTTACTCAGTTGGCTTTATCACTTGTCACATTATGACTCGAAAGAAGAAGAATCGGGATCTATCCTTGGGATTATCCGAAGGACTTCCTTAACTGCTACCTAAACTAGGGTGAACTCACACTAGAAGGTAAGATTTACAGTGAAACAATATTTCGATAACTAATAGGCTGACTAATCAATGGTCAGGGTTTCGGGTGTTAACTAATCTGATAGATTTCAGTACACTGACATTACTACTGCCCAATGGCTTAACTTAGCTTGTACTTTCGGTAAGACCTACGATGTCTTACGCCGCGACTCACTAGTTGCATCAGATTCATTGACTGAACAGCCGCCCACAGTTTCCTCGAACCATCGCGGATGCCCATCGTTGTTCCTAAATGTCATCTGTAGCCCTCTGCTGCTGCTGCTGCGCGCTCTGATGATACAAGAAGGCTGGAAATCCTATGGCTCGGTTTCAAACATTTTTGGGGCTGAGTCAACTAATTGTCATAACTTTCAGTAATTTACACGAAACATTGAGTGGATCCAGACTCAATACGTCACATAATATACTGGAAGGATCTGACATTTAATTGTCTAAATCCCTAGCTGACTCGAACTAATACTCTTGACCAGAAGGTCACTAAGTCCGACAAGGCCGAACCGCTCTGATACCCATTGTAACACCCCGGTATTTCTAAAATAAGAAATACATAAATATACAATTTGGTTCACATCAGAGTATAAAAAAAAGTTCCTGCTTAGATATACATCTTTACAAGAAACAGCGGAAACTCATACATAACATAGCTCAAATTGTAGTCATGATATAAAATACAGAGATAACGACAGAAGAACATAAACAACTAGGAATGAGTCAATCTTCAATCTTCTCCTCGCGTGTGACAACTGACCATTCCGCTTGCTTTCCCGTTTCTTGTTCTCTGTAAAAACAACAACAGATGATAGGGTGAGACAACATGTCTCAGTGAGTTCTACCGAACCCCTCACAATCACTCGGTTCAATTATAAAAACCGTTGCAACATAGTTTAATTTATAAAATATTTGTTCAAACAAATAATTAGCGCATTAAATACCGAGACCGACCGTGCAACAGCCACAATCTCGGTATCTAATGCGCTAATTATTTGTTTCAAAGCCTTGTAAGTTACTATACAGTTACAAGCTTAATAATCGAAACACCGACCGTGCAACAGCCACAATCTCGGCGAATCGTGTTCTTAACTTAGCAAGCCATCGACCGTGCAACAGACACAATCTCGATGAACCCACGTTAGACCATTCCATAACGTTGTCCGGGCCTAGGGTGAGGGCTCATGACCTTCCCTTCCTAGTATGCTATTCGTTGGGTCGTCACCCAACTTGATATAATTTATATATCATACCCGCATTGGGCCGACTCTAAGTTGGATATAATCTATATCTAAAGGTGTTCTATAACCCGTTTTGATGAATACGATACTAGACATCCGGCGTTATAATCACAGTACAAAATTGGACTTATAATTCGGTTTGTTATTCAAAACGTGAACTCACACGCGGTCTACTTTTCGGTTTTTTGAACAATTAAATCCTTCAAAACCCTTTTCTCAAAATCAAGTTGAACACACTCAAAACATTGATTTTATTAGGGCAATATCATCACAATTGGTTGGGAAGAAGATTAGAAGAGGTTTGGAATTGAAAGGAGCGACGAAACGACAAGTTTGCACCCGGAAACAGAACCACACGCATTGTCCGTGCCCTAGGGGCGCACGACCCGCGTGTGATGTGCCAAATTAACTGGCCATCTGCGAAGTGGGCGCATGGTTCGTGCCCAGGGGCGCACAACCCGTGTGTCCTGTTCTGTTTCTGAAATTCAATCCGATTCTCTCGTCCCGCTTCTCTGTTCGCGTCCAATCCTATTTCTGATCAAATCCAACCTCAAAAAATATAATATATCAAGCAAATCTAGTCCAAACATTCAATCAACAAATCAATAGAACACACATATATTTTTATAAAAATCGTAACACGTTATTTTCCGAAAAACGGTTTTCGACTCGATAAATTATTTCGCAACCAAATAGCTTTCCAGAACAGATTATTCAGACATTTGAAATCAACAAAATAAAATCCCTAACGTGAGTAAAACTCACCGGTCGTGATGAAAATCACGGAATTTGCCGAGACTTCGAAACGCTCCAACACGTAACCACTCGAACAATCCCCGAATTTGATTCCCATGCTCCAACGAATTTGAAACCGCTTCAAAACTAGCCCCACCACAGAACCAGCTACTGGAGCGTATCCAAATGCATCACAATTCAACAATGTAATTCCCTTCTCAGGACGATCTAACCTCAACTCTGGGAATGCGACCATCTTTAAGCTGTTTTGCAACAGACATAACTAATTCGATTCTTAACCAAAACCTTTCAAACCAGTACCTAATGTGTAGATAATTTTATCTACTTTCATATGGTTCAAGTCCCAAACTGTTATGACGAGTATTCAGGGAGCTATGGCGAAAATACAAGGACTGGTTCGAAAATATTACTGTGACAAAAGTGAAATTTGTACTTAACATTTCTCCCTCAATACTCAGTCAAATCCAGTGGTTCTTATGCCTAAACTGAAGGATTTCGTGTCTAGTTTCCAAAGAAACAACAACTACATTCAATGGGTTACCATGAAGGGAGTTATGAAGGATTTACCATACGTGGTCAAAACTGCTTCTTGAGCAGAAATTGTTGTGTGTCTATATCCTCAACTCCAAAATGTACCCTACCACGAAATTAGCTCCAAGACCGAATCCAATCTACTCCAGCACCCCTCCTACTGTCCAACTCACTGAATTCAAAACGTAGCTAGTGTAGGCACTCTAATAGGGTTGTTGAACTTCAAAGATTGCTTATGGAGCTACAATGGCAACATGCAGACTCCAAGGAAGCTTAGAACTCCATTGTTGGTCAAGTGGAGCCTCTAAGTTCAGAAATGGTAGATGAAGAAGCAAGAGGATAGAGTAGATGGAATCAGTATCAACAGATGGAGCTTGAAAAATGAAGAAGAATGATGTAAAATACACTTACATGCAAGAAGGATTCAAAGCACCCCCTTCAATTCTTCCTCTTCTTCCTCTAGCCCTTCCCTCTCTTCTCACCCTTATTTCTTTCTTATTTCCAGTTCTGAGTTGTGAGTTGTGAGAGTGGTTTGCTGTTTTCTTTTTAATAAGAGGGTCAGCTGGGTGTTAAAAATGGTGAAAGGTCCAAAACGCCCTTGCACTCAAATCTTTATTTAAACACTCCTTTAGCTCCAACTGTCTCAAATTCTTCTCAATTTCAGCATATGACTGTTTTTGGGAGTTTGGGTGTGGTTGGTTAGTACTGATCTGGAGGTAACCATTTAACGAGTGGGAAAAGACTAAAATGCCCTTACCCCAAATTCTCATTTAAATCCACTCCAATCCATCAAGCACTTATCCATTCATATGACTTAGGAGTTAAAATATCATTTTCATGATCCTACCATGGCTAGGACCCAGTTCATTGTTCATCAAATGACGCATCGTCAATAAGAGGTGAAAAGACGATTTTACCCTTGTGCTCTAATTCCCACAATAACTCTTGGAATTCAAATAAAATTGCATATAGTTCATATGATCGAGCAATTAAATATTGCTTTTGCGACATAGTCATATCCGAGACTCGATCCATCATTTAATCGAAAAAGAAATCGTGAGTCAATTACGCAAAACCGGAATTAACGAAACTAGGGGTGTTACACCAATGCTCATAAGTGTAGAAAATGAAACTAGGCTGACTAATAAAAGTCCAGAGCTCGACTTAACAATTTTGCAAAGCATTTTGTTAACTACAAAATCTAATTTTGACACATCTATAGTAAAATAAAATTCCAAATTATTGATAATTTACTGAAATAATTATTTATAACATAAATAATTAAAATAAGAAACTGTTAGAAGAAATTAAAATATAACTAGTAAAATATCGTATATGAATTTACCAACGGCATGTACACTAAAATATCACAATAATTACTATCACACATATACACATAAAATAATCAAAAATAATAGGAGGGAGAAATCGGGGTGTTACAATTTTCTCCTCCTTTTTAGAATATTCGTCCTCGAAAATCATGCTAATCCAAAAAAAAGAAGTTCAGCTACTTTGTATAGAGCTTAACTCTACAAAGATCCATCGAATTCGAATCACTAGTCCTATGTCCCGTGCTCCGCACGGGGCTTTCCTTATTTTCGTTTGTCAAACTGAGAGAAAATCATAATAATTATAAATTATAACCGAATCAATAAATGGTTAAACAATTCGGTTGGATGAAAATCACCAGAAAATAGAGGCCCACCATGTTTGAAGAGTTGGGATTGACCACATGTTTGGTTCTCTTAATAAGAATATAGAAATTGAAGAGGTGGGACCCCTAGTTGGATAGGGTCCACTGCAGGTAATTGATGAGCAAAAAGTGATAATTGTTGCGGTGTCAATGATATGACAATACAAAGTGATGGAAAGATGGAAAGAAATAATAAAAAATTAAAATGCAGGGCCCACCACACATATGGATGAGTATATAATTGGATATAACGCGCATATTTAGCGAAAATCTAATAAAATCGAAAGAAGATTATACAATTTAATGATTATTGACAAAAAATGATTTAATGATTAAAAAAGTGAATGTCAAACATTTTTGAAGAACAAAAAATGGATGATCAAAATGGATCATTTGGAAATTTCAAAAACATTATCAAAATTTTGTATGTATTATAATTGTGAAAACAGTTTTCCATTAAAACAAAAATAGTTTTTTTCTTGTTTATGTAAATTAATGCAGAGGATATAATTTTTTATTAAATAATTAAGTTATTTTTTGTTAGATGTTGAAGAATAGCTTTATAATCTTTTAATATATTTTCCCTATTTTTTATCTCATATTATTGTTAAACAAAACACTTAAAAGTATTATTTGTATCAAGTATTTTATTTTAAATAATTGGATTAATCAGTTTAATAGAAATAGTAATACATGACTAACGAGATTCATTTTAATGGTAATTAGACTCGGATCCCACCCCGAAGTATCGAGTTCGAACCTTGGGTGTAGCAAAAATTTTGTTAGGAGGCACTCGCCGTTATAATAGCTAAAAAGTATCTGTCAGTGTAAATTTGTACTGCACTAAAAAGTCCAAACTTATCAGAAAATTTTGAAATTTAGATCATTGAGTTCTATAAAATATAAAGATCGAAATGATATCTGCAGAATTTGTTTTACCTGAAAATATGTCTTTTATTATTATCAGTAATACATGACTAACAGGGTTGATTTTAGTGGTAGTTAGACTCCGATCCCACCCCGAAGTATCGGGTTCCAACTTTGGGTGTAGCAAAAACTTTTTTAGGAGGCAGTAGCGGTTATATTAGCTAAAAAGTATCTGTCAGTGTAAATTTGTATTGCACTAAAAGTCCAAACTTATCAGAAAATTTTGAAATTTAGATCATTGAGTTCTATAAAATATAAAGATCGAAATGATATCTGCAGAATTTTTTTTACCTGAAAAAATGTCTTTTATTATTACAAGTAATACATGACTAAAAGGGTTGATTTTAATAGTAATTAGTTTCAGATCCCACCCCCAAAGTATCGGGTTCGAACCTTGGGTGTAGCAAAAACTTTGTTAGGAGGTACCCGCGGTTATAATAGCTAAAAAGTATCTGTCAGTGTAAATTTGTACTGCACTAAAATGTCCAAACTTATCAGAAAATTTTGAAATTTAGACCATTGAGTTCTATAAAATATAAAGATCGAAATGATATCTGCAGACTTTTTTTTACCTGCAAATATGTCTTTTATTATTACCGATATAACAAATATTGACCTAATAAAATAAAAAATTGTAACTTGTAATGTATTGATATCCTCATGGTTACTAATAATAATAATAATAATAATAATAATAATAATAATAATAATAATAATAATAATAATAATAATAATAATAATAATAATAATAATAATAATAATAATAATAATAATAATAATAATAATAATAATAATAAAAATATTTGTTATATCGGTAAGGTTTATCTCACTCAAACAAGTTACAGTTGATATTACCTGTTCCATTTATCTCACTCAAACAATTGATATCCTCATGGTTACTAATCATTAGGCTTCTTAGAAGTAGCATTCTGAAAATTTTCCAACAGGAGTAAGGTTTTACTATTCTCGTGAGTGTCAACTTGAGGTACTAATCCTCTTCTCTTACGTTGCACGACTATCTACGTTCAATCTAACCACATGTCACCACCCAAGGTTCAATAAAGATAATAGAGCTAGAATAAAATTAAGATTAATTTTTCCATTAGAGAAATACATGTAAGCATATAAGCATTTATTAGATACACGATTACTTATAAATTAATAGTCAACAGAGACATAATAATAATAATAATAATAATAATAATAATAATAATAATAATAATAACAATAATAATAATAACAATAATAATAATAATAATAATAATAAGAAAAATATTTTTTGATAGCATAGTTAAATCAATAGTCCCCATTAACTTAAATATAGTTCTAGAATATAATGACCCAAGAATAATAATGGACTAAACCTGTTAAAATCAACATGTAAGAAAAAAATTAAACACAAGCCCTTTATCCTAAGGAAATGACAAACATGTGTATTTTTTGTTAGAAATTACAGGATCAGAGAGATGAAGTTTCTCCTCATATTTGAAATATGCTAAAGAGCTTGATTAAGAGAATTTCTCAAATGGAATCATATTGATTGAAAAAAGATAATGAAAATGAATACAAGATGCTCTTTATATAGAGCTTAACAAACTAACTGAAAATACTAACTAATTCCTAATAGTTAGAACAACCCCTAACTAACTATTATTTCTAATAGCCTCCCTCAAGGTGATAGTGGGATCACCATATCAGCTTGAAATACAAAAAAAATATTTCAAGCACTAGAATGAAGAAAAAAAACAAAAGGGAACAAAAAACTAACTAAAAATGAAAAAAACTGTAAAAGTGGTGTTGCGATGCAATCCAATGAATAATGGTTTCTCCTTAAAAAGTCCAATGAATACTGGGCCTAAAGTAGAGCTGAGCCCAAACAAGAGAAGCCCAAGGTACCCCTAGTCTTCGTGAGCAAGTAGCGAAAGGATTCTGAAAACCAAACGAAACCTAGCAGAAATTGAAAACGCGAACACCACCAAAACAAAGAACACCACCAAAACAAAGAACATGAACACAAAATGTGAACGTCGGCGAAGACAAAAATGGAAACTGAGCATGAGCATGAACGATGGATCTGTTGTAGTTGAAACACTGGCAAAGGAAGTGAGAGAAACGACGCATGACGGAGAAGCAGGCAACGATGAGATTTCCGCCGGGATCAACGATGAGGATCGGATTTTCTGCAGGCTTTATAGAGATCAAATCGGTGCTCGACGGAGATGAGAATGATCGAATATGATCTGGAACAGGCAGTGAGTTTCCGCGATCGAAAACGAAATCATGATGCCGTGCGGTGGTATAAGGCGGAGATGCAGTTAGACAAAGCTGATTTATGGAATTAAAGGTCAAAACGCCAGCAAGAAATGGAAAGGAAACCAGAACAGAAATATCCGAGGGTGAGAACGCCACCGCGGTGAAGTTGCTGAGGAATCCGATGTGGCTACTGACGGTGTGCACAACGTTCTTCGAAACTCCGCCTGGATCAAAGACGAAGGATGGGAGTTCTGAAGGCTTTGCAGAGACAAACATCTCCGACGACGGCTCAACAGTTGGTGATAACAGATTTCCTAACTCCAAGCATGAATGACGATTTAGATCAGATGTGAGGAAGACGAATAGTGCGAAACACTAATTTGATTTGATGAAGCAGGAAGAACGTTCTTGAAAACCAGAAAGTGATTTGGTATCTGCGACATTTGAATTTGGAGAAGAAATATTCATTTGTAACTGTCTTATGCGACTTCTCTTCTACTTTTGCTTCTGAATCCAAGAACGCGAAGACATCACTACACGTTCTAGTTTCTGACTTGATTATGTTAATGGAACAGGTTATTTTCCCAATCTTGACGGTGCATCCTTCGCTTTCTGGTATGACTGTCTTGATCGGAATCGCCTGCACGATGTCAAAAGTCGATTCTTGGCCGAAGCTACCAAAGATGAAATCACATTTGCTGATTTCCACCATTGCAGAAACTGAATCATCTTCTTTCTTCTTTGGATCATAAAATTCGTCCTCATCATTCGATTTCGATTCACACACAGAATCTGTCACTTCTTCATCTTCAAAATCACTGTAAATCGCGCAACGGTATCGCTCTGATACCATGTTAGAAATTACAGGATCATAGAGATGAAGTTTCTACTCATATTTGAAATATGCTAAAGAGCTTGATTGAGAGAATTTCTCAAATGGAATCATATTGATTGAAAAAAGATAATGAAAATGAATACAAGATGCTCTTTATATAGAGCTTAACAAACAAACTGAAAATACTAACTAATTCTTAATAGTTGGAACAACCCCTAACTAACTATTACTTCTAATATGTTGAAAAATATGGCATCTATGGAAATTAGAGAGAAATCTCTTAAAAGTCTATTATATTGAAAGTAGGGAAATATTACAATATGAGAAGAGATAATGGCAAATGAGTCTACCATCTGCCTTATGAACTAGTCAACTAATGGACCTTACAATCTAACGGCCTTACTGTAACATCCCCAATTTTAGCTAAGTTGGTTAATGGAAGTTAGCAAGAGGTTATGTCTGATTAATTAGCTAATGGAGCAATTTAGCTTAATTAATTGATGACGAGGCGATTGTCATGGATTGGATTTATGGATTATATGTTTAGTTGCTAAATAATATTAATTGTTTGAGTTATGAACCAATATAATTTAATTATGTTGGGTAGTGTATAAGTAAAGGGGGAGGTATGTATGGTAATCTGAAATGTTATAAAGTAGAAAGAGCCCAACAACCATAGGTCAGCCCAACTTGAAGACACCACCAACTGAAGTAAAACAAAGTGAACCCATTTCTTTTCCTCTTCACGTTCCATATTCAGTTTCCAGAATGAAGAAGGAGAGAAAAACTAAGGGGGGAGTGAGATGTCGAGAATGAGAGAAGAGGAAGGAACACCCATTGTTATGTTCAGAGCAGTATTCAGTTCAGATATATTAAAATATATACATCAGTTCAGTTAGGGTGACGACCCTATTTCAGTTTAGTGTGCTACGGGAGGGGAAGTCATGAGCCCTATGAACCTAGGCCCCATCAGGGACCCAGCCGATTAGTGGGGACGGGTTCACCAGGAGCTTATTATGCCAAGTGACCGGTGACACGCTGAAATATCAGTTCAGTTTATGTGTTGTTTCTTGTAACCGGCTTGAGGGTTATGAGGACAACTTCAGTTAGTTAGCCACATAGTCAATTTTGAGGACTATGAAGTAGAATCAGAATACTGAATCAAGCATAATTGAACCGAGAGGATTAGTAAGGGGTCGCGATAGAACTCACTGAGACAAGTTGTCTCACCCAATCCATGTTGTTGTTTTTTAGTGAAGCAGGGAAAGAGTCGGAAGACCGTGCGGCATGGCTACGAGGATGCTTGAAGTGTTGCTGGCGCTATTTATTTTGTTATGTCACGTATCTCTGTATTTTCATTCTGTACCTTAGTATGTACGATTGTACGACTTATGTTATAAAGTTGTAAATCGTTTCCGCAGACTTTCTATTTTGGTACTGAACACTAGTTTGAGTGGTGTAAAAACCGGATTTTTGTATTTTATGTTAAGTTATGTAAGCGCACTTGATGGGTTTTTAGCATCGAGTATTAGTATGTGTTCAGTATTTAAAAAGGAAGTTACTCTGATATATGCCAGTAGTGCATTTCGGTGATTTCTACAAGTTAGAAATTATCGGGGTGTTACAAATGGTATCAGAGCAGTTCGACCTAGTCGGACATAGAAATCAAGAGTCTCCTACGTCTTCTAAGTGTGATTCCTCTTAATATGCTTTTAGACATTGAGCCTTATCAACTCAATACTCTGTGCATATTTCGCAGAATCATGGCTGGTAGAGGTAGGGGAAGCGTCCCCGTCGACCCACACTTCTAGCCTTCTCGTTTCATTAGAACGCGCAGCAGGAGCAGAGGGCTACAGACGCCGTACCGGAACAACAAGTGGGCATCAGTGACGATTCGAAGGAACGGTGGGCGACCGTTTTATATTCTTGAAACCGATTCAACAATAGGATCATGTAGAGAGTTCAGGTTACATTAAGTATGAACGAAAACTTGATTGCACTAAAGAGAAAAACCACTTTTGAAAATGTATCTTGCTTCTTTCCTAAACTCTTTGATGCGATCATGATTTCCTTCGATAGTTAATGTACGGGGATAAAATTGACTATGGTCAATCCAAGTCGGGGTGAATCCCTTTAAATGTCATAAGAGGAGTTAGGGTTTAAATCCTGAAGTGGAATGAAGGTACAGGAAGCTCCAGGACTATGTTCATTGGGTAGCTTGGACGATTTTGAGGACAAAATCTTTCAAGTTGGGGTGATTGTAACATCCCCAATTTTAGCTAAGTTGGTTAATGGAAGTTAGCAAGAGGTTATGTTTGATTAATTAGCTAATGGAGCAATTTAGCTTAATTAATTGATGATGAGGCGATTGTCATGGATTGGATTTATGGATTATATGTTTAGTTGCTAAATAATATTAATTGTTTGAGTTATGAACCAATATAATTTAATTATGTTGGGTAGTGTATAAGTAAAGGGGGAGGTATTTATGGTAATCTGAAATGTTATAAAGTAGAAAGAGCCCAACAACCATAGGCCAGCCCAACTTGAAGACACCACCAGCTGAAGTGAAACAAAGTGAACCCAATTCTTTTCCTCTTCACGTTCCATATTCAGTTTCCAGAATGAAGAAGGAGAGAAAAACTAAGGGGGGAGTGAGATATCGAGAATGAGAGAAGGGGAAGGAACACCCATTGATCCTTGATGCATGTCCAACACCTTTACACCATTGTGACCATTGTCTCTTCCTCTCCATTTTGATACCAAATTCTTCACCAAAGAGCCAGCCATCCCTTTCTCACCATTTTCGGAATCAAACACCATTTTTTTGGAGAAGCTGAGTTCAAGTTTTCATGTGGTTGCAATGGGGGTCCTATAAGCTGTTTGCGGAGCAAGTCCGTTTGGGGCTGAAGTTGTAAGCTGAGATGGACATTGTGGGAGCAATTTTCGTAGCCAAGAAGGATGCTAGGAACAAGTTGATGTTGCTGGAAGTGGTGTAAGAACCGGATTTTTGTACGACTTATGTAATAAAGTTGTAAATCGCTTCCGCAGACTTTCTATTTTGGTACTGAACACTAGTTTGAGTGGTGTAAGAATCAGATTTTTGTATTTTATGTTAAGTTATGTAAGCGCACTTGATGGGTTTTTAGCATCGAGTATTAGTACGTGTTCAGTATTTAAAAAGGAAGTTACTCTGATATATGCCAGTAGTGCATTTCAGTGATTTCTACATGTTAGAAATTATCGGGGTGTTACACTTACTATCTAATGGGCCTTACTAACCGACTAATGGGCTTATTATATATATTTTAACAGCCTCCCGCAAGCTGGACGGTGTTCGCAACACTTTCATCTTGAGATAAACAATACAAATATACTATAAAAGCAAGTAAAATAAAAGAACAGTCTGAATTGGTAGCAATTGTGGTGCATAGCTCCTAGAAGGCTTCGACCAACTAATGGGCCTCTTCAAGCTTCTTCCAGCGTCTCCACAACATTCACTCCAAATGCCAAATAAATCAAAAATTGCTTAACCATCGGGCAGAAACCACAACTCAAGGTTTAACCACTCAGAGGAAGCATCAAACCAACACTTAACATCAAGCAAAAACCACAACTCAAGGCATAATCACTTGAAGGAAGCAAAATGCTTAACCACCATAGGCAGAAGCAAAAACTAACAAGGCCATAGGGCAAAGGCTTAACCACCAAACAAACTATTCCGAAAAGTTTAACCACTTAGCAGAAGCACATCAACGCTTAACCATCAAGAGTACTCAATGACTCAAGACAGAAGCAAAATCTCAATGCTTAACCATTTATAGCAGAAGCTTCATGCTTAACCACCATAGACTGAAGCTAAAATCAAGACACTAAGGCTAATCAAAAAGTTCATCAAATCCAGAAGAATATCTTTGCAAATATCAACGAGTGCGTATCCTACATGAATATCATCCTCAAGTCCAACAATGATAACCCTTGAATGAAATTGTTTCCCTTGAATAAAATTGAGGAGCTAGCACTCAATAAACTAGCATATGTATAATTATTTGGTAGGACTCCAGATAATTCCAAATCAACAAATGCATGCACAGCCTCTCTAACCCTTTGGCATAAACCAATTGCCAATCCTACACAAGGTCCAAACCAGCAAATTTGTAACATCCCTAATTTTTAATGACTCGTACTATGATGCCTAGGACCGATTAATTATTTGTGGGAATAATTGATCGTGTCTCGGGGATTATTGGCCGAGGAATTTTTCCGGAATCCTATTCTCCATTAAATTGTGGCCTAATCATAGTTTTAATGAAGAAATAAGCTGAAGGGGCAAAACGGTCTTTTTACCCCTTTAATACTCCAGCCTAGACCTGAACCCTCCCTCACTCTCACACTTAGTCACTCCTCAATTCAGAAAGAAAGAAGCAAAAAAAAACTGAAAATAAGAAAGAAAGAAGAAGGAGGGGGCGTGAAGGAGGAGAAGAGGAGGAAGGAGGGACTCATCTCAAATCCTTGTTGCATGTAAGTTGTTTCTCTTCCATCCCACTCCATTTTCAATTCTGAATTCAATGAGCCTATTTTTGAAGTCTGATTCTTCTCCTATCTCTTGCTCCATTTTCAAATCTTGAAGCTCCAATGGTGAAGACAATGGAGTTTTGAGCTGCCACTCCTTTTGCACGTTCAGTTGTGACTGTCAAAAGTGAAGTCTTGTACCTGTGTTAGAGTTTGGAGGGAGTCCAAATCACTTGAAGTTGCTGCTCCAAGCTGTTCAGTCGAGCTAGTTACTGTTTCGGTGTTGTTGGTGCCCCGTTGGTGATTGTTCGTGCGTTTTAGTGTTCGACCGTTTCACCTTTCGATCGTGGCTCCTAGCGAAATCGACATCAAGGTGAGTTCTACTCACGATAGGGCATTTTTATATTCTGAACTTATTTTCGGTATTAAATTCCTTGGTTACATTTTCTGGTTTCGAAAGACTTAGAACCGAAAAACGATTTTTGAATCCAAACGCCATTTTACGGTTTAATGAGAATTTTGATTAAAACGTCGAAATGAAATGATTTATATATAGTCTGGAATATCTGGAAATTTTCTGAGTTTCAGGAGGGATTGATATTAGGAATCGAATCGGGCGGAAACGGAAAGCGGAATTGAGAAATAAGCGGAATTCGGTAACAGACACAGGTCGCACGGACCGTGCGCCCCTGGGCACGGACCGCGCGCCTGCTACGGGTTGGTTCAGTTGGAAATAAAACGGGACGCATGGGTCGTGCGCCCCTGGGCACGGATCGTGCGCCCCTTTCGGTTTGGCTGGGTGATTTTAATAAATCACGCACGGGTTGTGCGCCCCTGGGCACGGACCGTGCGTGATCTTCTGTCACCGACTCCCGATTTCTCGTTCCGGAGCTCCGTTTGATCCCGAACGCTTTCTAATCTCTTTCTCAATCATTTAAAAAGAAATTGCCTTACTGAAAACATTATTTTGAACTTGTTCAACTCATGGTTTTGAAAAAGATCTTTGAAAGCCTATTTGATTGAAAAATCGAAAACCCTAGTATACGTGTGGGTACACCGAATGATGGATTGACTAAATATATATATAACTATATATGTCATTGTGTATGATTATAACGCCGGATGTCTAACTATTGAATTCATCTAAACGGGTTATAGATCGAATAGATATAAATTATCTAAAAAGCTTATGTGATTGATCCTTTGGTGATCGAAAAGATATAAATTATCTAACTCTCGAGAATTTGATGCGTATTGTCATATGTATCGCGTTGGGTGACGACCAGACAAGTAGCATACTAGGAAGGGAAGTCATGAACCCTCACCCTAGGCCCTGTATACGTCTTGGCGTGGTCAATTCGTGGGTTACCGGGATTAGCAAATTGTTGTGCGGCCGGTTTGTGCTAAGTTAGACACATGGTTCCGGGATTAGCAAATTGTTGTGCGGCCGGATCATGTTAAGTTCAACTCACGACTTGCCGGGATTAGCAATTGTTGTGCGGTCGGCATTTCGAATAATAAATTAAGAACACGAATTGCCGGGATTAGCAATCGTTGTGCGGTCGGCAATTCGATTAATAAATAAGACATTGTTATGTCAGCTTTTGTTGTAACGGTTTAATTAATTGAACCGAGTGTCAGTGAGGGGGCACGGTAGAACTCACTGAGATAATGTTATCTCACCCTATCCATATTTTTTGTTTTTCAGAGAAGCGGGGAAAAAGGAAGACTATTGTGCACGAGTAGTTGGTATACTCTTGGAGGTGCTGAAGACTTAGTCATTTTATCCTTTGTTCTTTTGTTGTCCTATTGGTTGTATAAACTTGTATTGATTATGAGTTATATGAACCGTTTTATGCTTTTGTTTGGTATTTGGACTTGGATATTGTAATCCATTCGGTATGGAACCGATAAACTTCGATTTTATGAAGTAATTGTTATTTCCGATTAAGGGTTTATTACGGAAAAAGTTTATATGTCCAATACTAAAACAGGAGCTGTGTCCTCTGAATTTCCGCATCTGTGCATCTTCGGTCTCTCTACATGTTAGAAATACCGGGGTGTTACATTTGGTATCAGAGCGGTTCGACCTAGTCGGACTTAGATGTTAAGAGTCTTTTACGTCTTCTAAGTCTGATTTTTCTTAGTATGCTATTAGACATTGAGCCTGATCAACTTAATACTTTGTGCATACTTCGCAGAATCATGGCTGGAAGAGGTAGGAGAAACCCACCTGTTGATCCTCATCAAGAATGGATGCAGAATGTCATCGAGACTCAGCAGAAAATGATGAATGACATGATGCTAATGCAACAGCAACAGATGGCTCAAATGGTCCAAATGCAGCAGATGCATCAGATGCCTCAACCACAACCAGCAGAGCCAATCAATGTGCCAACACCTGAGGATCCCAACAGGGTGTATTTCCGGTTTCTGAAGATGAAACCCCCAACCTTCATAGGAGGATCCGAGGCAATGAAAGCCCATTTCTGGGTAGATGCCATGGAACGGATCTTTGATACCTTGCAATGCAATGAAGGAGAAAAGGTAATTTGTGCTGCTAACGCTCTGGACGAGGATGCTCACACCTGGTTGGTTAATGCTCGTAGAATGCTACAAGTTCAAGGAACTCCTCTTGAGTGGAATAATTTCAAAGAATTATTTTTGAGTCATTATTTCCCCGACTCTCAAAGACTTGCCAAGCAGATGGAATTTCTGAGTTTGAAACAGGGAGAGATGACAGTTGGGGAATACGGTGCAAAGTTTGAGAGGTTGTCACAATTCTATGAATTGGGGACCACCGCTCCTGATGATAAGTGGAAAATGGTAATGTTCAGACAGGGTCTTCGAGGCGATGTGAATCAAGGCCTCAGTTCTTATTCCATGACTACTTATCCTGTTTTGGTTCAACAAGCTCATTCAGCTGAGAGCGATCTTAAAAGAATGTATGCAAAGAGGAAAGATTTCTGGAAGGACAAGAAGAAGGGTACTGAACCAAACCCGAGGTATAGGAGGAATTCGGATAAAGGGAAACAAATACAGTCAAGTGACTCTGCAGGGCCTAACAGGTGTGGCATCTGCAAGAAATATCATAAAGGGAGATGCCAGGTGGGACCGAACCAATGTTACCATTGCAAAGAAGAGGGCCATTATGCTAACAACTGCCCGTCAAGGAAAGCTTTCTTGGAGTCTCCTGATGCTTCAAGGCAGGCTCGAGTCAACACTTTGGATGCCAAGACCATCAAACCCGCTGATAACCTTATAAGGGGTACAGGTTCTCTCTTTAATCAAACTGTTAATATTCTGTATGACTCTGGTGCTACTCATTGCTTTATCTCTGAAGCATGTGCTGAACGGCTAGGACTAATAGTATCTCCTATATCCGAGCCAATAACTATCTTTACTGCAGCAAAGGGTCGTGTGCGAACCCAATCTTTGTGCCTTAACTGTCTGCTTACAATAGGAAACCGGGATTTTGTCGTTGATTTTATCTGTTTGCCTATGAGGGGAATGGAGATCGTTTTGGGAATGAATTGGATGACTTCCAATCACATTACTATTGACTGTTTCAATCGTGCAATTAATTTTCCTTCTGAAGTAGCGGAACATTCACTACCTGCAGATGATGGTGTTATTTCGTTCACTTCAGCCAGCCAGTCTCTATTCCAAGGTGCGGAAGCTTTTTTTGTTATTTTGTCTGCATCAACTGAAGCTGATTTGGATTTATCATCTATTCAAGTTGTTAATGAATTCTTAGATGTTTTTCTCGAGGAAGTCTCCTCTTTGCCTCCAGAACGAGAGGTAGAATTCTCTATAGAATTGGCGCCTGGTGCAGGGGCACTATCCATAGCACCTTATAGGATGTCTCCTCTCGAACTGAAGGAATTGAAGTCCCAACTTGAGGAATTAATTTCCAAGAAGTTTATTCGACCGAGTGCTTCTCCATGGGGTGCTCCGGTATTACTAATCAAGAAGAAGGACGGAAGCATGAGATTATGCATAGACTACCGTCAGCTGAATAAAATCACTATCAAGAACAAGTATCCATTGCCAAGGATAGATGATCTACTTGACCAACTTCGAGGCGCTAAAATTTTCTCCAAAATTGATCTAAGGTCAGGGTACCATCAAATCAGGGTAAGAGCCTTAGACATTCTGAAGACTGCTTTTCGCACGAGGTACGGACACTACGAGTTTGTGGTGATGCCTTTCGGATTAACTAACGCTCCAGCCGTATTCATGGATTATATGAATAGAGTATTCCATTCCTACCTAGATCAGTTTGTGGTCGTCTTTATTGATGATATCTTGGTTTACTCAAAGTCAGTTGAGGAGCATGCTCAGCATCTCCACTTTGTCCTAGGAGTACTCCGAGAGAAGAAGCTTTATGCTAAACCGTCAAAATGTGACTTTTGGATGTCCGAAGTGAAATTTTTGGGTCATGTGATTTCCCGGGAAGGGGTTGTAGTTGATCCTAGCAAAGTGGAAGCAGTGTTGAATTGGGAACGACCAACGTCAGAGACTGAGATCAGAAGCTTTCTGGGTTTAGCTGGATACTATAGAAGATTCATTGAAGGTTTTTCACAATTGGTACTTCCGCTTACTCGGTTAACTCGCAAGGGCCAACCGTTTACTTGGGATGTCGATTGTGAATAGTGTTTTCTCGGATTGAAAGAAAAGTTAACTTCTGCTCCAATCCTAATTCTTCTGGATCCATCATTGGGATTCCAGATTTACAGTGATGCATCTGGGAAGGGTTTAGGATGTGTTCTCATGCAGAATCAACATGTTGTGGCCTACGCATCTAGACAATTGAAAACCCACGAACGGAATTACCCACCTCATGACTTAGAGTTGGCGGCTATTGTATTTGCACTAAAAATTTGGAGACATTACCTTTACGGTTCTCGTTTCGAAGTTTTTAGTGATCACAAGAGCTTGAAGTATCTGTTTGACCAAAATGAGCTGAATAACAGACAGAGAAGGTGGACTGAATTTTTGAAGGACTACGACTTCGAATTGAAATATCACCCTGGGAAAGCCAATGTGGTAGCAGATGCTCTGAGCAGGAAGTCTGTCCACACGGCGAGGTTAATGGTTCACGAGATGGCTTTGTTGGAGTCATTTAGAGACTTGAGGCTCAAGGTAGCAAGAAAGAGGGACCGCATAACATGATTTCATATTTTATAATAAAATCAATCCTCAATTGAAGCATTTACCAGGTATCAACTTAACACTCAAGTCCCAATTTCGATACATGACAAGAACACCAAGACAATTCAGTTTAATCGGTTTCTAGAAACATAAAAATAACAACATTTAATTACGCATGAGTATCAGATCCACATATCACATAGGATACTCGATTAACACTACAACTCAGGAGTTCAATAATATCTAACACGTACAAACAATATCCATAATAAACATAAATGCCACCTTCATTATTAATAATTAAACAATAAATCAAATGCTTCACAACAATCTCTTAGGTGCTGACCTCATTTTATGAGGCCATATGCATATTTAATTAGGTGTTTAAGGGATTAGTTGAAATCCCTACAACCTTAATGATACTAGGTGTGTTTAAGGGATTAGCGGAAGGTTTACAGAGCTAATGAAATACGACTGTAAAATTATGCGAAGTATAACGTTAAATATTTAATAAAATACTAGGTTCCAAAATTACATGCACAAGCTCAAAAGCTCCATCCTACGGACGGATCTGGAAGAATCAGGATGTGAAAGGAGTGAAAAGGACACAAAAACTGACCGAAAAGCTTTACCGGCACAACAGAGCTTTGACAGGTCCGACGACAACTTCGTTATAATGCAAGTACGGGTAGTGCCTTTGAAGAGGAAAATCCAAAAACGATGTCCGTTTTTGGTGGAAATCAAAGGAAAAGAGTAGCTTGATGGGTTCCAAAATACGCGTGTGTCATGCCTCCAAGTTGAAAATGGGGTAAATTGTTAACAACGTCAATGTTTTAAATCCAAAATAGGCGCTGGACTTGTAATCTTGAAATTGGCATTTGAATGCCATGTTAGGAGTCATACGAGTGATGTACTACGTAAATTAGAAACTTCACTTAGCTGGATTATGACCATCGAATTGGAATAAACCAAGTGCCATGATTTTTCCACAATACAGGAGCTTTATTATCAAGAAACTAAGTGACATGCCTTTACCATCAATGTTTAATATTATGAAAGCAAGATGAAGAATTGGCTGAAATTGAATGAGGGGAATATTTTAGAGGATGATCGAGATATTCAAGCTACACGTGAATTCATACACTATATGGTAATTGTGGATATATGTTTTTGGGATTGCGGCTGATTATTGGAGAAAGAAGGAGAAGTTGCGAATCAGGTTAATTCTAGTTAATGGGCTTCACAATTAGAAGATATAAAAATCCAGCCCAACAATGCTCATAAGTGAAGAAAATGAAACTAGGCCGACTAATAAAAGTTTGCAAAGCATTTTGTTAACTACTAAATCTAATTTTGACACATATATAGTAAAAATAAAATTCCAAATTATTGATAATTTACTGAAATAATTATTTATAACATAAATAATTAAAATAAGAAACTGTTAGAAGAAATTAAAATATAACTAGCAAAATATCGTATATTAATTTACCAACAGCATGTACACTAAAATATCACAATAATTACTATCACACATATACACATAAAATAATCAAAATTAATAGGATGGAGAAATCGGGGTGTTGCACTCGGGCCGCCTGCTCATTTCAAAGATCTTAAAGAAAAGAGAGCGAGAGCAATCGCGCCCAATCACTCCCATCAGTTGTTCAAATACCTTAATCAACGCCCAAGTGTTGGGGTGCAACTGAGAAGGGGCGAACTCTCATGTCGCGAAGGACGTTGAAATACATGGTGAATTTTAGTGTCGAAGGAACAACAACCACATTCTCATCCGTAGCAGGGCCTTCGACCCTCCACCGTTGGCCTGGATCGCCTACCATCTTCACATAATACTGAAGCAACTCGTCCCCAGGGGCGATTATCGAGGGCACCATATTAATAACGCCCATCGAAGCCCAAGAGCGATCGTCACCGATGGTGCCACCCCAATTTGGTTCCTCAGTCACACTGGCTTCAATAACTCACCGCTTAGTTTGGGTGACTTCACCAACAAGTTGATCGGGCATGTCTTCGTCGTTTGAATGCTCAACGGGCTGGTTGGGCGTGACTTCATTGCTAGAAGGTTCGATGTCATTCCCTAGCCTTTGAGAGACCGACTTTTCAACCGAGGGGGCGGGATTGGAGTCTACTAGTGAAGAAGACTGATCAGGCGTACGCATAGATGGAGTGTTCTCGGAAGGTGTCTCTAAACTCAACCTATCAGTGGGAGAAGGGTAAGAACGACCCTCGGATAAGGACCCGCTCATCGCTTCACATGTAGCCGGGCGAGTGATGTGTTCAGCCAAATGAACAGGAGGCTCACCTGGAATACGGGCGGTTTGCTTCGTCCGCCCCAGAATAAAACTACCCTGCAAGAAGGGGGCAAAGAAGTCAGGACACCCAGAAAGATGATTCACAGAAAGGGGCGACAAGGTCACCTCGGGCCTAACACCCCCTCCTCGATAAAATTAGGAATGAAAGTCGGGCTAAAGAGAGAGCTAAGGTGGTTACCTGAAGTAGGGTATGGACATCGCCCAGAGACACGAAGCAAAGACGGCCTGAAGAAGAATCTCACTGGAGGGCAGGTCGCTCACTGGGAAACTCGCCGGAATCTTGATCGCTCGCCGGAAAGTGCAGGTCGCTCTCAGAGCAATCAATGTAAAGGCTAAAGTGAAAAATGAGAAGGAGAGACCATCAATTAATAGGAGGAGCAGGCCAAAGGTCGAAGCGACACGACCCGTCTCCAGCATTAAATGCATCCCTTGGAAATTGAACCATCATCATTGCGCATCCTCTTCGAAGAACTCGAACATCTTATCCAATCACATAGAAAGACGTAACGTCACATCATTCAGAACCTGATTGCCACGTCATCAAGAAAAGAGACACGATGTTCCATGTGAAACCCCGATTTTCGTATTAGTACGTTTTTGGTTTATGAGGGATTATAATATTAATTTTGTTGATATATTGTTCATTTTAGTAATTACGTATTTTAATAAAGTGTGTTATTTTAAATGAGTTTATATATTTATGTGTGTTTGAATTATCAAATATGTTGAAATGATATTAAACTGTATTTTTATCCTATGTTAGTATTATATTTTTGTTATCATTCAATTATTTTGTTTATAAAGTATTTATATTGGAAATATTATTGTTTTAATTGATTATTTTATTTTATAAAATATTAGTATTTGAGATGTTATTTATAGAGAACTATTTTGGCCTATTGAGGTGTTAAAATAATAGGTATAGTGAAATTAGGCTTTAAAAATGATTTAAAAGTGATTTTGGCCTTTTATTACTCATATGCACCCTCTTTTCGCTGATTGCACCCCTTTGGTTCAAACCCAACACTCTCTACTAACCAGCACCTAGCCCAACCCACACCACAAGCGGTGGACTTGTGACGACCCGCTCCAAGATCCAACCTGCCTCTTGACCCGCGAATCTTCTTCCCTCTTCCTCCAACACTAGCAGCGCCGCACTGCTTTCTTCTCTCCACCATATTCGCGATTTTTGCTTCCATAACAAGATTGATACTGATATCCTCTCACCCATTCATGATTCTTGTTCATTATTCAACGATTAGGAATTATATTCGAAAACCCTAAAACCCCAATTTCGA
Organism: Astragalus membranaceus; assembly: GCA_039519185.1. Classification (NCBI taxonomy): domain Eukaryota; kingdom Viridiplantae; phylum Streptophyta; class Magnoliopsida; order Fabales; family Fabaceae; genus Astragalus; species Astragalus membranaceus. Next base: position 62,444,801 of record CM076854.1, read on the forward strand.
TTTCTCTCAAAACCCTCTCATCTCCTTCCGTTCGCGAGTTCTCTCTCCTCCTTGCACTGTTCGCTTCCACCACCATAACCAGACTACCACAATGCCACGAAACACCCCCATCACGCCCAGAACACCACCGCGCCTCTTGTTCGTGAATGAATCGTCACACACCCTCCCTGGCTCGATCTAATATCTCGATTTCGAAGCCCAGAATCACATCACCACCGCGACCCATTCACCTTTCAATCGCCATGAAGCTCTCCTTTTCTCCACGAACACAACCAGGATGGTCTTCGTTTTGACTCCTTCTCCTCCTCAGTTTCACGATTTGGTCCATTCAGCAACGAACCCACCATTGACACGCTAGGAATGAACTCTCCGTGTAGTTGGATGCCTTCTCAGGCCAAGCCCCTCTGCGATTCAGATATGGGTCTTCGAATTCCTCAACCCACGATTTCGAACAGTTGCAATCACGTGGTACATTCTGATAGGTACCTCAATTTCGAAACATCGTTAATTCTTTTGACGAGCGATTAATCGATTAGTTATAGTAATATTTTTAGCGTATGACGTTCGACCTGTTGTTGTTGTTGTTGCATATTTGTACATGTTTGAGTCCAACATTGCCCCGCTGGATTTGAATCGTTCGAGAACTCCTAATTTGTCCAATTGAATCGCTCAGGAAATCTTAATTTGTCTTTGTCGTTTCGCCTTTGAAAGACACTACGATATCAGGTACGGGGGGAAAGGGTTTCTGTTCTATATGGGGAATAGGGGATAGGACTAAGATAGTTTTGATTATCGCTATCCATATTTTGCCTGTATTTATTATTTATTATTTATTTAATACTTATATTATTTGTTCAATTTGGATGACTGTAATTATTCAGGATGACCGTAATGATTTAAATGGTCTGTAAATTATTGGATTATTTGATTTGGATGACTGTAACCGAAGGATCTGGATGACTGTTGTAACATCCCTGTTTCGTAAATTTCGGTTTACGAAATTAACCGGTGATTTATAATTCGATTAAATGATAAATCGGACTTCGGATATGTAATAGTCGAGGAAGCTTTGCATAATTGCAAGACTATAGGGTTAAAGTACTATAGTGATCAAACTATGTGGTTATTTGGGTTAAAAATGAACCTAAGTGGATATTAACGAACCAAGGGCGTTTTGGTCATTACGCCTCATTTAAATAGCCCTCAGTTCATATCATCACCTGACCCTACTCCTTTCCCTCTCATCCAGCAAATTGGATATAAAATTGGAAAAGTGAAAGTGAAAGAAATGAAAGTTAAGTAAAAATTAGACATAAGGGCAATAAGGTAATTTCGCCCTCATTAAAACCCAACTACTCAGCTGAACAAGACATTCTCCTCACTTTCCACACCAGGCCAGAATTTGAGAAGATACAGAGAGAGAAGAGAAGAAGGAGGCGAAAGGAAGAGGTAAAGAAGGAGAAGAGAAAATTCTCAAATCTTGATGCATGTAAGTGATTCAACATTCATCCCACTCCATTTTCGATTCTGATTTCAATGGAACCATTTTCAGAAACTGATTCTCTCCCTATCTCTCAATCCCTTTTTCTGTTTTGAAGCTCCAATGATGAAGATGGAGGAATTCTGAAGTTGTTATGGTTGCATGTTCGGTTTGACAGTAGGGAGTTGGAGTTTTATACTTTCATTTCGAATTTGGAAGTGGTCCAATCCTTTGAGGTCATTGCTTCAGTCTCAGTCTTGAAGGGGTCGCTGTTTGGAAGCTCATGTTCAAAGTAGCGAGTGATGGAAGTTGATGATTTAAGTTCATCAGAGTTTCTGGGTAAAAACATTGTTGGTACCCTTCCGTGATTTCATCGTATCTCCCAGTATAAAGCTCCTATTATCACGATTTTGGTTTCTCTGCAAAGTAGACAAAAAGCTCTTCATTTTGGGCATAAGAACCGTATGATTTCATGGAGAAATGACAGATATATCATGTTCACAAGTTTCGGATTTAGAATCAGGCACTGTGCTGAACCAGTCCTATTGTTTCGATGATAACTCCCAGATTTCTGCATGCATGCGTGTGAATCTTCCTCCATCAGAAAGTAGACAAAATCCTCTTCAGAATGGGCACTGATTTGAAGGAGTTTGGTTGCGAATTGACATAGATATGGCAGTTGCAAATCTGCAAACTGTTGCTGGAAAACAGAAAGAAGAACTGGAAATGTTTATTTTGGAGTTCGAGTTGCCAAGTCACGAGGGATGCAAATTCTATGCACCGGAAAAGAAGTCAGTATCGATAAATGTGTCGGAGTTGCTGGGATTAAATAGGAGCAGTGGAGGTTGCTGTCTCGAGTCCTGACCAATTTCGATGCGAGTACGTGACTACGAGGATTGTTCGATTGATTACGGTCCGATCGCTCGTGCTCCGGCGTGTTTTTCCGGCGAGATCGTCAACCGGGTGAGTTCTACACATGGATTAGGGAAATAATTTAAATGATTTGAACCTTTGGCATAATCCGATATTTTATTGAAAATGTGTCTTTGAAGCTAAAATCTGAGTTTTTGGAAAAATGGGCGTTTTACGGTTTTGAAATCAATAAACGAATTGAAATGATTTTGATGACAATTCTGAAATGAATATGTATTGTGGAATGCCTGGACATTTTCTGAGTTTCAGGAGTGATTGACATTAGGAATCTAATTGGGCGGAAACGGAGAGCGAAAATGAGAAATGTGTGAAATTTGGTAACAGACACAGGTCGCACGGACCGTGCTCCCCTGGGCACGGACCGTGCGCCCCTAGGCACGGACTGCGCGCCTACATCGGGTTGGCTTAATTGGAAATAAAACGGGACGCCCGGATCGTGCGCCCCTGGGCACGGACCGTGCGCCCTCTTCGGTTTGGTTGTGTGATTTTGGTAAATCACGCACGGGTCGTGCACCCCTGGGCACGGACCGTGCGTGAGCTTCTGTTACCGATCTCCGATTTCTCATTTCGACGCTCCTTTTGATCCCGAACCTTTTCTAATCTCTTTCTCAATTATTTAAAAAGGAATTGCCTTACTGAAAACCTTATTTTGAACATGTTCAACTCATGATTTTAGAAAAGAGCTTTGAAAGCCTATTTGATCAAAAAACCGAAACCCAAGTACGCGTGTGGGTACACCGACTTATGGACTGATTGAATATATATATTTATTAATGTCAATTGAATATGATTATAATGCCGGAGGTCTAATTTATGAATTCCTCTAAACGGATTATAGATCGATACGGATATTGTTTATCCAATTATTATGTGATTGATCCTTTGGTGATCGAAAAGATATAAATTATCTAACTCTCGAGATTTGATATGTATTGTCATATGTATCGCGTTGGGTGACGACCCGATAAGTAGCATACTAGGACGGGAAGTCATGAGCCCTCACCCTAGGCCCTGTATACGTCTTGGCGTGGTCAATTCGTGGGTTACCGGGATTAGCTAGCGTTGTGCAGCCGGTTTCTGCTAAGTTGGACACATGGTTACCGGGATTAGCAGATTGTTGTGCAGCCGGATCATGTTAAGTTCAATTCACGAATTGCCGGGATTAGCAATTGTTGTGCAGTCGGCATTTCGATTAATAAATAAGACATTGTTATGTCAGCTTTTGTTGTAACGGTTTAATAATTGAACCGAGTATTGTTTAGTTATTTTGTAGCATCTACTGTTTTATTTTGTATTATCTACTATTGAAAAAAAAATTTTTAAATAGAAATTGGTCTTGTAACATCAGTTCCTACAAAAGCTGATGTCAATAGTTATATTTAATATCGGTTCTTTCAAAGAACCAATGTCAAAAAGGTGCTAAAATCTAATTAAAATAGACTTTTGGCATCGGGTGGTAATACGTCCGTTATTAAAAATACTTTACGCATCAGGTCCGTACCTGATGTAAAAAGTGTCTACTTTTAACATCACCTGAATCTCTGTAACGGACGCAGAACTGATGCGAAAAGTCATTTTTAACCGATGCGAAAAGCCTAAATTGTAGTAGTGATAGGTAGTGTAAGTAGGAAGGGAGGTCAAGGTCCCAAGCTTACTGCTCGTTTGATGCCCTTCTGAATTGTTGGGTGGCGGGTCTCCGCCGGTTGGGTAGTGTAACATCCTAATATTTCGACCTTCAAAGAAATACTGAGACTTTCATAAATAGCATACATCAGAGTACTAACCCTACTTAAGTGAATTGAACACGCTTAACTCGACGAATAATTTATCAAAATATCCTCCAAGTAACAAAGTTTCTCAAAGGATAGCTAAATGACAATAAGGTACTAGCCAAAAGTCATTGATACAATCTATTGTTCAATATAACAAAAGTTGAATGCTCAAAAGCGATACATAAACTTCGATTACAAATCATAAGTTAAAGTACCAAAATGAACTCGGTTATATAAAATAATCCTAGGGCAAGCTAGCAAACATAATAACTCGATCACAAGGATCCTTCTATAACTCGTAACCCAAAACAGCGGCTACTTCTTCTCAGTTTACTTGGACTTTCCTTGCTTATCTGTAAAAGACCACATTATAAATAGTGAGATAAAATCTCTGAGTTCTTTGGAGACCGCTCACCATAAACTCTCGGTGTCTTACTTAACTTGTCTTTTCTCTTTATCTTAGCACCACCCCGGACAATCACTACGCGATTCCCCCGGTGAACCAACCCGATAATAGCTATTATCGAGTCAACTTATTCTAAGCCGAGGTTTAGGGCTCATGACTTCCCCTCCCCTAGTATGCTCTTAGCTCGGGATCGTCATCCCCTTGGTGGTTTATGCTTTTACTTGATACTTTGGTTCGTTGCTCACTCGGTACAACACTATACCATTAAATACTCCATATGCTTCTCAAACATACATGGAAATTGTCTTAAATAGTGAGATTTTTCTACTATTTCCCAAATAGATATTACACTTGCTTTTGCTCAACCACAAAAGTCATCCTTGCTTTTGATCACACACAAAAGACTTCCTTGCTTTTGATCACACACAAAAGACTTCCTCTAACACTAGCTTTTGATCAAAACACAAAAGACACAAGTGTTCTCTTACACAGCTACACCCAGTTGTTTCCTCACCAACACTCACCTACCCTAGGTAGCTTGGTAGGAAGAAAAATATATATGATAGTGAATAAGAGGATTTGGGATTTGCTACAGCTTGATACACTTACAATAAGTGGATATGAAATAAGCAAAACAAGCTACACACTCTTTCTAAGATATCCCAAGGTGTAGAGCTCATGAGCAAGAGTGTGATAGAAGATAATGATGGAGAGCAATAATTGATTTTGATATGGCATGTGTTTATCTCTCAATATCTTTCTTCTATTTCGGCTTCTAATCACTTATATGATAGATGGACTTTGAGTTTCTTTGCTGAAATCTCTTCTAGAGCAAGCTTCTCATTTTTGAGAAGCTTCTGACCAAGCTTCTCAGAACGAAAGAAGGTTGAGGGGATGAAGAAATCTGATGTAGGCTCAATGTAATCCCTTTCCCTTGAGTTTCTTTAGCTTTTCCATGTGTTTATATAATTGATTTCTTCATTATACCCGTTGGGAATAAACTAGGAGAGAAGGAGACACAAAGTACTAGTGATGGGACAATATTAATGTACCTTTGTGCTTTTTGAATAAAGCTGCCAGCCCCTTTAGTGTGGACAGCTGTGATAGTCAACGTTCTCATGAACTTTCTCAAGAGCTTTCTAAATAACCTTCTCAAGAACCTTCTCAACATACTTGTACAGAATCCTTGAATTTCTGGGTCCAAAGGAGTGATATGATGAGACTTGGGAAAGTTTATAGCTTCAAAAGAACCCTTGGAATTATCCATGGGTCCAAAGGAGTGATGTGATGAGACTTGAGAAAGTTTATAGCTTTTCAACTTTCTCAAGCTCCACTTTGTACTTTCTCTGCACTTCTGAACCTTCTCATGCTGACACTGTCCTCTCCTCTGCACATGCTGACCTCCTATAACCTGCCATTGTCCTTTTGGACAGGTTGTGACAGCTCACATGAACCTTCTCATGCTTTATACTTTGTACAAGCACCCTTTATGGATCATTGGAATAATTAAGGAGTTTCTCTTTTGAAATTCAAAACTTTCCAACATATTTTTGCTTGGATCTAACATTTAATGCAGCTGATGTTCGTATTAGAAGAATTGTTGTGTTCCACTAGCTTGAGTAGGTTGCTATTCATTAACCTTCTCAAGCATGATTCTTCTTACTTTTTAACCTTCTCAATGATGAACCAACTTATTTAGGATCTTGAAGAGGTCAGCCTTCGTTTGACTTCTGGTCAAACCTTCTGTTGACTTTTTGTCGAACCTTCTGTTGAATTTTGGTAAAACCTTCTGTTGATTTGGTCAAACCTTCTGTTGACTTAGTCAACCTTCTCATATTTTAACCTTCTCATGTTGAAGTCTTGGCTTGGTCAAACCTTGTCTTGACTTGGTCAAACCTTTTGTTGACGTGGTCAAACCTTCTCATAACTGAACCTTCTTATCTTATTTCTACCCTTGACTTCTTACATGTTTTGGTCATGCTTTTCGGTATACTTCTAGATATGCTTTTGAACATTTGAGTAAGAGAGCATTGGGGGAATATAAACCAATTAATAACTATGAGAATCTTCTATGCAAAGATTTGTACATTCCCTTGATCAATGTAGTCATTAGGTTCTCAGGACTCCACTTGATTGGAATTCACTAATTGATTTGAACTTTCTCTTGATTGCCTAATGTATTCTCTTTTCTCTTTGTGTATTTCGTAGTCCAACACCGTTGTAATTTAATAGTTAAGATATTATGTCTTCATGAAGCTTGCATTACTATGCTTGTTATTTGTTGGTGCTACTTTGATTCTTTAGTTGTTGAGAATGACATGCATTGGATTGATCTAATTTGCTTCTAGCATGTCCACTTATAGGAAACTTGTTCTTTCAACAAACTCAAGAGCACCCCATTAGTAGAACACCGTTCAGAATACTTAACATTTAGTTCATAAGGTTTGTTGTCATTAAAACCATATATCAAAAAGTATTTTAACTCAACAATCTCCCCCTTTTTGATGATGACAAACCTTTAAGATCAAATCGTAAGTTTTCTGGATGGATATAATAATACATGTAAGAATCTTGATTTACTATAAATTTAAACTACCCCTAAACTTATTTATGAGGTTAATTATCAACATTCTTTATTATTATATCTATATCTATCATATTTTTCTCCCCCTTTTGACATCAATCAAAAAATTAGAGGGGAGGAGGATTAACATATCAAACTCAAGTAGTTTGCATCCAACATGATAAGCATATCCTATGTGAGAATTGCTTTTAGTTAATATTGAAACGTAGACATAAGGAATCATAGTAATTGAAAGCCATATAACTGTATCAAGCAATTTAGCACCCATTTAATCCACAAATAATAGATGAAGAGATTTGAAATTATCATGTAGAAACATTGAAGAACATATACCTTCTTTAGTTAAAAAAACTCTCCCTTTGGGTTTTCTAGGATCATTATTCTCCTATCATCAGAAGAAACTCTTTCCTTATTCTTACTCTCATTTTTAGGCTTTGAAGGAATGCCTTTTGTATAGGGTTCAACTAATACAAAGTTCTTTACCAACCCTTTGCCTTAGAAGAAAACAATATATAGTACAATTTGTGGATATCTTGTGTTGCAGGTTAAGTTTTGATGATGAAGCAATCTGAAATAAAATGACAAACAGAACTCCAAGGAACAACCAACTCAAGAAGAAAGTCTGTGTCACGGGTAGACGCTAGGAAGTCCGGTCGTTTCTTAGGAATGAAATGTAAACCGCTTTTGAGGATCGGCTCATATCACTTAACACACTAGCACTCACACAATTAACCTAACATATGCCTTCTGAACTGAGGTGCTCGACCTGAAGCGGGGACGAGTAGTCGAGTCCGGAGTCCAACTGTGTGAGTTGATGGGGTAAGCGATATCTGGTCACTCGCAGAGTTCTGCCCGGGTTGTACCTGCAATGACAGTCTGATACCCAAGTCAGTGGAGTAAGAGTTTAAGCAGAGTAACAGTATGGGTTGAGATTATGTCTTCCTGTTTAGTGAGAGCAATCACTCTTTATATAGTACATGAGGGCAGTGCTGGCCATCGGATCAGTATGGTCGATCTTGACCTTTTGATCAAGCGAGCCTCCACGAGGGTAGATCTGAACTGTTGATCTCAGTGGATCGAAGGCCCATTCATTACTTCTCCATTTTGGTAGTGGGCCGGTCCTGGCCGGTTCAGCATCGGATTGGGCCGAAGGCCCAGTGTAACGCCCCAAAATAATTGATTAATTTATTTAATTAATTATTTTAGTTATTAAGTGATAGTAATATAATAGTACATTTTTGTTGTGTGTTATAATATAATTTATGTCATATTATATGTGTTATATGATTATGTGTTGTTAATTGTGTGTGGGGATTGGTGTTAGTAAAATATTAGCATAATTATATATATATATATATATATATTATTTTATGTTATATTATGTGTATTTTATGAGGGGGTTAGTACAAGTGAGAAGGGAGGTGTAAGGAGAAAAGGGGCTTGGGTAGTTGCATTAGACCAAGTCCATGATGAGTAAGTGAGTATATAAGGAGGGATTAGGTCTAGGGTTGGGCATACCTTAGAGATTAGCGAAATTTGGAGAACTAGGAGAGGAGAGGAGTGCGACGGCTAGGGAGGAAAAAGAAGAGAGAAGGCGTGACTTCCAAGCAAGAGAAAGAGAGAGAAGGAAGGCGCACAAGGAGAGAGAGCTCTAGGGCAAGGATTTTCGTGATCATCTAAGGCTAAGGTAAGGGCGGGGTTCTATCAACCTAATAGGTCCTATGAAGGGTCATATGTGGGGGTTAGGGTTTTGACTTGTGAATTACAATATATGCTCATGTTATCTTTCTATATAATCTGAATCACTATGTGAACATATGATGTCTTGATGATAATTTTGCATGCCTATGAATTCCTATGTGTTACATGACCTTGTTGATTTAATTGTCATATGAATGATGTCCCTATTCCCTAAAAGTGATCCTATGCCTCGCCATGATTTTAAAGTAATTGAATTGATATGCTGAAAGTGGAGCCCTAGGCGCCCAGTGCCTGTCCCCGTTTCCTGTTTCATTTGCTTTTGGTACAGGTTCAGTAAATCTGTGATCGTGAGTGTTCTATTTGTCTAAAAATTATGTGGTTTGTTTTTCTGGAAACTAGACACAATTTTCTACAAATTAGGCGCTGAGTTTACTCAATTTGGATAAGTATAATGGGAGAATTCTTGGTTTCAAATTGGGTCAAAAATCTGGGACGGTTTGGGATATGTGTTCAGTTTTTGTCTAATTGTGAATGCCCTGATCCTCCAAATTTCGTGGGGTTTGTTTTTTTGGAAAATAGACTTAATTTCCTATTGAATAGGCACTGATTTCGCTAAATTTCGTTGAGAATTGAGGGAGGAGATTTGATTTCAAAATGACTAATAATTCTGTCCGAATTTTGTGGGGTTTGTTGCTCCGAATTTTGTGGGGTTTGCTGCTCCAATTAAGTTGTCAATTATTAATTGTTAATTTGCTAAACTAGTTGGTTGATAATTGTTGGTTGTTGGGGGCCATGTGTGGCTGCCCGAAATTGATTGGTTAAATGTGGTTGTTGCTGTTGGCGTCCCGTCTTACGTCGTTGTTGTGATTTGGTGTCGTAGGCCTATGGCCAGTGTTGTGTATTGCGTCGTTGTCATGATTTTATTTCGTAGGCCTATGGCCAGTGTGGTGGTTTATGTTGTTGTTGTGCCGATATGTGATTGTGTTGACATGTTGTGCATACCCTTTGCGTCGCATGCATATTATGTGGATTAGGCTTCGGCCAGCGTTGTGGATTAGGCTTCGGCCAGCGTTGTGATTTAGGCCTATGCCCAGCGTTGTGACTTGGTACCGCATGCATGTGCATTCCATACCGCATGATTGACTAGTGAAATTATGTGACTATTGTGACGAGATGAATGTGATGACCTGACCGAATGCGTATTGCTTTTCATACGATTTATTAGATAGTGTGATATCTCACCCCTTCTGTTTGAATGTTACCCCTATGTTGGTAACGTGCAGGTAATAGCGACTGAAGGCGGAGTACCTTCATATAGTCGGGTCGGTGTCTTCGCTCTGATACGTAGCACTCAGGGGGGATGAACGCTCATTTATATTCCTTATGTCGTTACATTTGTTGAACTTCAGTTTATGGCCGTTATGACTATTCATGTTGTGAACCTTTTGGAATTTTATCGTTAAGTTGAACCTTTGATTTTCCGCTGCATGTTAAATGAAAGTCAGTTATTTTGAAGTATGATTTCGTTGGCGAATTTCAGTTGAAAAC